>AP028909.1:11912040-12579540 GCA_036186465.1 Nesidiocoris tenuis | reverse complement strand
TAGACGATGTCCGAGAAAGGTGAGTCAACGAAATGATCTAAACGAACCAGGCGAAATGAACACCTGACGGAAGAGGCGCGCCAAGTCTGGCTCCAGATCGTGGAAGGAACTGCGGCCGTAAATCAGCTCGGTTCACACGCTGAACGTGAACTGCGGGAAATCAGATTTGCCGATAACATCCGGGACGCGAAAACGATGGATTTTGGATCTTAGCGGGATTTTGAAAATCCGGACGCGGCTCCAGTGGCTTACCTGCCTCTGAAAGGAAGTCTGGTTGAAGTTCAGGCAAACTGAAATTTCAGCGAAAACCCACGTTTTCCGTATTTTCTAAGAGACGGTTCTTTTTAAAAATTAAGCGATTCTCGACTTTGGCACAACCTTCTTCTTATTTGCCTTGAAGAAGTCTTTGAATATCCTATATAGGTACCTAGAATCGGACTGAATTTTCATTAAACTCCAGGCAGGAGTTTCCAGTTTATGATGGGATTTATGTTCGACCAGATCAAATCTCGCATCCCAATCCTGGAGTGTTCAAATATTCAATATTCAAATATTTTTCTTACGTGAATTTTTCGGTTGTTACTGCATGCGTCTTGAGTTTGTAGGCCTGATTTGTTTTCTGAACAATTTCTTGTTTTACCATGTATTCACTTAGAATTGTTTTGCGATCATTCCCCCCATTAAACGAAGCAAATGCCGTGAAGGAATACCCGTTTGCTTCCCTCTTCCTTTCGTGTACTGCCGGGCAAGGCTTTCCTCTCAAGGAACTGTATAGGAAGCTGAAGTTTTATTGTTAGACGGCCTTGTCAAGTTCAACAGCCCCGGGGCGATTAACTCGAGCGATAATGGATCAATAAGGAAGGATAAAGGCGTTGACGTGGGAACGGCAGGACAAATCGATAAGCTAGCATGGTAGCGTGACTTTGTCCAGATTGGAGAGATTGTCGTAACAAGGGAAAAATTGGAAATTCGATGCAGTAGTTACAACAAATAGACGGTCATAGGTTTGTTCGGACAGACTTGTCCGAGTTGCTTGCAAATGAAGTCAGTCGAAGTCATCGCTCAATCTCATGGCTTGAGTTTGGACTGGTCCGGGACTGTCCAGGACTGGCCTGACAGACTAATAATCAGTTCTGGCCGGTTTTGACAAACCTCACTGTACTACTGTCTGGACAAACCTCAGTATACTACTCTTCCTAAGAAAATGCCTTTTTCTCCTGATACATGGCCACCCCTTGGGTTTTGAGACACCATGCTGTTTGGAGTATGCGTGGAATTTCTCTTCCGCGTACCCTATTGGGGCATACGGTTTACTCTCCTGGTATGACGAGATGCGGTGGAGCGATCAGCTGTATACAAATTGATAATGTACGGTTCAAACGGGACGCAGCTTGCGGTTTGTTCCGTAATTAAAATCACGGTGGTACATAGCGGCTTCGAAACGGTCTATGGGAAGGATAAACGTGTGGTCTTCACGGCTGATGAAGAAGTGCGGGGATTTATGAGAAACAGGAAGAGAAATTGCAAGCGTACCAGATGAAGAAATTGTGTTTGTTTTGGAGTGCAATCTGAAGTTGTCAGTTTTCTCAAGTCGAATTTTCCAGTTAAAGATTTGCCACCAACTAACCTGTATGAAAGTATTAGACCTCATAACATAAGTAATCGAATCGGTGGGTTTCAGCTTCAAGCAGAACCAATTAAGTAGGTCTCTAGAAAACCATCATGGTCGTACTGTACGTCCATCATGGTCGTTCTGTACGTCCATCAATCGGCTTCGCGTCTGTTTCTGACTATTGCGTTCTCTTTTCTTCCCTAAAGATTACTTGTGCTAGAAAAATCTAAACCTTTCCAATCCCGAACGTCTTCGGCTTCTTCTACCGGAGACGGAAGTCAATCCGTCCAAAGTTATCGAACCGGAAACGTTACAAGCCGAGGTCGAAGGGTGGAAAAGATCAATAGAATATTGCCAAGAGATCTCCCCTAGTTCCATCCATTTTCATCTTTTCTGTACGCTGTTGCTACGACTTCCGTATTGCTTCCAAATAGTCGGTAGCTTCTTGCCCCGGCCGTCCCTTCTCAGATCTTGCCCCTAAAACCTTCAGACTTTGATGGAAAATCGATGTTGAGGCCTTTTGTGTTCCATCTAGTTGATTAGAGACCCCACTTCGCCAGTATTTCCTGCCGGAGAATGCCTCCCTTCCTCGCAATATCGGCTCCAACCACTTCCTCCAGATTTGCCTCGTAATTCGCTCATTTCCCGACATTGGGCGAGCTCATGTTCGTTCCTTCGTAACCTTGGAAGGATTAGGTTTACCATTTTATAAGAGAATGGACGATTACTGGGGTGAACGCAGGCGAATAACCTGTTTGTACAGACTACTGTTTGTACTTCCACACCTACGGATTATTTTTATTTATTAATTTTTTTTTGCAACGAAACAAAACCTTTAAGTATTGAACCAATAAAACAATTTATTAAAAATTCGCCTTCATCGGCTGATACCGTTATATTTCAGTCTTTGGTGTAGGCATGAGAAGAGGTTTTTGAAGTTATAGACATTGCTAGCTGAGGAAAGAACTAATTTTATCGGCTATATCGCCGAGCTTCTCTCTGGAATTGAACTCCATGCACTTTGTATGCCGTCTGCTGTTGTATAAATTATTCCAGGAATGTACTTGCCGGTATGCTGCTTTTCTATTACCGAAGAAAAGAGCGATAACTTTAGTCATTTGCGGGGATCGACTTCCAGGGCATTTCATTGTCTCGGTTAGTGGTCCTGTAATTGGTGCCTTACACCCGTCTAACGCCTACGTCTGGGGTACACAGCCAGCTAGTGGAATGTGCAGTTCAGACTTCCAATATAAGTTCTTCTTTGGCTTGTCGTCTCATAAATATTCAAGCCCCTAGCCCTGTTTGGCTCCTGAATAAAATCGAGACCCTCTCGCAGAGTCTATTACTTTGGAAGGATGGGCCTTTCGAGCACGAGTTTGTGAACCGGTTTTCAGGGATTGATACGATACGAAATTACGCATTTGTTATGGGTGTGCTGAACCCGCAGTTCAACATGGCATAAGACCAAGGCTTTTTTTGGAGATTTATGAATCTGGAAACCTGAATTTTCATGCAGGATTTTATATAGTTTCCGATGCAGAACTAAATCTGTCCCATAACAAATGCCGAATTTTCCAAATAGATACCTTAGATTCGGGGGTTTTTTATGAGCCAGTAATCACCATGGCATGACGTCACACTTCCGCAGCGTATTTAGCAGAAGCCATCTGAACCATGGCAGTTGGATTCGAGCTTGGAAATCTTTGAGGAGAAATTGCATTGCGTAAGATACCTAATGCCGAGGTCTGCCTCCATCTCTTTCAATATTGGAAGATGCAGGCCAAAAAAATCTTCTATCTCTAGCCTATCGACCCTTGATGTAAATTCCAAAATGGGTAGGTACCACCTAAAAATTGTGCAACTCAAAGATGGGAAGAGTTCGTTCTGCAGCCTTGAAAAGTTGGAAATCTCCACCTCTGCGCCGCGCGTATCTCTGAGGGCTTGTCGAGAAGCGAGCGAGGTTCTCCTGTTGGTTCACATTCCTCAGTAAACTCACCGCCCCCTACCCTTCTCCTATTCCGGTGTCCCGTTAAGTCAGATCACACTCATCTCCCATCCTCAAAGTGGCCCTATACTCGATAGCGATACTGGCTCATCTTTCTTTCTTATTCTTCGTCTACTCCTTCTTCATCTTCTTCTTCTTCGTCTCTTCCTTCTTCGTCTTCATCTATCCTGGCGCTTGTGGCTCCACTTACTGGGCAAATATCCCTTTCTCATTTTAGCAACTTGAGATAGGTGCGTTATACTTTGCTTATCCAACAAGTAAATTTATTCGGAATACGAGGATTGCAGGTGGAGATTAATTGCCTATAATAAAAGTATTACTGTGTTTGAGTTGGATTAGACAACATGTCTTCCCTCTTCAACAATATTTGCGACTATGTTTGGCTGTGTTTCTTCTTGGCCTATGGTTTGCCAATTCGACAATTATCAGCGTTGAAACGACACCATCAACATTGAGCTGTCATCCTCGGTTATTTCAAAATAAAGTTATGTCTCCCATCACAGCATAAGTACCTATTGTGTATTGGAATACAGCTTTAATAGTACCTAATTTGATGGCCATATTTCGAATTTTGGGAATTCGGTATGGTCGATGTTAGGACTCCCTACGTGGGAGGCAATAGTGCCGACTGCCTCTGAAGAAAAACTTGATTACGTTCTTGCCAAACGATATAACGTTATGAGGGGTTAGGGCATGGAAGAATGACTGCAGTAAACTCCTAGCACTGTTACGAGCTGCCTTTATATGAAAGAGACCATTCTCGACGGAGAGCGGAGTAAAAAGAGGGGTTACCTGTGTTGAAACAATGGAAATTGTCCCTCGAGGACGGTAATGTCTAAGAAACCAATGGAAAGGATCCGGGGGCAATGCCGTTTTTATTGTTAGACTGCATACCTGGTACCTACGTAATCTGTCTGCTCGTGGGGAATGATGAAAAATTGTCAATGAATTAGGTTGGTAACAACAATTATAATACTGAGTTAATTGCTGCGTTAAGTTCTAGCGCATTGCTCATTATGCTGTGTTGTTTATAGTTTTTGTTTGCTCTTATAAAACCCAATGTTAGCGGCGTAATTTTCATGGATTTGGCTGATATAACTAATATTAGGCATAAAACAGTATGCACCTAGTTTTATTTTTTATAGCCGCAGTTACTCCATCAAGCATTTACTGAGACATTCCAAACAAGACCGACGGCCGATTGGAGAAGAACGTAGTTGCCATTTTATCCCCTTGGAGGCACCGTGGGATTTCGATGACCCCAACTGGCATCGCGAGACTGCGGGTATGATGACAATTGAAGACCGCAGGGGAAAACGGCGATTCCGACTTTAACTACTGTCATTTACTGATACCTGTTCTATCTGTTCTCTTCTGATAGAACTTCCGGTGACCACTGACGCAACAAGACGCTTCAACGAAGAGGCAACGTAATTAGGCAATTGCTGGCCAACCAGGATCTTGTTACGGAGGTCCTTCAGGCAGTGAAGCCATCGCGAAATAAATTTTCTCAATCATCATCCATTCGTAGAGAATAATGTGGTCTACGTCAATCGACATTCACTTTCAGTTTGTTCATGTGGTGGATCACGAAAAGTGCATACGTTCAAGTTTTTCGAAGTTGAGGAATTTCGTTGGAACTTCTCATCCAGAATTCTCCGATCCAGGTTCTGCCAAAAATTTACTGGCAAATGAGTTTTTTCCATTGACTGTTCTCAAGTCCGGATGAGCGGTTGAGGAAGCTCCAGTTTCCTGGTTCGATCACATTTCTGGGACCACGTCGGCCTCGCTTCTCTAAAATGCTACGAGCATTCCACCTCCGTAGGGTAGACGGTTACCGTTCGCCGAGAAACACCCTATACACGGAGAAATGTTACCTCTCCGTCAAAACCCAATTACCAATTAGCCATTATACCTGTAGAATGCGTTCCTGGCGCACGGTCGTGTAGGTTCATGAACTCTGAAGACGCATAGCTTGACGACTCTGTACGTCGGAGATCCTCGGAACTTGGGAGACGTTTAGCTCAGTGGGAGGCAGGTAGATGTCACTGGTGCAGGCGATCGCTCGATGAATTTCCACCAAGGTCGAGGGTGGGAGAGCGCGGAATCTGACCGGCAGGTGCTGCTGTCGGCGGCCGGATTTCGAACTGCACGACTCCGTTTCAGGAACCTTCTTGAAGGGGATGGCTGATCGTCGATTCGGTGTGGAGGGGGTCGACCTGGAGTTGTAGCGATTCGGTAGAGTAGACGCGCCTTGAGGTTCCAACCCGCTCACTTTCGGTTTCGTTGATCTTCGCCTCAAACCGCATTCTCTTGGACGGAGTATCGGGTCGGAAATTATCTTCCTGCAATGGAACCGCGTGAAATGAACCGTAGAACTGCACTTCTCTGTTGAAGATGGAGCCATCTTGAGCTTGTTTGAGGTTGAGATGAAAATTTAGAAAGCTCTCTTTCAGTAAGCTTTGAGTTCGGCCGAAGACCACTAAAATTTTCGTGGGAATGCAAGGTTATTGCCTTCGAGCGTCCTATAGCACATGAGAACACATCATACATTTATTTAGGATTTTGTCTCCTCTTTGGTGTTTCAATAATTAACTTTCGATAGAATAACAGATCTTAAAAAAAAGAACTGCAAGGAAGTGATTTGTTCAATATTGGACGAATCTTGAATTTTTTCGCTCGTCTTCATGAATTATACGGATTTTTCTATTCTGGTCTTCCACCTAAAATCACCTCAATTGTGTTCCTAAGCGTGTGAATAAAAACCGATTGCATTTTTCATCTCGTAAAACCGTCTTTTATACGTTAATTTGCTCATAATACAGGTCGTAATATTTTCGTTAATTAACTCCTTCCTGCCGCAGGATATTGTTATAAACGGCATCTCCGCAGGACTTCAATGAACTCGATATCCGTGAGGTGCTTCGCACCAGAGGCGGATGTTGAACTCGGCAACCCTAAATTAGGCTAACGGTTGAAGTTCAGGCCGTCGGAAGTAGTTGTAGATATTTCGAAGATAAAAAGAACCCAAGGTGGAATAAGAAGGTGTAATTCATGGGTCAGCGGTGGCACAGGCTGTTCCGGAGTGTGAGAGGAAGTGACGTCATTTCCTCAGGCGAACGAAAGACACTCCTGTCAGGGAAGAGGTGTAAATCAAATGAAATATACGCATCTAAGGTTAAGATGTCGCGACATTGGGAGCAAGACTAATATGGAAGAATCTTGGCTCTTTTATCCGACCAACATGAAAACAAAAGATAAACGGATCTTTCTATCTGTATTATCATCACGAAAAAGGATAAAAGGAAAAAGAGTAAAATCCAATTTCTTTTACGGGTTCAACATTGTGTGTGAGGATTTGTTACAAAATTTAAACCGATTTTTAAATTTTAATTTTCCGCTCACTGCAAGCAGGGTAAATAGCTTGATGGATGGTTGTCTCCGTTTTACTAATGGAGTTTCTATCTGGCTGAGGCGAGTGGATGGTATCCGCTACCGTTTTCTAATCGCGGCACGTGGTCTGCACGTGATCCGTATTTGAAATCGGATACATCAATTCTGTTTATTCCAAATCCATCAATATTCCTGACTGAATTTCGCTGGATGGTGTGCTGAATAGGGCGGGAACAAACTCCAAAAAAGCTATACCAATCGCTAATTAAGTTATGTTTTGTTAGTGAGGGTTTTAAAATAGTTTTCCCAATATTTTTCAACTTTACTCATCTGTATTTTTTCTCTGTGATTTTTTAGTACCGTGGCAGCTGTTCTGATAAGTTTTTCTTCAGTCCTTTCTGTTCAGATTACAATTATTTTTATTTTGAGAAAAAAAATTCGAAAAATACTAAGATATTTTACTGTACAATAAATACGCCGTATTACTTGTTTTTTCACCTTTTTATTCTAGCCAACCAAAATTGGCGAACCCTAGCATCACTTCGGTTGTACGTGAATTGGCAATTTCATGAGGTCCCTTCAATCGCTCTTCGAACGACCCTAAGTCCATTCGAGGGGGAATACCGTCTGTAATCTTCTATATCTTGAAAACTTGACTCCATCCTGATTGTGGAATACGATCGGGCGGAATAAAATGTTCTCATATCGATCCGAAGTATAACCGTGTCTTCCATCGTGATAGAAGTATATAAAAAGGATGTTGGGACGTGTTTTATATCATATTTCGGTAAGGACCACTCGAACCGTTTCCCTGAATGGGAAAATGGATCTACTCGAATGAAGTAATCGTCTGTATTGTGCGATTAATTAAATAATCAACGACAATGTGTTCTTCTCATACATTTTCTGCCCACTCTCGACCTGAAAGTTAACGTCAGTGGATGCCCGAGGGATTGACGTGGGTCGCGAGGAAAACGACGCCCACGTCCGCTGCATACCACGTGCGCGAACTCCAGGGTCAGGATCCTCTCTGTATATGGCAAATCGGATTTGCTTCATTCGAGTTTTTTCTATAAAGACACATCTAATTAGTTCGTCATTATTTAACAAAAACAAGAAGTAATTTCTTGATGTTTAGAAAATGCGTTTTTTGAATTGTTCATTGCCGCGCACCTTAAATGTGAATTCTCGGGAACGAAAATCATCCGACTTCCAGTTTAATATTCAGGGGTCGTCGAAATTAGCCTTCGTCCCAATATTAGCTTTCGAACTTGAAATTATTTTTTTGGCCTCCGTATCACTTGCGATTGGGGCAAGCAAGGCCGTCGACTCTCGGTGCCTGGTACGTATCCCAATATCTTCGTTCTCCGCCCTCCAACATCCCCTCCATGCATCCAATGCAGGCCGAACATAACACCACAACAGTATTCCACCTTAGTGCACCCAGAGAGTACAGTGGTTTGGCCGAAAATAATTATTTTTCCTCATATTTACGTCAGCTAATCTCAAGGTTAGTACTAGTACGTAAACGCATGTGGTAATCGCCAATGATAGTTTGATTTTATTAAAACCCAATTCGAGGCTAATACTCCCCAAGGTTCAGTGATATTCGGGTGATGGCGACATCGTTGGGGTCGATTGTACATTACAAATAACCGCTGGTCCGATTTTTTCTGGTTCACCTTTTTTTCGTGAACAATGGGCTAGTAAAAGAGGACGTACATGCCCAAAAGACGTTTTTCTCGCCAAAACTAAGAAAGTGGAAAAGGAACAGCTTCAAAAATTTCCAATTTGAAGTTGATATCATTTTTTATAAAACCTAATATTTTTGAATTTTGAAATTCGGATGAAGCGCATTGCTGTTCTTAGGATTACGAGACGTTGGCTGTTGGGCCACGGATAGACCCTTTCACAATCACAAAAATCGAACCAGCGGTCTGATTATGATTTGTAATGCAAAATCTGCTCATTTCGAAGCGCGACGTGGTGTCAATTTTTGGAACTACGCGGGGTAGTATTAGCCTTAACCGACGGATCCTTATTGATCATATTGTTATTCATATTTTAACGATTGAAACTTCTGGCCAGCAGAAAATTAAAGTTCAATTATTTCGTTTTCCAGTTCTTTCAAATGTTAACTGCTTAAAATGCTAATTCCATTAATCAAGGGTGAATTGAAATTGGCACTAGAATACGTTACAGTCCTTACAATACTCGTTTCAGCAACTTTGCTTCTCATTTGCACCAAAGGAGTCGGTGGATTCTGTTATGCTCAGGTTGAAACTTTATCCGCCTTTATGGTAAACTTTCTCCCTCGCTAAAACAAAGGTGAGAGGCCAAGTCTCATTAATCGCCAAAGTTAAGCCTCCGCACGAAGTTAACTGGGTGACAGTTGATATTTTTGTATAGAGATTAGACGTGGAAAGCCCACTTCCGACAGTTTTTTATCAGGAGGGAGATCGTCCGAAATCGTATGCAATAGATCGCTTGTAAAGGTTGTCATTTCCAAAGCAATTGCTGAGAAGCAATACACCTGCTATCTTTCCATCGGATATTGAACGCTCATGAAATTCAATGGTTTCTATTCCCTCGATAGAAACCCGAATTACTTTCCAGGGCATTGCCATTTTTCGGGATTCGGAATCCCACACGAGGACTCATAGTCAAACTCGAATTTATTTCACAATGAAACAGAAACTCAATCTCATAATCTAAATCGAAGTCAAACTCTCAATGAAACCGAAACTAAAACTCAATGTCAGACTCACAATATAACAAAAACTCAATCTCATAATCGAAATCGAAGTCAAACTCACAATGCATCAGAAACTCAACCTCAAATCAAAATCAAAGTCAAACTCACAATGGAACAGAAACTCGATCTCATAATCGAACTCGAAGTCAAACTCACAATGAAACCGGAACTCAAACTCATAATCGAAATCGAAGTCAAACTCACAATGCATCAGAAACTCAATCTCAAATCGAAATCGAAGTCAAACTCACAATGAAACAGAAACTCAAACTCATAATCGAAATCGAAGTCAAACTCACAATGGAACAGAAACTCAAACTCATAATCGAAATCGAAGTCAAACTCACAATGGAACAGAAACTCAAACTCATAATCGAAATCGAAATCAAACTCACAATGGAACGGAAACTCAAACTCATAATCGAAATCGAAGTCTAACTCACAATGAAACAGAAACTCAAACTCATAATCGAAATCGAAGTCAAACTCACAATGGAACAGAAACTCAATCTCAAATCGAAATCGAAGTCAAACTCACAATGAAACAGAAACTCAAACTCATAATCGAAACAGAAGTCAAACTCACAATGCATCAGAAACTCAATCTCAAATCGAAATCGAAGTCAAACTCACAATGGAACGGAAACTCAAACTCATAATCGAAATCGAAGTCAAACTCACAATGGAACAGAAACTCAAACTCATAATCGAAATCGAAATCAAACTCACAATGGAACGGAAACTCAAACTCATAATCGAAATCGAAGTCTAACTCACAATGAAACAGAAACTCAAACTCATAATCGAAATCGAAGTCAAACTCACAATGGAACAGAAACTCAATCTCAAATCGAAATCGAAGTCAAACTCACAATGAAACAGAAACTCAAACTCATAATCGAAACAGAAGTCAAACTCACAATGCATCAGAAACTCAATCTCAAATCGAAATCGAAGTCAAACTCACAATGAAACAGAAACTCAAACTCATAATCGAAATCGAAGTCAAACTCACAATGGAACAGAAACTCAATCTCAAATCGAAATCGAAGTCAAACTCACAATGAAACAGAAACTCAAACTCATAATCGAAACAGAAGTCAAACTCACAATGCATCAGAAACTCAATCTCAAATCGAAATCGAAGTCAAACTCACAATGAAACAGAAACTCAAACTCATAATCGAAATCGAAGTCAAACTCACAATGGAACGGAAACTCAAACTCATAATCGAAATCGAAATCAAACTCACAATGGAACGGAAACTCAAACTCATAATCGAAATCGAAGTCAAACTCACAATGAAACAGAAACTCAAACTCATAATCGAAATCGAAATCAAACTCACAATGGAACGGAAACTCAAACTCATAATCGAAATCGAAGTCAAACTCACAATGAAACAGAAACTCAAACTCATAGTCAATCTCGAAGTCAGTTTCGAAGTAGTTTGTGGTTCTGTATCGTAGAACTGTTTCAGGATAGTTTCTGCTTCATAGTGAGTTTCACTTCGATCTCGATTGAAAGTTTGATTGTTTCATTGTGAGTTTGATTTCGAGTTTGATTATGAGTTGTAGTTGAAGTTTCATTGTGAGTTTTACTTCGAGATTAATTATGAGTTTGAATTTCTGCTTCCTTGTGAGTTCGACTTCAAGTTCGATAATGAGTTGGAGGTTCTGTTTCATTGCGAGTTTGACTTTGATTTCGATTATGAGTTTGACTTCGATTTCGATTTGAGATTGAGTTTCTGGTGCATTGTGAGCTTGACTTCGATTACGATTATGAGATTGAGTTTCTGTTCCATTGAGAGTTTCGAGATTGATTATGAGTTTTATTTTTCTTTTCATATTGAATTTGACTTTTAGTTTGACTATGAGTTTGAGTTTCTCTTCCATTGTGAGTTTGACTCCGATTTCGATTATGAGTTTGAGTTTCTGTTTCACTGTGAGTTTGACTTCGATTTCGATTGTGAGGTTGAGTTTCTGTTCCATTGTGAGTTTGACTTCGATTTCGATTACGAGTTTGAGTTTCTGTTTCATTGTGAGTTTGACTTCGATTTCGATTATGAGTTTGAGTTTCTGTTTCATTGTGAGTTTGACTTCGATTTCGATTTGAGATTGAGTTTCTGATGCATTGTGAGTTTGACTTCGATTTCGATTATGAGTTTGAGTTTCTGTTTCACTGTGAGTTTGACTTCGATTTCGATTATGAGTTTGAGTTTCTGTTCCATTGTGAGTTTGACTTCGATTTCGATTATGAGTTTGAGTTTCTGTTCCATTGTGAGTTTGACTTCGATTTCGATTATGAGTTTGAGTTTCTGTTTCACTGTGAGTTTGACTTCGATTTCGATTTGAGATTGAGTTTCTGTTCCATTGTGAGTTCGACTTGACCAATTAACTGCACCACGATTTGTGGTTTGTAGAGGATTTCTCCTTTTACTTCACGTAATCACCAGCCGAAGACATGTTTTTTTAATTTATTCTCTAAATAATTTTTATGTCCACGGTTTAATTGCTGTCATTTTCACAGCCTGCCCTACCTATGTTGAATACCGTCGATGGTTTTCAGTGACTCACAATTCTTCCGTATCTAAGCACGTTTACATTCAAGCTAAATTGCTAATAATATTATGTCGGGCTGATATTAAATGGTATTGAACATATTTCAAACCCTATTTTAAACATATTTAAGTGAAAACAGGCTTGCCGTACTTTGCCTAGTTAGGTATCGACCGGTGCACTTGTCCGCTTCGTCCCTAATCTACGTTTTTGTTTTCAGCTTTGTATTTTGACTGCGATAAATGTTAGGTGAATTCTCCATTTGCGCGTTGCCTGGTAACCAGTGATGTATGGTCGATCGGTTAATCAGACTGCGATATCTATCTCGTTCCGGAGCACCCACGTTATTTTTCCCGCCTATGTTTTCGGCAGGAACTGTGTGGGTCGGAACTGTTCAGGCTCCTAGACCGTTGAGATTTCCACCTGGGATGCAGGGGGTGGCAGGGGCCTGTCAGATTGATAAACGCACCGATACACTTTCCCAACTCGGCAATGTCAGAGGGTCTGTTCCATCAATATTCACCCTTTGGAAGTTGGGCGATTCGTACGTTTTGCGGAGGATCTGGTCGGCAATTAGTCAGGACGTTTCATTATACGCTTACGTGTGATGACAGTCGGACTGGAGGCTACTCTCAATTTTCTGTTGGCAATCTGCAGTCCGACTCGGACCGAAATTATTCACGGTTAATGCCGACGGTCCGAACGATTTGAGGCTCATGCTTGTTCTCATGTACCTTTGTATGACAAACCTTTGACTTTCATATTGGGATGGCCATCGATACCTAATATATCGATGTTCGATAGTATCGGCAGTAGAATATCGATGCGGATATAATATTGTATGTTGACTATCGATAGTATGTTATCGGTTACAACACAAGTAAGTGAAATGGTAAACCATTAACCATTAACCATTAATTTTTCCTTGCTCCTTTCCTTGGCATACAAAGAATCTCCTGAAAAAACCTCAACAACCACAATCTTTTAATTTTCCTATCGATCCTACGAACCACTTATATCGATTACCATGGATGAATATCGATATTCCAGCCTGATGAACTCAATTTTTGGGGATTTTTAGGGACCACATATTTTTCAAATGAGTGTGATGTTGAAACATATCGGATGAAGCCGATATATTGGTTTAAAAAATATCGGCTGAAACTCAATTGAACGACATCGGCTACGAACTATCGACACTCGGTCTATCGGCCCTTGGCAGAGATTTTCCGATTCAGATCTTATCACAAACATGGGATAACATTGCAGAAGTGTTCGGGGGGTTATAAAGTGGTTTGCTGCCCTTGTAAAAAGTGCCTTCGAGTTAGGTTTTGATACAAATCCGCTTTTTGTCCTCATCCGTCTTGAAAAATGTTCAATTTTGTTTATTCTATTTGCAGCATTGCGATTTCATTGAAACCAAGATACCTTTCCCATAACTCAGTGATTTTCTTCCTCCAAAAGTTCAGGTTAGGTTTAAGGTTATTTTGGTGGATGATCCTCTGAGGACACTTGTCCCATAAGACGCGATAGTGTCTGTTACAGGCAATCATATCCGAAACTTGTTGAAGAATGGCATAGACCAGTTTAATTACAGTATTTTGGACATCTGGGGTATATTTTTCAAGCACTAATGGTGGATTTTACCACTCGAAACCCATCTCCTCGAATATTTCCATTTCCGTAACCATGGACGTCAAATGATGAAATAAGCATACGTCTTTTCCTCACTAGCAATTCTCGGTCTTCGGCGACCGGGCAATGTATAACTTACAGACTCTGGGATAGGTCGTAAAACTGCTGCGCCACATCAGAACTTTCCCCACTATGCTGATGGGCCATAACGGAGCTGTTACTCTGTAGGGCCTCTCCAAACGACACGTGCCTATTGTGTTCTTGTCGAGCTGAAAGGTCTGAACTTCATAAATATTGACGAAGGTCCCTCCCGGAGTTTTCGAGGTCTTCACGTTCTTCCATTAAACATTTAAGTAGTTCCTTTCCTCGCTGGGAATGCCGTTCGGGGTTCACCGCTTTTCACGTTGTGCTGTCTGTTCCTTGCAGAACTTTCATCGGGAAGCTTCTGTTTTGGTCCTTGTCGACGTTATTTACGAAACTGATAAAATTGTATTGCGTCTTGAGTTGGGTTACCTAGTTTAGTGATGATTGTCCCATATTTATGATAGATACTAACAAGAGGTTGGTCCCAGTGGAATCGGGGTCTATGTCATTTTGGGTCTGTTCGATGAGGCATATTGCTAACGACGCTAAGCAAATTCATCCAATCACTTAGCATTTCAATGGCATTACAATATGGTTTTGTGAGAGATTTTCTTTTATGGATTTGTGAAAAATAATGCAATATTATTGGATGCTAGAATTTCTATGTCCTCGCATTCAGGACGGAGACAATTTTGATAGTTGCGAGAACATAAACTCAGAATCATTCTAGGCAGCTTCTGCTTTAGTTATTCGTGTGACCTGCGCGACCCATGACCTTTAAAAGGGCATCGCTCTCATGACCGATCTAATGCACAAGCAAATTGGTCTACCCGTTACAATTAGTTGCCAATGCCAGAGCAAAACTCACTGCAAATTATACTGGCGTTTCAATTGATTTATGTCACTTCTGATAGCATGTAATAATACAGGAATTCTTGGACACCTCTAGAGTTGATCTTCAACCAATTCCAGCTTGGGCCAATTTGGAGTTTTAGTGATTCGCCAGATATAACATCTCATCATTGCTGGTTAACCCGAGATGGCTAGACGTCGTTAATATTGCGGACAGTTTTCTTTCATTGAGCGCTTTCACCTAGTTGAGCTTCTTGGAGTGCTTCCACGGGTTCATTTCACTGCCGTCTGTGCATTATCTATTTTCGCCAGAACGATTTTCAGACCCGTAGAACGGATGAATCGTAATTTTTACTGAGGTCCTATTCTTTTCGGAGCAATTGTAGTTGATTTCGTCTGTATTTCGCTGCTCTAAGGAATGAGAACGGTTATTTTCAGGCGGAATTTGACACTTTCACGTTCCTAATGTTTATCCAGTACCTATATTATCGATGATCGACCCTTGAATGCTGTTGTTGTTACATCAGGGATAGGGTCACCAGTAAAACGCTGTCCCCTTTGCGAGGCTTTCGGCAAATGTATTGCTTTCCTCAGGGCTTGGCGACCGGTTAAGCGGTCAGTACCGTCCAAATTTGAGGATATGTCCATTTTTTAAACTTTTACACTCAATAAAACAGTCCCGCCTGTTCCATCAGCGTGATTGTTCGCATATGATATGTATTGTAGGTGTCTTGCTCATACGCAGTGCTCTGTTTGGCTTGGTTTGGCAGAAACTCTCCAAGAAAACCTCACAGTGCGTATGCGCAAGGCATTATACATGCCTACACTCACGTTTCTGGAAGATTCCCAGAATTAAGCATGCACGTCCAAATCTTGGGCTTAAAAGTAAAGTGAGAATTTTTTAATGGTGAGATTTTTTGGACAAAAATGTTCCACTGGTTTCACCAAAGGCCCCTGGTGACAAATTCTGGGACAAAAAAAAAATATTAAAATGTCTAGGCTGAATCCCGTTACTTTCAACTCCTGATGCTATTGCTAACATGGCTCTCAAAAATTCGCAAATTCTTCCAAAGTAGGTTCTCACCCAATTTGAAAGAGCTAAAACGATTCAGCTACACACGACGCGCGCAGGAGCGTATAAATCTGCCCTCAAAGTTGAAGGACCTCTTGTACGGCGAATCGCATGAGGGGAAAGTTCATTCCCAATTACGTCATGGCGTCGAGCTGTTTCGCGGATGTGAGAGAGGCTCGAGTTCTGGCCAACTAGGTCAAGGGAAATTCAAGGGCAGGGCTGGGCCACTACGTCAGCCACACTCTGTTTACTCCTTCTACGCTCGGATTCGCTGGAAAACATGCTCAATTCCTGCAGGGTTGGAACCGTCGCGATATTTAGAGGTGAATTTATCGAATTATTTTAACCAGTGGACAATGGACGTCAATTGACGTTGATAGAGCCCTGCTGGCTAGCTATGACTTGGGCCTAGGGTAATGTGGCATACTATAAGTTGGTTCCTTCATTTAATCCACACAAAATGTGATTTCTCTCTGGAAAAATTAGCAAAGCTAGCATCAATATATACTACCCCTTTTGAACCCCATTGTGGGAATTCGTCTAAAGTTCCATGCGATGGAAGGATACATTTTTTCCCGAAAAGTTCCTGAGTGTGCTGCGTGTGGTTGGCCCAAACTCAACAAAACATTGTTTCATTGAATTCTTCAAGGTGCGCTAAGGGTAAGGTGCCCCAGTATAGCATACTTGAGTTTGGGCCACCCACGTTTGGGCAAACGTGTCATGTTTGCTATAGTATGGGGTTACCAATTTGCTCGAAATAGCAGTTTTCGGCGTTTCGGACATTAGTCTGATCATCCCCAGAAAAAAGCGAACGAAATTTTCACCAGAATTTTGCCAGAGCCGCCACGACGGACTTGTAATTAGGCTTCGGGAAGTAAGTTCGTGCTCAAAGTTTGGTGCGGTTCAAGGCGTCGAAACAAAGTTCATCAATGCTGAAGCATCCTAGAACAGAAACTGCTAGCATTCGACTCGTAAAGATTTTACGCTCGCTGAACCTCTTGCAGCCGGCATAAATAAGTCAAGAGTAAGGTGGTGCAATTCACAAAGCGTCCCGAGGATAGCGCCCGCGTTTTAAATAAATTGACAACCTCCCTGCAGCAGGTGATGTAGCAGCTACAGGCTTAGAGCTAAAACTGCCAAAAGGCCTGTACTAGAACGAGGTACTCCGTGTGGGCGAATCCGCTAACTGCCACCGCCAGCGGTGGAGCCCAGTTCCAGTTTAAAGGTCACAAGGTCGCAACCCCGAACCTCTGTTCTTCGACAAAGCTAAGCCTCAATTTCATTCATGGGCTCCTCAAGGAGGATAGAGTAGTCAACTAATTCCTTCGTTATTGGTTTATTATTCAATAATAAGCCAGTGTAATCGCCCAGGAAAAAATTGTCTAACCTATCAAGAAGTTCTCATGGTTTACGTTTCAAAGGTTGGAGAATCCGAATCTGCAATGAAAATTACATATGTACATTATTTGGAAATAATGTACCAAAATAACGTCCGTCCGGCGCCTCAAGTCCGCCAAGAGCGCTTTCTCTCCAAACGGATTTTTTTTGTGAAATTTTCAGGCCTTGTTTTGGGACAGCACCATTTCTTCAGCCAAGCCAATGGGCCATTTTTAACCCCTGTGGAAAAATTGTTGAAATCTTGGAAAAATTGTGTTTTTCCAACATCTTCTTCGATTTGCAAGTAAAATGTTTCATTTGATAGTAATTTTTGTGCTGAACCGAACGGGACTATTCCCAGATTGGTAGCTTTCTTCTTTCAAAAGTTACAGCCTTTACGGAGGGCTGCTTCTTGGGTAGACTGCGATGACTTTTCGATTTCCTCATATTTAAAAAATATTGTGTTCGAGCGAATGTTTTTTTAAAGTCGGTTTTTTTTGTTAAAATGTTTTCAATAGTGTTGGACTTTTGAGTAGTGTTAGGCCATGGAAAACAACCTGTCATTTCAAAATTGTTAACTTGAAAAAATAATATTTTGTACCTTGGGGAAGAAATTGCATTCAACTCTTCAAGATTTTACGTCTTTGCAGAATCCTAGAGCGTTTCTAGCAGTTCGAGAAGTCAATCCCGAGCTTTTTGGGTTTCGCCCCTGGTCGATATGCGCTAAAAGAAAATATTCCAAAACATGGCGACTTGGCGAGGCTACGAAAATTCTGTAGCTGGCTCGGCGTAGAAAAAAGGGACTTCAGGGTTGTAATGGACTGGCGTGCCGAGTGGTGTATGCTGTGAGGCCTCTGAGAGAAAACCCACGATATTTTCCTTCTCATTCCGTCGGCCTATAATACAGCTTGGAATGAAAACCGCTGGCTTTCGACTGCTCGGCCTCGAGACAGCTTTTTCTCTCCGGAGCCCTCGAACGCGCGAGATTCCTAGAGGGTTTTCTTGGCTTTCCGTCATCGCTGTGTCGCCTTGAAATGAGGGAAAAGTCTGCATGGAGATTTTTGAAAGTGGTTTTGTTGGCAGGTTTTTTCAAGTTGAACAGTAAAAAAACCGTGACCATTTTCCACATCCTTCACCTCGAAAATAGGTAGTTGAATTAACCGAGAGCAATTTCGGTGATTTCCTCGTTTTTTACCAGTGTGTAGGTGCGATTTAGAAGTGCTTCTTCGAAAGAAGACTTGATTATACGAGACATCCCAGGATCCAGAGCCTTTTAGGGTATTATGCCCCTTCGCAGGCTAAAGTAGAGCTTAACAAACCCCTCGGTCAGACCGGAATCTCCATTAATCAATATTTCTGCTGTGCACACAAATTTCTTCGCTGATGGGCTCCAGACGTGGGTTCATATTGATGCGGGTTCCGTTCCTGAGAGAATCGTGAACCGGAGGCGACTAAGCCCATGTCACACGACAGACCGACACGACGTACATGTCTGTACAGACTCTATTCTCTGAATGGCTGATGCTATGGGTATGTTCACTTTTGCGCACCTGCATCAATGTTTGTTATTTCATCTATGGAGCCTTACTTTTTTAGTAGACATATTTTCGGTTTCCTCCGTAGATATGTTACGATTTTTGGTTGGAAAAACAAATTAGCAAAGCGCAAATTCACAGGCAAGTTACTGCAGCTATTTTCATGAGTCATGAAATTTCGAAGGATACGCCTACATGACGAATGTTAATAGAACTTCTTAGTTCGTATTAGCTGAGTCCTAATTTAATGTATACATTCCAAACACGTTTAAGTGCTTCGGTCTCTTATCATTTTCAAGACTTGACCACTTTCTAAAAGCTACTTCCTAAATCTGGCCCGAACATCTCGACTAAAACGCCTCATCGCTATATTTCGCTGGCTGCATAGGCCTCGGGTTGATCGATTTTGTATAATAATCCCATTAATCAACTCCTCCGCGGTAGGTTTACGTTTTCCCGAGTAGAAACACGTAGTCTGACCATCTCCCCTCAGCTCTGCATTCGCAAAACCTCAAAATTGAAGTCGGGTCTGAGTTTGAAGCAAAGTTAGCTCGCACAGTGAATGGAGTCCGCCCAAAAACTGATAGACTGTTTGTATCCTCATGTTTGTGCCAACCTTTTCATTCCTTTGCATAAAAATGTTAGTTTGACTGTGAGTTAAATTTTCCGCAAGTTCGGATTGCTCACTGTCTAATCGATTTAACACGATCATTACGTTTAATGAATGTTCTTTTATTTTTTCAGGTGAGTTCCCAACAGATGAATTACTCCCAATTTCTCCAATAAGTAAGCACACGTTTTTTAGTACTAAATGTATGAAATCGACAAAGATTAGATCGTGCAAATGGAATTACCATTGATGATGAAGAATGATCAGGGATATCCTCATTTTTTTTGGGCCCCCTTTTTTTGAGTGAACCATATACCAAAACCAGTGAATGTAAACCTTGGTTGTTGACCGAGTTTGTATTGGGTTTTTGGTCGCTCCCTATCCCCAACGGGTTTCCCTTCATTTTGAGCCTTTTCAATAATGAATTATGACTTCCTTTGGTTCTTAAAATAATTTTCCCCCAATGACAACACTATTATATTGCAATATTATATTTATTCTGTTTTGCTGAGCTAATATATATACTATAACGTCAAAACAGAAAGGTTTGACGGGTTTTGCCTATACCTACAATGTCTCAATTCGCAAAACGTGTAAGTAGCTCGTTTTTCAGTTCGGCGTCTTTACTCCAAATCTTAACCATGGTCCAATCCCGTAAACATTTTCTAGAAATGTCTGCCAAAAAAATAATACAAACTAGAAAAAGACGCATAAAAAAACTGGAAAATAAAATATAAAAATAGAAATGAAAATTATGATCCTGACCGTAATTTTGTAAATGATTAGGAAACTATACTTATCATAGGCTCCTTTCTACAGAATAGTTCAGTCCCAAGGATAACTCCTCGCTTGAACATCAATCGTGAAAATCTAATTTTAAATTAATTATCAATTTCAAATCTAATTTATTTTACGTCCTCTTCGTTCCTTTTCGTTCTTTGAGAACTTCGCCTCACTCGTAGGTGTGGAAATCGCATGTATCCTTTAATTGTATCCTCGGAGAACTCCGAGCTGCCGTGGGTTACATGCGGAAGCTGTTCCAACTTGTCGAGTTATTTGCTTTTCCACAGATGTTCTCCTAATTGGTCTCACATCCGAGTCACTTTTAATCACAGAACTTTGTTCGTTAATGACGTACCGCAACCCACGGCCTCTTCTGTCGTACAGTTGGCTGGAAATAGCGTTTACCTTGCTGCCCGATCGATATCAACCTAATCGGACATTTTTGCTGTTTGCCTCCCCTGGTGGAGGAGATTGAGCAATTTCTCAAGGCGGTCAGCAATTGAGAACTGCAGTTTGCAGCATGCTGCAAGAAACTGGAAAACCTTCTTGTTTTCTAATTGATTCTGCACTCTTTCCCCTACGAACGTAAGCTGGAATAGCAGGTTATTAAAATTGTTTCGGTTCGCCATGCTGTAATTTCACGATAATGTTTTTCGATAGGTACAATCTTAATTTTGGGAATTTATTGAATGATCAATCTCAAATATGACGAAAAAAAGGCTTTTAAATTAGAAAAAAATTTATTCTGAAAAATGTTTGCCTTATACCTGCTTGGAAATAGCTTCCGAAAAGTTATTATCCTTAAAATATTTCCGGAAATACTTTTAGCGTATCGAATATTGAAAACTATAATATAAAATATTATGCTCCCTAGCTTTGACAACCTCACTTTCATTCGAATTTTGGCCGGTCGGGAAATCGTTTCCCTTTTTGAGGCCTTTGTCGCAGATTTTTGCCCAACGTATTCTCACTGTTCGATAATCGAATGACATTCGGGAACGTATCGGCCACCGGAGAAAACGTTTTCGTTTATTTCGGGGAGCAAACAAAGTTAACCAAGGCCAGCATGAAACTTCGTGGAAAGCCACAGTGAAATGCTGAATCAGTGATTCGCCGTAGATTGTCGACGTTGTGCCGATACGCCTGTTGATTCAATGAGAGTACCTCCGATATTGGCATTAAATTTTTAAAACCAATTTTCAAATATAGGTAGTTGAATACTTCATCTGTGGCATGCTTTTCTTCGGCATCAAGGACGTCTGAAAAGCAAGGGATCGCAATAACGGCAAGCAGTATTTTTAGGTTTCATGAATAACACAATTAGGGCAATGTTGACGCCGACTTGGGCCACCCCTACGTCAACAGACAGGGATTATCCGTTGTTATGGACCAAACTGACGCTTCGCTCTGGGAGATCAGATTTTGCGATGACGATGATAGAATATTGCCCAGGGGGTGGAAAGATGGAGTTAAGGGTGGGAAATGGACTTGACAAGAGCCAAGAAAAGGTTCCAAGGCGAAAGATTGACGGCCGGTTGTTACCATCCTCGGGGTAAAACCGTCACTTTTCACCATCGACGGCACCTTCACGATTCTCCACGCTTTTGGGATAGATTAACGTTTATTTTGGTTCAAGATTCGATAACAGGCCATTGTAATATTGCTCGAAAATTTCCCGCACAACCAGAATATTAGTACGTACTTGCACAGACGGTCTTACTGGCCGATTATTCTTTAAAAAATTATGTTTATAAGTGAAACTTGCCTATAAAAACTGTGGGGGTTTTCACGCCAATAAATTTGTGTCATGTCATGACTCAGATATTTCGCGTAATCTGTCACTACCAAGGACAAATTTCACCAGCAATTACAAAGTACAATCATTATCTTATTTGATTGGCAAAAAAATGATTTTTGGAAATTTCGTAGGTACCTTATAAGAAAAGTTACTGAAACTGAAGGCCACGTCCACATGGAATTTTTCGATCCGCTACTCCGTATCAGACGTCAGACCATATTCTATGATTGTTGGCCTCATGGGTATGTTCATTTTGACGCATCTTCATCAATGTCTGTTATCTGAGGACCGCTGTTTCTCGGAAATCGTAAATATTTGGTGAAAGTGACCCTAAGGGCGGGTTTATTAATTCGGGTTTTCAATCCAATTTCCATTATTCTCCGAACATGATTTTTCATGGGCACGTTGACGCGGAAATTCATAGTCTATATTCCTAGAAACGACTTATTTTTTGGAAATAATGTTACTCGATGAATAAACTGAATTGATCTCCGCCCCAAGTCATATACCTGTTTATTTCCCCAAAAGTTGGCTCTAATTTTTAGTAAGTTCGATATAATGGCGTTAAACTCATTCCATAGACTCAGCTTTACCTAACTTGGCACGTTGGCGAAACAAGGTATCAAAAACTTAACAGAACCGACGACTTTTATGTACTCAAGCTGCATACAAATCGGGACCGAGGCAAAGGCAGAACTAAAGCCCAAGGGCGGTTTATCAAGAATTCCGGAGGTGTACTCACCCACGACCGTATTATCCTGAGTCCCTTTTGTGATGACATTCTGAGCACTTCATGAAACCCACTCAGTTGATGGATATAACGTATTTTTGCCGGGCACAAAAACTGTTTGGATTTGAGCTGTCTATTCGATCATGTTGAGTGCTGAGATTTCAGATAGCGGCTATGCATTCGACGAAATTTCACCCCTACGGCAAATCGAACATCGTTAAATGCAGGCATTGCCGAAATCGACGATTTATTAAGGAGTAAAAACTTAAGAAGGATCTGAAAACTTGTCGAAATTGTCACTAGGATTCTGATTTGACCCCTAGAATTTTTAGGGATGCATTTTTTGGAATCTTTCTCAACCCAGATCGCCGATTTTGTTCAAGGAAGCTTCTACTGCATTTCACCTAGGGAATATATTTTCATTGACCGTCATACCGACAATTTCTTGGGAATCCAAGGACACTTGAATAAATCTGGCTTTAAATTAATTGATAAGAAGGACCTTAACATTTCTGGACTTTTTCAAGTTGCATAAAGATTGATTTCTGACATTTTGAAAATACCGATAGTCAAACGCCTAACTCCAAAATAATGAGCTTTTAGCTTGGGTGACTCATGATTTTCAAACCAACAAAAAACTTACCTGCTACGGTAGATTGAGCTAGAAAACCAGGAAACATGCTCCCGAAATCTCAAACCCATGGCTTCATCTTGAAAATCAATTTTTTTTTCATCTATTGGATCATACTCATGAGTATGGCCCTGCAGGGCCGGTTTATCAATGCACTTGAAGCTAATTTCATAGTAGATTGATTATCACCTAGCATTTATGCACATCCATGAAAATCTCGTCAATAGCAGTTGCAGGTACTTTGATACTAGATTTATTGCAATTGCTAAACCGCCCCTCAGGCTTCAAAATTTATCACTCATGGCCAAAATGGGTACGTATGGGTAGGTGACGATACGCCTCGTGCACACAGGATGCTTTCGAACTGAGTCTTCTTTATACGTCGGCCATGGACTATTCTTCTAACTAGAAGTGAGGCTGTGATTTCCAAAACTCGCTCCTTGCAATTTTAACGAAAATTGGGGTGACCGCTGTTACTGAAAGGTTTGTGTCCGCTCTTTCAGAATCCGAAGTCAGAATTGAGAAAGATGCGCTCCTTCTCCGTTTAATTGACCTTGAAATACCCGGATGATATCCAAAACTCGTTCCTTGCAGTCAGTTGTGAGTTCCAAAACTAGCTCGATGGATTTTGGTAGTAAAACTCGCTCCTTGAACTAGGTAACCTTGTCAAGAGAAACCTGTCACCTCAGTTTTCGCCAAGACGCCAAGCCATAACCATGCGTGTCTTCATGGATTTATGTGAGATCTTTAAAGACTCTAAGCTGGGTCAGTTCCAAAACTCGTTAGATGCAAGGTTTAGTGCCAAAACTCGCTCCTTGTGAATTTAAATTCGTTCCTACGCAATTATTTTTCAACAGATTTATCTTTCCTTGCATACAGAGCTCCATTGATGGATGTAATCTAAATCATGTGGTGCAAAAAAAACATGCGAATCGGCTGTATAATAACGTTTTAGAGGTTTTTCGTGATTTCTGAAAAACGGTTTACCTTGCAAGGAGCAAGTTTTGGAAATCAGTGCCTCAAGTGTATACTAGTATACATTTGTTTACAATACGTCATTGTTTTTGTGATGAATCGTCGGCCATGGATTATTCTTCTGATGAAAATTTGAAGGCCGAATTTGCCGGATTCGCCAAATCCCAACTACTTTCATCGAAAGAAAAACAAATTGGCCATCGTCTAATTCGGTTGAATATAGTATCTATTCAAATTCGGATGGTTTGGCCAGAATCCGATCGAGTGTGAATGGTGCGCCCGAGGGTGGCAGGAGGATTGCGGGGGCAGAGCTTCCAAAGCCTCCAGTGGGTCCACAGCCTCCCCCTTCGGTTGGAAGCCTTTCAGTTTCGACTTCCCCTCTCTTGTCGGGGCCTTTCAGTTTCGCTTTGGCCGGCCTCACCGGTGGTCGTCTGTCCTCTACCTGCGCCTCGCGTCCCGGCTCGTCCCCTCGCGCTTGTGATTGAAATTTTCCCTGCGAATTTCCATGCATAGGGCGACTTGGTGATTTTGAGTCTTTGTGATCTCCCTCGGAAGTGTTTTGTTCGTGAACGTAAAATTGTTTTCAGTCGTAAGGTATCGTCGAGGCAGAGTTTTTACCGAAAATTCTTGAGAAATTTTAGCGATGCGTAATTTAAGATTTATTTTAGTGGTCAAAAAATGCCAAAATTGGAAAGAAGCTGTTTTGTATCATTGTACATACCTACGTTTATCAAGAAAATATTTAATTGAGTTTAGACGACGTTTCAGTTTGATTGAGGTCCGGTTTATCAATTGTTCTTAAGCTAGATTTATCTTGCATTAACTAATGTCCGAGAAATTGTTAAGTGTGACGATAGAAGAAAATATGTTCTTGGATAAATCTAGCATAAAATGAATTGATAAACCGGCCCTGACTGTCAATACGTGGCGATTTCGCTTATTTAGTGAATACAATGCTTTCAGTGTTGATTGAACGCAATGAAAACATAAAAATCGCACCAAAATGACGTTTTAGGCATAAATTTTTATCAACCAAGTTCCCTTGAAGGCAATTTGATTCTGCCACATATAGGTCAATTATTCTAGGTCAATTATCAATGACTCAATCAATGACCTCATCGACCAGTAGGTCAGGTTGAAAAACCTGTAACATCGCGTTTCTGTGTGGGTAAACAGTTGCAGAAATGTTGATGGCGCAATTCCGTATAACGACTGATTGGTTTGCAGAATAATGAGTAACAAATAACAAATTTACTCATTTTACTATCATAATTACATCCCAACACTCGAAACAGTTCATTATAGTTCCCCGAAAAAGCAATTGCGGCTATTTGGAAGAAAATTGTCAACTGTTTGCCTGTCAGAGTATGAGAGGCCTTCCGAATATAAACCAATGTAATTTGAAAAATGCTGAAGGTACTGAAAGATGATGGATGTCTCACAAATGAGAGAAATAAGTAATGATTGATTGAAGATGGAATACGTGTGGATGATTGAAAGCCTGGTCTTGGCAGGAAACCTTATCTCATTTTTGCCGTGCGTAGCCAATTTCTTCGAATTGATTTCTTTCCAACTTAGTTCTTGGCCTGTTCAGACTTGAATTTCGGACCAAATTCTTCATGGTTGTGGGAATGTTGGGTTGCATTACGTAGGGGTCACATGCAGGGGTCAGGATTACGACGCATAGAATTAAAAGTTACGTTTTGCTAATTTTTAAATCATCAAAAATAATAATTTATTTGAAAAATCATTTAATATTTGATATTTTTTAAATAATTTATCTACTTTTTTAATTCTATTGATGAATTCTAAATTGTTTTAATGCGAACGTGCTAACTCGATTGCTTGGACTGCAATTTCGCGGAATCGTTGAACCGCAGTTAGACATTTCGTTCAGGAGAATCTCAACTGTTGAAGGAACTTTACAGGTAGCTCCACTTGACTGACTTGAAGATCTCTGGAACAATCCTAGGCAAACGTTTGAACACCTTGTCGTTTTACAGCGGTTTCTGTGTTGGCAACTATTGCAAGTTACATTGAATAGGGTTTGTTACCCCAAGCGGAAAACGTTAAAATATATAATTGTACGCACTCATTCAAAGGCGTCCTTTGTGTTTTCAAATGACCACAAAATGGAATAAATTAGAATTTGAAAATTTTCCTGAAAACACTTAAGTTGAAAAGTTTCGAGTTTATCAGTCTTAAACGACTCGTCAATAACCAAAACTGGTTTCAGTGAACGAGAATGGAAAATTTTAGCGGAAAAACCTCGTCTGTTGAGAAAGCGCATGAAAATACCCCTTTCGCAAAAAAATGTCCGTCGTTGATTCGAGTGGCCCCATCTGGTGTCAGATTCGCTATAGCCACACGCCCGTCGCATGTTCAACCTCAGTAATGCCCTGGGATGTTTACATTGCAACGGGAAAAATATCTTATCGTTAATGCGCGCGAATTTTCAATAAAAAGTTGCGACGATTTTTCGAATTGAAAAACCGGTGATTCGTAAATTTTGAAGTTAATGGCATTTTTTGACCAATGTTGTATAAATCATGCATTTTCAAATAAATTTATTTGAAAAACTATTGCGGTGAACAACAACAATATATTCAGAAACCTTCACGTGAATTCTCCAGAGATTGGATCCACGAATTTCCCCGGAATTTCTTCAATTAACCGATTCCGAGTGTGCGGACAATTGCTTCAGAAATGGAAAAAATGTTTTTTGCGGAATACCGGCGGTCGCTTCGATTCCGCTGCTAGTCGGACGGGGAATCGGAATGCAAAAATACAGCGAAGGCCTCCGCGGCCGGATGGGGCAAAGTCCTCCTCCGCCGGCCGAGCCGCTCCGCCGGTGGAATTCCTTGCACGGGAGTCACATGAGAGTCAGGGCGCGGTCCGAGTCGGGATCGCCCGGCAGGACGATTCCCCGCCTCGACGAGCTACGGGCCTCCGAGTCTCTGTCGTCGAGTCTGCCACCGCCGACGGTCACGTTTCCAAGGCGACGATTCTCCGTGTGGTGAGTATAGGGATGATTATGATAGAGATGTTAAGTGCATGAGATATGAGTATAAGATATGAGTATGAGATATGAGTATGAGATATGAGTATGGGATATGAGTATGAGATATGAGTATGAGATATGAGTATGAGATATGAGTATGAGATATGAGTATGAGATATGAGTATGAGATATGAGTATGAGATATGAGTATGAGATATGAGTATGAGATATGAGTATGAGATATGAGTATGAGATATGAGTATGAGATATGAGTATGAGATATGAGTATGAGATATGAGTATGAGATATGAGTATGAGATATGAGTATGAGATATGAGTATGAGATATGAGTATGAGATATGAGTATGAGATATGAGTATGAGATATGAGTATGAGATATGAGTATGAGATATGAGTATGAGATATGAGTATGAGTTATGAGTATGAGATAATATCTCTCATATTATGAGTATGAGTATGAGATACGAGTGTGAAATACGAGTATGAGCATGAGATCACATACTAGCCTAGAACGTGTGAAGCCAGTTTTATCCAAATAATATAGCCGACTGTTCTTATCTCAATTCCGTCGATATTTTTAGAACTTGCGATTCAAATTTTGATGACAGCAGTGGATAGGTAACTAATTAGTAAGTTACTCGAAAACGCAGTATGAAATTTTTTCCCAGTTTTGACACGCCAAAGTTCTTTTATTTATTATGAGAATAACATAAAAGTAAAGTGGCCGTTAAACAGATTAATTCGTCAATTACTTTTGACAAGTTCATCTCGTTACGATTCTCGCTAACGATTCAAAAGATATTTTAATGACTTCACTGCCTTAATTCCGTCTATTCGTGCTGCAGCGGATGAAAACTTGCTGACATACGTTCATGACAGCATCGTGACGCAATGTCCCATTTCGTAACAGCCCATCGTCGTAATTATCGTTCAACTTAAACCTGACTCGGCTTTTGGAAAATGTGAAACGGATTACTGGTCCTCGAATTTGAAGCATTAAGCCTCATGCGGCGTTGTGCAATGAGTTTACTAATGAAACGAGCTGGCCACTCGCGGTATCACGCCTATCACCTGGCTCGTTTAGTGAAAGTACCCCGGGTCAATAATATTATGGTTTTAGGATTTCACGGTTTCAGGAGTATCGACGATACGATTGAAAATATTGTTGTTGATGAAATAAAACAACCTTGTTTTCCGTTGTCAAAGGTTTGAAAAATCGCATTTTACCTCATTTTTTGATAAATCTAGAAGAACCCGATGATGGGGCTTTTGGTCACCATAACAGCTGTTGTTACAAGAAGAACTGTTGTAGCCATGGACAATTTTGTTGCCATAGCCATAGTCAATATGGCACCCGTGCTTGCCGTGACTGAGGGTTTTCTCGTGCTGTTAGTTTTTTCGGAAAATAGGAAATGGAAGGAATAACATGTTCTATAATATCTCAGCATTTCTCCTCATAGCTTCTAGTTTTCTATCAATTCTCCGAACTTATTTATATATTCCGAACAGATATAGAGCTGACATGGGCAGATAATTGTTTACTAAAGTTTACTGTGAATTCGTGTGACGGAGGTTTAGGTTTCAGGAGAGACTATTGTTTCCCACCTACCGGGTTTGTTCGGAAACCGTAGCAGACCGGTAGTCTTTGAATATGTATCAATGGAGTTTAATACCGTCAGCTAACGCTCATGAATATGCACCCCGCGTTATCGCAAAGTTTGAACTTGGAATTTCAAATGGAAAAAATCTCTTTTGCTGATGGTGAGATGCCGAATATGGCGCCACCAGGTTTGAGTTTATTAACAGTAAAAATTAACGATCCACAAATAAAATCTGATCATATGGATTCGCTTCGGACCTCTGAGGCCGATTGGGCTTAATATTTAGCACCTTCAGCCTAAAGACGTAGCTACTCCAATGAAATTCGTTCCTATCGGATCCTAAATTGAAATTCGTCCAATTTTTAGGCCCTATTACCTTTTTTTTACTCTTCAAATTCTCCTCGGCTCAAATTCAACTTCAAAAGCCCCTTCTTGTTCGCCCAGGGCTAATAACGAAGATTCTCGAGAAACCAGACGTTTCGAGCACCCTTATGGAACCCACTGTGTGTCAGAGTATCGATTCGTATGCTAATTGGCGTGGGGGAGGAGCATCTCCGGTATCCGGATGTCAAAAGACGGCTGTATAGAATTTTAAAATTGGAGACGAGAATTCCCTCGTATGAGGAATATTATCGGGTTACAGGGAGAGAAGAGAAAAATATGTTTTTAGGAATATTGGAAATGCGATCTCGAGCTTTCCTGATTCTGTTTTCATTTGTCGCATTCCCTGCTCGTCGATGCGTAATTTCCCACGAGAGATTGGCTCCAACTCGTTGTTTTGAAATTGTTGTAATGCCGAGTTACATCCGATTGATGCGTCATCTCACGTTGAAATGTTGTCAATTTTGTTAAAGAGGATGTAACTACCTACAGTTGAAAGAAGGTGAAAGTCGCGAATGAATTGAGAAAGAATTGAAAGAATTCAAAAAGATTATGTTGGTTAGTAAACGCAGCCACTAAGAAGGACCTGCAATTAACCTTAAGGTCGAAGAATTCCTATAGCAACACTGGAAGGAGGAAAAAAGCACTTAGAGGTACTCATATTGATCAGCAAGGCTTCAAATTGTTCATAAAGGCCTAAGAGAATCTTATATGCTTGAAACGGCGTAAAAGGTTTAGAAGATCCCTGAAAAGCATTCTATCACATGAATAATATTCGGTAATGTGGTTCAAATTCGTCCTGAATTGAATTTCGCTTTGAGTCGCTGTGAATATATTATTATTTTGGAATTCGAAAAACTCGTAGCACAATACTAATTTGTAATTTCGAGTTCTGCTCCTCAACAGCGGTCAGCTAGAGTGATTACGTTGAAACGTAAATGTTTACATTCCGTCTGGACCGAGTCAGCTTAACGATATGCAAACGTAGGACGTGGGCGTCGTCCGAGAAAATGCTCGATAATTTCCGCCCGAGATCATAATCACTTGGCTTCGTTGCGTCCGACACGAGGCGGCGCAATCTGTTGCGTTGCGCAATTTGCTGTCTGTTGATCGTTTGACAGCGCCGTCCGTTCGAACGGCCTTCGACAGACGTTTAGGTTTCATCTCTCTCTTCGCTGAGTGCATTTTAATCGGCCCTCTCGTTTCGGTAGCCGTGATTGCAACTTTTTGAAATCTCCCATCTCAAACCAGTGGTGTGCTAATAAGATAACAATGTTTCCATAATTCTCAAGAGGCCTATAACGGCCGAACTGCTGATCCGATAGTTTTTCAAGAGCCAAAAATAGGTAATATTTTGCCAGGTACTTCAATAGGTGCTATGGAAGCAGTGGCGAGGTCTCTTAGGGCAGCCAAGGTAAGCAGTCCCTGGACAATCGTTTCTCAAGAACTAGCATACCATAATAATAATAATGAATGAATTATTCATGTCTATGGTTCTTAAGTAACGATTTTCCTTGGTACTGCTTGCCCTGTTCTAACTGAGAATTAAATTCTGCCATTGTAGGTATGAAAGTAAAAAAAATTTTTCTATGGAAGTAGGTAAATGTTTTCCATGTGTTGGATGAAATCCTTAGAGAATCATGCTGGCATGCAAACTATCGAAGCAACGTCGCGTCGGAGAGGAATAAGTTTTCAACTAACGACCCGTGTAAACAAACTCAAGTTCGAATCAAGTATGCGAGCAACGTGAAGCGGGAGAACCCTGAGGAAACCGAAGCCCAGAAGAGGCCGTGTACACAAAAGAGGCCACCGCACCTTAGCCCATTGTTCGACGGCCCGAGTGTTACATCAACAGGCGTGGGGATCGAGCATGGACGGCGGGTCAAGTCCTCCGCACGACGGCCGAACACCTGAGCCGAGATGTGCTGTCATTGAGGGAAGTCCCATCTCCGAGCTATCGATTTTTTCAAGTGGTAGGTAAAAAATTGACGGAAAAAATTAACGAGGAAATCAGCTCGCAAGAGGAACAACGTAGCAGAGTTGGATAGTAATGATTACTTTTAGTAATGATTACTTTTTAAATTACTTTTTGAATTACGCTGAGATTAATTGCAATTCCCATTCCAATTCCTGTAATGGTAATCGAAATTCCAATTACTTTTTTAATTACATGTAATGGGAATGGGTTTTTTGAATTCCCATTACAGGAATTGGAATGGGAATTTAGTAATCCGATTACTCGCGAGTAATCCGATTACTTCCCTGTAATCCAATTACTCGCGAGTAATTAGAATACACTGCATAAACATTGATTCCTCTGGAGATGTCATGGAAATTCAATGTGGTTACATAGGGTGTCATAGGAACAGTGGCGGTCTTAACAAAATGGAGATACGAGGATTCACCACTTCGCCGTTGATATGCTAGTTGCGTTTCTGTCGTGTACCTTTATCGACAATCACTCGGGACTCAAAATTACAATTTTTGTCCGAGAGCCGATTCGACCTTGGGGCACTTGTCATGGTGGCGAAAGAAAAAAGTCTTTCAACTGTAACCACATTGAAGTTCCATGACATCTCCAGAGAAATCAATGTTTATGCAGTGTATTCTAATTACTCGCGAGTAATTGGATTACAGGGGAGTAATCGGATTACTCGCGAGTAATTGGATTACTCGCGAGTAATTGGATTACTCGCGAGTAATTGGATTACTCGCGAGTAATTGGATTACAGGGGAGTAATCGGATTACTCGCGAGTAATTGGATTACAGGCGAGTAATCGAATTACTAAATTCCCATTCCAATTCCTGTAATGGGAATTCAAAAAACCAATTCCCATTACATGTAATTAAAAAAGTAATTGGAATTTCGATTACCATTACAGGAATTGGAATGGGAATTGCAATTACATTTCTTCAAAGGAATGGGAATTTGTAATGGGTAATGGGATTCCTTTTTTATCAACCCTGCAACGTAGGGCAAGGTTGAAAATGCATTTCTCATTTTGCATTCCTCTGAACGCATTGTCAATTCTTGCCCAGAAATTGATGCCTGATAACCGGCAGTTTTGGCTCATTTCGAGAGAAAATGGAGCCCAAATCGGGAAATGTCTTCTTTTCCATCTTCCATTCGAAACTAGACGTCGGCTAAGTGGGAAAATTATTAACTAATTCATTTTCAGAGACAGTGTTTTATGCTAGTTGACGACGACGATTGAGAATCGTGTTATAGGAGTTGTTGACTGAGACATACGCAACATTCAACTCGAAGTGGCGACGTCCTTTCCGTCGAGGAAATGGCTGAAGGCAATACAACACGTTGGAATGGAGTTGTTTAGGGAAGCGAGGACGACCAACCGAGAACTATGGAGCCGGGGGTGGGTTTTGCGACTGGGAACTCCAATATATTCTCCTCAAAGCTAACATCCCCTTGACTGGGAACGCAGCCCCGCCGGTTTCAATGTACCCGATTTAATACGACCGAGGCTCTTTTCGCTATTTGAGGGGGAAATGACGACGAAATTGAGGCTCAACATACACCGGCAGACGCGAACAGGCGCTCTCAATGGGGTTCATCTGTTCCTCTTTTTGGGCCAAAAATTTGTTCGCTGCTCATTTCTCATAATTGCTATGGAATAAGTGCGGCATAAACATGAATCAGGAAGAAGGCGCTTTCTCCTTTTTTTCTCCTCAGTTGAAGCACTATTTGAAGATTGTTGTTGCTTCTACTGACAGTTCATGAGGCGACATCACCAGGATGGTGCAATATTTGCTTTCTCTGGTGAGCAGGATGTAAGATTTGGTAAAACCCGTTGCCAAAATCATGCAGAACTACCTATTACATACATTTCGTTGATCGAACCTTCTCTCTTGCACTCACTGGAAAGGCCAGGCGGTAACGAATATCTCCGACATCATTATTCGTTCACGCGGCTCGACAAATGTAATTTTGAGCCGAAAATTGGAATCTGGGGTATTCCGAGTCCGAATGTGAAATTCCAACAACCCACGAAGAGCAAATTGTTCGAAACAGTAGGTAATTACGAATGAGGCAATCATAGTTTTTTCATTATACCATACCCATTATCCACTGTATGAAAAATTTTTATAAACTTATTTTGGCGATTTCAAGAACAACAATCTTGGAATTTCACGCCTGCGATTTCATCTGTAACGTTGCATATTGAATAAAACGAAAACCTCAAATAATTTTTATACTGCAGTATGTTGCAACAGATTCCAATTGCCAACATGAAAAATTTTCCTTTTTGCTTAATCAAAATTTGATGAGACTTCGCTGAGACTTCTGCCGTACAAATGCAATCCAATAAGGCAACAACGCTCAAGATAAGACCCAAGGAACGGCAATCGTCGTTTTTGATGTCCATTTTTTCATCTCCCAGGCCTTCGAATAAGTGACGTATACATCTTTGTGCAACAGGTCGCCGCTCCATAAGAAATGGCTCGTAGTCGGAAACCTTTCGGAGGAGATGGGACAGTTTTTGAATATGATGCGAGCCATGCTAGAAAGAAAAGGCGGTACGTGGAATTTTGTTAGGGAGAAGAAAACATCTCCATCGTAAAGGGACAAATAATGAACATTGCAGTAAAAGAATATAGGAGATCTTCGTGTTTTTTCGTGCTGTCGTGTTTCCGAACACACGACTGTCTTCTACGACAGATCTTTGCTGGTGATGTTGCAAAAATGAATCCTATTATCATTCCTAAGGGCCGCTGATGCTGTTATCTCAGATTAGCTGAAGGACCGGGAAAATGAAGCTCTCAGAACTATCTTTCTGCTTATCCGGCTAAAATATAAATATAAACATATTTTTTTGCATCGAGTTTTTGAGTAAATTTGTGGTTTATCCACCGCTACTCACCAGGTCATGAAAATTTTACAAAACGAAAAAATTGGTACGTATAGTATGACATACTACCACATTGTTCCGTTCCGAGGCCTCTTTCACAATGTTTTTCTCACTGAAAACGAGTTATTCACTGAGGCACTCTTCTGGGTTTTCGACGACGGATGTACTCCAGGGTGAGTTTCCAGCAACATTTTCATTTGCTGAGGGAGTAATGACCAAGGGAGGGAAAATAGTCCCCAACGGCGCGCAGTTTTTTCTCGCCGAGCATTTTTGTCAACACTCCGGCACCCTTGAACGGGGTAGATGACAATTTTCCAAGAAACCCCCCTTCAGCGCCTCCTTCGCCTCGTTAATTTATCATGGAATTTCAAGTGAAAAGACACAATGAGAGCCCTAATGGTTCTGGACACGCAATTCACCCCTATACCATTAACGAAGCAACGTTGCAAACCCTGTCGCTTCTTGGAGATGGCAGCTCTCCAGTTATAGGCCATCATTATTTTGGCGAGCGCTGGAAAATTCTAAATGCGGAATTCCGCAGCACTGATTTGGTATTAAGTGTGCTCAATTTATTGTGGAATATCACATCCATGGTATGCGAATCCCAAACTTCAATGCCAAAAAATAATATTTTTTCTTATCATTCCGAGATTTTATTTCAAAACTGGTCAATGTGTTGGACGTTTCGAACCGCTGTGGCTGTTGAAGTTCCCTATTGACACCGCAGAGGAAAATACTTCGCTGGTACGGTGACGAGACTGTTGTACTACGAATGCTGAAAACAGAGGAACGGTCTGTCGGGAATTTTCAACCTGAACGTCGTTCAGCGCTGAAAGGTCAAGTTCCACGAGTTCAAAACAGGCACTTGAACATGTCATCCGAATGTTTGCTCTTAATTCCAAACCTCTCGAACTCTTGAGCGATGCTGAAGCGGCCAACGTTTTGAACTGAACTTCACTGCGCGTATGGGCGAGAACTGCTGATAAGTTGAATCAGGTTAGAGCAGCTCGATTCGCCACCTTTTTGGCGAATAGTCATTTTAGACGTGAAATAAAAATTATACACCGTAGAATCAGCATCAAAATCATGATTTGACACTATACATATATGATTGTGATACCTCTGAGAAATTCAAATAAAATAGTTTTTGGAAACAGCGGTGATGCCTGAAAGAAGCAGGTACTACTCATCAAGGAAAGATCCTGAACTCCTGCTCCATCGTTTTCGATTATCTAGCATACAATAGCCCTGCTGAAGTCGGCCGATTGCTGGTGGAGGGTGATCCATTGCTGTGATTGGTAGAGGTGCCGGCGGCGTAGGACCCAATGCATTTTTTTGCCTTTCCTAGCCAAGTTCCTATGTTCATCCCACCTCCGACAGCCAGCAATCGGATTGCGTGTGGCCGACGTAATTCAGATGCTGGAGATGGGCCGACGTTTTTACATCTCGTTCCGTTCCGCTGTTTCTGGCGCATGCCAACGACAGAAACAACTTTCGCTTGAAACGAGAACTTCCGCCACTTTTTCCGTTATGAATTTTCGAATCAGTTTCCCTTTTTTCTGTCTTTCCAATGTTAATGATTCATACGTCTGCTGGCGAATGATGTACCTCTCCTTGCCCAGGGTTTGAGTAGTCTTTAAGCGACACAAAAATAAACCAGTGGTGCGTAGATAACACACAATACTTCCATATTTTGAAACGTAAAAGTGTGACACAATTTGATCATATTTTGACTGCTTTTGAAAGTGTTTAGGTCAAAAATATAAAAAAATGCAGTATTAAAATTTTAAAATTCGCCCAAAATGAAAAAACGCCACATTTTCGGAATGTAAAAAATATCCACATATTCTGCAAGGTAAAACGAAGATTTTGAGACCAAGAACGCTCAAATCGGTTCATTTTTGCGACCGGAAAAAAATAAAATAGAAAACACTAAAAATGCAAATATCTCGGAAGTAGTGTGCGTTATCCAAATTCCGATTAAACAGGGTGTTAGGTCTTGCCGAGACAAACATTTCAGTTCAAGAAATTTGAAAAAAGGTTGAGAAATGAGGGAGTTATGGCCATTTTTGTAAATGACCACAGACGGACAGACGGACAGACGGACAGACGGACACACGGACACACGGACACACGGACACACGGACACACAGACACTTGTTCAGGAAGTGATTCTGAGTAAATGTGTATAAGAAAAAGTTTTTTCTGAAGCTCCGTTCCGATTCTCGATTTTAGGACGATCACAATACTTCCATTTACTCTGTAAATATGGAAGTAAAAACTTGTAATTTTGTGAAGTAGCTACCCACGTGTGAACAATAAAATGCGTCTTAAGCCGGGTCTACACGCTCCGTTTTGTACCACGATTTGCTTGCGCAGTTCAAGACGTTGCAGACAAAACGTTGCGTATGGACCGGAAAACTGCGCAGTTTTGGGGCCGTCAGGAAAACTGCACAGTTGCAGCGACTTCTGATCTCCCGACCTTTGAAAACCGTGACCTGCACAGACATGTCGCTGCGTGTAGACGGTCGCTCCGTTTTCCGTTCAGTTTTGTTCCTCACTTCGCCCTAATTACCCAACGATGTCGGATCTCCGCAGCTGTTCTCGCGAATTTTTAAGTGATTTTTTAATATTTTAAATTATTTGAATGATTTTTAAGTGAGTCCACATCCATCCTCAAGTAGTTCCGCCAATCGTCAGGTTCATCACGTAGTTCCCGCAATAAACGGATATGGGAAAACTCCCCCCTTTTCAAAAGCCATTTCCGTGACCATAAACGCCCGATTCTTCGGTAACGTTCCGATCTTCTTTTTTTTACCGCACAAAATGCAAAAATTGCCCACAGCAGTACAAAACTGAACGAAAAAGACTGTGCCGTGTGGACGCTCACAGTCGCTCAGTTTTCATTCCGTCCTAAAACTGCGCAAACCTAAAACGTGGTTCAAAACGGAGCGTGTAGACCCGGCTTTACATGTTTAGGAATAAGCCAGGGGGGGATAGTCTGAAGGAAAATTATTGCCTTCATCAATCAAAGCGCTGAACGAAGAAAACAGCGATCCGATCGAACAAACAATGGAAATGAATGGCATGAAAATCGCGTAAACCCGCGTTTTATTGAGCCGTTGCATTCGCGTCGTCCATTACGAAGTTGTGAATTGATGAAGAAAGAACGAAACACAAGTCAGGCTTTTTCTCTGGAAGCGGGAAAAATTCTTGCCGCTTTCTGTGTTTGCATGCGAGGTAGCCCTTAATGAGAACGCTCCAATGGAAAAAGTGTTGAATAAAATAGCAAGATACGCGGCGATGAATTTGGGCTAGCATCAAGATTACCGAGAACGTAGTTCAGGTCGAGCAGGTACTTCCTTCCCAGGCCGAGTCTACTTTTCAAGCATTCAAGCTCGCACAAAAGCGTCTGAAGCGGGGAACATTTACCTTTATTGCTTCACTAATTTTATTTCTAAGTTATGGCTCTCTTATCTAAAGAATGCCGAAATTATTCAAGTTCCCGTGCGATAAGAGCTTGAAGCGTCGTAAAATGCCAAAAGCATTTGCTCGAATTTATTCTTGTAACTTCTAGCTACCTGCCGCTTCCATCGTGACTTTGGTGAGATATGCTCCTCGAAATCAGCATTTTAGTGCTGGACGCTCATGGATATGCTGTAGAAAGTTCTCTGTGTGTAGGCTATTAATTCCAGCAGCGTTCGATCAGGCGCTAGCATCATAAAACTCAAATAGTGTTGAATTTCAGTTGAGTTTTCTTGAATTTTTTAGTTTTCTTCTTGAATTTTATTTGACAGTCGGATTATAAGTTTATTCAACCAGCGTGTAGACCACTTTTTTCAACCAGTGTAGATAACACACTATACTTCCATATTTTGATACGTAAATGAATGTAACAACGGAAGTAAAAATAGTTTATATTTTTGGTCATTTATTGCCGCGTATGATGCTAGTGAACAAATGACTCGTCGACCATCTACAATCTTGAAATGGAACCAGTAAAAAATGGGCTCCGCCAAATTTCCGGACAGTGGTCATATTACGGCCGCGTAGAACCAGTCTCTAAGCCCTGAAGAAGGAAGTCTACATTTCGAAAGCTTGGCGAATGAGACAGAGTATTCCGCTTGACCTGATCATCGACGTTGAGAAATATATACGGCTCGATCATCAATGTCTAACCGTGTTCGGTTCCTTAGCAATACCATTTTGAAGTTTTATAATTTTTTTTTAAATTATTTTTCCAATTCAAACTGCCGAAGAGAAGGCTCCGGAGCCGGAGGATAGAGGGAGATGAGCTTCAGATCAAAATCCTGAGCCCATTAGCGCCGCGGCGGCCCTACGCGAAACTCGGGCCATATATCAGTCACCGGTCTTTTCATATCCTGATATTGTTTGTAGGCCATCAAGAATAAATCAAGCATCAATGCTCCTTTTCTTGGCTGAGTGACTTTTTCGATGAAAAGGTTCCTTTCATCATGCCACATTACCCGGGCTGGTCACAATCGGACTGGAAGAGACGTGTAGTACACCGTTGAACCAACAACCTGTACACCTCTCAAACAGGGCTAGGCTCCAATTGACGTCGCCGTTCCATCGTTTCTCAACAGTCCATTTTGCAACACGAGTTATTCCTCTATTAACGTATCGTGCTTCTGTCAACAGTAGGCCAATGAGGGTAATGGGAATAAATCAGTGTTGCAACGTCCGATAGGATAGTCCGTTTATGCGAAGAGGGTTAAATCGTTTTGTGAACATCCATTCCTTCATTCTCCATCCGTGTTCAGCGTGAAGATGAATGAGGACCCTTCACGTTCGCGTGACTCTACGTCATTATGATGGAAATGAAGGAAACAGCCGCAAATCACTGATCTGCGAGGTGCGGCTAGGGCTGAATGGTCCCAGCCTCCCGCACGAAGGATTGCTTCACCCTGCCAATCCCAAGCAATTACTTACCACTGTTAATTTTTGTTCCGCAATTTTCATCCTGGGATTCCGTCTGATTTTACTCTTGTGAACAAGTGGTTCTGATTTTTTCATGACTTCGGGTTTGGCGGGATAGTCCGCATTCAGCAGCAACTCATGACCTGAAAATGAATCTTCTTTTCCGCTTTTTGGGATGATAGTACTCGATTGTGCTGGAATTAATTAGGATTCACTATGGAATCGTCTCTGAGGCTTAATTTTATACCTATTCTGTAATTGTACACAGGTATATTAGGACAAAATGACTACCGTAAGCCTGGGTGATCAGACGTTTGTTAGTTTCAGCAGAGTCGTAGGGGTGAGGCTCCGAGGAAGACGGCAGGCCACCTGCGGCACGCCGCTTCATTCAGTGGTGAGCCGTTTGCACCCACCAACTCAATTCGACTGGCGGAGTCAAACTCTGACCGGCTCTCTGACTTCAGATGGCCACGAAGGTTTTCTCATATGGCTCGAAAATTAGCACGAACTTGACAAGCTTGAGTTTTTGCAGTGGGTACTATCACGGATTTTGAAATCCTGACGATTACATCTTTCTGAACACCCCAAAGTTTTGACAAACCGTAACACCATTCAGGCTAAAAAAGTCTTGCACATTCAAAACGTCGTGTTCAACGCTCGTTGCTCGTATTGCTGGGGCTACTTAAGTCCCTGCGAGACTGGGTCCCTATTCAACGAAATAACGGCCCCGCTCGCGATGATAAATGGTTGCTCTGCGCCGGAAAGCGCCCGGATAGCCACCGTAGGCTACCCAAGCACAATGAAAATCCGAACCCTACCTATATCCTCCTGATGGTCGTTCGCAGAGCTTACGAGTCCTCATCCGTTCGCACCGGCTCTGCAATGGGGAATGATAAATCTTGGAATCCGTTGAATCCTGAGATAAGAAGAGGTTCGTTGTGTTTCTTGATAAGGAGTCGTACTCGGGAGGTTCTTCGGCAAGGAGCCGAATTGAAGACGCATTCCTCTCTCCAGTCCTTTTCGTGGGCCTGGCTGAAATTGATGTTCAACTAGTCGTGTCGAGTTCCAAAACGTAAGCGGGAACATCAGTAAATTCTCTCACTCCCAACATTTGTAGCTAATCAATCATGGTTGATGTATCGTTTAGGTAGACACGTAATCAAATCTTCACCCTTTTCGAGTTCAAAATTTTGTCATCATGAGCATTGGAGAGTGTACATTGGGAGAAATACATAAGTACGTTAGATTTTATCATCTTCCACTGCTCCCATTTACTACGGTCCCTTCGGAGCTTGAGAATAATGCGTTGAAGATTTTTCAAAAAAAAAAAAAAAAAAAACAGTCTATACCTTTAGCTACGTTTGTTTGCCCAGGGCTGGGAGCGAATAATGTCCGAGCAATCAAGCGATCCACACGTGTCACATACTGGCAGACGTAAGCAGGCTTTCTAATGACTGCATTAGTGAATCATGATTGTCGTACAGACCAATGAGTAACGCCAGCATTACGAGCAGGATTACTGTGGCATATTGGTGCCTGCAACCAAGACCAGTATTTTTGGAGGCTGACCAGATCCCAGAAATCAATTCAACCATTGGAAACCATTTCAGAAATTGTCTGTCTCTGGTTGATGGTGGAGGTTGAGCGTGGAGATGAGGGAGAGAGTGGTAGCCCATCGTAATCTCATTTTCTTTATTAGCCCAAGGGCTTTCGCCCCGCTGGGCCTCTTCGGGGATTTGCGTTTTTTAGGGGTTTTCCCACGCAAGGGGCTATTTTTCTGGAGGCTTCACCCTGAGGGGGGTTCGTCAGTCTTACTTTGCGTTACAGAAAAAAAATACATGAAGCGAATTTTCAATAATCATAAAACCATTTTTCGTTTTTCAAAAATTGGCTACAATTGCTCATATTTGAGCTACAGAAACTTCTATGGAGGAATCTTGGTTATGGGCCCCTTTATTGATCGCTTTAAGATCGTCATATTGATACGATTGACTTCTCGTGAATTAAAAAAAAAAACTTCTTGCATGGCCAGCTAATGCCGAAAGTTCACGCTTTTTTGTGTGCCGTCTTCGGTTTTCCGATATTGTCGGCCAACCTGAGCGAAAAAGTGTCGGAGCCGATGAAAAACATTAAGCTCGAAAGTCAAACAGCCGAGCTATTCAAGTCTAGAGGAAGATACTTTCCCTGTCTTTCATTAATCTTGGAAACTTTTTAAGTATAACTGAGCTCCGCCGGCAAAGTCACTACGCAAAACCTACAGCGTGGGCCGTACTCTAGGGTTTTCAAATCTCTTCCTTCCATGATGAAAAAAGATCTTTATGGTCTTATCCTGGGATGGAATTTTCCCCTGATGTGCTCCAAAGGTCGTTTCAATGCTTCAAGTTCGTAAATCTCGAGAACATTTTTGTCGCTAATCTTACGCATTTTCGGTGCTTCTGAATTGTAATTTCCTCGATTTTGTTTCAGTTTCGGAAAAAGAACGGGAGGAAGTGCGCGCCGGCCTAACGAATGTTTCGTACTCGAACCTTCCGAAATGATTGTGGTAAGTTGAATTTTGTTATAATTTTCCTTAGTACCACTTAAATTCTGTTCTGAATGTCTATGAGCGCCTATATCCTGGGAGTATTGAGCACAAGTTGGTCAATTTGGGAAAAGTGTAAAAAAAAGTGTGTTGTGTGTGTGTTTGGGAAAAGTGTGTTGTGTGTGTTGGGGGTGTGTATTTCAGTCGCTTTTCAATGAAGAAGATTCACTCAAATCAGCTTAAAATAGTAATTCTTGTTGCTTGGAACAGCTAAGTTCTTAGAAGGCACTCAAAACAGGTTTTAACATGTGTTTCATAGTTTGTTACTGTTTTAAAGTACACCGGCGTTATTAGCTAGCTATCCTGAAACTCGATTACGCCGCTTTTTGCCATGTTGTCCGGTATGGTAAAACGCATACATGCGTACATGTACACGCCCCTGCAAGCGAGAAACATTCTGCAACTCTCGTATGTCGCAATACGCATCTAATCTGCAGTTTCTGCTCGAATGGCCGAGGGGTGAGTTTTATAGTGATATAGATCAGATGCGAGGAGCCTGAAGCTCTCCACGTTGAACATTGCTATGGATACTGCAAACCAGGAAATTACGCTTCGAATCAAATATGTTGATGGAGGGGCTGTTGATGGGAATGGCTTCTGCGCGTGTACAACATTGCACGAGATGATGCATAACTCGCTTAGGGGACAGACGGCTTTGAATCTGTCATGCTTAACTTGATTACTATCCTCTCTGCTCGTACGGGATGGCGGATCAAATCGAATGCTTCCACTGAACGCTGAACATGATCTTTGAAGGCGAATTTTACAAATACACTGGGTGGAAAATGAAATATTCCTGTGTGAATATGGGAAATCTTCAGAATTTAGGTATGTTGCGGACATTTTGATATATCCGTGCCAGATAACTTTCTCAAAGCTGGTATATTTTGGTAGGAATTTTTTAGTGAAAGGTTACATTTATGCCCGACGTTAGCTATGATGACAGTTTTCACCAAAAATCTTCAAAAAAAAGTCTTGCACCTAACCTGTCACTCGTCTGTGCAAGTTAGACCAACTTTTGACATCCAGTCTAGACCCCTTAAGGTCAAAAACGCCCAACTCGACTGCTTATGACTTTGACGAGTGTGAATAATAGAGCATACTTATCGTTGCTTAAGCGTACGCTTCCATAATCGCTGACTTGTCACTAGCCCGATCGCCCGATTCAGTTAATCATTGTATTTGACGGCTCTAATTATCTTTGTCTTCCAAGTTTCAACAGTAACAGAATTAACGAGGGAAAACCTGCCAACGAAAATGAAAGGGAATCGAATTACCTGCTCACTTCGGTCGATTCCTTCTGTAAAAGATGGGCCCGCATCACTAACAAAAGGAAGTGAATCTCGGTAGGGAGAGAAAAATCAATTAACCAGGCTTTCGCCGTTAAAAATCCGTTGCTTGCCTTCCAACTCGGTCCGAGGAAAGGCTAAAAAAAGAATCGCTAAAAAAACGCCTCGGATCTCGGGAGATTTTGGCATGGAAATTTTTCGCATTATTAAATTGAAAACCGTAGACGGAATAGAATTATTTTTCATTTTCCTTTATCGTACTCCGAAAGAAGGAAACTCTGCACTTTGAAAACGGGAAGTGGTCTTTTCAGAGGCGATTATCCGATTATGCTTCTATCTCCATTTCTTCCCCCAGACGGGGAGCATTATTTTGCTGACACAGGTGGCGCTTATTAAAATTAAAGGAGAGAGCGAAACGTTCATTTCTAACTCTAACGAGCCAACAGTTTTTGCAGATGCCGATTACATCTTAGGTATCATCAGTATTAAAATCAGACGTGGAGGTAATAATTACCTTAATTAATTACCTTAATAATTATGGGTCAGTTAATGCTACTTATTGATGGTGGACGATGGTTAATGGAACAATTATTCTTCCATTAACCATCGTCCACCATCAATAAGTAGCATTAACTGACCCATAATTTTCTTCGACGTTAGCAAAAAACCGTCAGAAAAAAAATCTTATAATGAATTCGTACATCTCCTGCAGATTGGTAAGGATGTGCTGCAAAAATTAGTAAATTGAGAGTTTTGAGTAATTTGAGCTGTTCTGCAGGTAGTTCATACCTTCCGACACTGTCCTTGTGGGCGGCAGTGCGCGCCCCGGGCAACTTCATGATTGGGCAAAAAGCCAGCATCTGGGACTCATATTTTTGCATCAGTTACATTGCTCCTTTTCATTTTGTAAATATGGAAGTGATACGCACGCTTTTTTCTCAGAACGAGTCAATTTCGGTATAGACCCGTATCCTCTATGATGACCCAAACCTCCCACCTTCCCCCACTATAGTTATTCAGTGATTTCCCATTCATAAAATGCGAAGTAAGTAATCGTTGAATTATAGCCAGCTATAGTCTCTACTTCCGCTGAGATCCTTTAAGAAGCCCTATATTACCGCGTTATCTCGTACTTTACCCTTTTACATTCGAAATCTTTGATGTCTTCTTGCCCCACTTGTAGCGGCAAGATATCTGGCTCGTTCAACCGTTTTCGGATGATAACTGAATGGGACCCGGGGGCCTTTTGTCGTCAAGATACCTCAGCGCAGATCGGAAGAGGAACAAAGGATTTAGATTTGTGAGGATCCCTTCGCGAGTTGATTTCGTACTCAACGTGCAGGCGAATAGCGCCTTTGTTCCGGAAAGATCTTCTGGAGAACGTCAGTTTCTTTCGTGGAACTTCGTGCTAACGATCGGAATTGCTCGGTCGTTTGTTAGTCACGAAGAGCCACAAAACGTTGGCCCTTGTTTGGCCAATCAATCAATAAAAAACTTTCCCTTTCCTCGCCGAATCTGATGTTTCCTGGTTCAAGTAGAAATTTGTAAGTTTATTGTTGGAAAGCAGCGAGCGGTGGTTGTGATATAAGCTTGAAGCGCATTCCAACGGGATAAAAACAAACATGAAATCACCAAAAGAACAACTGAAAATCACCCACGAATGCAGCGAAGAAAATTTCGATTGATACCATGGTACACATCAACGCCGGAGTAATAGGGCTATGATCGGGCCGACTCGAAAGGAAACAACTTATTTATAGGTGGGATGTAGGTACCTACCGTGTTGATAAAGAAAAATATAACACGTTTGTAGTATTTATGCGAAGGAACTCCATAATTTTTGGAGCGGGAAACTCAAACTCGTAATCAAACTCGTTCTACTTCAAGAAACACAAAACTCAAACTAATAATCAAGCTCGAAGTCGAACGCACAATGAAACGGTACCGAACTCATACTTATAATCAAACTCGAAGTCAAACTCAAAATGAAACAGAAACTCGAACTCATAATAAAACTCGAAGTCAAACTCATAATGAAATCGAAACTAAAGCTCATAATCAAAATCGAAGTCAAACTAACAATGATACAGAAACTCAAACTCATAGTCGAACTCGAAGTCAAACTCACAATGAATCAGAATCTCAAACTCATGATCGAAATCGAAGACAAACTCGCAATGAAACGGAAACTCAAACTCATATTCGAAATCGAAGTCAAACTCACAATGAAAACTAACCTCAAACTCATAATCGAAATCGAAGTCAAACTCGCAATGAAACATAACCTCAAACTCATAATCGAAATCGAAGTCAAACTCACAATAAAACCGAAACTCAAACTCATATTCGGAATCGAAGTCAAACTCACAATGAAACACAACCTCAAACTCATAATCGAAATCGAAGACAAACTCACAATAAAACCGAAACTCAAACTCATATTCGGAATCGAAGTCAAACTCACAATGAAACACAACCTCAAAATCATAATCGAAATCGAAGTCAAACTCACAATAAAACAGAAACTCGAACTCATAATCGAATCGAAGTCAAACTCACAATGAAACATAACCTCAAACTCATAATCGAAATCGAAGTCAAACTCACAATGAAACTGAAACTCAAACTCATATTCGAAATCGAAGTCAAACTCACAATGAAACACAACCTCAAACTCATAATCGAAATCGAAGTCAAACTCACAATAAAACAGAAACTCGAACTCATAATCGAAATCGAAGTCAAACTCACAATGAAACACAACCTCAAACTCATAATCGAAATCGAAGCCAAACTCACAATGAAACTGAAACTCAAACTCATATTCGAAATCGAAGTCAAACTCACAATGAAAACTAACCTCAAACTCATAATCGAAATCGAAGTCAAACTCACAATAAAACAGAAACTCGAACTCATAATCGAAATCGAAGTCAAACTCACAATGAAACACAACCTCAAACTCATATTCGAAATCGAAGCCAAACTCACTATGAAACTGAAACTCAAACTCATATTCGAAATCGAAGTCAAACTCACAATGAAACACAACCTCAAACTCATAATCGAAATCGAAGCCAAACTCGCAATGAAACTGAAACTCAAACTCATATTCGAAATCGAAGTCAAACTCACAATGAAAACTAACCTCAAACTCATAATCGAAATCGAAGTCAAACTCACAATAAAACCGAAACTCAAACTCATATTCGAATCGAAGTCAAACTCACAATGAAACACAACCTCAAACTCATAATCGAAATCGAAGCCAAACTCGCAATGAAACTGAAACTCAAACTCATATTCGAAATCGAAGTCAAACTCACAATGAAAACTAACCTCAAACTCATAATCGAAATCGAAGTCAAACTCACAATGAAACAGAAACTCAAACTCATATTCGAATCGAAGTCAAACTCACAATGAAACATAACCTCAAACTCATAATCGAAATCGAAGTCAAACTCGCAATGAAACAGAAACTCAAACTCATAATCGAAATCGAAGTCAAACTGATGATTATGAGTTTTAGTTTCTGTTTCATTGCGAGTTTGACTTCGATTTCGATTATGAGTTTGACGTTATGTTTCATTGTGAGTTTGACTTCGATTTTGTATATGAGTTTGAGTTTCTGTTTCATTGTGAGTTTGACTTCGATTTCGATTATGAGTTTGAGGTTAGTTTTCATTGTGAGTTTGACTTCGATTTCGAATATGAGTTTGAGTTTCTGTTTCATTGCGAGTTTGACTTCGATTTCGATTATGTGTTTGAGGTGATGTTTCATTGTGAGTTTAACTTTGATTTCGATTTTGAGTTTTAGTTTCTGTTTCATTGTGAGTCTGACTTCGATCTCGATTATGAGTTTTAGTTTCTGTTTTATTGCGAGTTTGACTTCAATTTCGAATATGAGTTTGAGTTTCTGTTTAATTGTGATTTTGACTTCGATTTCGATTATGAGTTTGTGTTTCTGTTTCATTGTGAGTTTGACTTCGATTTCGATTGTGAGATTGAGTTTCTGTTTCATTGTGAGTTTGACTTCGATTTCGATTATGAGTTTGAGTTTCTGTTTCATTGTGAGTTTGACTTCGATTTCGATTATGAGCTTGAGGCTATGTTTCATTGCGAGTTTGACTTCGATTTCGATTATGAGTTTGAGTTTCTGTTTTATTATGAGTGTGACTTCGATTTCGATTATGAGTTTGAGGTTAGTTTTCATTGTGAGTTTGACTTCGATTTCGATTATGAGTTTTAGTTTTGGTTTCATCGTGAGTTTGACTTCGATTTCGATTATGAGTTTGAGGTTATGTTTCATTGTGAGTTTGACTTCGATTTCGAATATGAGTTTGAGTTTCTGTTTAATTGCGAGTTTGACTTCGATGTCGATTATGAGTTTGAGGTTATGTTTCATTGTGAGTTTGACATCAAGTTAGAGTTTCTGTTCCGTTGTGAGTTTGACTTCGATTTTGATGATGAGTTTGAGTTTATGTTTCATTGTGAGTTTAACATCGATGTCGATTAAGAGTTTGAGTTTCTGATTCATTGTGAGTTTGACATCGAGTTTGAGTTTCTATTTCATTGTGAGTTTGACTTCGAGTTTCAGCATGCGTTTGAGTTTCGGTTTCATTTGAGTTTGACTTCGAGTTTGAGTTTCTATTTCATTGTGAGTTTGACTTCGAGTTCTATTATGAGTTTGAGTTTCTGTTTCATCGTGAGTTTGACGCATGACTGTTTGGCAATGAACAATATATCATGTTCGTAGTACATTGGTGTAGGAATTCCAGAAAATTTAGGGTGAGGCAATGCCCCCTTCGGCCCCCCTTCTCGTGGGTACGGGCCTGACGGTGTGCTACCTATCAAGCTCGTGGACTCATTCGTCACGTTCAAGTCATGGGTATGCCATCGCTTTGTGTGACGTTATAATTGAGTAGATCCTCCAGTGAATCTCGATTTTCATAGAGCTGCCAGAAAAGGTCTCTGAAGAAACAGTTATAAGGTCGGAAAATCTAAAAACTACTGCTTTAGGTATTCGGATTATGGGAGAGAAATATATTGCGAAAGTTGCCAGCAAAAAGTGAGCCGAGGTATTACTCCGGTAGACTTATCCCCCTTTTCTATTCCCATTGTTTTAACCCTCTCGTCTATTTGTAATTCAACAAGTGACGCCTCTCCTTTTCTTTTGGTTTGGAGCTAATTATTTTCCAGCCCCTAAGGTTTTCCCATCCTAAGAAGTCAAGTTCCAGAGAAGACGTGATGAATGGCGGATACCTACTGAGCACCTTTTGCTATAAGGAACGGAATTAATCAACGCCGCAGGGAGAATTTATTACGCCGACTCTCCCACGAGGGAAGGAGTGAAAATTGGAAAAAGAAGGAAAACAGGCGGAAGTTCTTTACTGGCATTTCAAGGTGAACTGCGCCGAGTGAGTCTCTGAGCGGGGAACCAATTTAAGCTCAAGATCGATACTTGCAGTTGATTGTAGCAAAGATATCGAGAGTGGGTAAAATGTATAGAAGTAGAGTGAAAATGGAATAGGTATACATTTTGTACTTTTGGTGTACCTATATTCTTGAATTTGATTTTTTTTCACCAAGTGCTGGACAGCTCCCTAAAGCATCGCAACTTTTTTTATTCTTTTTGTACAATAATCAGGGAAAATATGGAACTCCCCTCAAATATCGCATAAACTCTGAAACATGGGTCAGTCGGAAAAAATTCTAGTAAAAAAAAGTAGATTTCAGAATACTTCAGTACCGACGAAAAATGTTGGGAATTTCATGGTTCAGAACCCGTTGTCTTCCAACTGCTTAGAAGACCCATTTGATATATTGATTAATTTCAATGTCAAAACGGACCTCTGTTCAAGAACAGATTTCGAGTCGTATTGTTTGGGGGAAATTTCATCCGCGCTTCCGACTTGATCCTTGTCTTGTCGGTGATCTTTCATTTACTCCGAAAATTCTATGGCCGAACCATGACTTCTATATCCAATGACAGCGAAACTAATGCTCGATCCCTTTCCCACCGTGTGAACGCATTCACTTCCTACAGTCACAGGGCGTAACAGGCAGCGAATCAAATTTAACAGCTCTTGATCCATTTCTCCGTCGATGTTGCTCCGAGAACGCTATTCGTTGCCGCTTTCTTATCCGTCAATGCCCGTGTAAACGTTTTCCAGGATTTATCGTCGGAAGACCGGATCTGGCGATTATCGGTGGTTTCTCCGGCAGCGGCTACGCTTGCTTTTCGAATTCGACGGTTACCTCGAATGGTTGCATATCGAGTAGCTTTCGATTTTATCATTCGCCGCACACGGAAACATTTGAAACTGGGGACGTGCTGTTGAAAAAGTTGTAGTTACTTCCGTAGCTTAAAAAAATGCAGTAAAAATTGAAATTGAAAATTAAAATTTTTCATGATTTTTAATGCAATTTGTTTTATTTTTTATCCCTCTAAGCATGAAATAAGATAGGTCCAATGAACTGTTTTGTTAGATACCTACCAATCTACTTATTTAAAAAAAACATTGTTGTTAATTATTTCAGTTTATTTGATTCATATATCGAGAATTTGATGTTAAAATAAAATCCTTGTCCGCTGGTGCATTAGGTATGCTGCATAATCGTAAAATTTGTTATAGGAACAAGTATCTCATGCTCTTCTCGCCATGGCACCTGTAAAACTTGGCGCACTTTTCAGTGCTTAACTTTCAGCAGAAATTACGATTACAAAACAACTTGAAATTTTAAAAAATGTGTAGTTTTAAGGAAGGAATCACTTCTTTATTTTATCGATGAAGAACTTTTCCTTCAGATAACATAGTGGTATTTCCCTTGCGAACTGAGGATTGGAGGAAGCCTCATAGAAGCTCTTCCTTGCTCCTTATTCAACTTTGTTTTATGGCGTACTTGATGTAGCTCTGCACCCTTGGCCTCGTGATAAAGTGATACTCTTCACTGATGATATCGGCCCGCCCGGTTGCCATGTGCTGAAGAAAACTTCGCATCTTGTCTCCATAACAGTCTTTCCACTCACTTTGCAATGTGCCTCAAGATCCGCCATCTCAACTTAAATTGCTTCCTGTTCGGCGATTAATCTTCTCCCTTCTCCGTCATCTGGTACTTGAAGCATTCTTGTTACTTTGCGATCCTTTGGTGGGTCCTGCGTGTGGGAGCATAGGGGGCTTTAGGCTTTCGAGGGGGTATGGCTTTGATGAAATTCCCATAAATCCTGTGACAAGTTGATGAAGTTCAATAGTTTCATTACGTTGGTTATATAACAGTGAACAAAAGAAACCCAGGTTCCAGTGTCGTTTTTCTTCAGATCCTTTTAATGAATAGGGCGCTCCAGTGACAGTTGTAACATAAGGAACCGGTTCAAGTTCTTGTAGAATGTTTGTAGGAGGCTCCAGCTCCAAATCCACAATGCTGATGTTCACTTCACTCTTCAAAATCCAAAAAGTATTTTCTAAGAACATTCATATTCATGAACGCTACATACTTAAAGTAGTTTCTCCGAAAAGTTGACCAAACAAAACGTCGATAAATAAACTGAATTGATGAACCCACGGAATACCGAGTTGAGTTCACATGTAGCCCTTCCTTTGGCGCTCTAGCACCCGCGATTGCTGTTGTTTTAGTCGAAATTAGCTGGAAATAGTTCAGTACCTATTTAGCTAATGAATTTCACACCTACTTGTGGCTCGGGGGTGGGAAATGTTTTTTCAAAAACCATCCCTAAGATCGCGCTAAATGAAACGTAAAGCATCACTGGATAACGGCCTCGTGTAATTTTCACATTTTCCTTCGAAACTTGAAGGGCCAACGTGGGTGGCTAAGCAGGATTGATTCGCCGGAGCTGCGCTGGTGCGGATAACGGCGGAAAGCCCTAAGTAAACGAATATTGCATATTTGATAAGCCCCTTTCATCAGCATGAAAAATTACCATTTTCCTCCTCAGCATTTCGGAGGCCCTCTTTTAAAATGCCGTTGTGCCCTTTGAAGGCGACGGTTCGGTTCTGGAGCATGGGCGGAACACAGTACTTGGAAAAGGGGGAAAAATGTTTACACCGCTCCTCCGACATTTTTGAATTATTTGAATTGAAATAAAAATATGAGAGCTATTCCAAATAGGTACATTCCATAAGTGTCCTGTGTAGCAGATTTTTCTCCACTTCGAATCACGTGAATAGGACGCACTTCCCCATGAAACTGTTGTTGAGATGCTTTCTCGACGCTTCGGTCCACGTGAAGGGTTCCCGCTCTGAATTATTCATGGCTGTGTGCAAAATCAGTTCCTTTTTTGGATTTTCACCGCCTTTTGTCCAAGGTTGACTCCTTTTGTGAGAAAATCGTGGCGGGTCGCGTTTCCCTTATGCCTTGTTACATTCCCATTTTATTTGGCGAGAAAGGTCCCAGACAGCAGAAAAGGTCAGAGGGGACCGGAGGATAAAATGCGGTATTTTGTATCCGCGTGTTTACTTTTCTTATCGAGTTCTCGCTAGAATGTAATTGCTTCAGCTGCATTTCAGGCATATTAAAACGGTGAGACGCAAAGGACTCGATCAGAGCAACATATTATCATAATACTCTGCGATGTTAATTAAGGCGCTCACAAAGGTTAGATGTTATACGCCACGATGTTAAACATCATTCAGGATAGGCTTAACCTACGTTTGGGCTCTGTCGACTTTTAATCGAATTCAATTGTAGCTCCGCGAATGAAATTCTCCGTACCCATGCGTAGAAAGCACATAATAAGAAAATAATATATTATAATATATAATATTTAATATACCTTTATTAGGTGTGCATTATATAATATATTATAATGCATACCTAATATAGGTAGGTATATGAAATATATTCTTATTCAAAATATAGTCAACTTGATTTTTTTTTTCAATTTTCAATTACAATTTTAGGGTCAAGTGGGGTAATTATGAACATGGGGTAATTATGAACAAAGTATGTTTGCGCTCCTGTGAGCAATGGAAAAATCAAAAAGATGTAGCAATCGAATGTTCATTCTCTCATTGATAGGTTACGACTTTTGGTTCATTTTTCTAAAGAAATGAACCTTTGTAATCGGTCAGGAAAAAAAAATTTTTAACACCCCCTGAAAATTTGTTGGTTTACGTTTCAAGGGGTGTAGAATCCGAATCTGCAATAAAAATTTTTTGTCCGTCCGCCGTACGCCGTACGCCGTACGCCGTACGCCGTACGCCGTACGCCGTCCGCCGTCCGGGGTTTTTAAGGGGGAAGGAGTTATCGAAAAATTTTGAAATTTTTACCAAAAATCAAGTTCCGTATCTAGTTGGTCCTAACGTCTCGGCAGAACCCTACCTTAATTTTAAGGCCAGTAAAACAGCTGTTGAAGTGGTAAAAAATTCGTCTTTTTAAGGACATTTGCAACATAGGCATGTGAGGTATCATTTTCTATAGATTTTTCTATGCTGAATCGAATGAGACCATCGCCACGCCAGTAGCTTCAACCGTTTAGGAGTTATTGCAGTTTTAGTGAAGCAGTTTTGAGTTTTTTTAAATTTCCCCAATTCTTAATTACTCGAAAACTACTCGAGCCACAAAATTCGTTTTCCACTCGTTGGAATCCCCACAAAAACTTCTGTCCTCCCGATATCTTCAATTTAAAGAATTCGGTCGCATTACACAAATCAGCAAAACAAAAATTGGAAAAACTTGAGAATTTGGCCTCGGCTCTTAGATACGGTTGATTGATCTACTTACGACTACTAGCCTATTACACCAACAAGGTGACGCACTCACACTTCGACCAGTTGCGCTTGGCAACATGAGAGCGAGTCAGGCAGTCAGTCAGTCTGAGGCATGAGGCATTTTTAATTTCATTATTCAGAGAATTTAATAATTATTATTATTCAGTTAATTATGAAGGTGATCAAGAATAGATTAAATGGTAAATTTAACGGAATTGAACGATCAGCTGCGTTGAAAAAATGGATAGGTAAGTAAGTATTTATCAAGCGAAGAGGATGATTATTTTTTGCCTGGTTGAAAAAACGTTTTTCTAAATAACCCATCTAAAATACAAATTGATACTGAAATTATAGAATAATAACAGCTGAATTCTGTGTTTAAGGAGTACCGATATATCGTAAGGTTTGTCTTTGCAATCGAAAAATGAACCCCTGTGCAAAATTTGCAGAGTTCTTCGGACATAGCAAAAACTAATTTGCACATGCCACTGATCTACTTAGCAGCGTTTTTTTCTCCAATTTGGCAACGCCGATGACGCCATTTACGTGTTTATCAAAAACCTTATTAAAAGAATTCGCGGAATAGGTAAGCTCACTTTTGCAAAACGTGATTTGGGCTGAATTTTTATTTGCATCCCAAAGACATACAGGCCCGCGATTCAGGAAATACCCACTATCGTTTTTTCCAATGATGACCGGGTAAACGTCAGTTTGCCTGTACGACCAATTTTTGACTTGTAGACGGTATGACAGGAGAGCGAACGTTCAGAGCCACGGAATATCCACATTATCCCGGGATATTCTTCCGACAAATTGCTTATCAGCGAGAAGGATGGGGTGAAAATGGGATTTGTCACCAACTTCAGGCACGCAAGATTGGAGGGCGACGAGATCGATATTGAAATGTCTGCTTCATTTTCACCGATTTCTATGAAACTCGCGATTTTGCAGCTTAGGTTTGTACTGATTTTGACATTTTTGGTCCCAAAATATAGGTTTTCGAATACCCTGTGTTGTTGAAGACGAAATCCTCGTATGTATTACTGAAATATGGTGATTTTCGAAGTCTATTTGGTCTAAAAATATTTAAACCCTAAGAATTATCAGGCATTTCTATTATAATGGACTGTTTAGTTCTCGATTTGGAATTGGCGTTTCCTCCTATGCATTCTGAGTGGATTCAATCTGCTGGTTCATGTAATTCCAATCGATCGATTAACCGGTACTCCCAGAGGAATGTCATACGTGAACGTTACACCATTGTTCAAACGTTCCCGCGGTCCGATCGCATACGTGCGGACATCCTGACACTCCTGCTCGCCTAAGGTTCGACACAAAAGGCCGTCCATCGTCCGTAGTGCCTTTTACAAAGGTGTACAACAATAATAGTAAGGTAGGTACATAGGATGGTTGTCACGGAAAAATCACGTCGAACGAAAGGGAAGCGTTTTAAGCGGAACTAAAGCCATTGAATGAAACGTACTCGCCATATCATGCTGGCTCTCAGGAAATACTGCATCATCTTCACGAAAACTCGCTAACGTGTTTTCCGAAATACGACTATTGTGGGCTTCATGGCATTAATAGCATTTTTGAAGTTATATCAATATTCCAGGGCGATTCATCATGATTGGTATGATTGGTTGGGTCAACTATGCCCTACCCTAGATACTTATATGGGCCGTATGTCGTTTCGGCGCCCTCAAATTAAAATTTTTTTCATTCTAGACATGAACTTTTGGCAATTGAAAAACTCAAACGTGAGGGCACCAAAATAACCCAAGGCTCAGATACCCCTTTTTGCAAGTGAACCTGCCTTTTACGTCATATTTCAGCTTTTTTCAGAGTAACGCCTCTGAATGCTGGCGCACCTTATCTCATATTCAGGGTCATCGCACTTGAGATTGTCTTCCTAAACAGGATGATTCTTTAGCGCATCTGCTACAATTTTTGTTCGATAAATATTTTGTTAGCCCAAGGAAAAATACACGTTGAAGATTTTTTCGTGTTTTTGACTTATTTGCTCAACAAAGTCGAAAACCAGAAAAAATTCTTCAGGGCAAAAATAGTGTATATCATATCATATCATATCATTATTTCATATCATATCATATCATATCATTATCATCGTGTTCAAAACGCTGGAGATTTATCCTACTTAACAGGATTGCGCTCATTTTCAACTCTCGATCATTCACATTTTAATTGATACCTACTTTATGTTCCAGGTGAGTGCTTATCTTGATAATTGGACGAACTTGGTGCAAGAGATGGTAAGGACTTAATGTCGATATTCCTACTCGAAACATTGAGGGAGTCGATGAGAGAATCCTTCATCAATAAAAAATGGCATGAAGACCTTACGAATATTTTGGTTTATTGTTCAAACAATAAATACTTGTACAATAAATAAATAAAATCCCTCCTAAAAATTTCATGTTTTGATTACTTGAAAGTCATGGCGAATAATAGATAGCTCAGCGTAAAAAACGTCTACACTTCACCTCTAAAGGTAACTTGTTGTATAAAAATTTTTTTGCCGGATGGTTGCATTCGATTCGACTCTATTCTTGGGTAAGTAGGTAGATAAATCTATATTTTCTGTAAATGCTAGGGATAAAAATTTTGTTCTTTCTGTCGCTGAATCATGAAAATCCTGGCGTTAATGCATACTCGATTCGGCCTTAGCTCAGCCTGGGTTTCAAGTATTGGGCTCTCAAGGGGTCATTATGGTAATGACGGGTCGGCCTTGGCGGTCAGGCTCAGGAGGAGGGACCGGGTCCTATATATTATTACTTACTTTGAACTCGAATACCGCAGACGTCAGCCGCACGAGTGATGTTGCACTTGAGCGTCGCTTGGAGTGACCGTAACACTATGTCACTGTAGTTTTGGTGGATGGTTTTGATTTGGTATCGTCATTTTCTGATCCGTCAGTCATAGTGATCGAACATTGGATTTGTGCCTACGAGAAAAGCATTCTTTGCCCAGATTGTCTTTCAAAATATTCCCTCCAGATTTTTTCTTCATGCTGGTAGCGATTTTAGTTTAGTGTTTGAAGTAAATAATCTATTCCTAGTGTTTTGACGCTCTTGAAAACGCTGTATTGACCGACGCTTTATAGTTCCTACCTATTCTTTGCATATATTGGAGCAGCGTACTTGAGAAGATAAAACATTTGCTAATTTTTTGAAATTAGTTAGGTACCGTAGTCGAGTTCTCAAAATAAATCTGCATTTCCCGTGTATTGGTATCAGCGATTTCAAGATCTTTCTCGAGTTTCCTCAAATCTGCGATATGGATTCTGTGTGACTATGCGCGTTTCCAAATAGGCGACCTCTTCGCTTCAGACGGCAGTTTGACCTTGGTATCGATTCTTCGAATGTTCCACAATCATCTCGTTTCACTGGTCGTTATTTCTGAATCACGAGAGCGTGATTTATACGTGCCGTCTGTCCGTTCGAAATAATAACTATAAATAGCATGATTTCACGTAATATATTACCCGATAAAGCGGCGTTTTCGTTTGGTCGACCATAATTAAAATATTCCGACTCGATTATGTCTATTCAATCACCTTCAGTATATCGCCGAAAATTTCTAGATTATATCGAATTCATCTTTTTCTGTTTTTCCAACAGGAGAGGAGGGAGGGAGGATTTTCGGTATACATCCTGCAGGCTAGGACTCCATTGTAAATTTAGTCGGCTGATCACAACAAAGCCTTGAACCTACCTGTTCCCTGTCGATAATTCTATCGCCGAGTACCGTATCGTATTGTTAACAAAAGGCTCGGGATACGTTCGTATTTCACTCTGTAGGATGTTCGGTTTAAAATCGGATTCACGCTCACTCATCGTTGAGCAATGCATGCCTGGTCCACAATGATATATCCTTCATGATAGCCTGCTTCAATCGGATGGTGCATACGTTTTCAAAAACAAACTGAACATCGATGTGGGATCAAATTTTGTCATCCAGAATTTTCCCGGTTATATTTTCTCAAAACGCAGTTAACGTACCACCTTGTATTTTCAGAGTTTTACCCGAAATTTTGGAAGTTTGAACCGCTATTGCGGTAGATAGGAGTTAGTTGTTGATTACAGGAGTACTTGGCGGTGGAAATATAACTTTGAATCCCAAATTGTCCGCAAAAGTTAAAAAAGTGGTTTTGAACTGGTGAAGTGTGGGTTTTTATGATAAAAAGTGTTTTTGTTTGAAAAACCTTTGAAAAATTGTATTTTGGAAAAAGATTGAGATAGGAGAATGCGGCTGGAGGCTTTCGGTTCCATTTTTAGTCTATTTTCACCCGAAAATTGTTTTTCACACCAAGTTCATGGCACCCTGCAAATAACTGACATCTCAATTACACACCACAGAACGTTTCCAGCTTGGTTCCACACCCAACCTTGGTTGATATGAATTCCCTAATAACTGCACCAAGGCTATCAATATTGGAAGAATACCCGAAATTCGATCATCCTGGATCCGGTGGCGAGAAAATGCTGCCTGTTGCTTCACCCCTTCTCGAGGGCTCAGGGTTGCTGGCCACTGTTGCCTGACACTCCCCGGCACGATCGCTCGAGCATGTCCTGTCCCGTTTGAGATAACACAGGCCGGTGTTCCACCCTCGTCTTTCCTGCGTCCCCCAAACTCCGCCCTCCATTATTCCGTCATTGTGTCACCGGGTATGGCCGTCGAGGCTGAAAAAAGTTGAAAACTAGGGCACTTTGGAGGACAAATATCTAATAATGGACCGTCATGGCTGTTGATAAAATGTTGAAACCGTAAGGAGGCGAAGGTAGTTTTATAACTTCCACAATCACTCAGCTTAGTTTGGGTTTTCAATTTTTATAAGAATGATAACCTAAAATTTTTAACAAAATTTACCTAGTTGTGTTCGAATTCACTCAGAACTATTTTCTGGAGACGTGCCATCGCATTTGGCCTTCAAACTTTCTCATGTCCTGTTCAGCTGGTGTCGTCAGCAGAAGCTGCTGGTCTTCTCGTTTTCAGTCCCGAATAGTTTGGCGCGCTGTGTAGTCTGTAGGTACAGTATAAACTCGTAAACTAATAATCTAGGTACGTGAAGGGCTCATGAGACAATGCATTGTCAGTCCATTCGAAATTTGAACCTCCAACCTGTTTGCTCTTGCTGCCCCCAGTCAATAAACTTCTGTAAACTTGATTGAACATTTTCCTCGCAACTGAAGCGTTTTCACCGCGCAGTTTTCAAGAATCCAATTGACTGGTGCCTGCTCGGCTTTAGTAAATTTGACTGCCAATAAGCTGTACTCGTATAGGTAAACCTGGCATACTTGAATTCATGAATCATGTTCCATCAGCTTCTACTCATGGGGGAAGGGCGTGTGAAAAAATACATGCTCCTACATGCTGAAAGTTTTTTCGTCGCAAAAACGTGATGGTGATAAAGAGGTAAAAAACTCAGTTTCCTCTGTTGCTATCGTTTAGCCTAGAGCGCCGTCCGTTTATTCAGGTTTCACTTTGTGTAGTCGTTATCCCCGCGTTAACTTGGCCGGTCGTTCCCGTTCATTAGAATTTTCTTCCCGGAATTGGGAATGGAGTAGGTTCATTGTGAAGCTTGTTGCCTGAAACCGTTGTTACGTGGGAGATTTTCCCGGAGGTTTACAAATACCTTTATCTTCTCCCCCTAGTTCGGTAATATATAAAAAACGTCAATTCATCGCAGTTCTTGTGCGTCGTCGCCATTTGGAAATAGGTAGCTTCTATCGTTCTTGGAACGAAGTTAGGTATGCTGGGTACGGCTGGGGTATGAGGTATTAGGTATTTTTTATTTTATTTAGCACCATCTGCCACAGCGCCCGTTATAATCAAGTATTTATCTCCAATTTTGCTGTTACCCTTCTGTTACCTGTTGTTCGTCGACTACGAACGATCATTGTGGACAGACGAGCGAGACGCTCAGAATAAACCTGGCCTAGCCTTAACTAGGTGAATGGCTAGTCGTAGGTATACAGTCCACTTTTGGTTTCAATGGAACACGTGTGCTTCGAAATGGACGTTTTCGTCGCTTCTGAATTCCGAGCCCGACGGAGGAAATTGAAGAGCACCACGAGGCTAATTGGAAAGACCTCGAATCCGCACGAATCCGGTCGGACGGTTCATATTTGCCTTGTACCTACAACAATGGGAATAAACTTTTAGTTAATGAGCCGAATTTTCCTGTAGAACGAATTTCCATTATTGCCTTTCCATTCTGATTGCTTGGCACTCAAATTAGGTTATTTCATCGGTGCTGTGCTCAATATTCGTCTCTACTGCAATGTCAATTTATATCCTTTTCAAAAAAGTTTCAAAGAATTTTAGTCTTTTTCGCCTAAAAATTAGCCTAAATCATGGCTTCGGTCCAAATATTCGTAAATTATTAGATATATTAAAAAATGATTGCGATGCAATTTTGGTTTTTACCTCAATTCCGAATTTGGCTTTCTTACCCAATGAGGAACACGCATGAAAAAAATAAACTGTTTTTTCACAATAATATTCCTTGTTAGGCTTCGAAAATGGTGTTATGGTGGATGACGGTTCGGAAAAGAGGTAATTAAAAGAGGAGGGAGGCTTAGTGAAAATTGCAGATTTGAAGTCGAGCGGGAAAATGGCCAGCCGCAAGGTTACACAGTGTGATGTCATTTTCCCGTGAACACCAGTGCAACCTCATCCGAGTTCATGTGTGTATGCTGTGATAGGACGGCGATAAAGGATTTTTGCCGTTACGTTGAAAACTACAAGCAGTCGCGCCCGCACAGTGACGTCATACAGTTAACCGCCACGTTCAAAAGGGCACTTTTCATTAGCGTTTTTCACCAGGAAAAATGTTGTTTTTTCGTTGTAGACCATCACTACATCATTTTCGCATCCTAAACAGCATCATTCTGGCGAAAAAAATGGATTTCGTTTTTCATGCATGTTCCTCATTCTTGAAGTAATTCCGTCGGGTATTGAGCTACCAAAATAGCCGGACCATATGAGCACGTCGACCTTGATCTTTTCCAAAAGGGGCTCACTTGAAGTTGAATGGGACTGGCCCACATTGGAATCGAACTTGATCGATCCGACTTCTGCGAGTGGCTTCTTCAAGGACGTATCTCCTTTCCATTTTCCTTGTCCTCCGTTTCATTCTTTCTCCACACGTTTTATCTTCTCCTTTTCCCCTCTTTCTCCTTTACTACTCGATCTTCATCTTAACTTTTAACGCCTCGTCGAACCTTTTTTGCTTTTTTATCTTTGGGCCTTTTCGCTCTTCAAACGCGAAAGACCCGGCGTGAATTTTATCTCTGGGAATCACACCGTTCGTCAAAGCCAGGAAAAAATTAACTTTTATATTCTCGTCCTAATTTCCTGTGTGTATTCTCAGAAATTTACGAAAAAAAATTTCAGGTAATACTAATAATTTCAGGTATAATAGGTGCTTGAGAGAACGATTTTAATCTTCAGAATGAAAAATTAGGGATAATGGGGTATATTTTTGATTTACGGTGGCCTAATGGCGTGGTAAATTTTACCCTTTTTGCTAACCATGCATTCGACTTGAATGCCATTCGTTTTCGTCACGAGTCAAATATTTTCTGCTGGGTGCGACGTTTTTTCCTCATTGATGGAACTCGTAAACAAAGCCGAAGACGGCGTTTTGCCCTCTTTTACACAAAATTACTCTGTAAATATGGAAGTAAAAGTTCTTTTCATTCGATTGGATTTGATTAAATTTAAATTAATTTTATCTCATCCTGCCTATTCTGGTCTCGATCGTACTTAGTGAATTTGATGTAATTTTATTTAATTGAACTTAATTTGATAGGATAAAATTAGATTTCATTGATGGGATAAAATTTGATTTCATTGATAGGATAAAATTAGACTTGAATTTCTTTGAATTTAATTTTTGTCAAATAGATTGAATTTCGGTTCCCATATTTGAACCTAACCAATTTGGGAATCGTGCTTTTACTACACCTTTTCGTTCGAGCCTCCCACGTAGGTAGGTAGTTTTCGTGAGGCTATTTAGGGACAATGGTGGTCCTGTTTTTCAACCCTTTGGCCGGTCTAACGGCCATTAGTTTCAAAGTTGCGTCTGTAGTTATGAGATAGGATGTAATTTATGTACTTGAGTTTCCAGCTCTTTGGAACCGACTTTCAAGTCCCACAGAAAACTTGTGTGGCTCCAAGCTCTATTTGCACACATTATCTCATCTGGTAATGTGCACGGGGTGTCCTTCATCGGGTTACTTCAAGGTTGAACAGCAAGGATGTTACTTCAAGGAATGCTTTGATGGAAAAATTGAGGACCAAACAATGGATAATGTTTGAACCGAGTACGAAGTCAAAGATGAAGTTATTTCGGTAAAAAACCCACCTTCAATTTTAAGTTCGCTAAATTATCGAAACGAAAAGACAATATACCTACCAATTCTTCAACGGATTGTGAGTACCTAATCGAAATCCCGGTTGATCGCGATAATGGAAAATTACTTTTTCCTGAACCTCCAATCCGAATTTGGATTTATGATGGTTACAATGCTTCCGGTTATGCCAAAAACTTGAGTAGGTAAATATACAAGTAAAAATGGATTCAATAAAAACAATAATGCTGGTTCATTCCAAATCGTATATCATGTTATAAATTGATTCCGCTAGCAGTCCCTGTCGCTCGAATTTCGGGAAAAGCTCGAACAGTCGCGATTCCAGCGAGGAAAAATATCTAGTGAAAATCTGCTTCCTCCTGAGAGAGGGCGATACATAATTAATCCAAGTCCCTGCCAGCTGAGCCAGTCCAAATTCGATTAAACCCGCCAAAGGAGCAGTCGTAAGACCGACTTGTTATTCATTGAATATGGTATTACCGCCTGCAAATTCGTCTTGCTCCTTTGGGGCGGATGATTTTTACCGAAATAACTTCATCTTTGACTTCGTAAAGCAATATTTCCATTTCCGCTACCTCGAACTTTACCAAGCCTGAAAGTCACTCGATCGTTTTAGTTCCATCTGCAATGATTAACCAAGTAAGGATGGTACAGCTGGTTGCTGTTAAAATCAATAAGAAGTTGACATTATGGTGACCGCTAGCTGACATTTTCTCACCTCCCAGTTAGTATTCTTCAGATTCGGAAAATGGCTTCTCTAAATTGTCGAACTCTTGATGAAGAATTTGTTCTACGGCATTGTACATCAAAATGTTATTTTGGCTCTTGAGCCACCGTCTACCTCAATTGAGGAAACAACAAGTGATTTGTTGCATTTCCGCGTTAAACCATAGCTCAATTTGTGGGTATTAGTTAAACAGTAATATTGCTCTCAATTTTTCCTGAATGATGAAATTCTTGCCATCAGGAAACCAATATCTCGATATTTTCCGCCCAAATCTCCACTTTCCAGAAATTAAATTTCTTACCACTTAGGTATGGTACCTTAGGTAGGTATACCTATTTTGTGGCCAACCTAATTCAAATACTTAGGTATATTCTCAAAACATTACCAGAAATAAAACTAGCACTGGAGTCCAGGTCGTTCCAGAGTCGCAGTTCATGCCTTATCTCCACTGGTCTACTGCTATAAAAACATCATTATTGCATAACCCGATTGTAAAATATTTGGAATGTGTTCCTTCCTTCGTTGCTGTCATCTATGGGGAACAGCCCGGCAAAGATAAACTAGAATGTTCCATGGGAAAGGCAGATTGGCCCATGCATCTATTATCTCGTCATTGCCTATGATTGGTAGAGCACGGTAGGGCCACTTTGGTAGGGTGATTCGAAATTGATCATGCTCAACGAGCTCTCCGAAATAATCAAGTCAAGCTGATACCATTCTGTAAATTGATATTGCATAAGCTTCGTTACTTATGCTGTATTCCTCTAAGCGTTTCTCGCTTTTTCTTACTACGCAACCGGTTTTCCAAAAAGTCTCTTTCTCGCTCGCTTGCTGAGTCATTCGGCAAGAGTTCTGCTCGCTCATTATAGATTATAAACTTTTGCCACCGTCGAAGCTTGAAAAATGCTGATCCATTCTTCGTCTGGTTGGGTTACCGTTGGCCGTTGAAAAATAACCGATTCGCCGCCACTCCGATAATTGGTATTGCAGTGATGCAGCGCTACCTTTGTCTTCACGGTTAGCTGCCTCCAGGCCGACGAGTTTTATCATAATTCTCCTGCTATTCTTCAACGTTGACCATTCTACGGTCTGACCCGGTTTACAGGCGAATCGGTGGAATTAAGGGTGGGCGGTGTTGCGGCTGTGCTCATATCTATGCTATGGAGTTTTACTGCTGCTGTAGAATAAACAAAAGCGCGTTTTATTTTTTTTATTTTTTATTTTTTTTTTTTTTTTAAATTGAAACGTTTATTTGGATAGTAGTGTAATAGGGTTGTGGTTGCGGTGGCGTTGTTTGTTTGTGGCGTGCTTTTTGATTTTTCAATACAGTAATGGCATTGGGGCGCCGTCTTCCAGTCCTATGCATCGAATTTTCCTCCGACTTCCTCGAAGTCGCATGGACACTGCCCTTATAACGGCGATTTGAGTTTTCACTCTTACCCATTCCGTTACTTGTGATAGCGGTTTTGACCATTTTTCCGACAAAACTGTAGCCATTCTTTTCAAAAAACAATCGTATTCCCTATGCAGGGCTCCATCGCACGATGTTACCAGAGGGGTGAATGATCCTCTCAGATCCTCTGCTGCAGCATCATATTTTGCATGTTTTGCGTTAGCTGCATTTTGGGCAACTGTCGTCCAGTCTTGGGATACATATGAGGGGGCGTCAGCGTTCACTACGCGAGTATCAAAGTACGCCGCCCTTTCTGCATCCCAGACCCCATGGATTTTCATGTCTGCCACTAATTTTGGTGTTCCATCTTCGTTTTCTCTCATAATCGGTTCGATTCCCACTGAATTCCATGCAAGACTGGCTATTTTGGCACAACTGTCCCTTACACTGTCATGTCCCCTTTTTATTAATCCTCCTCTCTTACAATTCAGAGCATGACAGAGGTTCATCGGCTCATTTATTAAAAATTAACTTCAGCATTTTATAGCTCAAGGCGGTGAGGCAATGAGTTGTCATTTATCTCATTGCGCCTTTGTGGTCAGCGGTAATAGAGCGGCATTCCCTGGCTAGATATGATCCTCTCCTTGCGGACGGCAGAGCACGCCCGGGACAGCCTCAGTTGGACGCCTGGAACGGCTATTTGCTTTACTTACTCTTCCTTATTCATGTATAAAGAATTTAATATAGTCTCTCTAAGAAAATGTCTCTATTTAAAGTATAGGGACCTATACCTACATCTGAGGCCAATATTGTAACACCTTGATGAATTCGCCGATTACATAAAGAGAAAATCTGCTCCGATTCCTTGCTGGCATCTGTTTGTAATTGCTCGTTACATTCTCGCCGAAGCGTGAGCTGTCTCTTGATAAAAACGGCCCTGGAAGCGGATTTCCTGAAGATTGCGCCCAGAGAGCGTGAACCGTCGTCTTGTGTCATTCTGCGACCGCATGTCTTCTGTGTCGCACATATTTCACAACCTCTGTAAAATAATATAACTTATAAATTGATAATTCGGGTCATTTGTGGCGATTTCAACGGCTGAAGTATCTGTACGATGTCAATTTCATGAATTAGTAAACATTGTTCAGCTACACCGTGCGCGGGATGCTGACGGGCGTGTCTTCATTTTTCTGTCTGTCGAGTGAATACCAGTTTTTGGCTTTGGTGGTTCTTTGTGTTGAGTGAAACCTCGCGCGTTGGTGGACGGCAATGTTGAAACACAAGTGGAACCGGAAAAAGTGCGCGGTCTTGAGACGACACTTGAGCTTGGCGATGGCGACACGTAGGCGAGACAAATCACTGTCGTGGCCAAATACTCATCGAACCGAGGTGAGCATACTCTGTGGCGAGTTTTAGAGCCCCACTTTATGGATTTGCCTGGATTTCTCCTCCAGCATCGTCAAAAAATTATGATATCTTGGGACGCTCACTTTTATGCTGTGTTAGATTGGGAGGTATTTCACTTTCAGATGCTCCCTTCGTCTTGCTTAGCATCGAAATCCAGATTTTCTTCCAATAAGATTTTTGTATTCTGCGTGCTTCGAAAAGTATGTACCATCAAATTTTCGGCTTGGATATTTTTTCCTCGAAGCGTTACAGAGGTGTGATTAAAAAATAAACCAAAATAATCTATAGATCGAGTTTCGGTCTTATTATAGGATGCCATGCCATGCCATCACGGTGTTTTACAGATGACTAACTCTGACCCAACCTGATTGCCACATTGTCAAATTTTGAAGAAATCAGCTCGTAATCATGAGCGATGTATCACGCACAAAATAGTATCACGCGAATCTCGAGTCGTTTCCGACTGTTTGAACAATTTCTCTTGCAAAACGTCGTCGTCTGAAATATTTCCACTATATCCTGATTGTATCGATCGAATGGAATTTTAATTGGTCTGTTCAGGCCGCCTGTAGATTGTTTCGGATCGTTTGTTCCGTCCGCATTCGGCCCGTGCGTCTTATCCGACCGATCGGGGCCTGTGTCCCATCGCATGGAAGAGATTGCGTGTCAGCCTCGCTAATAAACTTCGTTAGTCACATTGAATGTCGACCTTGGACGCCCCTAGGTCCGGGGAAATGGCGAGTCGACCCTAAGTGTGACAATGCCGTGATATACTGTTAACAAAAACACCCTCTCCTACTGTGGTGCGAAATACGAGATTTGATGGATGGTTTCAATTTACCCGGAGAAATCACGAAATATGTTGGTCGTCCGACGAAAAACCGAGTTGAAAAAGTATGCAACGATGAATCTTGTCGCCCTGCAGGTTGAGGAAATGCAAATTGGAAAACAATAATGCTGCCAGCAAAAATGCTGCACTTTGAAGCAAATACCCAGAGCGTCTGGCTGGATGACTGGTTCCTCTACTTAGGCTCGGTTTATTGACAAAATTTATCAACGTAAAATAAACTCGGTTTCCACATTTCTGAATTTCATCGCGACCCGGTCGGCTTTCATCCGGGCAAAAATTAAATTTCACGGTAAACCTACGAGATTGGGTTGCTGACGCCCTAAATCGGCCCAGGCTTATGAATTTACGCGCCTGCCTTTGGCGATTGAGAAAATTTCATTTTCCACGCTAATCCCTTTGTCACCAACGCGCCACTTCCCTTTTATCGGTGAAACTTGGTTGTCCCTTTGTTGGCGTTGTTTTCCTTTTAATACTTAATAAGAACGTTGAACGTTTGAGTGTTTAATAACGGCCTGTATAGCGACAAAGCTGACTCGCATACGTACATAATGAAGTATTATTGTATGCTCGAAGCTTTGTTCCTTATTAAAATTGTGACAAATCGTTCGTTCGTTTATTTTGTATTTGTTAGAATCCTTCGTTTAAAACGGGATTTGTAGAAAGTCAAAGAGAAATGCACGGATGATTCGAAAATTGTTTCTTTCTGGGATTTCTCGTATCACTGCGATTCTACTGGAAATAAATTCCAGATTGGTAATAGATGGTTATGGCAATTCTTTTTTAAAATAATTCTGGATAACTCTCTTCAAGCTAAATATCCTCTGAATTTTAGCGCACGATTATACCTAATTGTGAACAATGACTGGATGGCCTGAATAGCAGATTCAATGCTGCCTTCAAGGCTCAAGAGAATCAATTGGCTCTTATTTGTCCGTTTTAGAGCTGGTTTATCAATTTATTTAAAGCTAGATCTATCCAAGGACACTTGCATTCAAAGAAAGGACGCTTGCATATCCAAGAAATTTTCAGTATGACGGTCAATGAAAATATGTCCCAGGTGAGATGTACTGCAGGCGTCCTTGGATAAATCTAGCTTCAAATAAATTGACAAACCGGCCCTCAAACTGCATCATTTTCCTCTTTTTTTCATCTTTACATAATTTGCAACCATCTAGGTTACTTCGTGCGTGTTTCGACACGTTTATGCGTTACGCGCATGAGGCCGGAGGGTATTCCTCAGATCCAGATCCCCGGCACAATCGGCCCATCATTCTTCAGATTGTCCGCTATCGAGATCGATATCCCGAACATTATCCTCTCGATAAACAACCTCAGGCCGAGATAATAAACACCCCCTGCGACTCGATTAGTTCAGTCGGTCACAAGATCTCGACGCGGACACTGATCCTTCAAACTGGAGCCACGCACGGGAGAGATGACAACTGTCGACTTGTTTCTGGTCGTCGTCAGTTACGTCCTGGAGTTGAGATTCAAAGTGAAAATCAAAGTGGTGAAGTTGGGATGATTTTCGGGCGAGAAGATGCGACTCGAGAGTCTTGGGGTTCTGACCCCTTGGATTTACTCAAGGTAAATTATTCTTCAATAATTCAAATTTTGATTCTTACACCCACCATACACGAGGTCATACCCTTTTGAACCGTCTCCCATGTATCAAGTACATGGTAAACAACTTCTGAGCCCGAGTTACATGCAATTTTTAGTGGCATCAACGTCTTCGGTTGATGAAAATCGGTTTTTTGGAACCAAAGATTCCTCCGATTATGGGGAAAACGTGAAGTCCTTGCAGCCTATTGTATCGGTAGCCCTGCGCGGTCACTAAAATGGCTATAATTTTACAACTTTTGAAGCCATCAGATCGATTCAGCATCAAATACTGAACGAATGAAGTATGCAATTTTGGAGAAACACAATTTTCATAGAAACCTTAAACGTGAGCTATTGGGCTGGCTAAAGAATTGGTGTTGTCCCGAACCAAGTTTGATTTTTCATGAAAATTCCGAAAAAAATCTGCTATTTGAGAAAAAATTGTTCACAGCAGACGGACGGATTCCGCACTATTTGAAACGGAAACCAAAAAATTTTCTCTTGAGCTATTACAGTGGTTTATTATATTGAATAATAAACTAATAAAGAAGGACCATGGTACATAAAATTTTAATTTCTTGATAAAATTGCCCGTAAGCTTGTGATAGGCGAGTAGTTCGCCCGCTGTTTGGTTTGTTGATGTTTTCAAGAATATAGGTACGGTATTCTCCATTCTCTATTCCCACATCGGAAGACTATTGTTTACGTTCCGGTTTCGGTAAAATACGGATGGATCCCGTTCTATCTGCCCGTGAAAGGGAAAGGGTAAAGTTTGGAAAGGGATGTTTCCGAAATGTTTATTTTGCCCTTCAGGGAGAGATATTAGTCCAGGGAAGGAGTGTCTATCCCCGCCTATCTTCCCGACACTAGACAGATTCACCATGTGTTACCGGAGGGGTTTCACCAAAAAAAGAAAGAAAAAAAGAAAAAACCACCTGCCACCTCGCTTTTTCTAGTCCATCAGACTTCAATCAGGACTGAATATGGCTGTAAGAAATTTTGGGGGTTACAGCGTTAAGGTCGAATTCTCAATAACGTTGCATTGCGTCGGAAGGTTTTCCTAATCAAAAATATCCTCAACCACGTATTTTCTTTCCCAGCTCTTAATTTCTTGTTAGAAATTGATTTGGGTATCATATGTGAGCGTGAAGCCTTATGGGAGTTATCAAATTTCCTAGCGTGGCTCTATGCTCTTCCAGCATGGAAAAACGTCAAGAAAAATGTTGGGAGGAAAGTCGTGTGCCTTGGGACGTTAGTTAACACCGGCACAAAAACGGATTTTGTAAAAATTTATTTTAGAAGTATCTGAAGTGCTCGGAACAATGTGAAATTAATCATTCGTCGTTGATATTGCATGAGAATAAAAGCGGTCGATTTCTATCAATGATTTGATTAGAGGACTTGTTTCGGATTATCTCAATAATTCCTAAAAGTACAGATTCAGCAAAACAAGTTTTATTCGGTCCGGACCGGTTCGGTTTTTATCGCGTCGAAACCATTAACATTTTTTGTATACATGTTTTTTCCTGGCCTCAAAGGTTAGTCAGATTTTCGCGAGGTTCACTATAACAATTACAATATCGTGGATCAAGGCCTGCTCCCCAGGGATAGAAATGACATCACCCTATAGTGTTGGGATAGGGCGGTTCACGCCTTTCGTTATCTTTTATTATCACGCGGATTCCAGAATTTTTTCTTCCGTCGATTCATATTTTTTCCAGCCTTTCCTGGCTCCATGCTGTCTCGCTCGAAAACTGGCCAAGTGAACGGTGCTGATTTTTCAATTCCATGTCCTGCGTCCGTTTTTCTTTCCAATTCTTTCGAACGGATCTTTGAGTCGATTGTTCAGGAGTTATTCATTATTCTTCAAGTTCCGTATGAAGAAGTAAACTGCCGTTCTAGGCGTTGGCTTTTCTCCCAATAGCCGAAGTTGTCCCTGGCTTGCCCTGCCGCCATGGAGCTATGGATCTGATTGACCAAAAAAAAGAAGCCTCTAAGATTTGGGCCTTCAAGAGCCAATGCTTAAAATTTAGGTTGCTGTAAATCATTTTGATGAATCTATTTTGATACCTTAAAGCAAAAAAAGCATATGTCCAAAAAATGGCATAATGAGAAAAATGCAAAATAAATTTTTGATCAATTTACAAAAATGAAGATTTCTCCCATAGCTTTCAATTCCATAAAAAAATTTTCTGAATAAAAAATGTTTGTCTGGCCAAGATCTACAACCTCGTTTAACCAGAACTTAGGTAGCACTTAACAATTCTAAGATAAAAGCTCTTTAAATATTTGTTGTTTTTCTATTTTATCGTTTTTGGCCCCAAAAATAGATAAAAGGATCATGATTCTTGGAGGGATTGATAGGCCCTGATGAGTATATTCTTTCGGTACCAAAATCTCAAAATCGATATTTTGGGACATATGCCCTTTGTGCTTTAAGGTTTCGATGTGTCCTCTCAAACATTCATAACGTTGTCTCTCAAACATAGGTTCGTGTCAAAAATATTACCTATTTAAAATGATATCATCTCATTCAAATAAAGAATCCTATCAATTCAAACGAATGAATAAATGCTCGAGCTCGAGTGTCAAATGGAAATCAAGCCAATATGGAAATGCGCGAGTGGGGGATGTTTTGTCGTCCTAGGGATGAAGTCGAAGGGGATCCACTCAAGTAAAGTAAGACGTAACGGAAGAGGTAACGATCCAAGTGACGATCGTAGGAGTAGAAAGAGAGAATACACCTGGCAAAGCTTCTTTCTTTCGCCGCCGTCTTGCACAGTCTCTCAGCTCCTGTCTCCGTTATTCAATATCCCGAATGTTGCGTAATGTTCAGTCGGTTATTCTTTCCTTCGCGTCGACTCGTCTGAGCGCTAAGAAATGAAAATGTGCCATGAACCGAGAAATTGTACTTTTTCTATACATTTTCCCATAGGCATCAGCGGGTGTTTGAGAGACATCTGCCACGATAAGACTCAAATTTGAGTGTACCTGTTGCGTGTCACTTAACCACCATTATGTTTTGATCAATCTTTATTGGCATGCGGTTTCAATTTTGCGTCTAGAATGATGTAGAGTTGAGGCAGTTGTCGGGAAAAATGCTAACTGCCTGAATTCGAATAAAAACTCAATAAATTATAGAACAGAAATAGTCTATTCCACTATTAAGGTACAATCGTAGACCATTTACGGTCATTAAACCATCATCAGTACTTAACAACTGTTGTTAACGTTAAGTACTGATGATAGCCGAAACAGGTCTACATTTGTACCTTAAAACGGAATATACCATTTCTGTTCTCTCATTTTTTGAGTTTTTATCCGGATTATAAAATTCCGCAATTTCTCCGCTAGTGATTTACTTAGTATCTATAGATATATCTATCTAATTTGTTGAGACCTGTTAAAACCAATACGCGCTTCTAAATTTTTGAAATTTCCTCATCCCGTCGTATTACGATCGCATAATTAGTCGCCTTCGTCGAATTTCGTATGCGATTTTTATCATCTAAAGGTTCAAGGTTCGGGGAATAACAACTCGCCGTCGATTTATGAATTTTATTATACCAGCGAGCCTCGATGATTTGCTGAAAATGGTTGGTCGAAACTGGTTCACCGAAGGACAGGATAGAGAGACTGTAAACATTCAATTATTCGCTATCAATGCCATGTTATCTGTCTGGAGTGTGATATTCACGCGCTTCCGAGATCATTGTACCTAATTATGCTTGTAGTTGTCAAATTATGATACCTTTAATTTTCGCTACCTTCATCAGGAAGTAGATGTCTTTAGCTATAGGTATACCTATCTGGTTCAGTTGTAACTCCAACTTACTATATCTTTGTAATCCAAGATGGTGTGCTTTGGACCCTGTCCATACGTTGGCGATTTAATTTTGGGAATAAAATTTTTTTAGATAGGACCTACCTTGTCTTCGCAGGAATCTAGATAACCCAAAACTCGCGTAACCAACATTGCCTAAACGATCGATTCTGGGAGAAGTGATATTTTTTCGTGGTCTATTCTTGTACGCAGAAATAGGAGGCGGCCGTGGCATTTTAGTTGGAATTGTCTACCTGGAAGAGGAGCCGCTGACCGCTGTGAAATTCAACCCATCTATTTTCGTTGCTCTTGCATTCAGTTCTCCCCTTGGGATCTCTTTAGCTTGATATGAATATCCGCAGTTCGCTGTAATTATTAGTTACCAAAATGTTGCTTGATTGATGATTGAAATTGAAATTTTCTTGGGCCTGCTAAAATCATCATCTGGTGCATGGGGAGATGGGGTCGATATATTAATTAATCTGGCTTTAATTCAAAACAATGGAATTTTCAACCCCACTGGCAATTTCTCTAGCACCAAATCATCGAGTAGATAATTCTCTGTTGCTACACACAGGGAATTCGGAATTACCCACTCCAATTTTTTCTTGAATTATCCATCTCCTACGACTGAATAATGATGCTACTAAAATGGCAGGGTGATATTGTCATTGAGCTCAATTTATTTTTTTAAATTTCAATACATCATTTAAATTTAAAGCGACGGCTAATTGTGAGCAATTTTCTTGCTAGAAACCGGCGTCGATTCAATAATATTATTACCTATGTAATAAAATAATATTGTCCATGTTTCTCCGTCGTTCACAGATCAACTCACTTTATGCATAACTACAAAAAATATAAATACGTAAATAAAAAAAAACACTTCTGTTGAGGTAGGTACATGGATATTTTTTAAAGAATCAAAACAAAATAGGCACTCTCCTCAATCACAATAATATTGTTTCGTACAATTTTAATTCAATTATAATTAAGAAATTGCTCCTCATTAGGTTGACGTGTTTTTATGATCTCTAGGTGAATCGATCTATACTTCCTAGAACTCCTCCGTTACACCAGTGATTGCCAGTATACATTTCGGTAGTTATGATGGAAGTTTTCCATCGCTTCGTGTTCGCGAGCATTACCGTGTTCGAGGTCGTCCGAGGGCCATAGGAAATTGTCGCTTTCCTGTAGCACTCAGTCGAATACCTAAATAATGTCATTCTCTTCAGTTTCGGCAGTGAGTTCAATTCCCTAAAATATTTTCGAAAAATCTTTGTAGCTGAACAAAATTATCAAAGAATTTCATTCATAGATTTCTTAACTTGCGAACAATTTCAAGATTGAACGCAATAAAAAACGTTTTCCTTCAGATCTTGATTGTCCCCCACCGATTCTGTATCAAATTAGATAACTCAAATTATAGACGTTTCAGATCAATTTTTACAGCTTCCGTTCTCATAATTAATTATTGTCATTCCTTTTGAACCGATCGAACCTTTATTCGAATTACCCGATATAATACTAAGATAGCATGGTACAATTGTTTACAAATTCGGTTTATTTGTTCCAGATCGACTACCCCGAGGTGGGAGTCCGCCCGACCAGATTACCCTCCGCCATGGACCGGGGCGTCAACCTCGTTTTCGACGATAACGTGAGTATTTCTGCTCCAGTAAGGATTTTCCGGTTCGGTAACCCTGATATTTCGAAAAATAACGTTTGTTGGACCAACGATTCACGTAATTCTCCCCAATCATGAAAAAAATTCATATTTTTCAATTTTCCAAAAAAATCAGTTTTGAGCGAAAATCATGAGTTATGTCTGTCATGCCTGTGACGAGGAATATCATGGGTATACCTACAATTTTTGAAGAGAAAGTACTCAAATTGCAGAGTTGCATAAAAATCCGCAAGTTCTGGCTCGATAAAAAAAGTTTTTTTATAAAACTGAAATTTTTCAGTTTTGAAAATAAAACGCCTAAATTTTAGTTTTGGATCCATCACTTCAAAATTGTGCGGATAAAAAGTCTTTGAATAATAATAAAAAAAGATTTGAACAGAAAATTTGATTTTTTCGTTTTGAACTAACAACTTGATTATTTCAGTTTTGAATTAAAATGTCAAAATTTGTAATTTGGTATAGAAACCCCAAAGGTTTTTGTTTGATGAGAACATTTAATGAAATTGTAAAGGTTTTCATTAAAAACTAAAATTTTCTGGTTCAATATTTAAAAGACAAAATTTGTCTTTTAAAATAGCAAAAAAAAAATTTTTTTGAATATCGAACCAGAAAATTTTAGTTTTTAATGAAAACCTTTACAATTTCTGTTTTTGATTGAAAAAATATCGGCAATTTTAGTTTTGAATGGAATAATTGATTCTATCCCTGATTCTCAGCGCTCTATTTATTCGTCAGAATCTTCAAGTGGACTATCTTAAGTGGAATAGGCCAAAATCGTATAGGCAGCTCTGGAATCTGGCATATCGTCATAATGATACCAATTATTGCGAAAAGCTACCAGTAATGCGATTTGCTGGGTAGGCAGGCAGATTCTTCAAGCCGAGTGTTCCGCCATATTTTCCAATCATTCCGCTCATTGAACGGGGAAATATTCATCATCATTCTCGAATGACAGAAGTAATAGTAACATAAGCTCCTTAGAGAAACGGAGGGCCTTCAATAAAACGCGAATCGCTCGTTTTCCAAATTTCACGTTTCACCTCTCAATACCAGTCGAACGAAAAATTCGTTGTTCTCCCGAGAAAGACAATTTTCACGGTCGAAACTTTCATATCATCCGAGTTTGGCGTTTTAAATTCCAGGAATGCTCGAAAGTTTCGGACTGGCAGTCGAAGTCAGTCCAACTGCCAATCTTATCGAAGCCGTTGGTAGAAATTAAGTTAATTTTGACTTTTGAAGTCGAAGGGACTTGCGAACTTATCATCTCTCAGGAATTTTCCAATTTCGATTCAAAGATCGTTTCTTTTGTTTCTTTGTTGCGATTACGAGTGGCTTTTGTAATTTCCTGCCTCTTGTTCCGACAAGTTAAATTTTTTTTAGACATATTTACTGAATTCGGTTTTATTTGCTATGATTTTGGTTCCTCGTCGTGTTCAATTTTGGGTCCCAAAAAATAAATTAGATTTTTCTTTTTTTTCGGCTAAGTTACGTCCTTACAACTGTGCTCCATCATTTTTGACGGCTTATTCGCGTGCGGTTCGGCCACCTACAGTTCGAGACGGCTTGTTTTCGTCCTGAAAAAACCCTTCTTTTTTGTTTCCAGAAAAATTCCATTCTTGTTGTGACAGGCCAACTCTTCCTGCCACATCAAGTCCCATCGTCCGTCTCCTTTTATTCTGCTCGTGTCATTCTGCTTTTGTCTCTCTCTTCATTCCATTCTGTTTTCTGCGTTATCTCCACCCTGGAATCTCCCCTTTATTAATTTCCTCCCCTTCCCGGAGTTAACGTTCTTCCTTGTCCCCAGTTGGCCCTTTTACTCCGAATTGGGACTGTTACTACTTGACTAATTTAATCAAAAAGGGGAATTACGGTGGATTTAATTAGATTATTACGAATTTGGCCACGCCTCCTCTACACTGAGAAAAAAAATAGGGCAAAAGTCGGTTGCGGGAATGCGGTTAATGGCTAGCAACCGCATTGCAACTTGGTTAATGTCAAAAGTTAATATTGTCCATGTTTCTCCGGAGTTGGTTAATTAATGCAAAACTACAAAAAATATAAGTCGGTTAATACAAAAGTCGGTTAATTTACGTGAATGCGGTTAATGGCTATCAACCGCAAAATAGTAAAACCTAAGAAAAGTCGGTAAATCTAATGCGGTTAAATCGGTTAAAGCAGTACATTAGCCGTATATTTAGTCGGTTGTAGTCCTACATTGACCGCATGCCTAATCGGTCATGGTACTTCATTGACCGCATACCTATTCGGTTATATTCGTACATTGACCGCATGCCTAATCGGTCATGGTACTTCATTGACCGTATGCGTAGTCGGTCACTGTACTACCTAAATAATGTCATTCCACAGTGGAGTACATCAACCGACCAGAAATACGGTTAATGTAGCCCACTTGAAATGGAATTTCAAACATGTGATCTGAAAATGAAATTTGAGTAACATTTTGGTAATATATTGTTTAATAAAAACGAATTAGGTATACATATTATTAGAATGATAATGAGTAAGTGGGCCTGATTCTTCATGGTACATAACTGTTTTCCAAATATGCGACCTAAAAATAAAATTTGACTAGCATAACAGGAACATCTCAACATTTTAAGTTATAAATGTGATGGATGCAGTTGTTAACATACGTTTACTAATAAAACATTTTAAACCTGTATGATACAGTCAATAGGTAACTACATATGTTTTTTTTATTTGTACAAATTCTTACAATAATGGTAACTATAAGTGAGCCTCAATATAGCGTTTTTCAACTTGGCGACGTTTTCAACGATAACGACGTTCTGCTCCAGGGCGATACTTTCCGGTTAGGTATAGTTGTTAGAAATCAACGTTTGTTCGAAACCAAACACGAAACACTGTTAATACATCTGAATCTGAGGGCTGAAAATTACATATTTTTAAAAAAAAAATTAGTTTCTCACCAGCTTATGGCCGATTATGGGAAGTTCGATAATTATCACCGTGTCGAGGTAGTCTTCAAAACTCGCGACCTTTGGCTCAATAAAAAAGTTCTTTTATAAAACTGAAATTTTTCCAAGATTCGAAAATGTAGATGATTTAGTTTTGGATCCATGCACTCTTGTGCGGATACTCTTTGAATAATAATAAGAAAAGATTTGAACAGAAGATTTATTTCTGGGAAAAACGTTTGTTAGATCGTGAAAAAAATGCTCAATGCACAATGAACCTGACAATCAATCTCTCTTCATTCAATAGTATTTACCCTCAGCGTCGATTACGTCTTCAATCTTCCTTTTTTTTATTGCTGGCTGCAGGCGTCGTCCGTCAGTTCCTCAGAACTAAATGGAAAAAAATCAGAAAGACAGCCTGATGCACACGCAGCCTCAACCAATATACTGCAAATCATCCACCCAACGTACACAATTACTTACCATTTTCTTGTCCAAAAATAGGCGTACCCGTGTTAGCCAGGAAGTAGGAAGAATCAAGAGAAGAGCCGAGGTCAAGCCGAAGTGAGAAATATCCGATCCGTGAGAGCCGATTGCCGAGAAACGCGCGAGTCAAAGCCGGAATAAATGATGGATAAGTTGCTGATGAAGCAGAGGTGATGGGAGTAGATCTCTCAAAAACGGTGGACGCACAAACGTTTTAACTACGACCGAGGTTGAAAGAGGAATGATCCCTACTTCTCCTTACAGCCAAGTAGAGGCTACAAGTTGGAGGGGGAGCGCATGCGCAGGGCGCCTCTCTACTCTGTTACTGCTATGTTTCAACGGTATTGCATACGGTGAAAGTAGTGCAATAACCGACTATAAGTTGGAGGGGTGGGGAAAGGTACAAGTCAATGTCAATCGGCCAATGACCTTTAGGACGGAAAGAGACAGATATTCGGTCTCTACTCTGTTACTGCTATGTTTTAACCGTATTGCATACGGTGAAAGTACTGCAATAACCGACTATAAGCTGGAGGAGTGGGGAAAGGTTCAAGTTAATGTCAATCGGCCAGACCTGTGTTGGTACGAATTCGGTCAAAACTATGCGTTAACCGACTATACACGAGTATGCTTTAACCGACTCACCTTATGTAAAACAACCGGCTTCTTGTAGTGGTTTGACCGTAATTGACGGCAATGGGGTGCAATAACAGACTTATACGGTCAAAAGTATGGGTTAACCGACTGGGCTCCAGTACGCTTTAACCGACTTAACTTATGTAAAACAACTGACTTGGTTTCTTTAACCGTGTTCACGGCACATTAACCAACTTGAACGGTCAATTGAACAACCCATACGCGGTTGAAGTATGAACAGTAACCGACTTCTGGTTTCCTAACCTCGCCTATTCTTAGTTTCGGCGCAAATATTTTCCACTTTGACGGACCTTTGTATACGGTTAGTGTTTCAAGGTCATCCTTAAACCGCATTTTACGGTTGCCGCGAGACAAACGTCGGTCAAATCTGTAGGATAGTTGGTTAAAATGGCCTGGGGGGCGGCATTTTCAACATTTCGGCATTTCTCGGTTTTTCGTAGTCTGTTGATGTCGGAAATTTGACCGCATTTCGTCATTAACCGCATATTTTCAAAATTTTTAACCGACGATTTTTCTCAGTGTATTGAACGTTTGACCGGATCAGTTATTTTGTCCGTGGAATTGCCATTTATTTATAAGCACCATCATTTTCTTGGGAGGGAATGGTGCGTCTCATGGCTGTCTTTTCGACCAATGCTGGAATGTGGCGCGGGTTTATTCTGGCATAAAAAATGTCAATGATACATTGAAGGACTCTGCCCGCACTTTGGCTCTGAATTATCTCAATCAATGATGACGTTGTCGATGAATTTCCGTCGATCGGCTTCAGGGTTAATTAATTGTGGATAACCGAACATCGAAGTTACACACTCATGCAGAACTTCATGCTGAAATCGTGAGCGGCCTTCAGTTATAAACCATGTTTGCGGAATCTGGGCCAAAACTCGGCGTCCTCATGGCCTCGACTTCCCAGAACTCAGCTCAACTTAGTTAGCTGAGCAAACTATACAGACCGTGGCATTTCCCACTTGATAACCGCTAACAACTTAACCCTATTTCGCGAGGAGAGACGTCAAACGTTGGCAGTGATGAAATCCTACGACGCACGTTCGTATTACACGGGGAGTTATTGCAAATCAAACAATAACAATCGGATTAATCATCCGAATTATTCCGTCGGCTCAACTAACGCCAACTCAAACATCTGCTGTCAGCATTTCTAGGCATTGTATATTTTCTAATTAAAATGTGTTCCAAGCCTACCGGGTATTCACTCTTAACAGTCTTCATTGAAGGGGTCTATTCTTCAGCACATTAGCCACAATATTTTTGCCGTAAAATTTATTGTGAGCCCAACGGAAAGTACACTTTTTCCGCTATGCAGGTTTTTTCGTGATTTCGTCTTTGTCCCAATAAAATGGCCGTATTGTCCCTTAAATTCAGAAGTAATTACAAACACGAGGGTGCCGTTGAAATGTCCGTTATATTTCCTATAAATTCACGGTATTTATAATTTTCTAACATTTTGTTAAAACAGCAAAAAATTATTGTGCCAAAGTCGAGAACTCCTCAATTTTTAAAAATCGCCGTTTTTTCAACTTGCGTTTAGGACTAAAAGAGATCGGAAAAAGTGGTCCAAAACGTCAGCGTTGAGCTTTCCAACGCTATAGTCATTTTTGGATATATTTCGAATACTAAAAACTTGCATAGTCATTTCTGGATAAATCTCGAATGCTGAAAAACAGAGTTGCCATTGGTACTGAGTACCTGGTACGTGACCAACACTGACTAAAGAGAATTTCTCGTGGCGTAAAGGATTGATGAAAGTGGCTCCAAAACCCATGTTATATAGCAAGGATCATCTTATCGAGAGTTCATTTTCTGACCAAAGCTGCCAATTCAAATTTTGTAAGGTATACGATGATTGGCGTAGGACCTACACTGTAGGTAGATCATAGTCGACTGGCAAAAATTTTGATTCCGGCCAGGATCGAACTGGCGACCTTCTGCGTGTAAAGCAGATGTGATAACCACTACACCACGGAACCCGTCGTCTCTGATGGCTGGTACAATAAAACTTCTTTCAATCTGTAAGATTCATTGCAAAATTTTGCCTCGAATAAAATCTGGCAAAAACGCTAAAATAACTACTTGCCTACCTTTCCATTTTAGTATTACTCCCTTCTCCCTAATGGCTCGAAAATGAATTACCTATGCTTAGGTAGGCTACCTACCTTCCTACGACCGACTTGGTTAATTTTCTGGAGGACTCCAACGGTGGAGAAGGTTTGAAATTAAACTACAGCGCGACCCAGTTGTCGCTCAGGGGACCCATTGGCAGGCTCCGATGGAACAAGAGCCGAGCAATGGGGACCTCTAAGGACGCCCCCGAGGCGCCAATATTTCACCGTACAAAGTTAGTCAACGTGGCCGAGCGACAGGTCACGTCCGAGTAGTTCACTGTCTATCGGTCGCATAAGCTGTAGAAACTGCCGAAGTTGACACGGCGAACGTACGAGGAAATGTAATAAGTTTCCCGCGACCTACGCGAAGTACACGTTTCAAACTGCTGATGTATTCCACCAGCTGGGAATGTGAGGCATTGTCGATATGTCCCTGCCTGTCTATGACAAGTCGAGTACAAGAAACTTCTCCGGTTTGTTTTCGAAATTTCCCAGAACACTCACCTTGGCCTGAGACGAGTTACTGAGAAATAGTCCACTATTATTATTTGATATTTCGTCACTTAAGTTCTAACACCACCTAACTCAATTTTTCCAAGTTTTCAGGAGGTGCAAAAAACTAATTATTTCAACATGGAAATACATTGAGCGGTGCTGTTTCTTTTCCATCTCCTTCTTCACTGGTTGGATCAATCTCCTTGGCAGTTTTACCATGATATCGGCTATTGAAAAATCTATCGAGTGGTGTGTCCAACTCATTTTCGCCAAAAATTGAGTTAGGCGGTGTTAGAACTTAAGTGACGATTTGTTATTAGTAGCCAGCAGGTAGGTACAATGTTTTGGATTAACATTGGCCTGATGCCCGAAAAGTTTGTAAAGAAAGATCTGCCCAAAAGTCAAAGCGTAGCGTGCGAAAACCCCTGAAAATTGTCTGAGGGTTACTTTCGCCAAACGTTTACCGTCCCGTCAGATTTACCGACATTTTGGTTGCTGTTGGTAGGTTTGGTAATAGATATGTGGCCAACATTAACTAACTAGCCGGTAATTTAACGATTCGGAAAACTTGACAGTAACTGTAGAGTACGAAGTTCTGATCTTTCGACCACCGCTGCTCTATGGAGCGGAATCTTCTCAATTTGGAGGATAGAGGTCGTTATTTACTGTGGGATCAGGAACCAAGAGCCTTCCCATACCGCCTGATGAGCATTTATAAATATGCTGCATATACCAACATCAACCAAAACGTCAGCAAATTAGTGGTGACCATAAACTTATCTCATCGCTGCTAGATGGGTTACAAAATGCTGCAGGCTGTCTGAATAAAGTGCATTTTCATGCTGACGGTCCGATTGATTTTCTGTTGCAGTTCGGAGTACGGGATGCTTACAAAAGCAACCGCAGCTCGCATTCGTCAACGTCGTCAGCATATTCGGGAAGCGATACGATGACCTGCCACTCAGTTGAAGCTGAAGAAGTCGACCTGTCCGGACTTGTCGAGTCGATTGTAGACTCTGACGAAGAGGACCTCGCCGAGAGCAGTGATGTAAGTCATTCCTAATTAAATGAATGTAAATATATATTTATAGCATGTGCAAGCCAAATTGAGAATCTTCAAATCGAATTGAGAAATTTTCCAAATCAATCTTCCAAGGTATGATGATCTCAATTTGGCGTGGAAAATGTTCGATTCGATTCAGAAAATTCTCAATTTGGCTTGGGAAATGCCCATCTGGGATTGGAAATGCTATTATTTTCGTTTTTGGCTTCAAACATTCAGCTCAAAATTTTTCCGTTTTACTGAATTGTGCAAGTTTTCTGTGCTGGTATCAAAGTCAACTTCGAGATCAAACTCAACTTCGAGAAAAACTCAACTTCGATATCAAAGTCAACTTCGAGATCAAACTCAACTTCGAGATCAAATTCAACTTCGAGTTCAAACTCAACTTCGAGATCAAAGTCGAGTTGAGTTTGATCTCGAAGTTGACTTTGATCTCGAAGTTGAGTTTGATCTCGAAGTTGAGTTTGAACTCGAAGTTGACTTTGATCTTGAAGTTGAATTTGATCTCGAAGTTGAGTTTGTTCTCGAAGTTGAATATGAACTTGAAGTTGAGTTTGATCTCGAAGTTGACTTTGATCTCGAAGTTAAGTTTGATCTCGAAGCTGACTTTGATCTCGAAGTTGAGTTTGAACTCGAAGTTGACTTTGAACTTGAAGTTGACTTTGATGTTGAAGTTGATTTTGATCACGAAGTTGAGTTTGATCTCGAAGTTGAGTTTGTTCTCGAAGTTGAATATGAACTTGAAGTTGAGTTTGATCTCGAAGTTGACTTTGATCTCGAAGTTAAGTTTGATCTCGAAGCTGACTTTGATCTCGAAGTTGAGTTTGAACTCGAAGTTGACTTTGAACTTGAAGTTGACTTTGATGTTGAAGTTGATTTTGATCACGAAGTTGACTTTGATCTCGAAGTTGAATTTGAACTCGAAGTTGACTTTGATTTCGAAGTTGACTTTGATCTCGAAGTTGAATTTGAACTCGAAGTTGACTTTGATCTCGAAGTTGAGTTTGAACTCGAAGTTGACTTTGAACTTGAAGTTGACTTTGATGTTGAAGTTGATTTTGAACACGAAGTTGACTTTGATCTCGAAGTTGAGTTTGATCTCGAAGTTGACTTTGATGTTGAAGTTGAATTTGATCTCGAAGTTGAGTTTAATCTCGAAGTTGAATTTGATCTCGAAGTTGAGTTTAATCTCGAAGTTGACTTTGATTTCGAAGTTGACTTTGATCTCAAAGTTGAGTTTGAACTCGAAGTTGACTTTGATTTCGAAGTTGACTTTGATCTCGAAGTTGAATTTGAACTCGAAGTTGACTTTGATGTTGAAGTTGAATTTGACTCGAAGTTGAGTTTAAACTCGAAGTTGACTTTGATCTCAAAGTTGAGTTTGAACTCGAAGTTGACTTTGATGTTGAAGTTGAATTTGATCTCGAAGTTGAGTTTAATCTTGAAGTTGAATTTGATCTCGAAGCAGCATCAAATCAGCAGTAGCCTTCAATCGATTTTTCGGTACTATCAATTTTCTAGAAAAATATATCTACCTCACCAATCGATCGGGCTTGAAAAGACAAATCCGACGGTATGAGAATCTCAATTTGGCCAAAAATTGCGTTTGCACCTGTTGCTTCTTAAGCGACGATATTGTGAATACTGCCCTCTTTGTTCGTGCCGCATTCTCTTTGCCAGTAATTGTTGAAATTAACCTGGCTTCAGTTAACTATCTGGCAAAAAATCCTCGATAGCATCTTTGAACATTAGTCCTTTTCTGGAGCGATCAGCGTGGGCACTGACTATCGTTTTTCCATTTCCTCTTCATTGCCGCTATCTAGTCAGAGAGAGAGAGAGAGAGAGAGAGAGAAATTCGCTTTATTCAGGAATAGATTATTTACAAAAAGCCAAAAAGGATTTAAATAAAAATTTACAAAATAGAAAAAATTTTTTTTAGAGATAATTCCTGTCCGCAAAGGCCAAGGCCTGTCTGCGGGCGATACGGGTTAACTTACGAGTTTAGTAGGTTGTTGAGTGAATATAAATATACAGGTGAATGTAAATATTACAAAAGCGTATAAATTAGGAAAAGGAATGACAAGTACATATGTGGGTGTTTAATATACATCAGCGTAAGAGAGAGTCGAGTTCAGAGTTATCCTTCAACCATTGTATAACAGACAATGGCTTCATTGTTTTCGCAGCCTTAGGGGAATTAGTTGGTATTGATGGATATAGTTTGGCGAGGTTATTGTAGAATTTCGGGCCCATGTAGGTAATATGGGATTGGGCTATTTTCAAATTTTTTCTTGGGATATCGAGAGTTGCAGTTTGCCTGGTATTGAGGTATGACCGTGCAGGGAAAGTAGAAATGTTTTTCAGTACAAACTTTATTGTTTGTTGGGCGTAGATTTGCTTAAAGTTTAACAAGCCAGTTGAGTCGTACAATTCCTGGGTTGGAAACCTCTTAGGTTTATTGTGCATGAGTTTTATTATGCGTTTGTGTAGGGTCTCTATTTTTTTTGTTTGGGTTTGATTTAATTTACCCCATGCGCTGACGCAGAAACTGAGAACACTTTTGACCAGTGAATTGTAAAATATCATCAATTTTTTTGGCTCAAAGATGATCTTTAAGTTTGCAAAGTGGTATACTAGATACCACTACCATCGGTACCAGACTACCGATCCAAAATAAATGTGAAGTGACTTCAGAATTCTTGGAGTGGCCACGACGTATTTGGTTCAACTCCGAGGTGGCCGATCTTTGGAAATGTTTCCCTTACGTCCGATGTTAACCGAAAAGGAGTGCCACCTCTTTCAAGTTCGTTCTCGACTGCCCACCTCAGTGTTCTGCCTGCCTACATATTCATTCCTACACGCCTCTAACTCCTCGTGACATCTGGTCATTTATTTTGCACATTTCAATGTTTTCCTGATTTATTACGAGAACAACATTGCCAATATGGCGCTTGGAGCGTAAAATGATCTGCATTTTATGTATAAAAAATTTCTTGTTCGTATATTATCTTGAAACCACCAAAGCTCAAGTCGATGACCAGAATTCACATAAAATTGTGATGGAATATTGTAGAATTTCAAATTATTCATGACTTCTGGACATTTCCCCGTCCTGAATTCCAATTTTCCAGAAATCGTCTCCAGAGTTCGGGCTACTTTTCTCGACATTTTTTGCTGTCAGTCATTGGAAAGGAGCAAAAAGTAGCATACTCACGTGACTTGATGTCAATTGCGGTTCGTCCGAGTTTCGCGGTTTTTCATTCCGTCTTTTTTTGTCTGAACAGAGCTTGACCGTGCGTGACACGGTCCGTGACTGCCTCGAAAAGGATCCAACGGACAGATGCGAAGAAGACGTGGAAATCCTTTTGGAATTCACTCAACACCTCAAGGCCTTCACAAATATGACCCTCGCCGTGCGAAGAGCCCTCTGCTCTGTCATGGTAAGCGTGAATTTTTGAAAAATTTCATCAATTTGTATTGCTATATTAGGTCGTACTACATATATTTCAAGGTCTTCAAATTCAGCTAGGCGCTTCAAAGCAAAAATAAGAATATTCCTGCTATATCTAATATTCGATTTTTCCGCGATTTCCCAGGTTTTTGCCGTGGTAGAGAAAGCCGGTACGGTTGTTATGAACGACGGCGAAGAATTGGATTCTTGGAGCGTCTTGATCAACGGGCAAGTCGAGATCGAGTACGCCAATGGCCAGACTGAGCAACTCCATATTGGAGACAGGTAACAATTTTATTTTGACTTTCTTTTTTTTGCAAGAAATTCATTCATCTTGAAGCCTAGTAGTAAACTAAGCCTATTTTATTATTCCTACACTATTCAGTCGTAGCAGCTGGACACTTTCTTGTCATATAAGAGATCACGCACATTAGAAGATTTTGATGGTAGATGATGGCAATTATCCTCTCCCCGAAAAACCTCTCTCCCCGACAAAACCTCGATAAAACCTTTCTCTAAAAGAAATTGACTAAAAAAAAACTCATTCATTAACTAAAACAAATTTCAAATGTTTACCAACGGGCTAATTTAATACCCTGATCTCGAGGTTTAAGAAGATGCGCAATTATTTTTCACGACTCTGAATAAATTACCACTTTTTCCCATTGTGGTAATTATTTGGCGTATTGCCTTTTTTCAGCTTCGGAATTTTACCCACCATGGAGAAGCTGTACCACAGGGGTGTGATGAGAACAAAATGCGACGACTGCCAATTCGTCTGTATAACTCAAACGGACTATTATCGGATACAACATCAAGGTATTGAGCTTTTCTGCATCGGTGTTTTCTATATTTTCAAATTCACTAATTTTGGTTGAGTTAATTGGTACTTATTTTACTTGAATTTAATGTTATAAAATTTTGCGCAGAACCTGTATTTTTTTAATCTTTAAAACAAAACTCAGGTTATAACTCGGTTTCACCTTCAACATGGTAAAAATTACCAATTATTCAACGCTCTTTTTACAGGAATAAGTTAACCTCCGTTTTTTTTAAATGCCTATATATTTTTCTAAGGCTATTCTATAAACGCAAACAGACAAATTTTGTTAATTTTTGCAATCGATAGTGACTACCTAAAACATATTGCTTCGAATGTACAATATTTGCCTTTGGGTTTTGTGGTATGAGGCAGCTGGTGTTACCATCCAAGTGACGGTTCAGTATCGTATTCGAATTCTTAATTCACACACATTTTTACTTCCATATTTACAGAGTAAATGGAAGTATTGTGATCGTCCTAAAATCGAGAATCGGAACGGAGCTTCAGAAAAAACTTTTTCTTATACACATTTACTCAGAATCACTTCCCGAACAAGTGTCTGTGTGTCCGTGTGTCCGTGTGTCCGTCTGTCCGTCTGTCCGTCTGTCCGTGTGTCCGTCTGTCCGTCTGTGGTCATTTACAAAAATGGCCATAACTCCCTCATTTCTCAACCTTTTTTCAAATTTCTTGAACTGAAATGTTCGTCTCGGCAAGACCTAACACCCTGTTTAATCGGAATTTGGATAACGCACAGTACTTCCGAGATATTTGCATTTTTAGTGTTTTCTATTATATTTTTTTCCGGCCGCAAAAATGAACCGATTTGAGCGTTCTTGGTCTTAAAATCTCTGTTTTACTTTGCAGAATATGTGGATATTTTTTACATTCCGAAAATGTGGCGTTTTTTCATTTTGGGCGAATTTTAAAATTTTAATGGTGAATTTTTCGATATTTTTGGGCTAAACACCCTTAAAAGCACTCAAAATATGATCAATTTGTGTCACAATTTTACGTTTCTAAATATGGAAGTATTGTGTGTTATCTACGCACCACTGGTTGTTAATTACAATTGAATTATTTTGTTGTACAGGTCAAGAAGCGATGCAGAAACACGTGAACGCCGACGGTGATCTAGTCATGGTTACGGAGCAGCGAGGTATTGAAGGCGGACGGCGAGGACACGTGGTTATCAGGGTATGTTGATGGAACTTCATTATCCATAAATTGACTGAACCAGTGCAACAATGCCTGATAAACTAATAATGAATGCTCTCACGTTACATGGGCTTGTTGGACCATCGTTGACCTCAATTATCGATGAAAGAGTCGAACTTTTATTGTGTTGATAACTTGCTAACTCGTGTTTTTCTACTTGCAGGGTACTCCGGAAAAACTTATGCACCAACTGATTGAAGAAAATTCCGTAACGGATCCGACTTACGTTGAGGATTTTCTTCTTACGCACCGAACGTTCATTGATAGTTCGATCGAAGTCGCCAAACAACTTTTACAATGGTGAGACCATAATTTTTATATGCAGGTTCCTGAAAGCAATGCTGATGTTTTGTAGTTTTCCCAAGAAATTCCCAAATTGATAAAACCTATTCTAATCAATTACTGTTGCGCAGGTTCGACGACCAAACAGCGAGGGACCGAGTTACGCGAGTACTTCTTTTATGGGTCAACAATCATTTCACCGATTTCGAGACGAATCCCGCCATGATGGAAATCCTTGAGGTTTTCGAAGGTAAAAAATCCAGTAAATGAATTCAAATCAGTAGGTAGAAGATCGTTGGTGAAACATTTTTCCAGAGTAAATTTATCTAGAGCATAAAAAAAATTAAAAAAACATCGAAGAAGAGCAAACCTCATTCTATGAAAGTCTTTTTTTTTTTTTTTTTTTTTTAAATGATTGAAAACATAACTTATTTCTTTTTCCTTGTTAATCGGCTCGAACGTAACTAGTACTATTACTAGGTACGTAATAACAACTATGCAACTTGCGGATTTAGAATAATTTCCCGATTCTGTCCATCATTTTGTTAAAAATTTTGGCCAATTCTGACGCTCGCTTTCGACCGGTTTGCAGGATGGCTAGAAAAGGAGCGAATGGTCGGCCAACTTGGGCTGCTGAACATCGCCTGCGCAGCTAAGGCGAGGCCAAGATGTATCACCTTGGCCAGGCCATCGAGGGACGATATTCTCACATTTTCAATACTCGGTGGCTACGAGAGGGGATTCGGCATATTCATATCGAAGGTAATGACATCTGTAATTAAAGTCTCGAATTGAATTTCGAGCAAGACTAACCATAAATAAAAAAATGACCATGTTGGTTAAGGGCTGCTTTATCAATTCACCTAATCAACTGATTATCCAAGGACGCACCGACTAACTGATTCCGTGGAAACGTGACGTATGATTTTTCAGCATGAAAATAGTTAGTCCTGGTGCGTCCTTGGATAATCAGTTGATTAAGTGAATTGATAAAACCAGCCTAAGATTCATATTTTTATCGTCTGATCGCCAACTGTTTACGATTTTATTCCATATCATTTTTCAGGTCGAAAAGGGCTGCAAAGCTGAAGAAGTCGGATTGAAACGAGCGGACCAAATTTTGGAAGTGAACGGCAACAGCTTTGAACACATATCCCATCCAAAGGCTTTGGAGATCCTTAGAAGCAGCACGCATCTCAGTATAACCGTCAAGTCAAATTTAATAGGTATGTTGGTTAATATGGGCAGAAAATATTTGCGGAAGATAAGCATGATACCATGGTACGGAGAAACGCTCAATTCTTCAGTAGAAGAACCAATGTTGAATTAACTTTTAATTAACAATTAACTTTTCCCGTCTTCAAGAAACGGGAAATCAACTTTCTGAGTTAAGAATTGAGTTAACGGGTTGCCTAAGTATTTTGCAAACTGGTAACTAACATTTCCAAGTGGTTGATGATTCGAATCGTATCAAGCTGACAATCGCATGAATCAGTGCAGCCAATGGTTTTTACTTGTAGTTGACTTTGCCATTCCATCGGGCGGGGAATTCCCCATAGAATATTTCAACTCAATTTAGCCCGAAATCAAGTTACCCCATTTTGCTGCTTGCCGATATGCTTGGTAGATTGGGATTCCTCCGCCTGGAACTGGAATCAGAATCAATTCAGAGAAGTTTATGAGGAAGAAGGATAAAATTTGTTTAGAAGGGGCGCGAGTGAAATGGTGATCTCTCCTTGTACCTGTTTCACTCATGTTTGGAGACTGGAACAGTTATCATTATATGCATATAAACTCGTTTATAAACCCGTGGTGGGTAGATAACACACAATACTTCCATATCTTGATACGTAAATTTTTGAACCGAAGCAATTTGGTGGCTACAATGATCAAAAATGTCGAAAAACAGTGATGTCGAAAATGTCAAAAATTATGTAAAAAATGTCAGAAATGTCGCAAAATTTGTGACATTTAGGCCCAACGCCTTTGGTGCAACTGTTTTTGGACAAAGGTTGCAAACTAAACTAAATAACGACTGTTCCTTGACCCCGGCTTTGTATTTCAATGGAGATGCGCACACGATGCGACCGTTTGAAACTGGTCGCATGCGGATCTCTATACAAAGCCGGGGTCAAGGAACAATCGTTATTTAGTTTAGTTTGCAACCTTTGTCTCCGAACAGTTGCACCGTGTGCGTTGGGCCTTAGTGTCGGAAAAACGCAGATTTTTCTCTCATTTTGAAATGTTGCAGGTTTCAAAGAAATGCTGTGCAACACTTCGGGCAAGGGCCGCGGCACGCCGAGAAGGTCTGAGCCCAACCCCGCTCCTCCGCCCCTGCCCCCGCCACTGCCTCCGATTCCAGTCGCTCCCGTCTCCCCGACAAAACCCGCCAAACAGTCGTTCATGACACTGGCTTCGAAAAAACGGCTACAGAAAGCCTTGGTCAAAATGAACATTTTGCCTAAAAACACAATCATGTAAGTTTGTTTGTTATTGTTGGTTTTGCGCTAATGTCCGATCGTCTTCGAGCGTCGAGTAAAATTATCCGCTATTTGCATGAAACCTGTACCCAGATGCCCTAATCGTGTCCGTAGAGCAGTGTAATTCAGTTTTTCATACAACTTCTTATTGAGTTTCCCCCTTGTTATAGTGACGGGCCTATCGAAGAAATCAATCAAAATTCAGGCGAATCCAATTTAGTTACCCAACCTGATCTGGTGAACATTTGCTACGACGAGCTCAGAGGAACCGACTATCCGGAACATGTTCTCAAAGTGTACAAAGCCGATCAAACTTGTAAATACCTTCTAGTTCACAAGGTGAGCAACATGTTTCATCTTTTTCATTATTGCAAAGATTGGTATTTTCAAAATTTGGTGGTCTCATCTTTCACCTACTGCTACTTACTGGGCTCATGTTATCAGGAAACGACCGCACACGAAGTTGTAATGTTGACGTTGCAAGAATTCGGCATTACGGAACCGAGTTGGCATTTCTCCCTTTGTGAAGTCTCCGTATCCGAGGGTGGCATCATCAAGCAGAAAAGATTGCCGGAACAGTTGCAGAATCTTGCAGAACGGATAGGCCTCAGCAGCAGGTAAGCTGATTTTTCGACGAACCTAAGATGAGAAAAGCTAAGCTCAAAAAGATTTCTTTTTCTCCCGAATTCGACCAAACCAGTGGTACCTTAAGCCGTGAAAAACCTATCCAGTGATACCGTAGACTTATTTTTGCCAAAAATCGAGTCAATCTTTGTTGCATGTGGAATGACGCTCTTCTAAGTGTTCCCTGATGATTTTCCTCGAGTTCCATTTTTTTCTTTTTGATTTTTGATCTTGACTACATTTTTTTACTTGCCAGATACTACCTGAAGACGAACGGCATCACGGAAACGCTTGTCGGCGACGACCTCGCTTCCGAACTCGTCCGAGAAAGCAACGTCCACTTTCTGCAGCTGAACGCGGTCGAAGTCGCAATCCAACTGACGCTGCAGGACTTTTCGATATTCCGCCAAATCGAAAGCACCGAATATGTGGACGATCTGTTCGACTTGACTAGCCGCTACGGAACGCCGATGCTTACGCAGTTTGCCGAGGTGAAATTTCATGTTTTCGTCGTTACCATCTCATCAGATGTCGTATACTTCTTCATTTCGTGGCTCGAATTGCAACACTAGCTATTTCAATATTGGCTATGCTCCGGCTGATCCGCTGATCCGATTTTGGCCAAATTGCTCTTGAAAGTTTAGGTTTGGGCCCATCTTGATGCGTATTGTCGAGGGATTCCGATCTGAAAATTTCATGAGGTCCAAATCTAAACAGGAATTTGTATAAAACCGGATTTTTTTTTTTTTTTCCAAACCGGATTGGGTGTTTTTACTTCCATATTTACAGAGTAAATGGAAGTATTGTGATCGTCCTAAAATCGAGAATCGGAACGGAGCTTCAGAAAAAACTTTTTCTTATACACATTTACTCAGAATCACTTCCTGAACAAGTGTCCGTGTGTCCGTCTGTCCGTCTGTGGTCATTTACAAAAATGGCCATAACTCCCTCATTTCTCAACCTTTTTTCAAATTTCTTGAACTGAAATGTTTGTCTCGGCAAGACCTAACACCCTGTTTAATCGGAATTTGGATAACGCACAGTACTTCCGAGATATTTGCATTTTTAGTGTTTTCTATTTTATTTTTTTCCGGCCGCAAAAATGAACCGATTTGAGCGTTCTTGGTCTTAAAATCTTTGTTTTACCTTGCAGAATATGTGGATATTTTTTACATTCCGAAAATGTGGCGTTTTTTCATTTTGGGCGAATTTTAAAATTTTAATACTGAATTTTTTGATATTTTTGACCTAAACACCCTTAAAAGCAGTCAAAATATGATCAAATTGTGTCACAATTTTACGTTCCAAAATATGGAAGTATTGTGTGTTATCTACGCACCACTGGTTTTGTTTTTCTCCTATCACTATTAATTAACTAACGGTTTATCTCCTGCTTTCAGTTGGTGAACAGAGAAATGTTCTGGGTAGTAACTGAAGTCTGTTCGGAGCACAATCTTGTGCGGCGGTCGAAAATTATCAAGCAATTCATCAAAGTTGCCCGTAAGTATGGTTTTTAGGTGTTAAGATACTTACTACCTACCTATTCCTTTCATTTAAAAAATAAAAATAAAATAGAATGAAACTGCCTAGGTTATAAGATGGAGTTCTCGATAATCTCCCAAAAATCATTTTTGACAAATTTTCCCATTTTCTGTTCCAGGACAATGTAAAGAATGTAAAAATTTCAATTCAATGTTCGCAATCATTTCCGGTCTCGGACACGGCGCTGTGAGTAGGTTAAGGCTGACGTGGGATAAACTGCCGAGCAAGTACCAGAGGCTGTTTCAGGATCTCCAGATGATAATGGACCCGTCCCGAAACATGAGCAAGTACAGGCAACTAGTCAATAGTGGGACACCGCCCATTGTGAGTGAAAGAATTTTTCCTATTAAAATATCAATTTGAGTTGAGAATGGTTTTTGAAAATAATAAAAATCACTCTATTCTTTTCAGATACCGTTTTATCCTGTAGTTAAGAAAGACTTGACGTTTATTCATTTGGGTAACGACACGAAAGTCGAAGGCCTAATCAATTTCGAAAAACTGCGAATGATAGCGAAAGAGGTGCGAACGTTGACGAACATGTGCTCATCTCCGTACGACCTTCTCACCATGTTGGAACTTGGTTAGTTTTCATTGAAAATGCTTAAAACATGTTTGAAATATAATCGAAGTTAGAGGGATAGGCTAATTTTATCAACCCTTCTCACTGAATTAGTGTCGGCCGTAAAAATTTGAGTTATTTACACTTTATTTTCTGCCTATTACAAAAAATTATTATAAAATCGGTTTTTTAGGTGGACAACCGCCGTCGAACGCTATGGTAGCGCTAAACCAGCTGACGACAGGCAACAGTCAACAGGGAGCGGCGACTGTCAAGAGGCGAAAAAAGTCAACTGCCGCCCCAAACCCCAAGAAAATGTTCGAAGAGGTGAATTTTTGAACAATAATAATTATCTTGAACAACAAAATTATTTTGCTCAGAAACTTGTGGAATCAGTGCTGATTTTTAAAATTTCGTTCAATGTCCATTTCCCCACCTCTGCTTTCTGCAAATAATTTGGACCTACTAGGAACTAATACTAACCAGTAATGACTGGTTATTTAAATAAAATTATAAAATAAAATATAAAATAAAATAATAAATATAATATAAAATATAAATAAAAATAAAATAAAAACCAGTGGTGCGTAGATAACACACAATACTTCCATATTTTGAAACGTAAAATTGTGACACAATTTGATCATATTTTGACTGCTTTTAAGGGTGTTTAGGCCAAAAATATCGAAAAATTCACTATTAAAATTTTAAAATTCGCCCAAAATAAAAACACGCTACATTTTCGGGATGTAAAAAATATCCACATATTCTGCAAGGTAAAACAAAGATTTTAAGACCAAGAACGCTCAAATCGGTTCATTTTTGTGGCCGGAAAAAAATAAAATAGAAAACACTAAAAATGCAAATATATCGGAAGTACTGTGCGTTATCCGAATTCCGATTAAACAGGGTGTTAGATCTTGCCGAGACAAACATTTCAGTTCAAGAAATTTGAAAAAAGGTTAAGAAATGAGGGAGTTATGGCCATTTTTGTAAATGACCACAGACGGACAGACGGACGCACAGACACTTGTTTAGGAAGTGATTCTGAGTAAATGTGTATAAGAAAAAGTTTTTTCTGAAGCTCCGTTCCGATTCTCGATTTTAGGACGATCACAATACTTCCATTTACTCTGTATATGGAAGTAATAAAATATAAAATAAAATTAAAATATAAAATATAAAATGAAATAAAATAAAATAAAATATAAAATAAATAAAATATAAATAAAATATAAAATATAAAAAATAAAATATAAATAAAATATAAAATATAAAATTTTTAGAAAACACAATTGTTTATTACCTCTTCAATCAATGTCTCTAATCTAGAGTTAGGTAGGTAGTATTTTGTTAGAGCTGAGTCCCACGAAACACGAACTTTAGTCATTACCCGATGCTTTTTTTGTTCAGTTGTAGTCTCAATGATACCCCTCGACCTGATTGTATTATAAAAGCCTCTCGGGACAGGTAATTCAGCGGTGTTTCCTGCTCGTAGGGCGATCTGAATCCTTTTGTGATAGCAGATCCTCGACCAGGGAGCGCCATGGGTTCTTTTATCTCCCTATACAACTCGGAAAGGTCTCGTGATTTCCTTTGATTTAAATTTGATCGCCCTAGATTCGGAATCCTATCCCCGCTAAGTGTTATTCTCCCACCAAACGGCCTTTTTAGAAAGAGCGAACTGAGGGATTGAGCTGTTAGTGTATGCCCTTATCTCAACATGGATGGTGTAAGTCGTACTTACTGTGATAGCTGTTGATGGGAAATTTGACGCCCAACATTTTTTCCATCAAGCTCTTTTTGAAGTGATTTTTGACCGAATTTAGTTTCCTTCAAATGTACCCTGTGAAATGAGGTTTGGAAAAAAGTTCTTTTTAAAGTTGGAGCATCATTTTTTTGAGCAGAAGTTCCCAGGTTCGACTTCTGCAAAAAAAAATTGGTGCAATACGTTTTTGACCATATTTTGTTTCCTTAAAATTTACCCTGTGAATCGAGGTTTAAAAAAAACTTTCTTTTTTGAATGTAGTCAAAAGTCTCCAATTTTTTGACATGGTTGCCTAGACCCTACCACCCTATACCCATAGGACGGAGAATTTGTTTGGATTAGCTTTTGCTGCGGTTCGAAAGCTCTCGCGTTGGTCGGGTGCAGCTCCTCTTTTTGATCATTATCCAACTTTTTGTTACATTTTAACTCAATTCCCTAAGCAATAATTCAATTAACTCAATTTGCATGGATACCAGTCTTTTGGATTTCTTGAAAAGTTGAAAAAAACGAGTTAATCGCTGTTGCAAGACGAACGACCAAATATGTACAAATATTTGGAAAATCATGTATCAACCAGTGGTGCGTAGATAACACACAATACTTCCATATTTTGAAACGTAAAATTGTGACACAATTTGATCATATTTTGACTGCTTTTAAGGGTGTTTAGGCCAAAAATATCGAAAAATTCACTATTAAAATTTTAAAATTCGCCCAAAATGAAAAAATGCCACATTTTCGGAATGTAAAAAATATCCACATATTCTGCAAGGTAAAACAAAGATTTTAAGACCAAGAACGCTCAAATCGGTTCATTTTTGTGGCCGGAAAAAAATAAAATAGAAAACACTAAAAATCCAAATATATCGGAAGTACTGTGAGTTATTCAAATTCCGATTAAACAGGGTATTAGGTCTTGCCGAGACAAACATTTCAGTTCAAGAAATTCGAAAAAAGGTTGAGAAATGAGGGAGCTATGGCCATATTTGTGAATGACCACAGACGGACAGACGGACAGGCGGACACACAGACACTTGTTCAGGAAGTGATTCTGAGTAAATGTGTATAAGAAAAAGTTTTTTCTGAGGCTCCGTTCCGATTCTCGATTTTAGGACGATCACAATACTTCCATTTACTCTGTAAATATGGAAGTAAAAACGACGATTTGATTGATTGCCTCTGTTGCATTCAGTACGATACTTTAAAACGTTGCAGGCCCAGATGGTCCGCCGCGTGAAGGCCTATCTGAACAAGATGCGCGTGGTGACCGACGAAGAAAAGCTGCACGAACTGTCGCTCGAATGCGAAGGGGCACGAGAAGGAGGCGGCGGCGGCTCGACGTCGGGCCCCATCCGGAAGAGGAATCCGTCCCCTACGCTGAGCACCGCCTCTTCAGCCAGCAGTGCGTCCGAAGGGACGAGGAAACACGCGCATCCGAAATTCGGTAAGTCTGCTTGACGCAAATTGCAGAAATGCTACATCAACAGTTCTATGCTTTCAGGACTTTCGAAAAAGCCTCTCTCGAAGAATAACTCAAATTAACCTTGGAAGGCATTGCAGGTTCGGCGTCGCCGCAGGCTGTGAGGAAACTGCTGTCGCTGGCGGAACAGAGCAAAACGCGGCCGAGGCAGAGCCCGGGTGCCGTGCGGAGAGGAGGGGGCCCGCAGCATCGGGGCGCCAGCCACGAAAGGAGCCATTCGGACACTCCTCCGTTGCCAGCGTACCATCACGCGGCGCTTCTCTCGTCTGTCGACCTGAACGCTGAGTCGTCGAGTGTCACTAGTCTGTCGAATCTGCCGCTGAGGAAAACGCTGACGAGCGGTGAGCCTGGGATACAGCATATTTTATGGCAGTGCTGATTCGAAGCTTTTATTCGATATTTCTCGGAATATAACCTGTCATTCTTTCGTGACACCGAATTTCGTAAATTGCAGGATCAGTGACTAGCAGCGATTCGGGTCATTCGACGGCGCTGGACTCCCATTCGAACAGTTCAGCTGAGACGCCCATGTGTCCGAATTCGACGTCGCCTCCTTTCCACCTGCGGCGGCACTCGGCTATGCAACCTGGTAAGCATTTTTGATAACCTGCACGATTCGCATTATTTGCCACCTTCTCCATTGCATTCACTTTGATGCCTTCGATATTCAGCTGCAAAATTCTGTTACAAGGGGGTTGAGATTGTTCACTTCAGTCTCTTGTGTCTTAGATCATCGCCAGTTTCATGGTTCAAAGATAGGACTCAGTATGTAGTAGGTGCTCTACCCCGAGAGTGCATGGGTTTTCATTTTAGATCTGGCGATTTGCGGTAATATGTTGATTAAAATTTGAAAGTTTAATTTGAGGGTTTGAGAGTTTAGTTTAAGAGTCAAGTTCATGGGTTGACTTTGTAAGCTTAGTTTGTGGATTGAGTATGTAAGTTGAGTCGGTCCCCAACCTTCATCTCAACTTACAAACTCATCTTACAAATTCAACCTTCAAGTGAACCTACCTATGCAGAGTTAGGAATTTGAGTTCGTGTTCTGAGTCTGTAAGTTGAGGTGGGTTGAGTTTCAATACATAACATACAACGGTCAACACCATACATATACCATTTGCAGCAAACATATACCATGCAATACACTTTCCTACTATATTATACGGTTAATCTGGTGATTACATTATTCTTTTGTACAAACGATAAAATACAGTGCGAAATACAGCCGATGTTGACCCTTTCATCATTCTCAGTAGTCCACTCATTCATTAATTGATAGTATCAATATGATATCCTTTTGGTACCTACGCTTTAACCCAAGGCTCGTTTCAACGAGTGGACCTTGGTCCGCTTGATGGTACGAGCCTCAAGTAAATAACACAATTTTTTCCACGCTCTTTGTTGGCTTTTTCAGCTTTAGTTGTTTTTAAATCAAATAATAATTATTAATAACGCTTGGAATGTTCTATGAAGAAGTCGCATATGGATGCCAATGAATGATAGCGATTGACGTGTGCATTGACAATTATAACCAATTAATTTCATCTTTACTGAATTGAGTAACTATTTCGCTACTTGGATGAGCTTAAGCTATCGGAAACTTAGTTCCTGATGGTTTTCTGCGATTTAATTGTAAATAGAGAGTTTCTCCGATTTATCGGGCTCTAGATCTCAGATTTTCTTCTCCTTTTGGTTATGTTTTCTGTTGAGAAGACCAACAGCATGGAACAAGCAAACAATACCAATCCTTGTATTTTTTTATGGTTGAAAAATTTTTTTTTTTGTTACGATCAATTGAAGGTTTTTTTGTACAGAACTGTTTGGTATGGGATGTATTTCTGGCTGCATGCTTTCACTTAAGCTTGCTTTGCATGCGTGTTGTATGTTGGTATGTATGTTGCTTCACTCATTCGTCTCGGTCTTTCCTACTCAACATGACTTGAGACAACTCACTTCAACGATCGGGAATTCATCGATCAGCAATCACACGACATCCATTATTTCAACTACATTGAGTTTTCTGATTTTCTATCAGCACGACTGATGGTTTTTAAATTTAAATTTAGCGATAATAGTCTAGCGTTTATCCGCATCTTGAGTCTGCACGGATTTTGAATAGGGTGATTTTTTTGAGTGATGAACAATTTCACGAATTAGGATTTTGGATTGCGATTTTTGAAAGAGTGGTTTTTAAATTACTATATTTTAGGATACCATTATTGCATTTTATATTTTAGATCATAATTATTATTGTACTATTTTACTATCTAATTCAACTACCAATATTTGGTGAGAGGTTAGGGGACGCCAATTGAAAATATTTTGTGGATACTGTCAAAGGAAGTGAGAAGGGGGTTAATCAGCGCTTATCAGCCAATCAGCGCCAATCAATGCTCCATGAAAATCCCCTTGAGATTTCCCCAGATCCCCTCCTCATTTCCTCAAAAATAGAAATAAAAATAAAATATTACAAATACGAGAAATTTTAGTGCCTCGAAAATTTTTAAAAAGAACAGATTTAATGCCTAAGAAAATTTGTTAACCATAGTTTGCCGTTTCCTACATTTTATTGACATTGTTGGACTGCTACAACACAACCCATGTTTCATTGTAGGGAGGCCTCCTTTCTTGCATGCCGTTCCAGTATTGCCACCTTTACCCAATGGTGAGTTACTGCGTTCGACAGCTTCGTTTGTATATCGATGTTTTGTTCTCCGTCCTGTAGTGTCACTTGAATATTCAGCGACAAGGTTTGAGCAGAGTGATTTTTTGACTTGATAAGGGTTTATGAAAATGTAATTGTTTTGACTTTTTTGAAACATTGTATTGGACCGCAATAAAGAATGATACCATAGTAAAATCAACATTTCAAGAAATTATTAAACAAATCTAGCAAATTTTTCTCATCTAAGTAAAAACGCAAATATTTATTGTTCAAGCACATAGCTCTACTTTTATCAAAATACTGCAAACAGATTCTTGTTTTTAGCGCTTAGCTTTTGTAGGTAAATGTTTCCTCGTACTACACAGTGTCCTCAATTTAGATTGTCTTCCTTTAAAGGGTCGATTTTTAAGCTCATTAGCTACAATTTTTGTTCCGTAAATTTTTTTGTGAACCCTAGACAAAATACGTTTTTTCGCTTTGAATTTTTCTTGCATTTTCGACTTTGTTTCAGTAAAATAGCCATAAATTCCTCAAATACTGGAGTAATCACAAAAATAAGGATACCGTTGGAAAGAAAATTGAATTTCCTGTAAACATACTACATTTGTAGCCTTATAACACAAAGTTTGAATTACAAATAATTGGGCCAAAGTCGAGAAATGGTATAATATGGTATAAAATAAATATTATTTTTAAAAATTACACTTTTTCTACGCGTCTTCAGGGCTAAAAAAAATTGAAAATGGCCTGCATTTTCGGGAAAAACTCGCAAAATTTCAGCTCCCCAACGGGTTAGTAATTTTACAATTTGCCTCTCTCATCAGAAATCCTTCTGGTCAAGCCTTGTCGCTATTTCTGCTCAGTCGTGCCTAACACTCGACCTACTAACAGCGAAAATAGGCGATTCTCGTTCCAGTTTGGCGCTCGATTATTTTTCCTTGTACTAACCCGGAAATCATTCTTCTAGAAAGAGTGTGCTAAGTTTGCGAACATATTCTATGGTTCATCATTATTTTGTGATAATAGAACAATTTTATCGTTGGGAATAAAAGTACCTCCGATTGGGATGGATTCGGGGAAATTCCTGTTAAAAGTATTGAATTTTTTATTATTGAGAAACTCAAGCTAGTTACTCCCTGTAAAATTAATTTACCATGGGCTGCTGTGATTTGTATCCAGTTTAATCGAATTCGACTTAATAAGGTTCAATCCTTCTTGATCAGTTGAACACCTGTTCAAAATTATCTGGAATACCATCGGCAGTATGTAAAGTTTGATATTCCCCCACTCTTTCGCCTCTCCCGTTCGGTTCCTGTAGTTATGCTTGCTAGTGGTGATCAGTCGATTGGGAAAGCACGCATACACTTCCCTAAGTAGTGGGCACTGAGTTCCATGTCCGATTTCTACCTGTAGGAGATGTTACGGATCGTGGAAAGTTTAGCGGGTCGTAGTAATAAATGATCCCTCCCCTCCCCCTCAATTTACCATCTCTTCAAAGGTGAATACGTCATCGAAAATGAGAAACATCAACTTGGGAGTACCACATTAATATCCTGCGTAAAATAGTTTACGTTCTTGATATTGCACTGAAATGTAGACGTGTTTAAAATTGCAACAAAAAAAAGAAAAGTTTCATAGCCTACAATTTAATTTTACGCGAAGTTTGTTTTTTCAGCGAAAATTTGGACATTGGAAAAATCTTGAAAAATTTGAAAAAACTCCTCTTGTAGATAGATACGGTGATAGGTTCAGGCAGATTATAAACGGCCCCAAAACGGCATATTTGGCGTTTTCAGACCCAATCCAGAAAATCTCGAATCGTTCCGAAAAATGTTTGAATTTTTTTCTCATTTGATTCTGACAATTAGCGCGGTTTTTTGCGATCCCGGAAGGAGAAAAGGAAAGGCAATTTTTCGCCCACAGGATCCTCTTCAGGGCTATACAACATATTTTTTACTTCCATATTTACAGAGTAAATGGAAGTATTGTGATCGTCCTAAAATCGAGAATCGGAACGGAGCTTCAGAAAAAACTTTTTCTTATACACATTTACTCAGAATCACTTCCTGAACAAGTGTCTGTGTGTCCGTGTGTCCGTTAGTCCGTCTGTCCGTCTGTCCGTCTGTGGTCATTTACAAAAATGGCCATAACTCCCTCATTTCTTAACCTTTTTTCAAATTTCTTGAACTGAAATGTTTGTCTCGGCAAGACCTAACACCCTGTTTAATCGGAATTTGGATAACGCACAGTACTTCCGAGATATTTGCATTTTTAGTGTTTTCTATTTTATTTTTTCCGGCCACAAAAATGAACCGATTTGAGCGTTCTTGGTCTTAAAATCTTTCTTTTGCGTTGCAGAATATGTGGATATTTTTTATGTACCAAAAAACTGGCGTTTTTCTATTTTGGGCGAATTTTGAAATTTGAATACTGAATTTTTTGATATTTTTGGCCTAAACACCCTTAAAAGCAGTCAAAATATGATCAAATTGTGTCACAATTTTACGTTCAAAATATGGAAGTATTGTGTGTTATCTACGCACCACTGGTTTCAGATTTAAGAAATTGTTTCTAGTTGATTGAAGAAATAACTTTCAAAATAATGAAATCTGATTTTTAACCCTCCGTTTCACCAGCAATGATTTTCTGACGGGGTTTTTATAATGGCACTTCGGGGTCAAGGCATTTTTGGAAAAACCCAATTCTACCACCTTCCGGCGGTTTGTCCATTAGGTTTGTGTTGACCTTTCAATTTCGAAAATTCGGATTACATTTGAAAAAAAGTTTATCGAATGATCATAAGTTTTTCTAAAGCAACGTTCAAAATACTGAGCCGATTTTGATAGTTCAAGGCGTACCCTCCACATATCAACCCCATTGTTATCAAATACCTGCGAAATCCGATCGAATTTATTAATGTAACCTCAATTTCTTGCAATGACCCGACTTTTTCACGGATCTCAGTCGCTCCATCGCCGTTTATGATTACCTGCTTACCTGTATTACCTGATACGACCCCGCCTGCTTTCCTCGGGCCGAAATGTCTCTTCGTAACAGTAGAATCGGCCCTAGAAACGTCATAAACACGTTGGAACATGTTCAGGTTGCGCATTGGCGCCCCCTCCCACGCAGCCCAGAGTTGGACCGCCATATAACATGGCCACACACCGGCTCCAACGGCTCGGCCGCGCACATTCGCACGAAGGAGTCACGCACCCGTACTACCGTGATGAGGACGGTTAGTACAACGTGGCCAAGGGCAAAAGAAAATCCGGAGCTTTCGCCATTCAAAAATAATATGTCCCATGTATGTAAAAATATTATCAAATTATCGTTTAATGACACCCTTAGTTTTTCTCTCCGTATTTATAGAAATCACGTTTGACCAACAGCTGCTGCCTGTAGACACGAATAGTTGCCCCGCTCCTTTTCTGCAATTTATTCAATTTTCTCTAGGAATTTTTTTGTGAAAATATTTTTTTCATTATCCGAATTATTTCTACTATAAATGACGAACCATACACTCAGCTGCATGTCTATCCAAAATCGACTACACCGAAAATAATCACATTTTTGTCTACGTGTTGCCTGCTTTCACCATCACGTACGATTGCATGCCATTGCATCATTGATGATAAATTATTTAAACGATTGTCTCATTGTACAGCTGGCTGATCGTCTGCGAGTATTGTAAATATTAAGTTTCGTATCGCGAAAATGTTGCACCCTACCTTCATTTCACAAACGGTTGTCGGAAAAGCACTAACATTGTAAAAAATCATACGAGTCAAAATCACAAGTTTTCTGGTTCTCAAAATACTTAGCGCGTATACGGACTATTGTTTGGCGATTTTACTGTCAAGAATCGCTCATTCCGGGTAGGAATGATTTTCGACGCCCATAATTTCTTGCCGCTTGAAGAATTCTATACCATATTCTAAAGTCAACGCTGCCTATTGCAAAACAAAATACATAGGTACATTATTTATGGAAATAATGTACCAAAACATTGATGGTATAAGTAAAAAATTCTATTCTACTCTATTCTATTCTGTTTGATTTGGCCTAACCCGGTGAAACTGGCAGTGGCTCAAACTGGCAATAGCTACTCGAATAGCTTTCAAAAAACGTACACACTTTCAAAAAATCTCTTGTTTAGGCCCCTGTTCGGAGATTTTCCCAAAGCAAAAGTATAATAATAGACGTAGGTATTTTGGAATTAAATTCTCCCTAAAAATGAAAGTTGGAACCGACGCTCGGAAAAATTTGTTACTTATAAAATGTGAAAAAAGAGCAAAATCCAGAACAAAATTCTTCACTTAGAGGCGTCCTAAGGGCTCAAATCGAACTTAAGCGATTGATGAATTTTACCAAATAATTTGTAAAAATAAGGATCCATCTTACCCATTTATATATGTGTACTTTTTATCATTTCGTGTACCTATTCGTCGTCTGCCGTGTTCAGTTGTTTACAATGGTATTTTTATATTATGAAACTAATTGCTCTCGCTGTTCATCTTACAGATCATCACGATGACGGGGAACTGTCCGGTATCTAAAGCGACTCCTCGGCCGCATGACAGAACGGTGCTGTACGCTTTGACATTTTATGGAAAAACCGCGCGTTTTTATGATCTCATTTTTTTTTATTTTAACGATATCGTAGCAAAAGAAATTGTGTAGGAATCGTTGATTTTTCCTCAGTTAGTTCGAGTTATCCGCTGTATATAGTGAAAACCCCGGTTTGCTTTGTTCGCGAGCATTCGGCGAACGTCTGCTTGCGTACCAAATTCAACAAGATCTGCAAGGCCTCCTTGCCTAATACAATCTTATGAGTAGATAATAGTCATGTGCTACTTTTTGCACTTATAGAATCAATATTTTACGAACTGAGCATTTACTATCGACAAATCTATGAAACTTGCATTTCGCAATGATTTGAGTGGTCAATTATCAAATTTTCGTAGTTTTTAAAAAGACGAAGAATTACGAGATGGCGTCAATATTCGTGATGATTTTTCCCCGTCGATGCGATCTGATAGTTGCACGGATTTTCTAAAAATTGCCAATCGGACTTTTGGAAATCCTGAACGTTTTTGGTACCTACCAACTTTGATTATTTTACTTTGAACTCCCGATAAATTATACGGCAGTTTCAATCAGCTTATATCTCTCCATAATCAAGATGGATAAATTGTCTTATATTCTTCGGTATAGTTATGAAGAATTACGGTTTATTTTGTCAATTTACGAAGAACGTTTTCCTGCAAGTTGAAAGAAAATTGCCAAAATTTCTTGGCTCCTTATCTCTCGAAGATTTTATTTTTCACCAACTTCAAACTGTTTTTATTCTCCTGAAATTTAATTGTCTCTCATTTCATGAATGTTCACGTCATCTAGTGATGCCTAGACTTGCTAAATCCGTGTATCGGAATTCCGATTCGTTTCACAATCTGTACTCTGTTGTTTCTCAAGCGGTGTATTTTTCTACTGACCAAAATTTACACCATAAACTGGTATGATTTTCAAAACCCGCGTTAACGATACTTGTTTTCAATCTTCCGATAAAGGAGAAACAAAGGCTTCAAAAATTCCATTTCAATATTATATTAGGTATGAAACAAGAGTTGTAGATAGATTTTTTTCCGATCGGCTAAATACGATCGAGTATTCACTAGCTTCGACTGCATGCTGATGTATTTTATCAATGTTATCAGCCTGTATTGAAATATCCTGTATGCTCTACATATCTTCCAGTCCTGTTTATCGATGTTGTCTGTGTCTGTAGTCGATTAGTTCCCGATAGGTAGGCCATACTTGAAGTATTGTCCGATGGTATAATTGGAATTGGTATTCCCTTATCATAGTGATTCATTGTCGACACCCGAGTTCCTTCCAGGATGTTCCTCCCGTTCGAAATGATTGCCTGTTTTTTTGGGTTGGAATGTGAAATTCGATTGAGCCATTGTGCGTCATAATTTTCAATATTGTGAGTTGAGTTTTACCTCAATTATTCCGCTTCGAGGGTTCGAGAACCAACAATTTCCAAAACGCCTCTCCGGTAAAAATTCAGAGGAATTATTCGCCAATTTTCCCGCATCATTTAATTGCATAATTTTTTTTTTTATTGCATCCGTATTTCGAAAATCAAACGTCGTCGTTCTTTGGGAAGAGGATGGCAGCATCAATAACGAATTTTTCAAAATAACCAAAGAGAGAAAATGCCAACAAAAATGTTGTGAATTTTCCATCGATTTTTCTTCAAATCGACCCTGTACCTAATTTATGCTTTAATACCAACAATAGAAAACGTTGAAATACATTGCAATGTATTACAATTTATAAAAACTTAATTCAAAAATACATAGCATTTTTAGTACGTAACATGACGTTACAATGCATATTACAATGTAATTCAACTTTATAAAGCATTCATAATATTACCACTACTTACATGAAAATGCGTTACAAAACATTGAAAAAAGTGAGATCAGCAACGAATTCTTTATCAATAAACGGCTGAAACCATCAAAATAGTGAAGAGGTCCTTTTTCCCTCGGGCGATGACAAATAAACGGCTCATCAATTTTTTTTCGGGGCATTTTTTTCCTCTTGGCGCTTCCAAATTTCGTAAACTCAAGGTGTAGTTTAGATTAGTCCTTTTGAAGGCTGTGTGGGCTGCAAAATTGTAGGTACCTAGTGACGTTTTGATAGTGGAAGAGTTTCGAAAGCCAATATTGCAGAGAGTATTTTCCTATTCGCCAGTCTTGGCCAATTATCCTTATTCTATCTCACCATATCTACCCTTGGACTGCGCACGTATTTACTAAATTGTTTCCCTCCTCCGGTACTTTGCAGACTTATTGACAGTTCGGATCGTGGGCGTACATAGTGAAATCCATGTTTGACATCAAATATTGTGCTTCAATTGTTGACTGTTGGATATTGCTGACAAACGTTGCGTACCCTTACAATGCGGGATTTCTTGATCACGCCATGTCTCGATTCAACTTTCAATTCCCTCAAACTCAGATGGGACAGGTGGATTTTCTTTTTACGCCCGCGGTATCCACGTTTTTTCTTCAAAGCGAAATTTTTATGGTTAATGCCAGAAGTGATTTGTACTTCTGTTCATTCTTCCCTCGTTGCTTTATATTATGTGTGCAGGAGACCAGTGAATGGACATCTACTTGACCAAAATCTGAGCTGTTCGGATTGCACCCGCAATGTATTTGGGCCTGAATGTTCGGTTTCCGGTTTTCACAATAATTGAATCCAGAACGCTAGAAATGATTCGAAAAAACTTTAAAAGTTGTAAGAACATATTGAAAGCCTCCAAAAAAGAGGCCAATCAGATGTGTTTATCTGGTGTCCGTTCGCTGGTGACTCGATCTTGAAGTCTTCAAGAAATTATTTTTCTTCGTTTATAGAATATTGTATCATATTTTTCTTCCTTTTATTAAGGTGGTTTTCATGTTTTGTCCTTGCCATATTCGATGTCGGTTTTATTTTGAAAACAGAGCGTTTATGTAAAAAATATTTATTTAAATTTATACTGTGTTTTTTTTACTGAATATTTGGAATAAGTTCGTGTAACATATTTGGGCACTGTATATTTTCCACGGTATTTTCCCTCCGTGTACATCCACTCCCTTCCGAACCGTTGTACAAAAAGTATTTTCTTTTAGGAAGTTCGTCATGCTGAATATATTTTGTAATTGTATCATTGTAATTAAATAGTCGAACAACATGATTCAACCCTTCATTTACCCTCTACTCCTTCAAGGATGAATTTCATTGGTTTGGACTTATTACGTATTATATTACGTATTTATTGGACGTATTAAATGCCGAATTTTGCTATTTTACAAATTGTTATTTTGCGAATTTGCTAAAATAGCAAATTTTGCTATGTGCCAGTTTTAGTGAAGGCTTTTTACTGCAACCTACTTCCGCAACGTATAAATCCTTTGATGCGCAAATATTTTGCAAATTTAATTGGTCAATTTAAAAAAACAAACACACCGTTCTCATATCTGAGGTCGGGTCCTAAGGAATTTTTATGACTACGGGTCTACCAACCTCATGAAAATGGTAGCCTGGAGTTAATTACCACGAAACGTATCACCGTAGGAATGAGTTTATCCAAAATACTTTATGAAAAATATTTCTTTTGATTTGTCGGGTCCTAAATTGATCGGATGAACAGTTTGAGCCGTAGCCGATTTATTTCGTTCTTGGTATCCCGATCTATTCTATTCTACGCGAATCACTGAAACCGAAAATGGCTACTCACGAGCAACGAGTGGATCGATGCATACTGCACGGATTGAAAAGTATCGGTAAGTTATTGATTTCGGCTTTATGAATTGACTTTTTCATAAATTTAAACTAGCGGATACTGAGTTTCTCAGATACCGAATAAAACCGTTGTTTTAGGCGTTTCTTGACAAAATTTGGATTTTTTTGAAATTTTGATTAATTTAAAAAAAATTGGCATTCAGTTATTAACATTATGTTACATTATTTTCCAAAAATAATGGAAAATTGGGAACTTTTTTTGTGCATCACCCTGTCGACGTTTGACGTTCCAAAGGCCTAGGATCCGAATTTTCACTTTAAGCCGCGGTTACACTTGCGTTGTTGGGCCCAACACCGAATATTCGTCGGCCTCTTCCCGCAAGTGTAACCGCGGGATATTCGCCCGAATGTTCGCCAATGTTGGTGCTCGGGGATGCTCGGTCAAAAGGCGGTTTTTTGTCCCGAGTCAAAGGCGGCGAGTATTGGCCAACTTGCGTATTCGTGCAGCGTTTACACATGCGGCCGAGTGTTTGGCGGGTTTGCTTCCCGATGCAAGTTGAAGGCGCTGAGCTCTCGTACCCCGGAGCGTGAATCATCGGAAGGGAGTTAATCTTTCTCACTCGGGGTATCCCTCCGGTGGGTGTCTGTAGTGACATTTCGATACCCCCATATACCCGATACTCGGTATCCAATGAGTATCGAAATCTCAGTACTGATATCGATATTTTATCGAAACATAAGTACTCGATACCATGGGTATCAATCGATACTTTCTATGGGTGTTTTCCCTGACAAACGTAGAAAGAACTAAATGATTTCTCAATTAAATTGTCCCAAATGCAACCAAATTCAAATTCATTCACCAGTGGTGCGTAGATAACACACAATACTTCCATAATTTGAAACGTAAAAGTGTGACACAATTTGATCATATTTTGACTGCTTTTGAGGGTGTTCAGGTCAAAAATATGAAAAAACTCACTACCTATGCCAATTTTAAAATTCGCCCAAAATTAAAATACGCCATGGTATCGGAATATCCTCATATTCTGAAAGGTAAAACAAAGATTTTAATACCAAGAACGACCAAATTCATTTCAAGTTCATCTTTGTGGCCGGGGAAAAAAAAGAAAACACTAAAATTGCAAATTTATCGGAATTACTCTGCGTTGACTGCTGCTTGCTTCATCGTTGGTTGACAATATTCGTCGATGCTCGGGGTCGAGCGCCAACACCGCAAGTGTGTGCGGGTTGCGCGTCAATATTCGGGATATTCCGAGTATAGACGAATGTTCGGGCGAGTATGGGCGAATATTCGGTGTTGGGCCCAACAACGCAAGTGTAACCGCGCCTTTAAAAACAAAGTACCAAAAATCGTCCGTTCGCCGAGGACGATTTCGAAAAAATGTGAGCGTGTAGCTCCTTATCCCTTGTTGTCCACCTTGGGTAAGAAACCCGCTAAATTCATTTTTGAGTATATCGAGATATCCCGGTGAAACCGGGTATCTAGCATATTTAATAATCACCAAATAAACAAGATAACCCTAACTGAGAGAGTAAAAGAATGTATAATATACACGAGAGTAACAGATAACACGAGAGTAGTGCAGATAACAAGCTAGAACGGACTCAACTAGGCGCTAGGCCATCGTCAGTGTTGCCAAGGTGCGGCCGTCAAAAACCCCTGAGACAACGTCAAAAAACCCCCAAATCCCCCCAAATATGAAAAAATCCCCGAAAAACCAAAAAGGTAGGGACAAATTAAAAATATTATTTTCTCATAAAATATACCTAACTCCATATCATACAACTACAATTTTAAATAGTACCTAAAACTATCAACTATCTGACTACCCTTTCTGATCAGTAGAGTCAGTCAATTAACATACCTACTAAAACATCAATTCAAATTAGGTACCTATGTACTCGTACCTACCCGCAAGTATGGAGACGTACATCTCAATTCCCAAATGACCTTTATTTGAGTAGGTAGGGGAAGTGGGGGTAAGATGGCGAACCTAAGCTTCTAAGATTTTTTCTAGGCTCTGTGAGCAGCCAGGCGAGTTGTAAATGGAACTATTCGTTTTAGTGATTACCCGAGTACAACATACATTTTTTTCAAATTTTACATTCAACTGAAAGATGTCAAAAAATTAAATTTTCGGAAAAATGTCAATTTCGCCATCTTACCCCACGTTGTGGGTAAGATGACGAGTGGCCCGGGGTAAGATGACGAATGGGGGGTTAAGATGGCAAATTGACAAAAATTTGAACGGAAATCATACAACCTTTACTCAAAACAGAAATTTAGACGAAGTAGATGCATAAAATCTTCAATTTGGGGCGCAGAAGTCACATTTCCACTGCTGATGAGCGGCTTCTTCTCGTTCCAACCATTATCGGTTTTCAATCGATCCCTGCAAGACAATTAATTATTAAGAGAAACAGTGTGTTTAGAATGGTGTAAAATTGTGATTAGATACATAATTCACAATCAAAAAGTAATGTGGGGGTAAGATGACGATACACCAAACCTTTCGTCATCTTACCCACACAGAAATTCGTCATCTTACCCCAGCCCACCATATTTTTTTGAAACTGGTGCATCAACATGCAGCTTCAAAGCAAACGACTTCATTTTCCAGTGAAATTGTAGCTTACGAATTGTAGATTCGGAATATTGAAACGTGAAATTCAAATGACTTACCAAAAAATCGTAGTCGCTTAGGAAAAGTGGAGCAAAAGTTACATCACACATCTTCGAAATCGAACTTTGTTGTAACTACCATGTTTCGAGACGGGGGCGCGAATGTCCGCCGTTGACTTACGAGTAGGACCACTATAGGTCACTGGTGACGCTGGAACGGTGTCTCTAACTATTTTCAATCAGGAGAAAATCACAATTCGTCATCTTACCCACCTCGTCATCTTACCCCATCTTCCCCTACCTACCTATCTTTTAATTCAATTAGCTGTGCGGCGGCAGTCTTAGCTGTTATTTATTTGCTGTACTTTGCTGTTATTTCTTGATTAATTAACTTTTTCCTAGTCCCCCTAACTTCCTCAAGAACCCCCAAGAAAAACCCCCAAAAAAATGTCACCCCCAAAATCCCCCTCTGGCGAAGAAAAGCCCCCAAATTTGGGGGGAAAACCCCCAACTTGGCAACACTGGCCATCGTCTACACTATCAGTGAAAAAGGCACTGCCTCCATGAGCGGCGGCGGTAAGCCACTGCCTTCTATATCGGCGACTCATGTGGAGTTATATTCCTGACAGAGTACTTACTGCATTTCTACGCAAGAAAATTTACGGTTTCTTTTTGTAAAATCAGAAAAAAATATTTTAAAGATATTTAATGCCGATGCTTTGAACATTTTTTAGTATTTTCCTGAGTTTATCTCTTTTATTTTTGAGTTTATAAAGAATTTTTTGGCCCCCGATTTTTTCATTCCTTTCTACTCTCAAATAATTTCTTGAAGGAAGACAATTTCAACTTCCTGAACCTCAAAAATTGATTGAATTTCAGTGGCCGAAAATTCGTTTGAAAACTAACCTATTGATACCTATTTTTTTGACAATTTGAAAATTCTAAAACGTCCAACAAATCTTTTGGAAAGCCTTTGGGTAGCCAACTGTAATAATTCTGTAATAATAATCTATCAATTTTCTTCGACTCCCCAGGATCGAGAAAAAACCGCCTCTCCATCGCTCGGGATTCGGAATTTTTTTTTCGATTCGTCAGCAGTTTGCCACCTCAGTACAACTTTACAATTAAGAAATAATCGACCCAAACGTTCAACTTCGAACTGTGACCACTCCGAAGTTCTGTGGGCTTCTGAGTAAATTCTCCCTCCTGTTGACTTAGCGTCTACTTCTCATTGCAGGTCTCGGTCTGGCTGTTGGTCTCATCGCTTCCACATTAATATTCAAGAGTAAGTTCAACACTGGCGATAATTCAGGTCCGCGGTGTGCGGCTAAATGTCGCGGAGATAACTTACACTGCTCGTTTACATAGCACTCCTCCTGTATACGGTCGATAGTGGTCATGCATACTCATATACTTCCGATTGGGATAGCTCTTGTAAAGATATTAGCCGGTAACGGAGAAATGTCAAAGGTTTATTGATGTCGGAGTTTCGTCAACAAGTCGATTATTGAATTCCGTCTTGTTTGCTAAAATTGAGTTCACATGAGAGCTGGTTTCCGGTTTATGGGATAATTCCAATTTTGGATGGCATTGAACTTTTTTTGGGCGAGACTTCATTCAAAGCGAGTAGTTGATCCTTTGTTAACCGAGTAGCCACATATTTCATGCAAACATCCTGTGCGCCGAAATCACGATGTTCCTGTAGATTCCATGCCTGTTGAGCCCGGAATTTTTTGGAAACATTTATCGAAGGAATTGTGACATTGGTATAATATAATGTGCGTTCGTGGCGCGCATATAGTAAAAAATAATTAAAATTCGATTATAATAACGTGCTGGTCCACTATTTAGGGAACGCCCTGTATATGTATCGGATGTACTGTGTATGATCAAAATTTTGACGAAACAGGATGCTGGTTGAGCGTTTAGGAAGATGATAATATCATTATTATGATAATGACCATATTATCGTCATTTCGAAAAAACACAAAAACTCAGTTTGAAGATAATGCCGCGGGTTTAGAATTTTTCGAGTATTTTTCGCTGGCTTCTCGCTTGAATTACCTTAGGGAGAGGTTACCAATTTGAAAGAGTCCGACTGAACCGATTTTGAATTTTTTGAGCTTGTTGGATTCCTTGAAGGTTTTCACACCTTTTTCACTCCCTATAAGTCAAAGTTAGTTGGGTTTTAGTAATCAAAAACTAGATTAAAGACTGATTTTTGACAAAAAAAATATTTTTTTTGACCCTTTGAAAAAATTTTAAAATTCCAAAAAAATATTTTTGAGTAGGTTTTGGGTAGGTACATGACACAAAAAATGACAATTTTCTACGACTCTCCAGGACTGAGAAAAATGCAAAAAACCGATTCCAGCTGGAAAATCCAAGGTATGAGCCTAGGAAAAACTTCAAATAAACATGAAATTTGGCGTTTTTCAAGATTTTGGTCAACAGGGTCTATTTCAAGGGAGTGATAAGGCAAAATCGGGTTTTTATAAGTACGAACGTTCATTACTGGCGGACACTAGTTCAGAAAGCGATCCTGATCAAAAGGTATTAGAAGTTTTTTTTCGAACCTCCGCTGCAATTTTCAATTTCAGGTCGATTTCAATGCCTCCATTTACCAACTCTGTAAATGGAGGAATAAAAAGTTTCAACCACTCCTCCAAACAATTTTCTATTGTCCAACCGATCAGCATGCTTCGTAAATACGGAAGTGAAAATGTTCGTTCTCATTGCATGCATGGAGCGCTTATTTATGCTTTCAAGCATAGGTTCTCCCAACAAAAGTTAACGCCCTCAAAGCGCTTTGCCTATGAAAATCGTTAAGGCTCTTGTTAAACTTTGCTATCAGGTGCTGCGCTCGGTTAGGTGCAGCATTTTATCATGAAGCATAGCTACTCAACGTGGGATTGCAATTATTCGCAAACTTCTTTATAAAGTCAAGTCATTCGAGTGATGCTAGGCCCGCAGCACCGCCAGGAGTTGAAGGAGGGAACGGAGCCGGAACCCGTTAACAATTAAAACAACTTTCTCTGCCAAACTTCTCTTTTTGCCGGCTTTTCATGGGGTAGAACATTTCTACGTCATCTGCTCCATTTTTACACCCTTTTCTACAGAATGGGAGAAAGCCTTGTAATCGTCAGGAAACTAAAAATCAGTTCGGGAGTCCAGACCAAAAATTTTACATTGATTTTCCACGATAGGCCTTTTGTCTGTGCCCAATTATAAACGAAAGGTGTGTGGATAACACCCAGTACTTCTGATTCTGTTTTTTTTTTTCAAAATTCCCTAAAAGGCCCATAAATAGTACCTGAGTACTAAAAAATAGAATTCATATAAAATTTTAACATTTATTTTCATTAAACTCGCTAATATCTTCCTTCGACCTACGTCTTTATCTCAATCTTGAGAAATTCTAAGAGGCTAAATATAAATCTTCTTAGGAGAAAAGCGTAGAGAGTATCAAGAGCTCCTCTGTCGCAAATAATAAGATTTTCACTTGATTGATAGTCGATGTTTTCAGTTCACCGGAATATAGTTTGGTTCCATCAGGGAATCAATAAATATTTTATGGTTTTATTCAATTCTATCTAAAATAATTCTCCCCGCTTGCATCGACCTAATTTGAGGTCATTTCTCAAATTCGCGGTCGTATTTTCGATCCGCATCGCCGCAATGAAACCTGAAAATTCCCTCAGCTCGCATTTCAATTTTCATCCCATGACCGTGTATCCTTTCATTTGGCTAAAATTACGACGAGGGCGAGAGGGCAAGACGGTGTAATGGAAAAGCTCTTCACTTTAATGAGGGCATCACAGTTTCCCTGGAACAGGAACTGATCTTTTTCTCTCGGGAATACGCCGTCCACAAGGGGCAAAGCAGCCAAAGCCGGCGAGCTTTTAAGCTTATTTTGTTTTATTTTTACATTTTTCTTACCAGCGGGGAATTGGAGCGAATGAAAAACGCTAGCACGACCGCTGTATTTATTGGGAAGTTTGCTCATGAATGGAAAAGGTCTGCCAGTGAATCAAATGTTCGCCTGATGGTTGGTGTATCTTTTTTAATAACACCGTCGAAACTGGCTGAAAAGAAATTGCAGAGCATTCAGTAGATAGGTACTAATTGATTGTTTCGTCGGCAAATTCGAAAACTCCATTAAAGAGCTGCATTAAAATGAGCACGGATTTATAGTGAATCTGCAACGAGGAATATTGAAAGGAAGAATATTTATTTAGGTGCTGTTGGATTCGAGGAGAGGACGACGAGCTTTTATGCAGGGAGCAATTTATATAGTAGGTATTTATACAACAGCGAAGAAGGTGGTAAGAAAATAAACATTTGAGAAGTGATGGAAAAAATTAAAAAATTCACATCTACGCAGTGTTGCCCTCCATGGCTGACCGGTTCTAATGTCTGTGCCAAAAGTAAACACTCCAATCCGAAGAAATCAAGAAATCCTCGATGCCCGCTCCCTGCGCTGACTGAAACTGCTATAACTTTTGAACAAAGAAAGTTATTGAAATGGCGATGTTTTCATTTTCGATTCACCATGGAAAACTCTATCCAAAACGAAATGTGCTACTTATATGACGAACAAATTTTATGAATAACACAATTTTTCAAGGTTTCAGCAACCCTTTTTGGAACCCTAGATGTGAGCTTGGCTGAAGAATTAGGACTGTCTCAAACCAAGGTTGATTCTTCCGGGAAATATTTTTAAAAAGATCCTCAGCCGTCATCGAGAAAAAATTTTTTGTACAAAGCTTAGAAATTACTAGCGTTAAAAACCGCACGATCCAAACATTATTGAAAGGCCTCTCCCTCCAATCGCACAGTCTTATTTTCTTGAGTTTTGTTGTTCTTTTGTTGAACGGTTTCCCTGGAGGACTGAATCTTTTTGTCATGTAGTCTCTCTCTCCCCATTCCAGGTGAAAACTGATTCCCATTCCGTTCTCATATATGAGAGGAGCTTCCATTCAGGAAATTCTCCCTCAAGCCCCGGGGCATTGCCAGTTCCAGTTCCAACCGACGTAGACGTTTACAATTGGATTGCGGACGGTGGAAAATGCCGGGTGACGCAAGAGCGAGAGGTGTTGTTGATAAGGAGAAAAGAGCCTTTTGTTTTGTTCAATTCGCCTTTCTGCTCGGCTACCGAACAGGCCTTATAGTGCTGCGAGGCAAGGTTTGGAACCAACTCCTTTTTGAAGCTAAAATGTTTTCTCGTTCCTGGGCCTAAAAGTTGAGCGGTGCAACCGGTTTCACCAGTCGGCATTTTCTCAACACTCTCGTATTGTAGGACGAAAGCTGGGAACGTCAGCATTTTCTCCGCTCGAACTCTTGTCATGGTTAGAAAGTAAAACCGCTTCAAAATGCAAATTGTTTTTGCCATTTCAATTTGAGGACATTGCTGTAATATGAACATGATAATACGACATTATCGTTGACGGTATTATATCGTCACACTCCATGCAGAAGGGCGAATGTGGAAAAATCGATTTTCGGGTTATGTTTGAATCTTGAAGGTTTTTTCGCGGGGAATTCGAATTTGAAGAGAGCGGGACAATCTGACCAACCAGACAGGAGTTATTTGGGAAGAAAGAGGAGAGAGTATGGGGCGAATGTAGATCTCGTACCGCCAGAAGGGCAAATATGGCCGTTTGAGGTTCCGCCTAACCCAGAAGCCACAGGTTCGTGTCTTTTTGAATGTATGTGTTTTGTAATGTGTTTTGAGTTGAGTTGAGTTGAGTCGAGTCGAGTCGAGTCGAGTCGAGTCGAGTCGAGTCGAGTCGAGTCGAGTTTAGTTGATCAGTTGGAACTCAGATCAGTTCGAAGTCAGATCAGTTCGAACTCAGATCAGTTCGAAGTCAGATCAGTTCGAACTCAGATCAGTTCGAAGTCAGATCAGTTCGAACTCAGATCAGTTCGAAGTCAGATCAGTTCGAAGTCAGATCAGTTCGAAGTCAGATCAGTTCGAAGTCAGATCAGTTCGAAGTCAGATCAGTTCGAAGTCAGATCAGTTCGAAGTCAGATCAGTTCGAAGTCAGATCAGTTCGAAGTCAGATCAGTTCGAAGTCAGATCAGTTCGAACTCAGATCAGTTCGAAGTCAGATCAGTTCGAAGTCAGATCAGTTCGAAGTCAGATCAGTTCGAACTCAGATCAGTTCGAACTCAGATCAGTTCGAAGTCAGATCAGTTCGAAGTCAGATCAGTTCGAACTCAGATCAGTTCGAACTCAGATCAGTTCGAAGTCAGATCAGTTCGAAGTCAGATCAGTTCGAACTCAGATCAGTTCGAACTCAGATCAGTTCGAACTCAGATCAGTTCGAAGTCAGATCATTTCGAAGTCAGATCAGTTCGAACTGAGATAAGTTCGAACTCAGATCAGTTCGATGTCAGATCAGTTCGAAGTCAGATCAGTTCGAACTCAGATCAGTTCGAAGTCAGATCAGTTCGAACTCAGATGAGTTCGAACTCAGATGAGTTCGAAGTCAGATCAGTTCGAAGTCAGATCAGTTCGAAGTCAGATCAGTTCGAAGTCAGATCAGTTCGAAGTCAGATCAGTTCGAAGTCAGATCAGTTCGAACTCAGATCAGTTCGAAGTCAGATCAGTTCGAAGTCAGATCAGTTCGAAGTCAGATCAGTTCGAACTCAGATCAGTTCGAACTCAGATCAGTTCGAAGTCAGATCAGTTCGAAGTCAGATCAGTTCGAAGTCAGATCAGTTCGAACTCAGATCAGTTCGAACTCAGATCAGTTCAAACTCAGATCAGTTGAGTTGAGTTGAGTCGAGTCGAGTCGAGTCGATTCGAGTCGAGTCGTTCCGAGTCGAGTTGAGTCGAGTTGAGTTGAATGAAAACTAGGAAAGTAGTAACAACAAAAACTACTCATTAAAATTTTTCATCTCGCTACAAAAAACGCGATTTCCCAAAACCTGCATTTTCTACATGCAGGTTTCTGCCTGGACTGGGACGATGTTTCGAATTTCATCTTCTCACATTTATAGAGCCTTGTTTTTTTGAAAAATACTTTTGCTATTGCTTCATATTTTCCGCTTTAGGGCTCACGGAAAGCCTATTTGTTAGAGTGTCATGCTTGAAATGAAAAGTTTGGCCCATCAAGCCTGATGGTTCATTCATGGTCCGGTTTTTTTTTTAACATTTCGGTGCAAAGTTGAAAGACAAAACTCACCCTCTGGGCCAGCACAATTTACGACTCTTTTGCTCATTCATGTACCTATTTATAAATTTATTTTTATTCATTATTCAGTTATTAGTTGAATCAATAAAAATAGTCAAATTCGATAGTTTAATTAGCTGATATAATTTTTGGTACATTATTTCCAGAAATAATGTACCTATGTAATTGATCAAGAAAAATTTTTTTACAACACCCCCTGAAAATTTTTTCTTTCACGTTTCAGAGGTTTTAGAACACGAATCTGCAATAAAAATTTTTTGTCCGTCCGCCGTACGCCGTACGCCGTACGCCGTACGCCGTACGCCGTCAGCAGCAAAACGCATAGAAGGAGTGGTCCGATTTCAAAAAAAAAAAACGAGCGTTTAGCAAATTTTCCTGTGACGTGCACCTCCTATAAGGGAATCCTCTGAATCAACTCTAGACTACTCAAAAACGATCAAATGTAAAAAAAGTCATGATCTCAAAAACAGTTTTTTTGGGTTTTCGACCCCTTAAAATTTTTTGATCGGATTCCCCTGACAATATGCCTCAAGTTGGAGCAAAACGCAACTTTTAGGACCAACCGCACCAAAATCGGATCAGCGGTTCGATACGAAGTGGACGGACGAAATTTTGGCCAAAAATTTCGTCCAGCCACTTCGTATTGAAATACTGATCCGATTTTGACTAAATTAGTCTTGAAAGTTGTGGTTTGCTCCAACTTGAGGCATATTGTCCGGGCAATCCGATCGGAGAAGGTTAACGGGTCCAATTCGGCATAATTAGGGTATATTTTTGAAAAGACACAAAATCTCAATTTTGAAGGTGATGCCGTGGGTTTAGAATTTTTTGAGTATTTTTCCCGGGTTTCTCGCTTGATTTACCATAAGATAGGGTGGTTTTTCCGAAAAAATTCGAAAATTTTGTTGTTGAATCGGTTTGGCTTGAATTTCTTAATGCGATTTCTGCGTTTTCGCGTTTTTGGCAATTTGAGGGAGTCCTACTGAACCGATTTTGAATTTTTTGAGCTCGTTGGATTCCTTGAAGGTTTTTACACATTTTTCACTCCCTATAAGTCAAAATTGATTGGGGTTTAGTAATCAAAAACTGGTTTAAAGACTAATTTTTGACCTAAACAAAAAATATTTTTTTGACCCTTTAAAAAAAATGTTAAAATTCCAAAAAAAATATTTTTGAGTAGGTTTTGGGCAGGTACATGACACAAAAAATTTGCAATTTTCTACAACTCTCCAGGACTAAGAAAAATGCAAAAAACCGATTCCAGCTGGAAAATCCAAGGTCCTAGTCTAGGAAAAATTTCAAAAAAATGATGGATTGGACTTCGGGGTTTTTTGGCGGGAATCTTTAGATATTGACTATGAAACATGAAATTTGGCATTTTTTCGAGATTTTGGTCACCAGGGTCAATTTTTTCGCTATTTTCTTGGTTTTACGGCCTAAGCACCTATGGGGTTAAGCAAAAACGTGATACAGGAGAAAACGTCGGGTGATTAATTCCCTATCAGATGCATTCCCACCCTTGATAACGACTGCTTTATCCGAGGGCGTCGGTTTATAGGCTTGGAACTGCAAAACTGCGATTCGGCTATTAGAAAGTGAACGTTATTGGGATTAGTCAGTCTCGCATATTAATAGGGTGGACAGATTAATTAAGGGAATTTAAAGCGCTATGCGGTGAATAGATGCGATCCCGAGTCAGGCCTTCTCGGAAATCTCAGGTATCAATACCGTATATGAGGGACCCGCAGGGACCTGGTTTGAGTCCAGGTATAAGGGAAGGGATTGGGGAGGGGCATTGTCCCCTCGTGATGAGACCTCGTCAACGGGTCTTGTTTAATCGCTCAGTGGTTTTTCTTCTTTTTATACCTATTTATTCATCATTGTGAAAAAGTACCATTTAAGCATCATTGAACTCACCATTGACCATTACTCCACAAATGATATGATGATAAACCTACCTACTCCAACTATTTGAACTTTATTTTCTGTGATACCCAGACAAATAATGTACCCATGTCACTAATCTACTTAGCAGCGTTTTTATTCTTTGCAATTTTTCAAAAAACCAAAAGTTTTGAACTGAAGATTGCTGATCCGATTTCGCAATTCAATCATCCATCAACTCTGTACCTGATTAATTACCCCACAACTGTCCACTTTCCAATTTGCGGTGTTGCTGTTGACAGCTGAATGTGTTGGCAGGAAAGCGCTGGGCGTTCCTTCTCTCGGCCGGATATGGAATTGGATCCGCGGTCGCTGGATGCGACCATGAGCTCTTCCATCGTGAATACCTCGACCCTTGCGAAGAAGAGAGAAAGATGCGCAAGAATAAAAAGAAGGGACAAGAAGACAGCCCTAAACCTAGCGCATAATTAATAATTTGCCGAAAGAAGGACGTGGACAAAATAAATTATGTATCGCACGAACGATTGGTTGAAGGATTTTTAGTTTTAAGAAATACTCGTATTTCCACAACACTATATTCCGTCTCAGGACTAACAATGTTTTATTTACAAAATTAAGATTTAGAAGTTTTTGGTTTAGAAGGAAATAATACATTTCCAACTAATATTTACACCTTCTTCTTTGCTCAGTCACAATAGGTTGGTCGGCAAAGAATACATTTTTCTCAGGTAATAATGGAAACTTGGTTAGGATTTCGTTACAGCGAGATAGAATCAAAATGTTCATAATTTTTTGCGTGATTTTTTCCGGACTGTTTCAGCAAGTACAATGAATATTTGAAGCCCATCGTTGTTAAACAGATAGAAAAAGACTCAACTCAGACACGCATGAGTGTTAAATTTATTTCGTATACTATCAACGCATAACGGGAACATCGTATTTCTAAAATGTATACGCATTCGCATTAGACTATTATCAGTAGATGATAATGCGATAAAATTTGAAGAAAGTACAGAAAACATTATGTACAGTACATACACGTAGTTACAAGACAAATTGAAGTTTAACATAATCGGGAATCACAGAACTTTGTATAACATCAAATTTAAATCGCTGATATCTTGTATCTCCTTAGTTAACAATTGAGTATAATATATTATGTTATTCAATTATTTACAGTTCATTAAAATCCTCTAAACCTGACATAGTGGGAATGACCGTACGAACATGTACCATCCATGACTACCTGAATAATCAGCTCGTTGATGGAAATGCAATATTGGTTGTACTATGTCAAACTGCATATGTTCACTTTTATGTACTTCCTTACATATTGACAACAATGAAATCTGGAAATGCCCCGAAACGAAAGTTGATTAGATTGGTGAAGTAACGCAATTTAATTCACAACTTACATCAAAGGTATCTCTGTGTTGCAGTTGAATTTTCACGAAATTTTCAGGAGCGCTAAATATCTTATTAAGAAACCAGGCGTTTTTTCGATAACCGAAGTTGTCCTAGGCGTGCCCTGCCGCACTCAAGGAGAGTATTGGAAACAGTCAGGGTATGTCGCTCTAGACTCAGCGTGACTGAAACCCGCGTTGGTGCATTGGTGAATAATGGATAATAATAAAAATGTGGATATTCCTTATTTGGATGATAGAGGTCGTTAGACTTTATTTACGGTGGGATCAGGAACCAGGATGGGGAGGCTCCTGGTTCCTGATCCCACCGTAAACAACGGATAACGACCTCTATCCTCCTATTTAGGAATAGATTCCGCTCCGTAGATTAGGATCGAAAGACCAAAATTCGTACTCTGCAGTCACTATAAAGGAAAATGTGAATAACTCACCATCAACGGAATCTTGAATACATTTTTTGTCTCCCTTACAAAGATGAGTAAAAATTCGATACGAGATGCGGCTTTGATACCGTCGATATAATGTCATAGCCGAGATTCTATCGAGGGCTATTCAATAGAAAATGCCATGCCTGGTTTGTACGAGAAAATGACTTCTAGTTTCCAGTCTGCTATGAGTAAAGCTACCTATTGAACCAAATATTCAGGGTGAATTGGATTTGAAATAGGGATTTGCGATTCCATGATGGAGTGCCGTCTGACTCGCATCACCACCAATAATCAAGCCCTCGTCTGCGCAGCAAAATGAATAAAAGTGATTTCCGCCACTCCGGGTGGCAGTCGGCCAATATCCTATGTTCCGCAGGACTCGTCCGATATATTGCCTCGGTGTTACACGCAACTCCTGGAAGCAATTACCTTATAAGACGTCTCGAAACCTAATTGAAACGCTTCGAACGCTATGACATGGCCGACAGTTCCTCATTGGAGCAAAAGCCGATTCAACCGTGTCCCTCTCTTCCACCAGCATATGTCGTCATGCTCACATATGTTAGGCTAATGCTGTGCCTTTGGCTCGTCAATCCCCGGTGAACCGGCTGACAGCGACAGGCAATCACATGCACACACTGGCGCTTTGGCTGGGAAACTACCCTTCATACGGCGCTCCGATTGGAGGAAAATGATGTTTACCCATCCCTCACGTTAACACTCTTTCCATCCTGGGGGTTATTGATCGGCATCAGTGTCGAAAAAAATTTTCCATCCGAAAGAAATGTAATACTGCATATGTTGTGAGATGGGAAATCCACTATACGAAAAGCTTCAGGGCAAATGAACATAAATGTCGGAGTATTTTTTACAAACTCCTTCCTTTTATCGGTTATTAGCCCCCAAATGCTGTTAAGCTTAAATGAGATCAAGCGGGAAATGCCGGAAATTTTCTCTCCGGCAGGATTCGAACCTGAACCTAATGCTGAATTTTTGTACGGTTTATTTAAAAAGTGGTTGTCAGCTGATTGGGGTTGGGGGCAAACAGAACAAGACGCCTCTTTTGCCGAGCTTTCGATTATTTATTCAATCATTAGGGTCTAAAAACAAATCAATGTTACAATAATTGTAACATATAATTATTATATTATAAATAATCAAAATCTCTTCAAAAGAGGCGACTTGTTCAGTTTAACCCCAACCCCGATCAGCTGACAACAATAAAGGATTTTTATGGAAGGATTTATACCCGTATATGTGATAATAATCATGTATGAGAATTGTGCGCATGTTCTTGGTATTCAATTTTGATGCAATACTTTGATAAGCAAAATGACAATAAACCAAAACCAGAATAAACTCGATTTTTATTTCCTGATGACAATTTCCTGATGATATTTATTCAACCAAAATTTCCACCAAAATACCTTACGTCACCATCTGAGCCCTGCATGATAATATCATTTTTATTTTTAAAAATATCATTTTTCAGATTTCAACGATAAATTTGTATCTAATTAGCTTTCATCTCACTTATGACGGAAGTGGACCCATAATCCGAACAAAAATAAGGGTGGAATATAAATTATGAAAATCTACCGCCACTGTATGAACCTTACTTCCTTTCTCAGATCATGTATGTTTAAAAATGGATGGCCTCAAAGTGATAATATTACTGTGCTGTTCGACAGCGAGAAAAATGTCATCATCATTCTTGATTTAGAGGGTGGTTGGAGGGTTGTTGATCGAGCTGGGGACAATCTCGACATCGCAAGCTGAAATTTCACCGACTCAACTTATGCTGACAATGGTGGAGATAAGAATAAAGGAACAACTCGAGAATTTCGATTCCAGGTATTTCAAAAAGATACCGTGAATAGAAGATCGGCCGACAAATTAATACCGGTCGAAAATTCAGGAAAACTAGGTTACATCCATTGGTAGGCAACCATGCCTAATGTTGGCTTGCTAAGGCCCACTTTCACAAAAATTGTTTTCGTTGGTCACGTATCCATCACCAAAGCCACCTCACGCCAGTAACATTAACTAGAATTTTATTTTTATTTTTTGTGAAAGAGGCCCTTAACCAGACTGGATGGGTTCATCAATTCAGTTTGTTCGCCAAATAAAAATTATTCTCCGAACAAGTAGTTTCTATGAATTTCCTTGCCAACGTATCCGTAGAAATTATATTCGGAGAATAATGGATATTCGATTAATGAACTGAATTGATGAACCCATCCTAACTAATTTACCAGGTTTCACGATCAACGACCGACGTGATCCAATATCGGTAACTCTCCCATCAGTGTAACTTGATTGACGACAAAGTGTTATTTACCAGGCAAGGCCTTAGTTTAATTTTAGGATTTAAAGTATCAGTAGTTTCAGACAGTTATGAAAAGGGGCTGTGAATTCTTGTTGAAGTCCAAAAATCTAGCTGCTGGTTCTAAAGCGGTCCTTAACAACCGTTAACGTTACTTGGGGAATATCGAACGTGGCCAGGGGGTCAGTGTTGAATAAGGGTTCCTCGGGGCCTAGGAACTTTCAAGTAGGCGGCCTTCACGGCGGGGTTTATGGTATAGTATATATAGTATAGTATATTTATGGTATAGTAAACTATATACCTACCCATAAATTATTTGTTCAAGGTCCTAGGTGTAGGCCTTTGCCTCTCCTAGACTGTAGGTAAAATCATGTTGAGCTTCGAGGCCTTCTAACAAAATGATGGCCTGCTAACTAGAGGAATCAACTCTGACTGTTCAGAAACAAATTTTTACAATCCTATTAAACATCTGACGACGAGAAACAAATAGTACAACACATTAATCGTAAGTTAATCACGAAACGTATACTTAGATTTCTAAAACGATGCATGGAACTAGTCGTAAGTTCTCATGGTTAATGACAGTAATGTAACACCAATGGCCGTCCTCTATCGATGGCCGAATCATAGGGGTTGGTCATACGAATCGCGTCGACGTTGGATAATTTGAAGCATACCGAGCACCTTTGTACATAGTACCTACACGATAAACATTTACGTTCACATAAAATACATCATGTAAAAAATTAAAATTCTTTATAAACTAGCGAAGCACGTCGTCAATATTCTACACTTGCGTCTGAATACTGAAGAAACGATGGAACAACAAGAGTTGGTAACTCAAAATTTGGAATTCTTGCCACTTTTCATCCTGAATGTAATCTGAGCATGTTCACTGAAGAAATTGTTAAGCATCGTGAAATTTATATAGTTGAAGAGAGAAGTGATGATTGATTTTTGAAAACTCGCGACATGAAAAAAGCAAGTTGGTTGTGTCAAATTTGACGTTGGCGCCGATTTTTCAAGTGGAGGGGCTCGGCTTATTTGCGCATAATGATTTCCCGAGAAGGCGCTACTGAAAATCCAGGACGAATTATATGATATTAATCTAAATTAAATATTAAAAATATTTAATAATAAAATAAAAATAAAAAATTAAACAAATACACAAAATAAACAAATATTAAATAAAAAATTAAACAAATTACAAATAAAATAATATTAAAATTAATATCATTTATTGGAATTCATCACCTAAATAGCGAACGAAAAAATGTATATTATTTCACAAATTTATTTTGGAAACTGCCTAGTATTTGAAGCTACCTCCGCGAGTCAATGAAATGTGAGTGGACCTTACCAAGTACAAAAATTTTGTACTTTTGTACTTAACATTTAATGTTAAGATGGAGACTACTGAATAGTGCATCAAACTTGAAATCAAAAATTGAGTCCGTGAGCCTCACAGAACAAAGATTTTCCCTCCAATCATTTTTCTCAGCACTTCCCAAAATTGGAGAAAAAAAGCTGATTTCCTTGCACTTCCTACAGCTCGAAGATTCGGTTCAGGATGCCAGAAGTGGCAAGTCACAATCGCCCTGTCACAAATCGAAAAGAATGTTCGTTTCTCGAATCATACATTATACGAGGCAATTCGAATGAAAAATATAAAATGTAAGTGCTAGTTTCTAAGTCACAGCCATTTCTGATGAATTTCTGATGTATTCCGACAATTCAACGGGGCTTCAGTGGTGAACGTTTTGACATGAAGGATCGCTATAGATAATAAAAGTTCTTTTGTAACCCGCCAACTTTTCGTTTTAATGATTTACACACGATTCCGAATGGAATATTTTGTGCAAGCGAACACTCAAGCTGAAATGAATTTAGTAATGCATTTGGTGGGTAGGTACGTCGAAACGACCAGTACAATCGTCGTATTGGTTTGACGAAAGCTGGTAAAAATTCAATCAGGAATGCTGAAAAGCCTCAAAAGTAGTTTAAAGGCAACATGTTTCGTTTGTCCTGATGGCAATCATTGTATAATAACTTTTAGCTGATTTTCGCCCCCAATTTGATGGCTTGTCCTTGGCGTAAACACGGCCAATCTGCTATTTACATGTAAAAAGGTATATGCACTTTTTACGCCGATGCATCGATTGTGTAATGATGCATTGCAAAGATACGGAAAAAGTAACTCCACATTTTATAGGAACGGAGTATTGATGAAACCGAACAGAATGCAATGATGAAAAGGAGAGGATAAAAGCGACGTATAAAATGTACGTCTACCTAATGCCATACGGGCTCAACGACGTCGTTAACCCTATGGAAAAGAGAATTCTCTATGGTATAAACCTCCTTACGGTGGGATCAATCTTATGTTACCTTGGATATAGGTATTTTTGCAAGTTGAGATTTTATATAATGCGGGTCGAACGTCACAAGTTGAAAGTTGCAGAAGAGTTAATAAGTCAAGCGAATAAGTCAAGTATTTTGTTTCCCTCAGCAACTAATCGACTGATTTTTGATTCTGAAAAAAATTTCAACTCACTAGAGCAAGAAAAATGCTGCCTTGGCCAATTTTAGCAAAAACTGGAGTAAATTTCTAATTTATTTTATGAACTTGTTATGAGAAAAACAAGGCAGTAATCCTAAAGGAATTTAATGACCATCCAGAAAAGAAAAAACGCTGCTAAGTAGATCAGTGGCATGTGCAGATTAGTTTTTGCTATGTCCGAAGAACTCTGCAAATTTTGCACAGGGGTTCATTTTTCGATTGCAAAGACAAACCTTACGATATATCGGTACCCCTTAAACACAGAATTTAGCTGTTATTATTCTATAATTTCAGTATCAATTTGTATTTTAGATGGGTTATTTAGAAAAACGTTTTTTCAACCAGGCAAAAAATAATCATCCTCTTCGCTTGATAAATACTTACTTACCTATCCATTTTTTCAACGCAGCCGATCGTTCAATTCCGTTAAATTTACCATTTAATCTATTCTTAATCACCTTCATAATTAACTGAATAATAATAATTATTAAATTCTCTGAATAATGAAATTAAAAATGCCTCATGCCTCAGAACCGTTGTTAAAGCCTGACTCGCTCTCACGTTGCCAAGCGCAACAGGTCGAAGTGTGAGTGCGTCACCTTGTTGGTGTAATAGGCTAGTAGTCGTAAGTAGATCAATCAACCGTATCTAAGAGCCGAGGCCAAATTCTCAAGTTTTTCCAATTTTTGTTTTGCTGATTTGTGTAATGCGACCAAATTCTTTAAATTGAAGATATCGGGAGGACAGAAGTTTTTGTGGGGATTCCAACGAGTGGAAAACGAATTTTGTGGCTCGAGTAGTTTTCGAGTTATTAAGAATTGGGGAAATTTTAAAAAACTCAAAACTGCTTCACTAAAACTGCAATAACTCCTAAACGGTTGAAGCTATCGGCGTGGCGATGGTCTCATTCGATTCAGCATAGAAAAATCTATAGAAAATGATACCTCACATGCCTATGTTGCAAATTTCCTTAAAAAGACGAATTTTTTACCACTTCAACAGCTGTTTTACTGGCCTTAAAATTAAGGTAGGGTTCTGCCGAGACGTTAGGACCAACTAGATACGGAACTTGATTTTTGGTAAAAATTTCAAAATTTTTCGATAACTCCTTCCCCCTTAAAAACCCCGGACGGCGGACGGCGTACGGCGTACGGCGTACGGCGTACGGCGGACGGACAAAAAATTTTTATTGCAGATTCGGATTCTACACCCCTTGAAACGTAAACCAACAAATTTTCAGGGGGTGTTAAAATTTTGGTTCATTTTTCTATAGAAATGAACCTTTGTAATCGGTCGGGAAAAAAAAAATTTTAACACCCCCTGAAAATTTGTTGGTTTACGTTTCAAGGGGTGTAGAATCCGAATCTGCAATAAAAATTTTTTGTCCGTCCGCCGTCCGCCGTCCACCGTCCGCCGTCCGCCGTCCGCCGTCCGCCGTCCGCCGTCCGCCGTCCGGGGTTTTTCAGGGGGAAGGAGTTATCGAAAAATTTTGAAATTTTTACCAAAAATCAAGTTCCGTATCTAGTTGGTCCTAACGTCTCGGCAGAACCCTACCTTAATTTTAAGGCCAGTAAAACAGCTGTTGAAGTGTGAAAAAATTCGTGTTTTTCTGGAAATTTAAAACATAGGCATGTGACGCATCATTTTCTATAGATTTTTCTATGCTGAATCGAATGAGACCATCGCCACGCCGGTAGCTTCAACCGTTTAGGAGTTATTGCAGTTTTAGTGAGACATTTTTGAGTTTTTTAAAATTTCTGCAATTCTTAATAACTCGAAAACTACTCGAGCCTCAAAATTCGTTTTCCATTCGTTGGAATCCCCACAAAAACTTCTGTCCTCCCGATATCTTCAATTTGAAGAATTTGGTCGCATTACACAAATCAGCAAAACAAAAATCGGAAAAATTTGAGAATTTGGCCTCGGCTCTTAGATACGGTTGATTGATCTACTTATGACCACTAGCCTATTACACCAACAAGGTGACGCACTCACACTACGAACAGTTGCGCTTGGCAACATGAAAGCGAGTCAGGCTTTAACAATGGTTCTGAGGCATTCTTGAGGCATTTTTAATTTCATTATTCAGAGAATTTAATGATTATTATTATTATTCTGTTAATTATGAAGGTGATTAAGAATAGATTAAATGGTGAATTTAACGGAATTAAACGATCTGCTCCGTTGAAAAGATAGATATTTAAGTATTTACCAATAGAAGAGGATGATTATTTTTTGCCGGGTTGAAAAAACGTTTTTCTAAATCTCCATCTAAAATACAAATTGATACTGAAATTATAGAATAATAACAGCTAAATTCTGTGTTTAAGGAGTACCGATATATCGTAAGGTTTGTCTTTGCAATCGAAAAATGAACCCCTGTGCAAAATTTGCAGAGTTCTTCGGACATAGCAAAAACTAATCTGCACATGCCACTGATCTACTTAGCAGCGTTTTTTTTTCCTGACCGATTACAAAGGTTCATTTCTTTAGAAAAATGAACCAAAACTGTCGCCGTTTTGTTCTGGTTGTGGAGGTGGCGGATAGGTAAACGAATTGTTTTCTTTTCATAGCCCAGCAGCCAATAAGATAATTTTTTTGTTATTAGGTATTTTATTTTCCTTCACTACCTACCATCTTCTACATTCAAATCCAAAATGGAACCTAGTTGCTCAAAATGGAGAGTGTATTTTTATCGTTACAAAAGGGATAATCGGATCGGTGGTTGAGAGAACTGCTTTACTTGCATTGCTTACAGCTCAGTTATGAACAAATGAGGCGTTGATAGCCAGAGTGGACCATTCCACACAGGTGTTGAACTGAGAAAATCGCATTTGAAAATTTCGACTAATTTCTTGTAATTGATTAAGGGCCTTGTTATGGTGTTTTGAAGAGAAAAAAACAAGCATTCTTGGGTGAACAGATGACTCATGAACCATAGGGACATTTCTACAAGCCACGAAGTCCACTCTGGCCATCAAAATCGGCGGCCAATTTGCAGACGGACCATTTGAAAAGTTGCGCTCTCTCTTAGCACATTCGAGAACGAGTCAAATTTTAATAATAATTCGATAGATAGAGCAACCACAGACCCATTGCACTGTATAACTCATTTTTGGACAGTTTGTGGAATGGTCCACTCTGGCTATCAACGCCTCAAATTAACTCCAAGGTCAGGTAAAATATAGAGTTCGATTTTAAAGCCAATTCTTGGGAAAAGATTATCATCCTCCTATCGTTTTTCCACTTAATGACGGAATAGGAATGACACAGATTTGACTTTTTACCCGATGTACTTTCCACTTCTTCGGATAGCAAGGTGGAGAAAAAACATGGAAAGGAAACTGCTAGCTATAAATTTCCAGGGTTTCCTCCGGGCTATTTTGGAAAGAAGCCCAGGGTTCAAGTTACCAAGAGAGCGTAGTTTTGTTTGTGAGACTTCTGTTGCTCGCCCGCTTTTAGTTGCTTTCCCACATTAAATAATGCGAGAAAGGGGAGGAAACCTTTGAGGTTGGAAGTTGTATGGCAAGAGAATCTCAATAAGAACGAGAGTTATACTGGAACAAAAACGAAGGGCCAGGGACAGGAAGAATATTACGTGTCTTTTTCAAGAATGGAGGTTAGGTATTTTTGTCGCCTTTTGCCGGAAAATCCTAGGCTTTTGAAAACTGAGACCATAAGTTCCGGGCTGAATAATGGAGTTGAATGGTCCTATATATGGACCCACTGATAAGCCCTACTAATAAAGAGCTACTGATAAAGATCGAATTACATCTTTTTTTGTCGCAATTTCGGGCTAATGGATATTTAAGTTTTCGTCGAATTTCAAATTAAATTATTTAGGTTTATTATTTAATAAAAAAAGATTAAACAATTTGATAAAAATTAAATAATCAACAGGTAACAAACCAGTAAATTATGCATTAGCAATATTGATAAATAATAAGTATGAGAGGACAACGACGACTCTCGCTTGTATCATAATGTTCCCAAGCGCTTTCGCCCATCGTACAAGCTCATCAGGGGTGATCGGTTGGGTGGGTACATAGTGGCAGTTTTCGGCTGAAAATTCCCATACGATAAGCAAATGCGCTAAACCATAAAAAGAGTCAACCTATTAAAAAAAAATTAACCACAAAAGAATTAATTTGAAAAATTTTGAATCAATTAATATTTTAAGCAGTTATTTGGGAACAATTTTGGAGACGTAACGACTTCCATTTATTTCCCCGCCGCTCAGGTAGTTGGGGTAATTTGCGAAAAGCGCAAATGACGAAGAGAATTAGGGCTAACAGCTACGAGCTCGTGAAACTTCTTTCAACACGTCGCTGTCGAGTTGCTTTTTAGCGCTAAATAGAAAAAAGGTCGAGGAAATCTCTGTGGTTGAAGTGGTAAAGGTCTCAAAAAGGAGGAGGAAGCCAAAGAAAGCGAAAGGAGCATCGCGGAAACGGAAAGAACGAGAGGCGGATGGAAATGTCATTTTGTGCTAACGGGGCCATACATTTTAATATCACGCGTCGACTTTCTTGGCCATTTAGACCAGCAAAATCCCCAGGGGCCGGGAAATAATCCAACGGAATATAAAAGTCCTTGGCTTTTTGCCCTTCGCACATATTTGGGACATAGGTTGACATAACTACTATTATTGGAGGGTTCTATCCAATTTATCCCTTAGCGGAAAGGGGATGATATACACTATGTGGAAGACGGTAAGTTAATTCTAGCTGCCAAGCGCAGTTTAGATTTATCGCGAGAATAAATCAACTTATATTCAATTTAAACAATAAATTGATGCGTAGAATGTACGATGTAGTAAAAGTTTAAGGGGGAAGAATCATGTTGGACACAAATTTTGTTCATGAATCTAGTCAGCTGACCAGTGTTGAGGGAGATTGGGAAACATGGGAGAGGAGACATTTGAGGAGACAAAGGCTGCAGAGAAATAAACCCATCATTTCATAATTGAAAATAAACCTTCTGAAAATATCGTAACGCTATATAAATAGCGATAGGTGAGTATGAGTTTATGTTTGAATTTACGTTTGAGTTAAGTTTGATCCTGGCCTCCCAAAACAGGACGGTTGGCAATCCTGATCGTCACGTAAAATAACGGCGAATTTCCATGCATAATAATATTATTAATCTAGAATATATTATATTCTAGATTGTAATGGTCGTTTCAATACAACTTAGAGAAAATGAGAATTTTTCAAAATCACATGATACTTCGTAGGTAGTACATCGATAAAATCATGACCGGGCTGTTTGGAAATTTCGTTAATGTACAGATTTTTTTCCTTGATAGAAGGGAACATTATTTAAGCTTCAATGAAAAGTATGGCACATTCATGCCCGTTTTCACTGAATATTTACCGGCTCGGTTATAGTTTCAGACTCGGTAGTTACTGTTGGTCACGTAGACACTACTAACAGCAGCCAACGAGCCGGTAACTTTACCTAACGAGTCGAAATTCATTCGGTCAAAGTGGCCCTAAGTAAATTAACAGAGGTTAAACTTTGAGCTCAAAATTAAAAAAATTTCTTCGCGCATGAACGAAAAACTTTCTTTGCGCCATGTTGCTACCTAAACTGAAATCATTTGCACTATTTTTTAATAATCATTTTAACTATTTGTTGATTTGTTGTATTTTGCTTCCACGGCTATTGTAGCGTGCAAACGTCGATAATAGACCATCCATGAATGTTTTTGCAGGTGGGAGCAAAGAAATAGTAGCATTCTACCATGGAAGAACTATGTAGTTTGCTGGAATACAGTCTTCAAAGTATGACGACTCAGTGTATTACAACTTCAATCTAGTGTTTCCAGGACAAGGTAGATCACGCTCAGTACTTCAACAAGTACCTACCTAGAGGACTGGATACTTCACTTGGGATAGCCGCTTTGACTATATTCCGGCTAGGCCTCAATCATGTGATACAAGTTGAGGCCATCTCTAGTTCGCAGCTATGACGATGCACCATATGTGAATAGTGCTATCCGTACCTCGTCATCTGCGCTTTGCTCACTTCCGTTCTGGCTTTCGAGATACGATCACGTGCCATCAGCTACTGTGACTCTTTCTTGATTCAATTTGACTATTGCAAGTAATAAGTATAATTACACGTGCTACGACCACATCTATCGGTGAGTTATTCTTTCTCATAGTCAAGTATGAGATTGTGCATGTGTGAAGGCGCCTGGTAACAGAATTGATTGAGAAATCTCGTTTGAAGCTTTCAGTCGACACAGTTCTTCTATGATTCTACTATTATAAGTTTCTCTCATTTTGAGTTTATTATTCGGGCTCTATCGTTGTACTGAAGGGTAGGTACCAAATCTCATGTTAATAATAATCTCTGTGGGTAATCGGAGATGGTTAATCTATCCTTAATGGAGGTTTCACTATGAGTTATTGAAGTCTAACTTTAGAGAACTATAGTGTGAAGCCGAAACAAACCCCGGTGCACCCCCTGATGATCAGGGTCTGATCATGGGAACACTGTTGACATTTCAACAGCCCAATCTAGCGACATGCTGACACTCTTCCTCACCAACGCATGAGGTGTTGATACAGGAAGAGTGACGGTTCTAGGGGTAGTCAGAGCGTAGGCCGCTAGAGACCGCCCCAGATTGAGCTGTTGAACCCCCTGTTGTCCCCGGCGGGTCACCTCCCGAAAAACTCATAGCGAAATTCAACGATAGATTGTAGAACCATTCCCGACCTTCGGAGAGGCTTATCAAAAATGGAATTGGTACCTACAAACCCTTAAGGATAACAAAGGAGCTTCGCTACCCTAAGCCCAGGTAAAGCAGACGGTCGTACCAAGAAATTGGATCGCCGGCAGGGCCAACTTCAGGATTAGAAAGAGGATGAGAGAGTATAATTCCCTCGATAGGGATGAAAATTTTACATACCAAAAGGATTCTTCGTTGTAATTAGCACATTTTATATCTGCTGTTCGACGAAACTCGTTTTGCTTCTATGTTTGGCGCGATGCATGCTAATATAGGTCGTGCAGGTGTTGATGCGGTGAAGCAGCTGATCCTGCGGCGGTTTTTTTTTGCAGCTGAGTTTTTTCAGCGCGACGCAAAATGCCGTTCGGAAACGCGCGTTGAGCCAGCAGTAAATGAGGGGATTGTAGCACGAATGCGACATGGCGAGCCAGTGGAGCGCAAAATATAGGTATGGCAGTCCACCCCAGTTGTTGATGTCTTCGTATGCTTCTGAAACAAGCTGGAAACCAAAGGTTTAGCAAAAACATTAATTGTATGGATCTTGAAAAAATCTAAAAAATGTTCGACAAGGTATGAAAACATTTAAAGGCCTTAAACGCTTGAATCGGTTCATTTTTTTTGTCAAAAATAAAATCGAATAACTTGAGAAGCTCAATTGAACAGTTTTCCTCCAAAACCCAAATGATTTTCGATTGCTTATTGGTACCAAAGCTACTATGAATCGAAATCGAAAAAACGAAATCGATATCGACAAAACTCGAAAGTGGATGAATGCAGTTTTGGAGGAAAACTCTTCAATTCCCGAAAGTACTGCGAGTAATTCGAATTTTAATTAGATAGACTCACCAGGAGAAAGTTGTACGGGAGCCAGCAAATCGTGAAGACGACAACCACTGTAACCATCATGATTATCATCTGCAACAGAAAGTAATAATATTGCTTAAACCTGGGTGGCTGATTGCTGTCATAAATCAGTTTAACCGCCACATTAAAGAACGCTCGCAATTTTTATTCGCTCCCCTGAATTAGAAATGGAAAGGAGGGCAATCTTGTCGATTGGACCTAAGCACATCAAAGCACTCGCCGCCTTGATTTGCACAATATTAATCTGGACTATGAATAACAGGTGGGTACCAGCTGTGTGGTTGGGCCTACCTGTATACTGATATTCGCTCTGATTGAACTGGGATCTATTCACCAGGATCTAGTTCTAGTAGCATCTTGGTTTCAGTACCGCTATTACTCTATTGACCATCCGTGGCGTTTAGCCAACTGCAGAAATGAACAGCAATTTTGGGTTACCAACTGTTGTCGCATCAAATCGAAATTTTCAGTCCGCAAAGCAATACGTTTTGTTTTGAAAAAAAAAAACTTTATATAAAAAAATGAAAAAATTTAAAATGCCGAATGCTAAATTAGCAGAAAGTCGGAAATTCAGAATGCGGAAAGTGACACAACGACGAAATGGACGACAGTTCAAAATTTAGTAAGGCGAAGTTCTAAAATATTGGATTGTTATCCGTTCTGCCTGTTCGGAACAGTTTCTGCGCATGTGCAATCGGTTTTGGCATGTAAAATAATTATTCGTAAAAATGTTCTAGCAAAAAAATGTACTATTATTTCCACGTTCCTCAGGATTATCATAGGAACTAATATTTCACGTTGTCGATGTGAGATTAAGATGAAAATGCTGTCCAATACATAATATGAACATTCCCAACCTGTGGGGTACATGTAGGACCTACATTGTTATTAAAGAGAACCAAGGTGATTTTTCATGCTCTCGGGGCAAGTCGGCCTAAACGGCTAGTAAAATATCGTGTTGCCACCTGACTGAGGTTCTGTACCTTAAACGTTGGCAAAAGAATTCCGTGCCCTCGGCTGCCATCAATTTTTACCGGTTGTCGGAGAACTCGCTAAGCGTCGCCGGGTCATTCGTCTGGTTTACCGAGCACATTCGTCATCTTCTAAATCGGAAAACGCCAGTCGGACCATTTGTTATGTCCGCTCTGTCTTGAGTATCATTCTTTCGTGTTTTCATACCTATCGCTATGAAAAAATCTGCAAGGACTTCCGATGAAATTGTGGGTTGAGTGACCCATCGAAACCGAAATAGTTCTGTGAAGTCATAATAACAGAACGGACCTAATTAATAATTTTTGTGTCAGAGATCTAGGCAGGTACGTTGTCTTTGTAAAATAATTGTTCCAGAATAATAGAACAATACACCGTGCTGTTATTAACCAGCTTTAAAAGAAACTCATCGCTTAAACTACCTACATTTCACCCTTGGGAATATTGAGGATTGTTCGGTGCTGCGCTCTCGCTGATGGTAAGTGAAATTACCTAAATTACCTTTGTCTGACAAGAGGTCGGTGGATACTGAAAGGCTGAGCTCTCCTTTTTCTTATTGCCAAGTTTCAGGGAAGAGTATCCTGATTAAAGGTCGACAATATCGCAATTTTATAGTTTGAATTGACCCTGTTCAGAGTAAGATATCAATGATCCTATGATCATCATGAACTTATTTGAACTTACTCATTAATCTTATCAGTATATCAGATTGAATATAAGGTAATAATATCATAGAGATATTCATGCTTTTAATTACGAAACATTAAAACCTATTCCGACCTAGATTCCAGCAAGGAAATGTATTTGGCACATATTATGAGAACCAGCGATATTCCACTTTTGCAGCTCAAAGGAGCCCTTTGAACCCTTTTAATAATCGAATGCAGTTATTGTGATTTCACGCTGGGCCTTTGAACCATAAAGTCTATTGATTTTCCCCCAATTCCTCTAAAAAGCGGTTATCCGATTTTGCAGTGAACCTGGCTGCAGTTTCTTTCAATACACGCAAGGGTATTTGGCTGGAATTTCAAAAATGTTATTGCATACCAATATGCAATTTTAAGGCACACCTTCTGAATTTCGTCATCAATATTGATGTTTTGAAGGCTGACAGAATTGATTTTGAAAATCTCGAAAAATTGTTAGGTCATTTATTGTCAATGGAAGGTGATTTGGTAAAGCCAACCAAATTGCAGAGTTAAAAAGGTTTCAAGAAATGGATAGGTTTCCACAATCACTTCAACCTTTCCATACCAAGTGAAACGTTACAAGTTTCGAATAAGTGTACCTAACCTATGTAAATTGAAAAAAAAAAAAATACAGCAATTAGGCAGGTATTTTTGGATGTTAGGTATTCCACGGGGTATTTTAGAAAATCAAAAATCTATAGGGCCATGTTCTCACGCTTATTAGAGGAGATGTTTTTTATGTGTCGATCATTTCATGAAATGGTTGTTCTGTTGAGAGTGATATATTAATACACATAGCTAATCCATATTTGATCATAGTTTTTGCTTAACTTTTTCAACGCAACGTAGAAATAAATTATTGATAATTCATTCAAAGACACTGATTCCTTAAATCTTCTCTAATTCGAGAGCAGCCCCGCATCTTTGATCACTCGGCCCTACAGTTATTGTTGACATTGATTTTTGATCCGTCGCTATCATCCGTTCGCTTCATTAGACCACAGGGTTGCCGCAGGGTCGTAAACTGTTTTGCCTTGAGCGGCGGTAAATTCTCCCCGCCCCCGGATTATCGTGGTCGATCCGCATTCGACCAAAGCTGGCCTACCAATGACTCTTGTCCGCCTTGCCGTAACCGCAGAGCCCGAGCATTAGAGGTTAGATCCGTTTTACGGTTAGTATAATATCGAGAATCGGATTAACTTTGGATGGTCGAGTGGGTATTCGCCGAGGTACCCCGATGGTATTCACCAACCAAATCATTTTGGTGGTCTGACGGTTGTAGGTCATGATAGCAGTAAAATTCAGGGCTGGTTTATCAATTCATTTAAAGCTAGATTTATCCAAGGAACGTGAAAAAATGTTCCATTTTGACCCCACTCCCAATCGTCAGTAACTGTTAGTGACGTCAGGGTCAATAAATTTCTAATCTCAGTCACCAATATGGGGACGTTGAAAATCCTCGCCGAATAAATAGGAAAAATTTCAAGGGCCAGTTCAAAAATTTATTTAAAGTTAGATTTATCCGAAGAAGTTTACAGTAAATTTCACCTACGACATAATAATATTAATACTACAACATAATAATTAATATTACAATTAATATTAAAAATTACAAATTACAAATTAATATTACAACATAATAATATTATAACATATTATGTCGAAAATACTACGACAATATATATGAAAATATTATTTTCATTGGCCGTAATACTGAAAATTTCTTGGAAATTAGCAGCGTCCCTTAGATAAATCTAGCTTCAAATAAATTGATAAATAATTGATTATAAAATTTACCTGAGTGGCCCGGGAAAATAAATTTTAGACGATCTTTCTTGTTTCTGACACGGAAAATTTTGGGTTGCAGACAATGTTGGCTTAAACACAGAAATTGTGGCTTGGTGGACTGGTGTGTTCATTGGTGAATACGATTTTAAATTATGCTCAAGTTACGTTCCAGTTATAAGTAATTTTCAAGACCAAGTTGGCCAAGAGTCCCGATGACGGTAGGACGGTTCCAGATGAGTTGAAATGCAATAGCGAAAAACTGAATCCAAATAAATTTATTTCAAAACATTTTAGAAGGAAATTCCTCCACATTGCTAAACTGCCTCTCTTCAGGCCCTTTCAGCAGCAATTCAAAACAATCCTGCGAGCTGAGTGAGAAAATCAACAATGGAGGCTTGTTCGAGGGTACTCGTATTAATTTTAGCTGACTAGAAACTACTGGGCGGAAAAACGGAACTGGCCACCCTAACCGCTAAGGGGTGAGGAACAATGTGGTGTACGAGGGCGCAGATACGGTGCATCGCGTTTGCAGGCGAACGTAACAGAGATACACTGTGTATACGTTTTGGTGGTATAACATCGTGTACTACTGAAACTCAAGTTCACATTTAGTTGAAGAAAATGTTACGAAATCCTAATTATTCAGGAGTTACCGGCAGTAGAATCTAATATTCCTTGATTGAAACGTGATATGAAAATTAAGGGTTGCAGAAAACAGAACATCGACATGCAAGCCTTATAGGTTTGAAACTAGAGGGATTTTCAGCCCCTGAAAGATGACGTTTCAATGAAAGCTAATAATAAAATTATCCATGGAAACAGACACGGAAATTCATGGCATTCCAAGAAATCGCTTATTCAGATCGATCATGGAATCCTTATCTTTTGAAAATCCACCCCCTGCGCTCTGTGTGTTCTAGTTTAGTACCTAACTAACTATAAGAATAGTTAAATTCACCGTGTTTAAAAGACCATTACCTAGGTTAGTTCCTATAACTATGTCTATACGCTGAAAGGAGTAATGTTCCTATGTCCATACCCTATAAGGGAAATCGAGGGAAGGGCTCGCAAAAGGAAATAATAATTTTACAGCGAGACGCACTTAAAGGTTCTTTGAAGAGTTTCCTGTAGCAACGTGCCGTGTGCAGCATAGCGTATAATTGCTCAGTGTTCTCCCTATCCGAACGAAACGCGATACTAATGTGTGTTTATACACATGATACTGCTGTAATAACAAGGCGTACTTGCAGCCAGGTTGAGCCAGAATTAAGAGGCCCCTCGATTCTCAAGAACTCAAGAGCACTTTTCAATTCGTTAGGCTTTAAATTCATTCTCATACCCGTGGAATGGTTAGAATGACGTGCAGTGCAGGGTTCAAGTCAATGTCAGCTCAAACATCAACTGCATAAGAATGATTGCATGTGAGCAAGCACAAGGTCTACGACTTCCAACAGAGTGACTTCCAACAAAGTGACTTCCAACAAGGAAGAGAAAATCCAGAACTCCCAGTAGAAAATACCAAAGAACTTCCAGAATACTAAGTAGAGGGCAGATGACACACAATGCTGTCATTTTGTTAGGTAAAACTATGACGACAATTTAAGGGCAGATATTAAGGCTACTAGAAACCAGTGGTGCGTAGATAACACACAATACTTCCATATTTTGAAACGTAAAATTGTGACACAATTTGATCATATTTTGACTGCTTTTAAGGGTGTTTAGGCCAAAAATATCGAAAAATTCACTATTAAAATTTTAAAATTCGCCCAAAATGAAAAAATGCCACATTTTCGGAATGTAAAAAATATCCACATATTCTGCAAGGTAAAATAAAGATTTTAAGACCAAGAACGCTCAAATCGGTTCATTTTTGTGGCCGGAAAAAAATTAAATAGAAAACACTAAAAATGCAAATATATCGGAAGTACTGTGCGTTATCCGAATTCCGATTAAACAGGGTGTTAGGTCTTGCCGAGACAAACATTTCAGTTCAAGAAATTTGAAAAAAGGTTGAGAAATGAGGGAGTTATGGCCATTTTTGTAAAAGACCACAGACGTACAGACGGACAGACGGACACACGGACAGACGGACACACAGACACTTGTTCAGGAAGTGATTCTGAGTAAATGTGTATAAGAAAAAGTTTTTTCTGAAGCTCCGTTCCGATTCTCGATTTTAGGACGATCACAATACTTCCATTTACTCTGTAAATACGGAAGTAAAAAAACCAGTGGTGCGTAGATATTAGAATACTTTCATATTTTGGGGCGTAAATTTTTGACACAAAGTGATTATATTTTGGCTACTTTGAAGGCTGTATTACATCCAATATGACTAAAAACTCACAATGAACAATTTAAAAATAGCCTAAAATCAGAGTGCGTCCAGTTACCGGAACATAAAATATGCACGTATTCTCAAGGCAAAACAAAGATTTTAATGCCAAGAACCAAAGCACTAAAAGTGCCCATACATCATTAAAGGTACTCAGAGTAATTCGAAGTTCGATTAAACAGGATGATGGGTTTTACAAAATCGAACATTGAAAAAGATTGAGAATTGAGGGAGAAGACTTGATAAATAAATTCATCAGTGACACAGTGTCAGTAATTTCAATTCCAGTAGGAATATCTTCATACGAACATACAGTAGGTTCTGCAAGTTCTTCGCATCCTTTCAAAAGTTCGTTGAATGCGGTCTTGAAAGTAACATGAAGCAAGAAATGAGGCGTCAACCTGTAAAGACCTGAAGAGAGACTAGGTACCTGACATTATAACCTCTCGCCGCGTTAACGGTCGAACTTGGAATTGAAAAAGTTCCCGAGCTAATTTTAAAAAGTAAGGATCGTGACATTCTTCTTTGGAGAAGTATTTATAAAAGTTCCTCGTTGACAGGCGGTGAAAGCGGTTTGCAGAAAATGGATCTAGCCTATGTTCGAATCTTCGGAACGAGTTTTGGTGGCACTCAAGTTGACGATGTTCGTGCATTTTAAAATTGAGTAAGCCATTCAAGTAGGCGCATTAAATCCTACCTAATTACCTCTTGCTATTGCATATATTGACGCCCAATCGCTAGTTAACACGAGAATGGGCCGTTTAGGAAGCCCACGAATTGCGCGATTGAACCTCAACCGCCTATCAACCTCGAACGCCACTCGTCATCAACCGCAGCTCAATTTAACCCCAGTCCAACTTCAGTCAATGCCTCTACTGTTACTCAACCTCGAATAGAAATTCAAATTCAGATAATTGGAGCAGCCTGTTCCACAAAAGATTACGAATTCGTAAACCAGTTTCGGGGGTCAAGCCATTGTCAGTACAAAACCAAATGAGAACCACATGCGCAACAGATCCCTTTTATAGATGAGTGGTGAAGTGAAAGAAGTAAGTGAAAGGACAAAAGTGAAAGGATTGAACCTAACAGCTTTCCCATCAACTGCTCGACATGGTGAAGAGTGAATAAAATCATTTCGAGTCTCATTACTCATGTTTGATGAATTCACTTTTATAGCTCTTCCAAGTCGAATTGAGAATGTTCCAAGCCAAAATGAGAATTCCCCGTATTGAATTGAGAATTTTATAAATAGAATTGGGAATTTTCCAGAACAAAATTCGTCCTGGAAAATTCTTCATTTAACAGACGCGAAGAAGAATTTCTCATTTACCTAATGAAGAATTTCCCAAGCCTTTTGGTTCGGTCATTGTCGATTTGATTTGGAAAATTCTCAATTTGGGTTTGAAAATCCTCAATCTGACAATTCGTCAAACTTGAAGGAATTTTCAGGCCAAGTAATTCTGAGAAATTCAGGTAATTCACCAGCCAACCGGCCACGAATAACAACATGGAGCCTAAGCTGCTGATAACACATTGTCTCGCCGACAATGGAATGACAAATGAGATTCGACTTCCATTGAGGCGATCATTCGATATTCGCCATCCCTTATTCGACTGTTCTGTAACATTCGTATACGACACTTTCGTAAACTCCTTTCGCCTACACGAGAGTCGAGTTGGCTGTTGCCTTTAGCCGTGTATTGTTTGAGCTAATCCGCCTTTCGTTGCGGTCCGAGCCCGAATCTGAAATGCAAATCTTCTACAGAAGGCGGAATCCCAGCAAATGAAAAGGCAGTTCCTTAACCCTTTGGGCGGGATTGAAATTTGGATAAAGTCAGCAGCTTGGTATATTTATTTATATTAGATAAAGTAAGCACCCCCGGTCCTTGGGGGGGTTCTCAGAATTGCAGGTACTCGGGCTTTGAAGTCCTCAGTTCTGATGGAAGTAAGCATTTTAGGGTTCATTTTGGATTAGACCCGAGTTAAGGTGAAAGCAAAGACGATGGAGCGATATTGTCATGCACAATTTCGCATTAATATGTGTCTTGCACATAATATGTTATATATTATATCCTGCATAAGCTCTTGCATGAATCCATAAGTGTCCTGAAACCCCTTAAGATGTTACAGGTGATCATATACGTGACATTCTCATATACCGACGTCAAATTAGAATTTTTCTCCGAAGAAACATAGGTGTTCATCATGCAATAGATAAGATGAATAAATTTTGCTTAAAATCAAACCAAGAAGGTGCCGTCCAAGTTGGTGCTTTATTTGGTCATGTACCGGTACATGCATTTAGGTCTGGTACATGGTAAATTTTGCAAAATGGTACATTTTTAGGTCAAAAAATGGCTATTGATTGGGATCATTCTAATGCTTCAAAAATGCGTGACATTTTCTGAAGGAAGTCGAGGCCAACTATTCTCACCCAATTACCATTTTTATGCCAAACTCTTTTTTCCAGTTAGTGCCTTTTTCCTCCGCGAACCGAACAACGCGTGAAAAATCAGATTAGCCTTTCTGAATAATTGGCAATTTCAAATGCAAATTTTTCGAAAGATAAATATTCAAACTGAATTAGGGGCAGCGATGAGTTCCCTGGAAACCAGTGCAGTGTAATAGGGTCGATTGATCTCGTTCCTAATCACAGGATCGAATGTTGGCTGATGTCACGATTTTGATGTATGGCTGATCATGAGAGGTCGGCTCATAATGGACTAGGGAAATCAGCCATTGATGTAGGTTAAACGATGGCAGGTTTGACCGGGATTTTTAACAGAGAGATAATCGATAAAGGGCGGAAGTTTAACGTCAGAAATATATTGCACAAACTTCATCTACCTGCGTGGTGATGCCATTCATTGTACTAAATAATCGACTAATCCTTTTGAATAGGGCGTTTAACCCCAAAATAAGTGCAGTGGTCATAAATGAAGTCATCACAACGGCACATTTTGTGATTGCTCCTATATTTAAGGGGTTTATGGTCTATATATTGCCTGGCTGAATATCGGAAGGTCTTAATTTCAATACTTCTAACAAATAATGTTAATCAAAGTCGGTATTGAACAAAATCCAATAAGAGGCAGTTAAAAAAGTTTCAAACTTTTTTGAAGGTTTTAACTGCGGGAGCGGGGAGATCTTCATTAGACTAATTTGATTCGCTGGTGAATATTTCAAAAAATCACGAATTCCTTCGCCAACAATGGGGTGGTCTGTGCCACCTCGGAGTCGACCAATTTATGGTATCCTGCAATCTGGTAATTGAGATCATAAATACAGGTCACTGATAAAATGTATGTAGGCACCTAACTTTGGAGTCAATATGATAAAGTAAACACAAATGACCAATTTTGAAGATGTCGCTATGAATTCCGTATTCTTTGAGCGTTTTCGCCGTATTTTTCAGGGAAATCAAAAAGAAATTGAATAAAAATTTCGGAAAATATTTCTGAGAAGCCTTTGAGTAGGTACCTTCATAAATCAAAGCATTGCCGAAATACGGGTGTTGGGCAAAAACTCGTTGAAGAAGAAGCTTTAAACCAGAGGACGTTTTTTGTAGCCCCGGGTATTAGACAAGAAGTCGTTAGTGGGCGGGGGGTGTTAGGGGGTTAGGATAATTCTGGTACAAGTTACACTCGTGCGATGCCAATAAAATGCAGAAATACGCTTGCAATCTCAAAATTTCGTTTTGCTGTACGGAATCCTTTTGACAAACTTTCTAAACCAATAAAATGTAAAAAAGTTCCCGTCTGATGTCCGTTGCATAGCGTTGGCAAAGGATATTCGTACCCTTGACCGTCTCGAACATCTTTATCGTATTTTTTACTACTTCAAGCTTTTTTCCCCGCTGAGCTAGTTGGTATAATTCAGCAAAAGTTTTTTCTTCTCTCGCTCGCCAACATCAAAGTCGTTTGTCCGCCGTTGCACGGAATAACTACGAGCTGTTGCCTAACGAGTGCTTCTGTTTCCTCGTAACTCTTTCGAACTTTGGTGTTACTTCTGTCGTTTGTCAACTTTCTATCCTGTTATGTTCGTATTGTAGAGATTTTCTTAGAAAAGTGAGACGAAGGAAATGAAAATGTCTGTTGACATTCCATCTGCATCTCATTAAAAGGCGAGTGGAAACGTTTTATTTATTTATTCATTCATTTATTTTGTTACGCCCTTAAACGACAAACATCGCGACGATCGCGAGTTGTTTGAATGGTAGATTATGGAGTTATTTATCGTGTGTAATGAACTTGTAATAAATGTGAAACGTGTTATTGTTAGACTGACTTCGAGCCCTTGAAATTTTTGAATCGGATTCTCCGGACAATATAGTAGGACAATGCAGAGCTGATTCGTCCCACTAGACAATAGGCCGACCGATGATCAAAGCATGGTTGGGGATTCGGATCGTCGATAAAATCATAGACGAATAGCTCCACACCGAAGGAACAAAACGTGAAATCCAATATTCAAATCACGGTGCCCGCAGGTGCTCGTCGTCCAATATTCGAGCCCCTTCACGTTCGAAAAAGGCGACTTGGATGGCGAAGGCCCAAAACCGACGATGGCCCAGAACGACAGGACAAGGAAGGAGGAAACCTCATCTGGGACGATCAACAATTCAAATTTCGACCGACTTTATCAAAGCAGGATTCTGCATAGTTTCTCCACAGTAGCTTTCCCAAATCGATATTCGATGAATGGCTTGCTAACGATTGTATGGAGGTTTTAGTTTGATCGGTTCTGACTTCTTTTTATTGATCCATTGGACGTTGAATGGAGGACACAGTCGGCAAATGGGTCTGTGACAGATTTTTGATCTCGTTTATGAATTTGAATGCCCAACACCCCAATTTATCAATCAGAAAATCCGTCGACGCTCATTATTCAATCATCTCAAATTTTCAGGCTCCGAGAAAACTGATGAAGTGATCATCGCACAGGTGCTACCTGCATGCGGGTTTTAGCAAGTGGGGAAAAATGTGAAATAAATTCTCTCATTCCATTTGAATTGTTTCAAAAATCCTACGGCCAGAAATCCCTTTTTGCTCGAAACAATTCTTTTATCTGAAGACCCCAGTTCAGGGCGGCAGCCTCAACAGCAAGCCACCTGCGGCGAGCTGGATTGCCGATAGGGTGAGTGCCGCTATCCCCTCTCCTGACCTTAATCATCGTGAATTTATTTCCGACTAAAGTGAATACGAGAGGAAATTCGAGCTCAACACCCCCCCACACGGAAATTGTTTTCAGTTGGATCACGAGATGTTGAACTAAAACTGAATGCTCCCTTGCTGGCCTGTCCGACTCACAGCTGTCGCCGAGAGTTGTGTTTCATAGTTCGTTACGTGCTTTCTAACTGATTGATTTCAAAGATTATATCGGTAAATAAACCGAGAACGTGACGGTCTAACTGCGTGACGTGACATCCGCCTGTAGGGAAGAAATGAAAAACCTTAACGTACCTAGGTCGATGCTTTGCATTCGTACGAGAAAAATCAAAACGCTGCTAACATTTTCTACGATGGGTGATGGGAAATGGGTGACGGGTGATGGTGAAGGGTGATGGTGACGGGTGATGGTGACGGGAGATGGTGACGGGTGATGGTGACGGGTGATGGTGATTGGCGATGTTGATGAGGGATGTTGATGGGGGATGGTGATGGGCGATGGTGATGGGCGATGGTGATGGGTTATGGGTTATGGGTGATGGGTTATGGGTGATGGGTTATGGGTGATGGGTTATGGGTGATGGGTTATGGGTGATGGGTTATGGGTTATGGGTTATGGGTGATGGGTTATGGGTGATGGGTTATGGGTGATGGGTTATGGGTGATGGGTTATGGGTGATGGGTTATGGGTGATGGGTTATGGGTGATGGGTTATGGGTGATGGGTTATGGGTGATGGGTGATGGGTTATGGGTGATGGGTTATGGGTGATGGGTTATGGGTTATGGGTGATGGGTTATGGGTGATGGGTTATGGGTGATGGGTTATGGGTGATGGGTTATGGGTGATGGGTTATGGGTGATGGGTTATGGGTGATGGGTGATGGGTGATGGGTGATGGGTTATGGGTGATGGGTTATGGGTTATGGGTGATGGGTGATGGGTTATGGGTGATGGGTTATGGGTGATGGGTTATGGGTGATGGGTTATGGGTGATGGGTGGTGGTGATGGGTGGTGGTGATGGGTGGTGGTGATGGGTGGTGGTGATGGGTGGTGGTGATGGGTGGTGATGATGGGTGGTGGTGATGGGTGGTGGTGATGGGTGGTGGTGATGGGTGATGGTGATGGGTGATGGTGATGGTGATGGGTGATGGTGATGGTGATGGGTGATGGTGATGGGATAAGGGTGACGGGTGATGGTGATGGGTGATGGGTGACGGGTAATGGTGGTTGGTGGCGGTGATTCTCATGGGCAAGGGCGTGAATTGTTAAGAAATGTTGCAGGTTTTAAAGTAAGGTCTTCTTAAGTAAAAGGCCCATTTTACGCATCTATATTTATGCAGTTGAGTATGGCACAATAATGGATGATTATAGCGCGCATGCGCTGCAGCAACTTGCTACTAGCCAGCTAGTTCCTGACAAAATAAGACTTTTACGCCTCAGCCAATACAAAATATTACCTTTATTTAATTTAAAATATTACGACCTTGACGAGATTGCCACCCGCATCGAAACTTCTCATCAATCCCAACGGCCAATTTCTCTAGCCAAATTTCAGCAAATATTCATCTTGATAAGGTCACTGTAGCAACGGGATTTCAGCTATTTATCGTAGCTCTATTTACGTGTCAGATTAAATTGGCCCCAAGTCAACAATCGACGCGAACCACAGCCGCTGGTTGATTGTCGTCTCAACCCGGGTGCAGAAGTTGGGGGACTCGGAGGGATCATACAACTTGCCAAGAGAATGACCACGGCTTTATACTATGTCTGTGTTGTAGGCCAGCGGTTTCGAGCCTGTAACCAATCAATAACCAATTTAATCAAGACGGAAAATGTCGCTAAGAACGTCGAGCTACGCTGCTGCGCCAACCAAGAAGCGATAACCGCTCTGGCGTTATTACTTGAATTCTCCAGCACGAGGGGAATATCGGGTAGCCTCACGTTAGTCTCGTTTATTGAGATTATAGCCTAACATCGTTTTGGCGGAGGAATTCAATTTTCTTTCAATCTTTTCCAAAATCAATTTCTCACGTTGACTAATATCTTGTCTTGAACGGTTTCCAAAACCCGTAGCTGATAATTTGGGCTGGTTAGCAATTTAATGGGATTTCGACGTATTTGAGAGCGCACCTGCCATTCAAGCACTACTTACCAGCCTTGCTGCGAATATAAAGCGTTATTTTATGCCCAAATGAAATATGGTTATCCGAAGAGCATCCTTGGATAAATCGAGTTTAAAAATCTATTTCAATTTATTTTTGGTTCCTTGGTATGCAAGAACGTCACAAGTGAAGTATGAGGTTTTACAATGGACTTGCAATGAACATTTCTTTTTGAGTTTTTTTTTGCCGTATAATTGGGATAACTCCGTTACATTTTGGTACAAGACGAATATGAGGATTTCTACAGCTTAAACCGTAAATTTTCCCTTGAAATGACCCTATTTGTAGGTGTTAAAGCCAAAGGTGAGGAAAGCAAAAAATTAGGCCAAAGTTGAGAATTGCTCAATTTTGAAAAATTGTCGTTTTTCAACGCGGCCAAAGGGTCTGAAGTGTAACAACCTCCTTACACAGTTTACACAAAAGTACGTGCTACTCGTACTAGTACTGAAAATAATGAAATAGGCATCGTGTAATACACGATCTGATGTAATGCACTTGTCTAATATTTTGTCTTGGACTTATCGTACAGTCCACGTTTCAAGCTTAATAGAAATAATGGTGCGATTCAGTATTTATGGGCTACACTTGCCATCCGCAGTTCTTCTCACACTGGAGTAAATGGGCCGCTTTACTGTTGCGGCTGAACATCTCTCTCCAAGGGTCACCGTACATATTTCAACGGGAGTGTGGGGAAGTGGCTTTTCGGACGACGGATAATAAAACTCGCTACCAATTTTTCTGGCATCGTGGCGCGATAACGCCGAATAGCAAAGGCTCGAATGATACATGAAAAAAATTAAAAAAGATGTACACATTGCGAGGAGAATGCGAACGGTTTTTTGGAATCATACGAGGATGCAGAAAAAATGTTGAAAATACATCGATTTTGCCATGATTTGAGAAATATGCAGGTATCTACCTGATTTTGAGCCGTATTCAGAAAAGTTCCTCTGCACAGGAGCTGCACGATGTGCCAAATAAATTGAGCTCATTTCATTGGTCAATTTAAAACCAGTGGTGCGTAGATAACACACAATACTTCCATATTTTGAACGTAAAATTGTGACACAATTTGATCATATTTTGACTGCTTTTAAGGGTGTTTAGGCCAAAAATATCGAAAAATTCACTATTAAAATTTTAAAATTCGCCCAAAATAAAAACACAATACATTATTGGATAATAAAAAATATCCACATATTCTGCAAGGTAAAACAAAGATTTTAAGACCAAGAACGCTCAAATCGGTTCATTTTTGTGGCCGGAAAAAAATAAAATAGAAAACACTAAAAATGCAAATATATCGGAAGTACTGTGCGTTATCCAAATTCCGATTAAACAGGGTGTTAGGTCTTGCCGAGACAAACATTTCAGTTCAAGAAATTTGAAAAAAGGTTGAGAAATGAGGGAGTTATGGCCATTTTTGTAAATGACCACAGACGGACAGACGGACAGACGGACACACGGACACACAGACACACGGACACACGGACACACAGACACTTGTTCAGGAAGTGATTCTGAGTAAATGTGTATAAGAAAAAGTTTTTTCTGAAGCTCCGTTCCGATCCTCGATTTTAGGACGATCACAATACTTCCATTTACTCTGTAAATATGGAAGTAAAAAAACCATGGCTTTCCCTTAAAACCTGCTATAGCCTATAGGTGCTGTCAATCGCAACCACAATTTCAAGGTTGCTGGCTGTCGTCTCCGTACCACGCGGCTTTTACGGGAACGCCATGCTTTGCTTTTTTTGAAATCGACCAATAAAACGAGCTCAATCCATTTGGCGCATCATACCCTATTACCTTCTCAGCAGGGCGGACGCTATTTAGTTATTTGAGTAACTTTCCTCCAAATTTGTTCGCAACACGGTTATGCTGAAGAGGGGATCCTTTTTTCGCTGCCACTTAGGACCCCGAATCCCAGGGAGCAGGTAAATTCGATTATCTACAACTGGTTGAGAAGACTTCCTACCAGCCATTTGCTTCTCATACATATTCGGCTCCTCCTCTTTCTTCGGATCGCTATCGGGAAGAAAAGGCTTTTCATCGGTCGTCTTGATGGATTGGTCGTTATCGCCCACTCAGCTTGGGGGTCTTTTGGTGAAAAGGAGAAGCCGAACGGTATGTAAATGGAATCGCTCGTTCGTTTATTTATGAGGTTTTCGCCTACCTTTCCGTTCGACATCATCATTTGATGTTCAAAGAATACCAATCATTTTCATTGGCTTCTATCTCCGCAGAACAACACCAGTCGATCAAAGACATAAATCAAAACGTCGCTCGATCGACTTTCTACAAGGACAAAATATCAATATAGGTCATTATGTAAATATGTAAACTTTTTTCTCATATCTATCGAAATATATTGGAAACTATAACAATACTTTCATTAAAGGCCGTATCACAGATCAGACCGTTCCCCTCCCCATCCCACGTACAGACACACCGACCATATTCACTGATTGGTTGATCCTATGAAAATGTTCGCTTTGGCTCACCTTCACCAATGTTTGGTATTATTCATCTAAAGAAAATTATTTCTAGGATAAATTATGGATGAATTCGAATGTTAAAATTTCAGCGAATCGGTCTGCACAGACGGTCTGTGGGATCAGGACGTGTGATAACTCTGTAAACATGGAAGTAAAAATCTTCAAAGCAAAAGAATTTTACTTTCCCTTGGGCTCACAGAAAAATTTATGGAATAAAATTTGAAGCTAATGAGCTGAAGAATCGACCCCTTTAGGGAAATCTTACGTACGAACATCCGGTATTTGAAAATAGGGTAATTCATTACCGAACGGGTAACTCCGTCATCGCAGGCCGAGGAATCGGTCAAACGTGAAATCGCCCGATTTCCCTTCCTCGGTTAATTGTCGGGTCGAAATAATTTTCGAAAACGGCTCGGTAAATCAAATCAAGAGCCTTTCTGAACTGAAGAGGTGGTAAAGAGGGAATCCTTGTGAAGCTGTAATCAACCACACGCCGGGCTGAAAGGGCTCGCAGCCAAGCCACTTGAAGGCTTTCCATCTGACCGTCAGTGGCCTTAATTCTGAAACTTTGTCCCGCCGGCCTTCGACGACGTCGACTAAGGATCCAGGGCGACCCCTGCCATGGAAACCTGGGTAATTAATTTGCTGGAGAGCTTCACCCCAATTGCGGTCAGCTGCTGCGAGAACGGCCACTCTGGGCTGCTCGGTTTGACGAGTGCGCGTTCGAGGCTTTGAACTCGGCAATTTTAGAAATTCTACGCCGGACGTGGGAATTTGTTATTCGATTACTGTTCGTGTTATTCGATAACTAATCGTGTCAAAACCCTTTAATAACGTTGGTGCTGTCTCCTGCACTTTAAAATCTACCATTTTGATGAGCATAGCCAATAGTCTTTCGCCAACAGATTCTTTTTCTATTTGTTCACACTACTTCTTCATATTTATTTTATTCTTACGATTTATTTGGCTTTGTAGTCTTATACAACGGGTAAAATTTGTTAGCTATTCGATTTGCACTGCAGCCATGTTTGACATTCTTGAGAATGCAGAATAGGATAGAAGAGAGTGTGGCGACTCAGATGACGACTTCATCTGGCCGCCTACATACTTACTCGTTGCTAGGGACGAACATCTGTTTGGAGATCGCGATGTGAACGATTCAGTGTTTACTTTAGAAAACTGATTCTCATTCTACTTTTGCTTCTGCATAAATAAATATCGTTCGTGAGTTACTTATTTCCTAAACTGGTGACCCCGGAAAGTTGCGCGTCACGAACGAGTTTTTACCATGGGCAGGAAAAAAATCGACTTCAAATCTGATGAAGACGAAGAGCATGAGGTAGGCCGAAAATATGTCAAACTTCCACCTTTTTGGCGTAATCGACCAGATCTTTGGTTCGCTCAGGTAGAGGCCAATTTTGATCTGGCTGGCATTACTAAAGATATTATTCGCTATAATAATGTGATCGGACAGCTTGATCAAGATGTCATGGAGCATGTTAGCGATATTATTAGTAAACCGCCGGTTTTTGACCTATACCCTAACCTGAAGGCCAGGATTATTGACATTTTTGCGGAAAGTGAAGAGCGAAAACTTCGAAAATTGCTGGTAGAGGCCGAATTAGGCGATCAACGACCTTCTCAACTTTTGAGAAAAATGAAAGATTTGGCTGCCGGTCGCGTTTCAGACGAAGTTCTACGTTCGTTATGGCTTCAACGACTTCCGGTGAACGTTCAGTCTGTACTGGCCGTCACTTCGGAACCGCTCGACAAAGCTGCCGTTTTAGCTGATAAAATTTTAGACGTCCATAGCCAGCCTGTTTCCAGCATCTCATCTGTTGGTAACAACAGCAATGATTTAGATCGCCTGGTGTCTTCGATTGACGCTCTCAGCGCTCGCATAGAACTTCTTGAACGTAATAGCCGTCGTTCGCGATATCCCTCTCGACCTCAGCACAGCCGTGATTCGTCAGCTGATGGCGATGTTTCCACCGATAAAAAAACGAGTGATCCTCGTCTTTGTTGGTGGCACCGAAAATTTGGCGACCAAGCCAAATGTTGCAAACAATCTTGCCCAAAATATTCATCAAAATTTTCAAAAAACTGAATTCTCGCCCTCAAGTGGCGGAGTGTGGTCGAGATGCTTACAACCGCCTGTTCATTTTCGACAAACTAACCAAAACCAAATTTCTCGTAGATACTGGGGCGGACGTTTCGGTTATCCCGGCTTTACCTGATGATAAGCAGACAGGCCCCGAAAAATTTTCTCTTTTTACCGCCAGCGGCCAGTCCATGCCAACCTACGGAGAAAAACTACTAAACCTTAACCTTGGACTTCGCCGATCTTTTCGTTGGCCCTTCATAAAAACTACGGTTACTAACCCGATCATTGGAGCAGATTTTTTGAAATTCCATAATTTACTTGTCGATTTGCGCCAGAAATGTCTGATTGATGGGAACACTAAAACTTCGGCCAAAACATTGTTAGCAAAATCATCCGAACCCAGCGTATTCAGTATTGATAGAACCACTAACAATGATTTCAGTAAAATCCTCCTCGATTTTCCGGAAGTTACAAGGCCTCCTGTTTTTCCCCGTGAAATCCCGGCACACAAGACGACACATGCGATCGAGACTACAGGCCGTCCAGTCCATTGCCGTTTTCGTCGTTTGGCGCCTGACAAGCTTGCGATAGCCAAAGCTGAATTTCAAGCCATGCTGGATCTTGGATTGTGTAGGCCATCAAAATCAAATTGGGCGAGTCCTCTGCATTTGGTGAGAAAGAAAGATGGCGGATGGCGACCCTGTGGGGATTATAGGGCCTTGAATGAAGTTACGAAGCCGGATCGCTACCCTCTACGCCACATTCATGATTTTTCGTCCAACCTTGCAGGCAAAAATATTTTTTCCAAAATGGATCTCACTAGAGCCTACAATCATATTCCAATTGAACCCTCTGACGTTGAGAAAACTGCAGTAACGACTCCTTTCGGACTCTTCGAGTTCCCAGCAATGTGTTTTGGACTGAAAAATGCAGCACAAAGTTTCCAACGTTGGATGGACGAAATATTTGGAGATTTGGATTACGTTTTCGTGTACATAGACGACGTCCTGGTAGCATCATCATCCAAACAAGAGCATCGTCAGCATTTACGAACAGTTATGGAACGTTTTCGCAAACATGGGATATCCCTCAACCCGGCAAAGTGTGCCTTCGGCATTCCATCGGTTGATTTTCTTGGATACCGCATCTCAGCTAACGGCACAGTTCCTTTACCTGACCGAGTGAACGCCCTTACCAAATCTGAGAGACCAAAAACCATTCGCTCCCTAAGACGTTTCTTAGGTGCTCTGAATTACTACCGGCGCTTCCTTCCACATGCTGCAAGAACCCAAATTCCTCTCCAAAAACTCCTAAACACCAAATTCAAGAAAGAAGACTCTACCATCGAGTGGACACCGGAGCTTGTAAAGGCTTATGAAGGTTGCGTGAGCGGTTTAGCGTCCGCCACCATGTTAGCGCATCCTCATCCTACTTCGTCAATTGTACTCGTCGTTGATGCATCTGATTTTGCGATTGGGGCAGTCCTTCAACAAGCGCGTGGGAATGCTTTTGAGCCTCTTGCTTTCTTTTCTAAAAAGCTTAACGAGACCGAACGTCGGTACAGTACATATGATAGAGAGTTATTGGCGATTTACTCAGCTGTTCAACACTTCCGACATTTGATCGAGGGGCGACCGGTCACAATTTACTCCGATCACCGGCCGCTAGTGTTCGCTTTCCGACAGAACCCAGAAAAAGCCACACCTAGACAGTTCCGACATCTTGATTTCATTTCACAGTATACTACAGACATTCGACACATCTCAGGATCTGAAAACGTTGTGGCTGATTATTTTTCTCGACTGGAGGCTATCAGCACATTTGATTTTGCTGATGTCGCAAAAGAACAGCGGACTGACGAATCTCTTCATCAAATTTTGACGAACCCGTCAAAATTCTCTCTGAAGTTGTCAAATATTCGCGTCCCTGGACTTGGGATTTCTCTCTACTGCGACGATTCACAGAGACCATTCATCCCTCAAGTGCTGCGGAAGCAAGTTTTTCACCTGATCCACGACAATTCTCATCCTTCACCCAGAAGATCAGCAAGGCTTATTAAAGACCGATTCGTGTGGCCATTTGTTGAAAAAGATGTCCGGCTGTGGGCCAAAACATGCCTTCATTGCCAACGCGCCAAGGTCGGTCGACACACTCGAGCTCCACTGGCACAGTTCCCAACCGATCTGCCTCGTCTTAGACATGTCCACTTGGACATCGTTGGGCCATTGCCACAGTGTCAGGGACAACGTTACATCGTAACCATGATCGATCGAGTTACATCATGGGCTGAAGCAGCACCCATTCCAGACATCACAGCTGAAACTGTTTCTCGAGCCTTTGTTTCGACTTGGATTCCACGATTCGGCGTACCAGCAAGTCTAACCACTGATCGTGGTCGGCAGTTTGAATCGGATCTCTTCCGATCGCTCAATCACACGCTCGGTATTCGGCACTTCAGGACTACTGCCTACCATCCTCAGGCTAACGGAAAGATTGAGAGGTGGCACCGCTCGTTGAAAGCTGCGCTGAAGTGCCACAGCTCTAGGGAATGGATCGACGCCCTTCCTGTAGTATTACTTGGTCTTCACAGCGTCATTCCAGAAGATGGATACAGTCCAGCGGAACTTCTTTATGGTCAAACGTTACGTCTTCCGGGCGACCTTTTCCTCGAAACCTCACATGGTCCCACTGACTTGGCCAATTTTGTCCAACAACTGCGACAGACCTGCGACAAAGTTCGACCTTCGCTGGCTTGCAAACCGGACGCTCGAAAATTTTTCATCCATCCTAGCTTGGAGACAGCTAGTCATGTATTCGTCCGAGTTGACAGTGTTAAAAAACCTTTACAATCCCCGTTTGATGGCCCTTTCCGGGTCCTGAAGAGAAACTCAAAATTTTTTACACTCGATATTAATGGTAGGACAGACACAGTGTCGATTGACCGACTGAAACCTGCTTTCCTGCTACAAGAGTTCCCAGTTCCTCCCGCGCAGTCATCGCCCTCTACGAACGGAGATCCATCATCACCGAAAATCACAAGGAGTGGTCGCGTGGTTCGTTTACCCGTACGGTTCGGTGATTAGAGGGGGGGTGATGTGGCGACTCAGATGACGACTTCATCTGGCCGCCTACATACTTACTCGTTGCTAGGGACGAACATCTGTTTGGAGATCGCGATGTGAACGATTCAGTGTTTACTTTAGAAAACTGATTCTCATTCTACTTTTGCTTCTGCATAAATAAATATCGTTCGTGAGTTACTTATTTCCTAAAAGAGGATGCCATCCTCATTTTAACCATACAATGAAACAGAAACACAAACTCATAATCAAAATCGAAGTCAAACTCACAATGAAACAGAAACACAAACTCATAATCGAAATCGAAGTCAAACTCACAAAGAAACAGAAGCACAAACTCATAATCGAAATCGAAGTCAAAGTCACAATGCAACCAAAACTCAAACTCATAATCGAAATCGAAGTCAAACTCACAACGAAACAAACACAAACTCATAATCGAAATCAAAGTCAAACTCACAATTAAACAGAAACTCAAACTCATAATCGAAATCGAATCAAACTCACAATGAACAGAAACACAAACTCATAAATGAAATCGAAGTCAAAGTCACAATGCAACCAAAACTCAAACTCATAATCGAAATCGAAGTCAAACTCACAATGAAACAGAAACTCAAACTCATATTCGAAGTCGAAGTCAAACTCACAATGCAACAGAAACACAAACTCATAGTCGAAATCGAAGTCAAACTCACAATGAAACAGAAACACAAACTCAAAATTGAAATCGAAGTCAAACTCACAATGAAACAGAAACTCAAACTCATAATCGAAATCGAAGTCAAACTCACAATGAAACAGAAACACAAACTCATCATCGAAATCGAAGTCAAACTCACAATGAAACAGAAACACAAACTCATAATTGAAATCGAAGTCAAACTCACAATGAAACAAAAACTCAAACTCATCATCGAAATCGAAGTCAAACTCACAATGAAACAGAAACTCAAACTCATCATCGAAATCGAAGTCAAACTCACAATGAAACAGAAACTCAAACTCATATTCGAAGTCGAAGTCAAACTCAGAATGAAACAGAAACACAAACTCATCATCGAAATCGAAGTCAAACTCACAATGAAACTGAAACACAAACTCATAATTGAAATCGAAGTCAAACTCACAATGAAACAGAAACTCAAACTCATCATCGAAATCGAAGTCAAACTCACAATGAAACAGAAACTCAAACTCATAATCGAAATCGAAGTAAAACTCAAAAGAGTCAAAGGTCAAACTTTTCGGTTTCATTGTGAGTTTGACTTTGAGTTCGATTAAGCGATTGAATTTTGGTTTCATTGAAGTTTGACTTCGTGTCTGACTATGAGTTTGAGTTTCTGTTTCATTGTGTTTGACTTCGATTTCGATGATGAGTTTGAGTTTCTGTTTCATCGTGAGTTTGACTTCGATTTCGATTATGAGTTTGAGTTTCTGTTTCATTGTGAGTTTGACTTCGATTTCAATTATGAGTTTGTGTTTCTGTTTCATTGTGAGTTTGACTTCGATTTCAATTATGAGTTTGTGTTTCTGTTTCATTGTGAGTTCGACTTCGATTTCGATTATGAGTTTGAGTTTCTGTTTCATTGTGAGTTTGGCTTTGATTTCGATTATGAGTTTGAGTTTCTGTTTCGTTGTGAGTTCGACTTCGATGTCGACTATGAGTTTGTGTTTCTGTTGCATTGTGAGTTTGACTTCGATTTCAATTTTGAGTTTGTGTTTCTGTTTCATTGTGAGTTTGACTTCGATTTCGATTATTAGTTCGAGTTTCTGTTTCATTGTGAGTTTGACTTCGACTTCGAATATGAGTTTGAGTTTCTGTTTCATTGTGAGTTTGACTTCGATTTCGATTATGAGTTTGAGTTTCTGTTGCATTGTGAGTTTGACTTCGACTTCGAATATGAGTTTGAGTTTCTGTTTCATTGTGAGTTTGACTTCGATTTCGATTATGAGTTTGAGTTTTGGTTGCATTGTGACTTTGACTTCGATTTCAATTATGAGTTTGTGTTTCTGTTTCATTGTAAGTTTGACATCGATTCCGATTATGAGTTTGAGTTTTGGTTGCATTGTGAATTTGACTTCGATTTCAATTATGAGTTTGTGTTTCGGTTTCATTGTGAGTTTGACTTCGATTTCGATTATGAGTTTGTGTACCTGTTTCATTGTGAGTTTGACTTTGATTTCGATGATGGGTTTTAGTTTATGTTTTATTGTGAGTTTGACTTCGATTTCGGTTATGTGAGTTTGACCTTTGACTATTTGAGTTTGACTTCGATTTCGATTATGAGTTTGTGCTTCTGTTTCATTGTGAGTTTGACTTCAAATTTGATTATGAGATTGAGTAGGTATCTGTTTCATTGTGAGTTTGACTTCGATTTCGATTATGAGTTTGAGTTCCTGTTTCAATGTGAGTTTTACTTCGAGTTTGATTTGAGTTCTGGTTTTTGTTTCATCGTGAGGTTGGTAATGAGTTTATCATACGGGGCTGGTTGGAATGGTTGTCTTCTAAAAGCTACCCGGCGCAGATATTGCAAAATCGTTCATATTCGTCAATTCTGATCCTACATACGTTTCGTGCCAAATATTATGTTACCCTTCCGTTGGTACAGACCAAGGATTGCTGCCAAAACTAACTTCGCATTCGGTCTGGAGGGCGTCAGAAAACTTTATTTATTTAGGGTTCGGATCGAAATACAAAGGATTAGCGAACTTTTCCTCTCTCGCTTCTGCGGCTGAGCGATCATCTCGGCGAACTACCACCTCTCATTTCATTGGTCGTCCGTCGCCTCAATAACCTCCTTACTTTCAGCCCCGGCCAAACTTCTGAGTTCTCTGTCGGTAATGCGGGGAGACATTATTAACCAAACCCAGCCATCCCTCTTGGCTGTTATTGCTCGATCCGTTCCGGGGTTATAGCATTTTTGCTGTTCCTTTAACACCCACTTTTCACTCTGGGTTTGGGTAACAATTTATGAACGAAACCCGATTTACAAATACTCATGAGGTTATATGTCAATAAGGAACCTCACTTTTCGAAGGTATTGACTTCAACAATATTTTTTTTTTTGCCAATGCGAAAATATTTAGCATTTTTGGTGCAAATGCTCGGAGCGAATCGCGATCCCATTTTTTGGGCCTCACTGCAATCTAAATGTCTTTTTTGTCGGATATAATGTACCTCTCTTTGCTACTGGATTAAATGCGAACTTTATGGATGGATAAATCCGTGCCGTTCATCTTGGAGATTGAGATTGTTCTATCTTGCAAAAGTGCTTAAGGGAAGTGATATAAATGAAGCTCTAGGACTTAGTATGCCAATCTATCCGCCTCGACGCTTTCCAGGCCCCCGCGCATTTTCTAAGGTTAAACGCTCTCGGGCGCTCCCTGAATTCTCGAACTTGGTTCTTATTTTAGACACGCTCCCCCTTTCCATTCGCCTTACCTCGGTCGGGTTTTGATTAGCTGCTATTAAAACGTCGTTCCCGCGGTGGTTCAATGTGAATAAGAAAGCAACCGGTTAATGGAGCTCTGAATCTTGAACAGCGGGGACCTTGTAATTTCAGGAGATGGTGTAAAATTAATGGGCATTGACGTGAAGCGGAAGCGTGGAGTTGAACTTCGACCTGATTTTATTGTGTTTTGGGAGAGTTGTGGGACGACATGAGCGAGATCACCATACGGCTTCATGTGTGGCTTCATCAGCTGCAAAGAACTGTATGTTGAAATGGTCCTGAAAACCTCACCAAAGTCCGCCATGGTGATGGAACCATTTCCGTTTACGAATTAATCAGAAATACGGCAGAGCTCTTCTGCATGTTGAATGACATACTCAAAACAAACTTGGACGATCAGGAGCAAGAATATTTCGATGGTGAAACTGCAATACTGCCCAATTCAAAGCATCGTGTCTTTTACGGGCGTGGGTTGCCTACTTCCCAGAATTTGGATTGATGGAAACTTGGCATATCACGCGTCCATGGATTGCATGGCAAAACGATTGGGCAGTGTTGATTCAACATCGTCGATTTATTGACTTTGTGGTAGGTAGGCGTTTTCCATAACATACCCATCAGGATGAATTCGTTCATTGATGGGATGGGTTTATACAAATACACGATCTTCATCAAGTTTTCAAAGAGCAGTCGAAGCGCCTTGTTGGAACGGGGTTGTGAAATGACAACGCTGAATTTCCCTTCCCAGGGAGGAAGGACTTCTATTTACCTTCTGAGGAACGGTGCCTTCCTCCCTCAGTCAAGTTAGCAGGCATTATACCTCGCTATTTAGTCGACTCGTAATTAACAGCAGTGTTATATCGACGCGATGAATTCCTCCGGAGGCCCAGGAGTTGTCAACTGAAGAAGCCCCCGGAAAACAGGAGCATTACAAACACCTACAAAAATACCTACATCTCATCAAAGGTACAAACATCTTTTTCGATGGTCGTTGATGTCTAATACGTTGTTAACTATCAAAATCACGGGCGGAGTTTGAATAAGAATTTTCATAATTTTCCTGCCAATTACCGACCATTGAACATCAAAGGGCCCACATTACTTCATCCCCTCATTGATGACCCCAACGCGGACGAGCCAATTTTTTTGCCTCTTCATTTATAACGCCACACTCGAGCTCTGGTTTCAGGAATGTAAGCCTGCGCACTGTGTACACTCTGCCGGCCACGGAGTCAACCACACACGGCCGCTCAAACTCAATTTTGTTAAAAGGGGGAGTGATGTGGCGGCCTTCTCACTAGGTCCGCTCGTCCATTGGCAGATCGTATCCTCTAAGCGTTTCGATATTAGTATAAAACTGCTAATTATCGATCAACGGATTATTGAACATCAAAGGTTCATCTTTAACACCAGGAATCAATTTTACTCAGGATGGTGGCATCCCCATCCATAATTTTTACAAAATTTGGTGGATGTAAGTTACCCCGTTGCCACCCCAGGAAAACTGTTACTGGTTCACAGCCAATACTTCAATCCGGAGTTTTGAGGCGGAGTTCAGATTGTTGTTTAGGCGCCGGGTGAAAAACCATACAAATCCCATAGATACATAGAAATCCCACAAGTTTTGTTTATCCCTACTTTTTCGTTTGCGGCCCTCCACATTTGTTCGCAGGTTAGCGGGTTGTGAGATAAATTATATCCCGTATGAGCCAAAAATTCCCTGTCTCACAAGAGCAGTTCTCGGGTGAGGATTAATTCAATTCAGCGACGCGAGGTAGCTCCTAGTGCTGAAGGGTGCAGCCACTCTCCAAGTAGATTAAAACACGGTTCGCAGGGCAAGCAACAGCAGACGGAGCAGTACACAGGCCAACACCCACCTGGATGAGTTGAGATTGATTCAACAGCTGCCTCTGTACCTTGCAGTGCTTCAACATTGATCTACCTACTACACTTGAAGGAAGATTACTAGAAATGCGATCACCCGCTTGTGAGAAGCATGTGAATGCTTATTTTTCTCTAAAACTGTGAGAAGGGGCACTCTTGAAGACAATAATGATAAAATGCCTAATAAAATGACATCAAAATGTTTTACCTTTTTCAATAAAGAATTTATTCAGAAGAACGAGTTAAACTTTTACCAACAATTTTGAGGAGTTTGGGAGTTGTGAACGGAACCATTCTCTAAAAAAAAGAAAGAACTCCCATGAAAGCAACAACCGAAAAACAAAAATGAACAAACTCGTTCTTGAAATGTTATTCTTTTAACCAATCTTGGACCAATTTTGGTTCGGTTTTTGGACCGTTCTTTAACTAATTTTAGACTGATTTAATGGCGGTCACAATTTCTATAAGCAATTTTCAAAACCTGCAAAATTTTCAAAAATAAAAGTGGGGGTATAATGGGTACGGCGGGTGATATGGCCAACTTGACTTGCTCGGTGTCGAGAGCCCAAACTACTGGGAAGGTTGTGAACGTTACTACCATGTTACCATGTTACTGACCATGGTCAGTTTTCTTCGTTTCCTCCATAAAGGCGTTGAATAATGTTATCCTGTTCGTGTAATAAGGTTTCACAATTTAAGTCTTTTGGTGTAATAGTTTTTTATTTTTAAGTAGGTATTTTCTTAAGATCTTTACATTTGGACCACGAGAATGTCCTTCTTCTTTTCTCGCGTTACTCCTGTCCTAAAACACAACAAAACAAACAACAGCTTCTTCTTCTTCTTCTTTAGTACCTAAAGTCCACCTGTCCCGATCAACGTCAGACATCAACAAATCAACATAATATGTTACGATCGAACATATTATGTTACAGTTCGATCGTTTTTCAAACTTTTTTCCAAGTCAAGTCCAAAGGAATTTTTTTCAAAGGATTTTGAATATTTTATAGGTCAAACTTCCGATCAGATTTTAAATTTTTGAACGGTTAGTCAATTAACACTAGGTAACTTGACTTTTTTTCTGCAATATTAAACTGAAATAATCAATCGGTTTTCCATCTTGAGATGGCCCCAGTTAAGCACCAATTTGCTCGGCTACTTGAGAACATTGTTACGATGGGATGAGAGTGGAAAATATTGCTTTTGCCAATCTCAAAATTCGAGCACTCCTCCATCGTCGTCTGTAGTCCGATTTCCCTGTAGAATAATTTCCTCCCGATAAATATGGCCTCTTATTTAATCGACGGGCCAAGTTTGCGTTAACTCGAGGACTTTGTCTTCCAAGGGAGTTGAAGCAAATCGGATGGTGGGAGTAAAGCGGGTGACTAAGGGCTCTTGAACCGTCTTCTATTTTCTTCGGAAATTGCCGAGACATTTGTTAAATTAATCGCTCTTTCACGTCCCTGTGTTTGACTTGTGAATGGGTTAGAAAATATCGTGGGAGTGTCTTAGCTCTTGAACATTCCTTCGGACTAAGTTTTTGCTCGTTTGATTTGCCAAAGGAAAATTATGAAAATTTGGTGCTCACCTGAGATTGTCTTACTTGAAGACCTCGATTCTTCAGCTAATTTGCTACAATTTTTGTTTCTTAAACTTTTTTGTGAGCCCTAGAAAAATTACAAATTTTTCGATTTGAAGTTTTTTTTGTGTTTATGACTTTGAATTAATAAAATTGATACGTCCCTCAATTCCCGTCCCAAAATGAGGGTGACGTTGGAGAGCGCAATTAATTTTCTATAGGTACGCTAATGGTATTCGCCGCTTTAGAACATTAGGTTGAAGTATAAAAAACTGGGCCAAAGTTGAAGCGAAGTTGTCATTTATCAGGGTCAGCAGGTATACACTTCGCCAAGGAAAAATGTATTTTCTTCTTTAGGGCCAATGAAAATAACGTATTTAATTAACTGAATATAACGGTAAATTTTGCGAGTACTTCAATATTTAAGGGGATCATGGCTATTTGACTGAAACTAAGTCAAAAACAAGGAAAAACCGTTGAATTGAAAAAATTGTACTTTTTCTTGGCTCACAAAAAAAATTTGTTTTATTAAGACAAAAATTGAAGCAAATACGATAAAGAATTGACTCCTTCAAGGAAAATAATCTTAAGTGTGAACGCTGTATTTTTTGCTATATTGGTATTGAAATCAGGCTATTTGGAATTTTCGGTCAAACTTAGCTGATACTGAAGGCTTCACTGACGTGAAGTTTCCTCATGCTCCGCGTCATACTATTTTTGTCCAAACAACAGGGGAAGAGACTCGATTGAAATGCATTCCAGCTCGGAAAACCGCAATCAAATGTCGTTTTGACGGGAGATTTGTTGCGCTATTTAAACCACTAGCTTGCGTGGCTGAAGGTGATGAAAAAACTATTCTTTTACACTCAGCTCACGAGAATAACGCGAGGGCTGCTGTTGCGGCTGACGAATGGCACGAATCGCTGACGGATGATAAATTACCTTCGATGTTCAATCTTCCGTCGATGTCGACGCTCGTGCAATGAATTACTGGTATCATCTTTCAGCAGGAATCCTCGGAGCATGTTAGATCGTGACCAGCAAGCGCTGATTCAACGTATGAAAACATGTTTATTGATAACGCAAGGTGAGATGGGACATATTCATGAGAAATTTAATATATTTCCAATATCTATTGACAAAAACTAGTGGGTGTCTTTGGATCGGTTTCGACCTTCAGGCTCACGCAAAAATGTGGACGCATGCACGCAAGCGTGAAAAATCCATTCAGCTCGCGGACGTGGCGCGAAGGCATAGAAAAAACTAAATGTACCCATCTGTAGGGAGTTTTATTTAATACCGGTGTCAGGACTGCGGCTGTAAAAAGGGCGAGTGGGAGTTGAACGATTTTCTTTCAAACCGCGGAAAATGCGATTTTGACGGACATAAACTAAAACTTTACCGACGCGATTTAGTTCGCCGAGACAAAGCACTCTATTTGCTAACATAAATGACCTTTCCACGGCAGACCGAGCGGCATTGAAGTTGCCAATCTTGCAGGAAGCGAGGGTTTGATATTTTCGCCGCAAGTCGAAAGGTGTCTGTGAGTGATGTCTGAGAGGCTTTAAAAGGTAGGGGGGGACGAGTTTTCAAAGGAAATGGCTCGCACAGCCGAAGAAAGTGTCGGAAGCCGTGAAAGAGTTTGATAGAAAACAACGGCGAAGCTTTGAAAATTGGAGAGACCGAAGGAAAGGGAAAAATGTAACGGACTGGAAAAGGGAGGTGCGTGCGAAAACATTGGGGGCCGAGACGCGGGGATTGCGGCACTTGAAGCCAAATTGATGATGGATCAATAGCAATCCGAGCCATTACGTGGAGAGGGTAAAGGTTTACCTGTGCAGCCGGAGTGAGATCCGTCTCTTCCAACTGAGGGATTGCCTAGGGAAAACAAACTGGCGAAATATTTGTTGAGGCACTTCCTCAATTCCTTTGCTGTGAGTACACCGAGAGAGCGAGTCGCAGATGACTCTGAAATAACCTCAGGTAACCTGCAGGGCATGATGAGATTAGAATCAAATCTTGATCGATTATCAGAAATATTTAACTTATTTTGGGAATCTATGCTGGGGGTTCAAGGTCGGACCTCGTATCATGTGATATAGCGAAGAGTTGCCGAAACTTGTTCAGCTACGTTCCAAAAAAACCTACAAAAATTAGCTATAATAAAGAAATTCTTTGATTTGGGAAAATGTTAGTATAAAATTTATTACATTTACATATTACAATTACCTACTTACTTATTGCAAAATTGTTGTACTGTAAAATTAGTGCAAAGTTGTAGGTAGTTTGTCTCATAAATGTTTTTGGGGTCTTTTTGCAGGGCTGAACAGTTAACTGTTACCTGAACCTGTCAGGGGAAGGAGACACAAACGGTGCCACTATACCTAATATATATTTTGGAGCCCAGAGGATGATAATTATTACAATACCTAATAATTATTATTATCATAAGGCAAACCCTTCATTAATAATTAGAAAATGATGTTCCACTGCTGTGGGGTTACTAAGTAAGTCTTATTTCTTTGAAACTCGGTACTACAAATTTCGGAGGAATTCATTATTTCGACCGCTGAACTTAATCCCAAGCACCTTGTTACCTTCTCTCGTTCACCGTCGAAAAATACCAGAAACTATAGGCATTGGTTCAGCGGTCACTCGAGTTTTAAATTTGAAGATGACGGGATTGCAAACTTCGCTGATTCAAGTTTCAAAACGAGGGCAATAAGAGGCAAGAGAACTGAGCAATCCAATTAGTAGCAGGCGAAGTAATCTGAAACTGCTGTGCACCTCGAGGGTAAAAATAAATTAACGAGAAAAACTTGACGGCGGAAATAAGCAGGAAAGTATGGAAGCAAAAAACGACTTAAGAGTTTTAAAACCATAAGTGATTCGTTATGTTTCAATAACTAAACTTTGGTTGAAATAAGATTTCATTCCATGATTTCGCTTTCAATAAATACATGGAAAATAAATGCATAAATAAGAGCAAAATAATGTAATCTTGCTTTGTTGAAGGCTCATACACAGAGAATAACAATATTTTTTATAGGTACCGCACAAATGTTCGTACCTATTTTCTATTTTCTCCATCACCTCAAATCAGGACAACAGTCATAGTGAAATTTTGTTAGTATGTAATAATAGTAGTATGATAAAATAATAGTTACATTATTATTAACAGGATTACATTATTTGTGCGATCGGCCATAATGCTAGAGGGGAAAGAATCTTTTCCCAACATGAGCTCACGATGGAACGTTATGGTACGATAGTAATCATCATTGTCATTATTAGATAACGCGCTCTTTAGGGCAATGGATATTGATGATTGAGGCCTGTAATGTATCATGCATGTCACGAAGACTGCGTGATCTATGATCTGTTCATAATCGAGGCAGGCCTAACATAATGCATGAAAACAATGATTAATCGATTTCATAGTGTAGCAGCACATAATCAGGAAGTTCGTCCTCGGAAAAGAGATTTTTTGTGCATGCAGAAGAAAAATCCTTCCAAGACTGAGCAATAAGCTTGATCACCTCGTCATTTTAGATTCAAGATAAGGACAAATAAGGTGGCGATGTTTCTGCATTACAATTGATAAGAATACCCTCTCGGAGCAAAATAATCGCCTAGTTATGCGGCAGGTAGCCATGTTTCAAAGAGATAAGGCAAGAAGGAATAATTGCTTCCTTACGGCAGGAGAAAAGTCATATTATAATTCATTTTAAAGGTTAAGCAAAGAGGTACAGCAGAATTCCTCTCTCGTCTAGCAGTAACAGTAACTGGCACGAATAATAAATGGAAGTTAGCTGCAATCTCAACTAGCAAGATAATCCTTCATTCGAATTTACTGCCGAAAAAATTATTTCTAGATATTTATTTTTAGACCTATTTAGGTCTAAAAAATAAATAAATTTATTAATAATTAAAATAATTTTATTTAAATAGTCAAAATTAATAATTTCAATGATCAAGTTAATTAACGAGTGTAGGTAACTGCAAGTTGTCATACGTTTACGTTGAAATATGAATAAGATGCGTGTTATCCACCCAGCACTAATTTCAGCAAAAAAAAAAGAACCCCGTCTTTTTATCAAAGGAAAATACCAAAGTCATCGATTCAATTCCCTGGGAATAGGGTTTATCGCCCTAATTTTTCAACTTTATTCAAAGTCACTTGAACGGAATAATAGAAGAAAAATACCCGACGATTTTGCTGCTCTATTGAATGAAAATATCTCACAGGGGGTTAAAAAAGGGCTGAGGGTTTACTGCCGAAAGCGACGTCAGAAAAGTCAATATGAATAGAAGATGGATGTAATCGGAGGGTAGCGGCAAATGATTTTCAGATAAGGTAGCCTTAAAAATGGGGCAAATAATAAATCGCATAAAAAGTCGAACTATTGACACCGAGTTTAACCCTTTTGCAAGAATGGACAGTCAATAGAAATCGCTGTTTTACAGTAGCAACATACGAGTAGATACATCAATGACTCGATTTGATCATATCAATCCAGTGGTGAGTAGGTAACACATATAGATTTCGTGTTATATTAGGTACATTTTTAGAACAAATTGATTATTTTTGACCCCTTCGGAAGCATAAAGATCCTAAATGTCAAAAACCACGATATGCAAATTTCTCAAATTTGAGTAAAGTTTCCGATATAGCTGCTATGACGCAGAAAATCATAATTTGTTCTCAAAATAGAGTAATTGGTGCGCGGGCTCTAATGTTAACAATGCCTTAACGTAGGTAAATGGGAAACAAATAAAATGCGCTGTTTACTAACGAGCTAGCATACTAACAAGTATTATACAGCCTCATACTCAAGCAGGAGAGCATGACGCGCTTGCGGAGCTGATTAAGTTTGAACATGATTATATCTTTGGTTTCATACTTCCTTTGTGGTATGCTTGTACCCCTCGAGGAAGACTTCTCGACTGTAACACTGACGACATACAATATTCTCGCGGAGTTTCTTGTCAAGAGATAATTTCCATTGAACGCTATCGAGAAGACGACGTTCCCCGGTGGAGAGTCTAAAACTAGTTTTAGCAGGGGATGAACCCAGTTATAAAGGACAATAATGAGCTTTCCGTGAAATGATGCAGAATACATGCTGTGATCTGTGAATTATACGCGTTTCTAAAATGGCACGAGTCTCTAAAAAATTAGACATTTTAAATGTTGCCCGTGGAATGTCGGCCGTGAGCTGTAGATTCGATAGTCAGACTCGGCCAGTTCAGAACATCATTTTTAAAAATTCATCTGTTTATTATGATGGCGTGTCGGAAAGAACACATCCTTCATCTAGACCATATTTTTAAAAACCATTTTTAACCATATCTAGACAATTTTTAAAAATCTATAATAATAAAAGCAAGTGTTTGTTTGTTTGTTTGACCGAGCTCTCCAGCCAAATCTATCGCACGCAGGGACCTGGAATTTTTTACACGGAAGCACAAAGGGGCTGGCAACAAGACCTCAAAGCCCAATTTTCAATTTTTGAAAAAAAAAATTTTTTTTAATTTTAAAAAAGTGAAAAAAGTGAATTTTAAAAAAGTGAGTTTTAAGTTTGTAAAAAGTAAAAAAAGTGAGTTTTAAACGTAAAAAGTGAATTAAGTGAAAAAAGTGACAACACGGGGACACGGGCGGGTACAGCTATCAATTTTTTACAACTGATTGTTTTACGGGGTCCTAAAAGAAAGTGTACAATGTTTGTGCAATGTTTGCGAGAGAGAGATTCCTGCGCTATTCACTCATCTTTATTTTCTGATTTTTTTGCACGGGCAACGCCGGGCGGGTACAGCTAGCCATGAATAAATATCAAACGTCTAACAAAATACATCACAAAAAAAAATTGGAGTTGAGCTTGTGGGTTGAGTTGGTGGGTAGAGTTTGTCTGCTGAGTTTATAGGTTGAGTTTACGGGTTGATTTTGTGAGTGGAGTATGTGGGTTGAGTTTGAGAGTTGATTTTGCAGGTTGAGTTTTTTTTTGGGGGGGGGGGGTGGTTAGAGTTTGAGCGTTGAGCTGATGATGTTTGAGAGGTGAGTTTATGGGTCGAGTTTGTGGGTTGAATTCGTTAGTTGAGTTTGTGAGTTTATCTTGTTTATTGTGCCTAGTTAAAATGGATATATCTGTACGTATGCATGCTTTTCCATGCATCGATCAATATTTCTGATAGTTGTTGATTGATTGGTGATAGGTATAAATTGTTAGGACCTAAAATTGTTCACATTTTAAATTTATTTTCTCACTTTGGCTCTAACACAGAAAAGGACACATCCCACGGTAAATGTTTCTCATTTTCAACATTGCATTCAGCATCGAATACCTCATTCGGAAATTCTTCACTGCTAATTTCAGCTTCCTGCGAGTTTCAACTGAATAGCGGAAATTTCGGCTAACGAACTAAATACACCAATGAAACACTGTGTAAGCAAGAGAGATAATTTCGGAATCTCTCCGTAAACCATTTCGCCACTCAACTTAGCAAACTTCGCCGAAACAATGTTTACCGAATTCCGAACAATCAATCAACGTTTTTTCCTGCTCGCCAATCTAGGGATAGGGAAGATTTTATCGCGGAGCTTTCTTTCTTTGTATGACAGGGATCCCATATTTTTGTATTGGCAAGGTACCCGGCCCAGACTGAATTTCACGAGCCAGTGAAAATTGTTGAGTTCTCGTTTGCTTTCCCACCCCTGCTCCTGGCTCCCGAAAATTCGTTTTTCCATTTATTACCACCCACTTCAGCCCCTTCCATTGACTGGAACAAGACACACATTTTCCATAAAATCAAAGTCAGGGAGGAGTCAGGGTGGCCGAGGTGGCTAAGGCGTGTGACCTTCTGTGTTTGCGAGGGGTCTTCAGTTCAATTTTCACGGCCAGCTCCACTGTCGAGGCAAAAAATCCTTGGCATGAGCTGACAATCTCTGGCTAAGCCCGATGGGCTTGTTCAACGAACTCTGAACCTTCTCTTCTATCCAAATAGGTTCAACGCGTTGGATCCGGTCCCTCTCCACTCAAGGGGGTGAGGCAATGAGTAGCCGTGTGTTACAGTACATAAGTGCTGTGAGACTAGAGCGACATGTCCTGAATAGTTTCGACCCACTCCTTGAGGGCGGCAGGGCACGCCCGGGACAACTTCGGTTATCGGACGAAAAGCCAACGCCTGGAACGGCGGTTTACCTTACCTTACCTTACCAAAGTGACTAAAAACAAATTAACCAATTGAACTTTGGAAAATATTCCTGAGTAGTGTAACACTTCAAAATGAAAATGGCTCAGGTAGTCAGTATTATTCAGAGTAGTGATACTTTTCCGATACCATTACAAGCCTCGATGCTTTGAACCTTCATCCGATTCCCAGTAGGTTTGAGGTAGATTGGGAAATTGGAGAACCTTCCGGAAGATTGGGAATCGGGGAAAAGGGAAATTATTATAGCCAAATAAGGCGGAGGAAGATTTCAGAGACAAAAAGGAAATAAGAGAGGAAACGGTCCGAGCTTTAAAGGCTTCGACGGGGAAAATATTCAGTATTCGATGACGGAACTGATTGTCCGTGGAATATCGGACGTATCAAACGGAACTGAAAGTTTAATTAACTTCGGTAAAAGGTTTCCTTCCTGGAATTGGAAGGTCATGATGATTAATCGTCAATCTTGGCAGTTTTAGGTCTTGGGGTCTTGGTCCTCTATCTGGGCTTGTTATGTTGTGACCTGACCTGTTTCCAAATGCAAGTTAACATGGTAGACACAGTACAGTTTTCTGGAGGCAATCGCAGCCATGCATAAACCCGAAGCAAAATGCTTTACTCCAAAAACTTACTTTAATCTGCAAAATTTTACTCCAGTAACTGAAGTACCTAAAGGCTTCGATTTCCATTCAAAAGTGATGAATGGAATAAAAATGTATGAAATCGAAGCATTTTCTGCAGTTCTGAAGTAAAAAGGATTTTGCTTTTGTTATATGCACACTTGCCACCAAAGGTCGAGTACACACCAAGATCTAATAGCTCATCCCTTTTTTCACCCCTTACTGACGATAATGCACCAAAAATTTGAAATTCACTCAAAAAACTGTAGTCGGGTCACTGACGAATGAATACCGTGCCTCTTGAGTAAGGGGATGTCCTCGTAAAATCGAGGTTTTCGATGGTAATCAGCGAAGCAACCCGAGGCCCCGTTAGTGGCTTCGTTGAGCGGCGAAATTTCATCGAAGAATCCCCTCGACTACTCGTTGGACACGTATATCGAGGGGTCTCATACTCCTATCATTCTGGCTGACAAGTTTTGAGATGAAATTTTTTCACCGGAATTCATAGTACACGCATCGAGCCTGCGTCAAACTCGTATCGAGAAAAGGGAAATTACTGTTAACGAGAATTGCACGTGCCGTTTCGACATTTACGCCCCAATAGGTATTTAAAAAATTGTTTATCGCTATGAAGGTATGGCGGGGTCCAGCAGTAGCCAGAAAACTGTCTGAAAAAACTAAAAAAAAAAACCTTTCGTAATCAACAAACTATTCAACATAAACTCAAAACTGGTTATTTTCCAGTTAAAAATTCAAACATAAAAGGGCTGATCAAACATAGATACGCTCTCTCCTCGTCGTCCCTCCAAAACATTAGGGTCGTAACTAATAATTAGCTAATAATAATAATTTCCAATAGAGGCACTGATTCCCAAAACTTGCTCCTTGCAAGGTAAACCGTTTTTCAGAAATCACGAAAAACCTCTAAAACGTTATTGTACAGCCTATTCGCATGTTTTTTTGCACCACATGATTAAGATTACATCAATGGAGCTCTGTATGCAAGGAAAGATAAATCTATTGAAAACTAATTGCGTAGGAACGAATTTAAATTTACAAGGAGAGAGTTTTGGCACTAAACCTTGCATCTGACGAGTTTTGGAACTGACCCAGCTTAGAGTCTTTAAAGATCTCACATAAATCCATGAAGACACGCATGGTTATGGCTTGGCGTCTTGGCGAAAACTGAGGTGACAGGTTTCTCTTGACAAGGTTACCTAGCTCAAGGAGCCAGTTTTACTACCAAAATCTCATCGAGCTAGTTTTGGAACTCACAACTGACTGCAAGGAACGAGTTTTGGATCTCATCCAGGTATTTCAAGGTCAATTAAACGGAGAAGGAGCTCGTTTTTCTCAATTCTGACTTCGGATTCCAAAAGAGCGAACACAAACCTTTCAGAAACCGCTGTCACCCCAATTTTCGTTAAAATTGCAAATAGCGAGTTTTGGAAATCACAGCCTCAATAGTAAATTATTATTTTTTCATCTCGAACACTTCAGATGATTGTATTTAAGCAAAACTCAACTTGTTAAGGGCTTATCGTTGAAAAAATCGTCGCCTACTTTGTGGAGCATGCCGCCTTTTTTAGAAATCAAGGAAAACATGTGACAACATAATTGGGGTATTCAAAGCAAGGAGGAGGACGACAAATTGAGAACCCAATATTGCTTAATAGGGGCCCTCATTAGGGAAAGTTCACCCGACGCTGACGGAAACGATCGCTCCTGAAATATCGAAAGTTATAAACTGAACCGGAAATTTAATTAACTCTTGCGCTCTCTTTCAAAGTACGACGTAAATCTGAATGTTGAATGTCGTTAAAAAAAGAGTAAAGAGGCGAGGGTGGCGGTAATTACTCAGCAAAAATCGATTCCAAAGACCGGCTTTTCATTTCCTAAGCGTATAAAGGAGATATAGGAATTTATTGCCCTAGGTATATAGTTTAAGTTATTGCCTTCTCCGTGGAGGGATCTTTGTTTTAGAAAATAGGATGGCGTTTTGTCGTTCACGTTATTGCCAAACTTCTCTTCATCCTCGGCAGGAATTATTACGATACGGTAGGTTCTGGAGAGCAACTCGTTTTGTGCAGAGGTTTCCCCTCAGTGGTCTTTTCTTCGGCAGAGGTGGAAAATGTATAAATTCCGGTAAGAAAGTTCATCTCAAAAGCGGCAACCGATCCTTTTCATCTTTTTCAATGGCTTTATCCTGGCTAAGGTCTTACGGCAACCAGCTCGTAGCTTTATCCACCCATCCGGGGCATTCCTGGCACGTATTGTAGGTAAATGGTTGGCAAAAAAGCGAGGCGAATTTTCGAACGGTTGCTACCGCATTCGGATTAATGAGATATTTTCGTGTTGAACAGGTTGATCCATCAATGCAGTCAAAATAATGGGCGCAATCGTTATCAATGATGATAATGATGGTACTTTTATCAGGAGAGACATAACCTGAAATAAATTTTAGGTCGAAAAACCCAAGGTTGCGGCCGGTAGCTCGCAGTAGGTGCTAAAATATTCAACAAATATTTCGAATAAGGGACCCGTAACTTCAACTCGATCGGAAATAAAACCGGAGAGGAGCTTGAGCATAGAAGCAAGAAAAATCGGACGGCAGAGAGAATAAAAAGAATAATATTTCCCACTTGCGACATCTGCCCGTGGACTGGTGATAGGATACGCGATCTTCATCTCCACAGATAGCTTACAGTCTCGCTATGTTTTATTTAATATGGCCCCTTCATCTCCATAGTATTGGGTACAGTGAGCCGGAATAATCCTTGCTCGTTCAAGCAAGGTGGACTTACGTCTGCCGTATCGCACGTCCGATTATTTCCCCTATGGGCCCCGTCGGGTGTCGAGGGACCCATTGTGTAAAAATCGTTGAAATACAGCTCGACATGGCTAACGTCAGTAATGGTAGCCCTGTTTTTGCCTATATGGCGTCGCATATATTCACACATGACTTCCATATATTTTGAAGTAAGCTATAATTGTGATTTTTTTTAGAAAAGTATACTTCCCAAATGATAGCAGAGCGACAAAGACGAATTTCCAATAATGTTAAAAGTTTTATCTTGAAACCCCATGAAATGAAAGGTTTAGTAAGAATTGTTGCACAAAAATAATTTCTTCATAAAGAAATCCGTTCAGTGACTGAACTTCAGTCATCAACAAGAAATTCTGTTAAATCTGCAACACTATATCGACAGTCATAGTGTAAAAACCTGTAAGTGTATTTTCGAAAACTTTTCAGGAGGCCAAAAAAACCGTTTATTCCCATTTAAAAGACGTATAGTTTATTGTTCCTTTTTATTTCAAGCCAAAGACCGTTACCGGCAGTTTAAACGTATTTTGGTAAGAATTTTGTTGCAAGACAGGTTTTTATACAGAAATTCATTACTTACAGGGATTCCCAAATTCATTACTTACAGGTTATTACAAACCCCCATAGAATCAAAAATATTCGTCGCAGCTGAGTTATGACGCCACCAGACGGTGCGCAGGGCCAATAGCTACCAGAAAAGCTGTAAACCTCATTTTCGCCAAAAATCGTACTTACAGGTTTTTACACTAGGTATGACTGTCGATATGCTCTATAGTAATTTTGATAAATTTAACAATAAAGATGATATATATTACTATTATGTTTCGTTATGCAGAATCTTATATTGCGCCTCCGGGGAGCTGCTTTTGTATTTCATGTACAGACTTTCAACAGGTCCCCCATCAACAACTTTCGTCGATGTTGTTAGGGAACATACATTAAGCACTAAATTAATTTTTATAAACCTAATTATGTTTCGTTCTGTAGAATCTTATTATGCGCCTCCGGGGTGCTGCTTTTGTATTCCGCGTTCAAACTGTTTCCAAGACACCGAGGCGAACAAGTTGCAGGGAACAAGAGCAAAGATCAACGATGTACCATCCGCCTTAACCCAAAGGTGAAACTGCGGCACAAAGGACAGACCGAACGGCTTCCGCCACTCGCTTTAGCTCCGCTCATCAGCCCAAACTGCATCTCCATTAGGCGAAGCTCGTCGAATAGTTCGCGCACCGATGAAGTATGAAGCTAGAGGAGATGCTGAACTGAGCTAACAAGCTTAACACGCTGCTGCTCGTCATCCCCGAAGCCCAAGGTCGGGACGATAATCGCACCAAATCGAAAACTGTCAAAAATGAGTTCCTTGAATTCCGAAATAAGAAAAAAATCAAACGGGCGTCGTCAAAATTTAAAGGACAGAATGATTTTCGGTATGACATTTTTTATGAAAAACGCAAAATTGGAAGTTTTAGGAAAATAAAAATTTGATAATTCTTCTTGCAATGAAGTATTAAGTTAAAGGAGAGACTGAACTGAGCTAACAAGCTTAACACGCTGCTGCTCGTCATCCTCGAAGTCCAAGGGTGGAACAATAATTGCACTGAATTGAAAATTTTCAAAAATGAGTTCCTTGAATTCCGAAATTAGAAAAAAATCAAACGGGCGGCGTCAAAATTTAAAGGACAGAATGATTTTCGGTATGACATTTTTTATGAAAAACGCAAAATTGGAAGTTTTAGGAAAATAAAAATTTGATAATTCTTCTTGCAATGAAGTATTTAGTTAAAGGAGAGATAGATAGATAGATAGAAACGATGTTTATTTTACAAAATTCCAAGTATTAAGATCAAGTGAAAAACATCATAATGGCATGGTCTTAACCGTCTGCCAGAGGTACTAAGTACGTTTTTATTAATATAATTGAGCAGCAGGACATCTTATAGCAATACACACACATAGATAGTAATTTGATTAGTTTAACAAAATTGTATATATTTTTCGGCATCTCCAATGCATCATTATGTCCCTCAAATGTTATTTATTTAACAGGTTTAATTTTGATTGTTAGATATGTTTCTTGTATACCTAATAATGACAGAATTTTAATTATTGTAGTCCCTCCCACTTTAGACTCTTCCTGATACTTGCTGGATGGGTGGTCATGCGTTATTTCCCAAAATCCCGGTGGCTTTTTCTCAGTCTGCATCCAGTAAACCCTTTATGTACGAGGTAAGATCCTTCCTGGCCAAACTTGACAAGATGCCAGCTCCATCCTTTCCATTCAGCGTTAGCCCCGTGTCGTGTGACCAGCGAAACGTTTTACCGTCCACTATCAACGTCGCGTTCCGAACCTGGGCATTCATTTCCGGTTTGTGCTTTTTCAACTCTTTCCTTATTTGAAGTAGAATTCCTCTTGTTCTTCTTACGGTTATTGGCAGGTCAGGCTGTATGGAGATGGAGGTGTCCTTTAAATTTTTCACATTCCCAAAAATATTTGCTATGTCAGTTGCGCTAGCGAACTCGGCCAATACTGGAGCTTCCATATTTGATATCTTTCCCAGCGGGTACGCTTGTGAGATGGACACTTGGGTCTGCAACACTTCATTGCATAGTTGTTTGACAAGACCAGCGCAGTTGTCATTGGGTTTTCTTCTCAGCCCAAAGAAAAGCAAGTTTTTCTTCCGAATCTGGATCTGGCACTCATCCACTTCCTTGCGCATGTCTTCGCATTCCTTTTTAACAGCGGCTAACTCACTTCTTAGATGAGCGTTTTCCTGCACCAGACGGGCCATCTCCTCTTTGATGCTCTCAACATCATCTTTTGTAGCAAGGTTTGCCACTCGGCTTTCGAAAACGCCCACTATCAATGAGCGCAAATCGCTGACGCTCATCTGCCCAACCGCTCCTGATTCATCCATGGCTTTCTTTTTTGTGTTCGGCGAAGGTGCCTCTTCAGTACGCGGCCTTTTAGAACTCGCTGACGATGAGCGCTTAGGACTCTTCACCATTAGTGGCTAGTGTGCGCCCTTCTGGGCTGGTACTGAGTGTCGTTGGTTTTTGGGCGTGAGACAAGATAGCGCCAAGCGATGACGAATGAGGGCGGAGCTTCCCTCGGATCGGTGACAGACTGACAGTCCCCACTTAACGCAACTGTCTTATCGCAACTCCGGATCTCCGGTTCCTCGAAATTGCTAGCCAATTCGAAGAATTTTAGGCAGTAAAAACATATTATCGGGCGACTCACTGTTGAATTTGATGCGGCGAAATTGTGGCGAGTTGCAATGGGAAAGGACTGCCAAAAAATCCGAACTCGATCTTGCTTTTCACTTGCGAAAAAAACCAAAAAATACAGAGCCGATATGACCTCGTCCACTGCTCATGGCGAACCCCGAATTGCGAAAAACGCAAAATTGGAAGTTTTAGGAAAATAAAAATTTGATAATTCTTCTTGCAATGAAGTATTTAGTTAAAGGAGAGACTGAACTGAGCTAACAAGCTTAACACGCTGCTGCTCGTCATCCTCGAAGTCCAAGAGTGGAACGATAACACTGCGTAACAAAAAAAATCTTTTGGAAAATCGTCCAGGGTTTTCCACCGGAATTTGACTAATGGTGATGCTCTGAGTTCGAAAATGCCCTCAGTTTGTTTCAATCAGGTCAGGTTTGTTCGCTACAGACATATTGGATATATAGACAAACTTGGTGCTGCTGGTATTGGATTCTTTAATTTTGGAATAAAAAAAAATATGACTTTGTCATTTGGAAACAGAAACACATCAGAAGCAACCATTTATGTATGAATACTTGGCTATATCCTTTAAAAAAACCAGGATTGAACTCAAAACCCTCAAATTAACATACGAGGGGGGACCCAAAAGTAACGGGAATCGAGCTGGAGGGGAAAGACTGCTGTGAGTGGTTCGTTGGCAAGTGAGGGGTTTGGAAGGGACACATCTCAAGAGCGAGTGTGCAAAGTTGGGTCGCTGTAAGTTGAACGGTTCGTCCGTTAGATCTTTTTTAGTGAAACAACTTTTTCCGTTTCGGCGAACGGAAAACGTGTGATAGCAGACAGTGTGGAGGAACGCGCGGCCGTAAAATTTTGTTTCTGTTAGGGAAAACGCCGGCTGAAACTCTCGAATTGCTAAAAACTGCTTATGGGGATGCTGCATTAAGCAAAATACGAGTCTACGAGCGGTTTCAGCGTTTTAAAAATGGGCAAATGACGATTGAAGACCAACCTCGTTCTGGCGGCCCTTCAACGTCAAGAACTGATGACAACGTTGAGAAAATCAACTCATTGATCATTGATGTTGATTGATGTAGAATCATCAACTCATTGATGATTGAAAAAAAGGGCGGATTTGTGGCAGTCAGGGGATTGGTTCTTCCATCATGACAATGCCCCTGTCTGTGAAGCAGTTTCTTATGAAAAATGGCATGACACCGATTGTTCACCCCCCCTATTCACCCGATTTTGCCCCCTGCGACTATTTTTTGTTCCCCCGTCCCAAAAGGGACTGGAAAGGAAAACGATTTACGACTGTGGAAGAGGTAAAACAAAAATCGCTGGATGGCCTCAAGCTCATTCCATTAAATGAATTTGAACAATGTTTTTAAAGGTGAAAAACCCGATTGGACAAGTGCGTTGCAGTCAGTGGTAATTACTTTGAAGGTGATCAACATTTGGTGTAAAAATATTAAAAATAAAAATGTTATGACAAAATTCCCGTTACTTTTGGGTCCCCCCTCGTATGTATAGCTCGTCAGGTAGCTATGGCTGTATCTCAAAAAGTTGACCTGATAGAGCAAAACCAAGGTGATATTTGGAATCAGAACACCAAAATTAGTCTAAAAATGCTGAGAAACCCCGGACGATTTTTTGGCTGTTACCCAGTGTAATAGCTCCGAATAGAAAATTGTAAAAAAGAGTTTCTCGAATCCCGAAATAAATAGAACGGGCGGCGTCGAAATTTAGGGGACAAAATGTTTTACGGTTTGAAAATTTCGGAAAATCAAAAACGGTTTTGAAAAAAAAAACTCAAAATCAGAGGTTTGGGGAAAAAATTGATTATTTTCGTTTCAATATGTAGACCAAAATGTAGGACCATCTCAAGGCATCGGCAATTCAAGGTTTATTATTTCAGGTTTTGGAGCATGTAATGAGTGTGAATTTATAAGAACCCGATATAAAAGTTTCAATCCGTACCCCCCTCCATCCCCCCTCCACACCACCAGAGTACTCAGCAAAACATTCAATATGTGTAACAACCCCTCACCAACAAGCTTCGTATCGACCCTATCATATCTAAATCGGACACTGAATTCAAGCTATCTGCAGTAGAAAGAGAGGTATATGATGATGACAGAGACGCCGAAAGAGCTGATAAACATTGCCAAACACTTTTTGAGAAAAGTGGCCCCAAATGATGCTTTTCCAAGTTCCAATGACTAAGGCAAATTTGAAGCGGGTACCTACCTAGAAAATTAAGAGGTTCTTCAGCGTTAAATTAGAAAAATGAAGTTCCCCGCACCTTGAAATTCAACGCGTTGACTTCCAATTAGCCGGCGGTTTTGCGAAACGCTGACTCCAAATTAGCGGGGGGTAAACTCTTTTTTTAATTAGCCAGATATATATCTCTTGCCCATTGGGCCGCTAATTTATTTTGCCCTCCGCCGAGCGTGTAATTTTTTCTTGCTTAAAAACCACCTTGCTCGGAAATAATAATTTTCCAACGATTAAGGAGGTGTCTCTTCGTGGAACGCCGGCGACTTCTTAATTTTTGGCTTATCTTCCATTTTAGTTGTCTCGGCGGTCGACAGAAAAACCTGTGCCTCCTGTACTAAAAAAATTTACCTCCACTTTTGCGGTCATCGACTTAAAAGGCACGTAACACTGCCACGAGATATACGACCGAAGAGCACTTTAATTTGCATATCGATTCCCCAAGACACATGTGGCGCGAGTACGTGGATAATCCATTATCCATTTCTCTATCCAACTGAACTTTCTAGGAGCAGCTCACTTGGCCGAAATGCACATCAATTTTAGCAGATGTCTGATAGACCTAGGTACTTAGGTAGCAACATTTTTCATACTTGAGAAAATGAAAAACCATCAAATTTAATAAATTGCTCCAGTCAGAGGGCTACTTTTACCGAAAATATTTTAACTAGCTTAAAACTCGTTGGTTGCAATAATTATTGTAACAATGTATAAATGTATAATAATGTATTGTAATAACATTCTCGGTGGATGCGGGACCAACTGACAGTAATGAACGAGTTGGTAACGTTAGCTTGACAATTGAAGTATTTTGTGTAAGGCTCTTGAAAAAACGATGAGAACCCCACGAACTTTTTGAACTTTGAGGTATATTGAACTATGGGCAATTGAATTGTCGCTATCCTGACAAAATCGAACCTTATCAAGATCTTAGATAGGAAACTCATTTTCAGGATTTTGCCAGCAGTAATTGAGCGCCTGAAAACTGGGGGATTAAAAAATCTATGTTGCTACCACGTTTTAATAAAAAACCTTATGAATTAGGTCCACATTCTACTAGGTCACCCATAAGACTGACATCTCTTGGTTTCTCAAATTCAATTTTGCGAAGAAAAACATTGCTCAGAAATGAGGATTTGTCTTTTTATTCAACCATCTATATTTTCTTATCCGTATCCATCAGTGGCTGGAATCTTGTTTTTACGGGACTGGATCTGCCTTACATCTAAAATGTCCTCATTTTTTCCATTTTCTGAAAATCCCTCATCCTCATCGTGTCGAGATTTTTTTGCATGTGCACGTATTTTCTCGCCCTCCTTAGGCAGGATAACGCCGAGAGTAGAGAATCCAGTGAACAGGCTGAGAGCGAGTCGGAGGATAATCCTTACCATCGGCGGGGAATCCCTGCCCAGGAAGGCCTTCTCTGGAAACGGAGTCTGAATAATGCAGAACGAGCACTCAGCATGACAAGAAAAAGGTTACAATCAGGTCGGCTCGCTGATGCAGGTCTAGCTGAAGAAATTTATTAATCCCACGGCGGCGCACATGGCGCGGTCATCACTCTCTACAGCTGCTACACTACCGGTGAAGATATTCCAGTGTAACTCGTTTTTTTTTTCTTCAGCCAGGTTGTAATATCTACGCTACCGCTGGCAAGCTTTGGAGGAAAATATATTTCGAGTATTGCGGCAGCCGCAGGCTACATCATCTCCAAATGAACCCAATTCTGCAAAATATTGAGGCAAGTTCGAATCACCTTGAAGTTTGTTTTTAGCGAATTGACATAGTCTTTGTGCCGAGGCAAAAGTTACACGAGAAAAAGAGGAAACCGAGTAAAGAAATGGGATTACGGGACTCGAGTCTCAACCAACAGGCATCAGACGGACAATACGAAATCTCTTTTTCTCGTTATCTTTTATATCTTGAAATCATCTCGGGAAAAGTAGAGAAGCTTTGAGACCTTCTTTCCAACAATTGTTGGCTCCGTTAATGCTGTTAACTCTCTACCGTTGGCCCAGGAAGTCTTCCCTTTCGCGGTGAGCGTAGATAAATTTTATTGTCCTTTGGCTTTTTCTGATATAGATTCGTGGAATAACATTCTAGACATCACGAGCTGGATTCAGCTCTTTCAATGCTAGGCTAGAGTGATAAAATTTATCATTTTTTGAAAAAATTGTCATTTTTTTTGTCATTTATTGACAAAATTCGAAAGAATAATTTCCTGGAGTTGGGTTCGATGAGTGGGTGTGGGGTGGGGGTGTGTTCCCTCCCCCAATAACCCTATATCACTTCGTACGAATTAAATAATTTGCGAAGAAGTTGTGGGACCCCATAATCAGAATAGAAACTCAAATTCTGTCCCACGAAAGTTTGTACGAGTTTGTGAACTTTCGTGGAACAGACTACTTCCATTTCCTTAATTTATGTTTCTGGTCGAATGGCATTTCGTACATTGAGCATAGCGACAGTGAATCTGCAAAACCATGTAAGTCCAGTTTTTTGGGAAAATGATGTTTTGAGCTATACTGGTAAAACAACTCCTTGCGCATCTCCTTCAGCCAAGAAAATGGACTCAAGCCGCTTTTAAGGCGCTCATTCACTATCCAAAAGCTGTTCGATGTTTTGAGACAATTCATTAATTTAATTGGTCGAGGTACCTTCAAAGTTGAAACCATCAAATTTCATTGGCGTTCCTAAGCCAAGTCCCCAGGGTGATCTCCATTTGCGCACCCAGCAATCGGAAGTTTTTTTCACCTCCTCTAAAATTTTTGGTTTTGGACATACATGGTTTTGCAGATTCACTGTCGATAGATTCAATCAATGCTTCGAGTTTTGGCTCAAAAACCATACCTACCAGCAACTTTTCAACTCACAATCAGAGTTATAACGGGCCTGAACGCCAAGATCATTGCATAGCGCTCGTTATAATTCAAGACTCACAAATGTAATGAGCTGAAGCTCTTAGAAGTTTCTAACCCCCTTGAAAATGTATTAATTCCAGCAAACGCACAGCTGCTACACGGGCTGGAAATAATTCTCGACTGACGCGAGCCCATGATTCCTAAAAATATAGAACGGGGAAAACGAAAATAGAAGAGGCGTAAAAAGTTGCGTGCGTTACTATAGTGGATTCAACTTTTACGCCTGGTGGAGAATGGGGTTTTTATGTGAGGGAATCCTCTCCCACTGAGGTTCGGAGTGCGAAAGTCAAGGACCAAGGCTTAAATTACCTCCGAGTTTATTGTTCATGGAGAATCATCGTCGTCACGCGGAGCAGAAAAATGTTGTATACGAGTTGCCTTCACTAGGCCCAAAGGGCAAAGGAATGGGATTACGGGATCCCTGGGCCCCAGGCACTGGAAGGACAATGCGAATCCTTTCATTCTGTCCTTATAAGTGAAATTATTTCTAAAGAAGAGGAAAAGGAAAAGAATTCACATTGCCGACAACTCCGACGAAACTCTGACTTCTCTGGGTTGTAAAATAACTCGAATACGTTGCCATGGTAACGGATGGTGCAAGTCCACTGAATATGGTGCTGGTCATATTCCTGGAATTTTCGTATTGAACGAAAAAATCCACGTTTGAGCATTTTTGAGCATCTTATCCCATGTTTGAGCATTTTAGTTCAAAACCCTAGCTTTGGATGGCACAATTTTGGGTCAAAAATAATAGATAGATAGATAATGATTTTTTGTAATAAACATTATGTTTTTAAAAGATTGGCATGCCTCATAAACCTGAAAATAATCAAGAAGATAATTTGGCTAGCACAAAAGTTGTAGAAATGTTGCGTTTCTTGGACCAATATTGGACTTATTTCGAAGAAGACCTCAGTGGTGCGTCGATAACACACTTCCATACTCCAAATTATTTTCAACAAAAGATTACCGATATTATGACGAGTGTGGAAGCTACTATGATAAAACATTGAAAAAACACGGTAGAACAGGAAAGAAATTCATTCACATCATAAAATCTCCATTTTCGCGTGAAAGCCACAGAGAAAAAACAAATGGACGATTTTTGGGTTTTCAAAAAAGAATTTCGTTTCAGGATGGTTGATACCAATCTGCTACCATGAACAAAATTACGGGTACATACGAAAATTTGAAAAGCAAAGTATGCAGGTTTTTAAACATATATATATCTGAAACCCAAGTACCTACCCTTCCACACAGTGTGTGGCACACACTAAGCTATCGGAATTGAAAATATTACCTATTTGTATTCTACAAGCAAACATGTGAGTAGGTGTTGTTCTTTCGTTTGTATGCTGTTTTTTACGTTATTGTTTTCCTAATTGACACATATTTTTTGTTTTTCCGGCCTATTTTTCGCAGTAAAAATTGTTCATCTCTTCCTCTGAGTATTTGTTAGGTGACAATATTTCGGATATACAGTGAGCAACTGGAATTATGTCAAAACATTACAATACTTCCATTTACTCTGAAAATATAGGAACCCGTTGATGTAAAAACCATGTGTTGATTTTATTTATCGGACCTTCAAGGCCCAGTTTATTGACAACATTTATCCATCCGATATCCAAGGAAGCTCTCAATACACATTACCAGTGATATTTTGAAATTGAAATTTGATGAAAATACCTCCGTGGTGAAGTTTATCTGAAGCTTCTTTGGATAATTGGCCAGATAATTTTTGTCAATAAACAGGCCCTAAACCAGGCCTAAATACGATGCTGCTTATATAATAAGGTAAAGTAGCTATACACATGTAACGGAGCCATTTCAAAAGCTTATATAACAAGAGATTTCATTGTTCGCATTTCAAAACGTCGGTAATTGTGTACTTGGCAGACTACCAATCTATTGTTTATTTCCCATTCACACAATTCAGATATTTATTACCTTCGACGCATGTTCATTTGAAGGAGGCCTAGCACAATTTCAAAATTCCATCATATTGGTCACTGAAAATTAAAAAATAGCTAAAAATTACAGTTAATTTACATCGGGCACGGATGCTGAGCGCAATCAAACGCTGCTAATTTCTAAATAACTTTGCCGGTTCGAGGGCTCAAACGAAGCACTACGCAGGACAAATTCGGATAGCCTACTTAGCATTCGAGGGGCGGAAGAGTCCGAAATGTGGGAAACCAATTTGCAGATGGAAGAGAAGTTAGTCCAGTTCAGTCCCTCGGTTGTCTGTCAGGGTGGAAAATGCGGGTTGATTTCAAGTGTCCGGGGAGTTTGCTATTCACTTCAAACAGCTGCCGGTGGAAGTTAGGAGGTCCAATCTTGAAGGCTGATTGCATTCATATTGAAATTGTTATCAAGACATTTGTTGGCACTGGAAGCAGGTAATATACTTCGGTTCAGACGGAGCCTACCTCTCCACAATACAGTTGAACTGAGATTTTTCCCAACCAAATTGAAAAATTTCCAAAAAAATTTGAGAATTTTCCAAACTGAATTGGCAATTTTTAACCCAAATCTGAAAGTTTCTAAACTAAATTGAGAATTCTCCCAGACGAATTGAGGATGTCCTAATAGACCATTTTCATGAGTTTGTAGATAAATCAGGTTATCAGCCCCACCTCAGTCATGGGAACGTCATGACTCATGAGTGTCTTTTGAATCGACTTATAAAACGTGGAAAAACTTATTTTGGCGCCTCCTCCGCAACCGATAATACACCCTCATGAAGCTGGTCTATTGTAACATTAAAACACTCATTAACACACATTATTAACTCACAAACACACATTATTGTAACATTATCTTAGGTGAAAAATGCAATTGTTTGAGTATACCCATCCTTCACGAGCTACATGTCGTGAGGGATAGTATAATGGCATTTTTGTCGATGGCTGAATACGGGTAAATAATTTTATTTCGCATTATAAAATAACAAGACACTATTTTTCGAAGTGAATCTGGAAAAAAAAGTGTTTACGCGAACATTTTTCCTGAAGCTCCTATTCAATTTTGGACAATTACAATATTTTAATTTTGTTTCGTAAGTAAATATGGAAGTGAAACCAATATCCGCGATGATGCCATTTGTGGTCGGATACGACAGCTTTCCCTCTGCTGGGAAATCAATTTCTCTTCTGACGGTCCAGTTCTGGGCTTATGCCAATTTGAACCAGTCAAGTCGAGACTTAGTGTTATGTCAACCAGTCAATCGAAAAGCAACAACCTCCAGGCCAGGTACCTCGACAAAGGCCTCAATTTCGCTTATTTGCAATGCGATACAGCTGACAGAGCATGACGGCCTCTGATGTTTTAGCACAAACCGTTTAAGGGGCTCAGCCTCGATTCCGCCTTTGAAGTTTCGTCATTCGTTTAGTTTCTTATTTCCCTCGCCCTTTCACGTTCCGGTACGAAACTGTTTCCACGGCTTGCGGCCAATAGTGGTTAACGGTTATACTTCGAAAATGAAATCCCGAGCGAAGAAGACTCGGGGCAAGTTTATCAATTTATTTAAAGCTAGATTGCGCTAGAATTTATCCGAGGGCGCTTACTGATTTCCAAGAAATTATGACGGTAAATGAAAATATGAAAGTGAAATGTGCAAAATCGATAAAAAATGGAACTAACCTGATCAAAGTGCTTAGTCAAAAGAGATAAAAGGAAAACTATTGTTGGCATACTTTAACCAGTTGTTAAGATGGCATATGCAGCTGCTCACCGTCAACTTCTAGAGGAAGAATAAAAACAATAAATCGAAAACAATATATGAAAATACCTAAAAACTGGACACACAAACAGCTCTCATCAGCAGGTTCTTCTTCTTCTTCTTCTTCTTCTTCTTCTTCCCTTTTTCCTGTCCCATCTGGACGATGGATTTAATCAGCAGGTTGGTAAGAAAACAATAGATAATAGAAGATTGTAATGCCTAATTGTCGGTATATCCAAGGATATGGTAGGCATTAATAGTATTCTGAATGTATTAAGTATATTTATTTTGTAGGAGTGTGTTAGTTGGTGGTGCATGTAGGTTTGGGCAGTATGCAAGTGTGCATGCTTCTGTTTATGCGTTGGTATGTTTGTGTAGGTATAAGTGATTTTATGTCTTGCGGGTGCGTAACAGTGCATAACATGATCCGCCCTCAGTTTTGGACGGACATTCATGTTCACGCAAAGCAGTTTTCATATCTTAGCAGAATTACGATGAAATCGACCATTAAGAAAAATATTTACTCAGATCTAAGTTTCTTCATAAAGAGTTATCCACCGGACTTCAAACGGGTATCCAAGATCCGATTCCCCACCGAGACCCAATTAATGTTGAAGGGCTGTCATCGCATTTCCGCTATGGGCAAAATCGCAATAGTGCTCTGAGGACTGGCTTCATTAAGCACAGTTGAAATGTGACAAGGGTCTCTGAAAAGGAAACTTTTTGCCCGTTATTGGAAAAGTTGGTGGACCGGGATATGGCGAATTTTCCGGGGTCACGACTGATGAATTTGGGGGACAATAAATGGGGGTCCCCAATAAGATACCTTATTACAACGAATCCTCTTAAAAGTTGAGCGCCAATTAAGGGAAAGTAAGGTTAAAATTTGAGCATTCGAACTGCCAGCTGAATGAGAAAGGTAAATCGAAGCATGCGTGGAGTATTCGAGCTATATTATTGTTTTCTGGAGCAAATGGCTCACAACTGCCCAAATTAATTATTCTGTATCAATTCCTCGTCCGATATTCATTTTCCGCTCGCAATGAGCCGACGAATTACATAAATAAATTAAGCCCAGTTTACGAACCGCTGAGCTTTAACGAATAATTTCGTCGCTTCCAACGCCGATTTTGCACTGCGAATAATAACCCAACATTTTAGTTCTGGAAAATGGTGGTTAGAAACGCCAAAAAAATTAATTGGGTTCAACGCCGACGCCACCCCGGCCAATCACAGCAATGCATTTTTTACCCCCTCCACCAGAAATCGGATGGTGTATGGCCGACTTAAGATTAACCTAACCAGTCGAGCGTTGCTCGGAAGCCTGAAATTGCCTGAGTCATACTCAACTGCATAGACCCTACTTAGAGGCCTACTTTCTCCACATTACGTTCAAACTTTCAACAGGCCCTAGCATTTTACGCCCAACGCCCAAGCGCCAAGCTCCATGCGCCAACCACCATGCGCCAACCACCATGCGCCAAGTGTTAAGCGCCAACCGTCAAGCGCCAAGCGCCAAGTGCCCAGCGCCAAGCACCATGCGCCAAGCACCATGTGCCAACCGTCAAGCGCCAAGTGCCCAGCGCCAAGCGCCATGCGCCATGCGCCAAGCACCATGCGCCAAGCACCATGCGCCAAGCAACATGCGCCAAGCACCAAGCACCATGCGCCAAGCACCATGCGCCAAGCAACATGCGCCAAACGCCTGGCGCCAAGGACCATGCGTCAAGCAACATGCGCCAAATGCCTGGCGCCAAAGACCATGCGTCAAGCACCATGCGCCAAGAGCCAAGCACTATGCGCCAACCGTCAAGCGTCTCGTGCCTAGCGCCAAGCGTCTAGCCCCAAACGCCAAGCGCCCACGCATAATGCCCAACGCTCAACGCCCATCAGCGGAAACATAAGGATGAATAAACGAATATACGGAATGTTGATACCGTCGATCATATTTACGAGGCTCTTTATTGGCTCAGGGGTTCTGATTCTCTATGATTGACGGTCGGTCGATGCGATACGGATGACTCAGCCTTGTAGTTGCTGGCCCATATTATCTGCAACCATCGGCTTTATTGAACGGCAGCCATGCAGGAAACGCGATTTCTAAATGTTTATTTTGAAGGAGGGATGTTGGAGAGGCAAAAGGCGGACGAGGACGCGGCTTGGCAGCCATGTTCGCGTTGTGCAGGATAAATAACCGCTCGTTTATGTGGAGGCGGACAAGTCCACAAGCGTCGGCGATTTGATCGGATAAAGTCGATGTTAGGGATGATTTATCCGTTCGGACTGCGCAGGACATATTTTCCATGCATAGGTAGCTTTAGGAAGAGGTGCATTTCGTGTACCGGGGCGGTTTTTCGACGGAAATCCCATTTCGCCTAATAAAACGACAAGAGGAAATAACGAATGAGCGAGGAAAACGGCGGAGAACTGATTCCCTACACCGAGATAAAAATGCTTGAGTAACTTTTACGAGTGCGAGGGGGGATACCTCAAATTGAAAAAAAATCACGGAAGACTGGCGGAAAGACGTACGGTTTGAATCAAGCAGAAACTTACAGAAAACAGGCGGAATGCCAGCCGACTCAAACTTAAACACAAAACTAAAACTCAAACTCGAACAGAGACTCGAACTGAAAACAAAACTCAGACTGAAAATCAAGCTTAAACTAAAAACAAAACTCAGTCTCAAAGGTCGAAAGAAAGATGAACTTAAGCTCAGACTGATACTGGAACTCGAACTAAAACTGGAACTCCAAGTGTATTCGAAATGATACTCAATCTCAATCTGAAACTGGAACTAAAACACAAAGGTTTAAAGAAAGGTGAACAGAAATTCAAACTCAAACTGAAACCAAAACTGAAACTCAGAGTGAAACTCGAAATCAAACTGAAACTGAACATCAAACAAACTCAACTGATACAAAACTCAATCTTATACAGAAACTTGAACTCAACTGAGATTGAAAATCAAACTGAAGCCGAAACTAAAACTGATATCAGAAGTAAAACTCAAACTGAATCTGAAAATCAAAGTCAAACTCAAACTGAACTTCAAACTCAAATTGAAAATCAACTGAACTTCAAAGTCAAACTGAAACTGAAAATAAATCTCAGAATGAAACACAAAATGATATTCGAAGCGAAAATCAAACTGACTTTGAAAGTCGAAAATAGCAATAATTTTACCCAGGACAAACGACATACTTTTGCGTTCATTGGCAAAAATTTTCATGCCGAAATTCTCAGCAGTGCGAAAGGTAAGTAGACGATAGAGTATATAGGTAGGTAATATATTAAACCTTATGTATTTTTCATAGCTGTTTTTAGTATCTGGATCGTGAGGAATCTACCTAACTAGGTTTATTAAATTCTTTTTCTATTGCTAAAGCCAATGGGTTGAATGGTGTTAAGTGAACGGAGCGCGTAAACCGACCTTTTACGAGAAACTTGACTCTAACTACCTGCCTTGAATTTTAATTCTTCCCGGTCGAGGGAAAGAAAATATTGCAAAAAGGTGAGGTCAAGAGGGAAGTGAGGAAGTCAAAGCAAACTTTACACTGATCCATCTTCTTTCACGGTAAACTTCTTCCTAACTTCAGCATGAATCACATTTGTTTTCATTCGAGTGAACCCATAAAACGAGGTCAACCTCAACGAAGCCTTCTTTCACAATTTTCGAAGTAACGCAATTAAGAAGTTGTCCAATTTAAAGGTTAACAAGAGGGAGAAAAAAGTGATGACCGCTTGTTTCTTGAACATTTTCGCACTCGGAAGACAGGAAAATTGGCTGGGTCCTCGGCTATCTTTACCGAGGTTTTCTCATCAAGACAAAAAAAAAACGAATACTATTTTCTAGAGATTGCCGGGGGCAACTTTGTCAACTCAATGAAATGGGTAGGTATTTTAGAGCTCGACTTGTTACGATAATACGAAAGCTGCTACTTAAGATCCATAAGAAAGTTAGCTACCAGAGAATCGAACATTGCGAATGTCACGTAAGACTGATTTTTTTCGATAATAAGGTTTTGGGCTTTATAGGTAAATTAAGGTCGCTTGATTCATCAGCCGAAGCCGTGTTTTCGAGCGATGAGTAGTTTGCCCCCTAGCGTCGAAAGAAATAACACTGAAATATGGACCATTCAATTTTAACCCAGAAAAACACGTAATCTCATCTATCTTTGTGCATAATATTGATAAAAATACTACTTATCATCGGCTGTTGGATACAGTTTGTGTATAAAGGAATGAAAAATCGTTTTAAGTCGTTTAACGATTTTAATGAAAATTAGTTTTTGGTGCCTCCAGGAAAATTTGCCGAAGTTACAGTTAAATTTCTGAAGTTACTGTCGATTTCAAGACTGTACATCCATCCCTTAGTTAAAAGTTTCTTGAACAACCCTCGATAAAATTTCCGAGACGTCCATTTCAAACTTTTGTGAATAGTCATTTTTCAGCCGAAGACAGAAAAGTAAATAAAGTCTGAAGTGAGGAGAGTTTGCGAGCGCTGATCGACCTGAATTGTATCTGGAATGATGTCTGCATGCGGGCTTTTCCGATTCTCGTTACCCGTTGGGCTCGATGACGGCTCGATTCAGGGACGAATAAAACGAAATTATTTGGAGCCGAATCATCTGCATTTGTAACTTTGTTACGGCGGCGAAAAACGAGGAACGGAAAACCAAGTTACGTTTTTACACCCAGCAGTCACCGTTTTATTCACCGTGCTCTTTATTCTTCGTATTTTGAATCCCCAGATGAGGCAACCGTGTTTCCATTTTTGTAAGGACTCCAATTTTTCTAATGTATGTCCTTACGAATCATTGGACTTCTGTTTCAACGATTCTCTATCGAGCCAATGAATACAGTCCTGCTAAGCCCTCAATACGGTTGATCCTATTATTGTTGGTTCAAGTTGGGCCTTAGAGCTTACGTGAGGGGAAGTAATCAATTCTGCAAAGAAGAGATAATTCATCATCCCCTCTCTATATGGCTCCAGAAAGTGGTTTTCGAGGTTCCACAACATTCTGCGGCGACCAGTGATGAGATACAGCGAAGGGTCGACGGGGCAAGGGCTCCTCAGGGTCGAATTGACCCTTGGCCCCGTAATTCCCACGAGCTAATGAAAACTCTCCGATTCAATTCAATCATAAAGTCACCGCAGCAATAATAATAACGATATAATTTTATAATTAAAATAAATTATAAAATGATCAAAGTATTATAATCACGATAATACTCATAATTTTGAGTATAATTATGATGATAATCATGATTTTGAGTATAATTACGATAATAATCATAATTTTGATTAAAATCGCAATAATAATCATAATAATTACGATTATAACCATAATTTTCATCATAATTACGATTATAATAATTTTGATTATTATTATGATTTTAATCACAAATGTACCCACTCATAATATCGATTATAATTAAGATCATAATCATAATAATGATTATAATTACGATTTTTATCTGTTATTGTTATATTCTTCAAATATGGAAGTAAAAATCGTTCCTACTTTACTTGAATGTTCGTAGATGAAGCCCAAAAGCCGTTTCGAAGTCAAAATACGCCACCTACCTTTGATCACCACTGCTTTCACGAAAAAGCCCAATCGCCTCGAAACATATGCAGCACTCACCTGCACGGTCTTCTTTGATCGCTTTCTCGGAAAAAGTTGGCAGCCACCAAAAGGCGGTTTCTCAAGTTGAAAGGCGAACAAATTAAGTCGGCTGGAGACAAGCGCCGATAAACTCGCGCCATTAACTTCAGCGAAGTGAAGCCGGCTTATCACCAGCCGCAAATCGCATGCTCAATAAATCTAAACCCCCTTGAGGCTCGAATCCCTCAACAAAGATAAGTATAGTCGTGCCATGTTTTTGAGAGTCACTCTGCCAGTGGCGGCTCCTGGCAGGAGCAGAGGAGCATGTGCACCCCCTGGCCAAAATGAGAAAGAAAAAAACAGTGACCTACCTTAATAATAACATTATTACTGCCACACAACTCTTCACTATTAATCCTCTCTGAAAAACAACAACAACGTCATTGGCAAAGCCTCAGGATCACCGACGGATAGGACTAGCGCTATACTGTATGGGGCGGCTCGTGCACGAACTAGTAATACACTAGATCGGTCTTAGTAGTCGTGTATTTCTGGAAGTGTATGAGTGAGCCAGCCAATGCCTCACCGTACCGTCCAGGTGCAAATTTTCTGTCTGCTCCGGCGGTCGAATGCGATCGAATCTGCGGTCGAATGCGGTCTAATCGAGGTAATCTTATCTTATCAGTAACTTTGAAAACTGATATGATTTAGTAAAAATCGCGGTGTTTTCTTCTGTGGTTCAATAAAAATGAGTGATGTGAAGGTAGTTCAATTGAATTTTTCTAAGTTTACTTTGGAGGAGAAAATAGATCATCTTAAAACATCTTAAAATTCCTCTGTTATCACTAGTGAACGTTTTTTGGTGTTCATTTTATAATAATGAGCCGTGAAAACTTTCCTATAAATTTGCATTTACTTAGTTGAAATTGATATTTGGCTGAGACCAACTGACTGTTTATGATAACATATTCCCTTCGCGATTGTTCCATAATATAATATATTATTATCTATATTATAGATCTAGATAATATTATTATCTTATGGCCTAAGTGCACCCCCTGGGTTTAAGGGCAGGAGCCGCCACTGCACTCTGCTATATTTTTAATCGGCAATTTGCAATCCTGCTTTATTTCTGCCGCGATTTTAGATCGGAGAGGACGTTGTGCGAAAGTAATTTTATAATGCACTTTACATCAAGTGTAGCAATTCGCCGACGAAATTCAGGTGATAAAATGCATCGCTTTACATTTCATTTCGGAATCTGCACTTTGAAGGATAATGGCGGAGATCCGAGCAGATGACCCATGAAAGCGAGGCGTTAGAAGCACAGACACCGGGGCGCAATCAGTGACGATAATGATGATTGAATTCTGAACGACGGCATCAAATCAGCTCACCCTTGGGAAATCAAGCCTGGCTTTGAGAGAAATGAACTATTAGCCGACGCGGATGTTTCGGACTTTTATCAAGTTTTAGCTAAAAGGATATTGAACCTGACGGTTTATATAATAGGTACGCACTATATTGTCGATCGAAGGAAGCATTTTAGCCGCTATAGAAGATGGTAATTCTCGACGGTGGCGCGCCTAGCGGCCGATGACACATTTTCGTCCTACAGATCTTGTTGTCTCCTGTGTGTTCCTTATGGGGGCCCCTGGCTTGTCCAACAAAAACTATTTTTGGCTCGAAAACTGTTGGGTTATCGGCATTTTCTCACATAATCTCATTTATTCTCGATTAAATTTTGAATCGATTGGTGGCTGCCGGAAAATTATCGATTGATCCGTTCAGAAGCCATGGTGGATTGAAACGGTATTGTTGTTGATTTTTCTCGATTCAACTCGGCATCGATTGACCTTGAAGTGAAACTTGCCTAGGTAGGTACCTTACAGTGTTGCCAAGTTGTGGGGGTTTCCCCCCCAAATTTGAGGGTTTTTGTGGAAGTCAGAGGGACTAGAAAAAAGTATAGATATGAAGAAATACCAGGTAAGTGCTGCAGATAAATTACAGCTAAGGCTGCCACTGCACAGCTAACTGAATTGAGAGATAGGTACTCGAATAAAAGCCATTTGGGTTTGGGATGTACGTCTACCAACTTGTGGGTAGGTACAAACCTAATTTTTATTGGTGTTTTAGTATGTTAATTTACTGACTTTACTGATAAGTATTCAGAAAGAGTTAGTAATAAATAGTTTATAGTTTTAGGTACCAATATTTAAAATTTTAGTTGTATATTATGGAGTTAGGTATGTTTTATGAGAAATAGTACCTATATTTTTAATGCTTAAAAATGAATTATTCATCCTTAACTTTTAGGGTTTTCGGGGATTTTTTCATATTTGGGGGGATTTGGGTTTTTTTTTTGACGTTGCCGCAGGGGGTTTTGACGGCCACACCTTGGCAACACTGGTACCTTATTGTAAACAAACCGTGGGACGAAAATGCCGGCAGTGACCGCTACGCACCGCTCGCAAGTCAACTCTTACCATCTTCTATGGCCGGAATATTTAACGGGAAAACGTTCAATATAATGGCATTTTCAATACAAAATCGCAGAGGCAAAAAGCGCAGTAAAAGCGACTGTTGCAAACAGCAAGCGGGAACAGTTATCTCTTGATAAGACAGGGAAGCCGCAAACGGTCCGAGCGAGGTGCCACTGTTGGCATATTTCAATCTTTTTGGCGGTCTAGGGAGACAAACAGACCTTATTTGGAAAATTCACAAGCTTTCCGCGGTGTCATCAGTTTTAAGTTACTCTAAAATTGAAGGAACTAGTACTTCTATTTAAATGAGTTAAGGCCAAGTTCACAAAACTTCCAAAAACTGGGTTTTCTACCGGACTAGGAAAAAATGTCTGAAGGTAAGATTAGTTGGAAACGGCTTGAGAACATTTTTCATAATTTTCGACTCGTCTCGTTTCAACGTCTTTCCCTTCAAATTTGATAAGCATGTAAGGCAATGTAATTTTTCTCTTTTCAAAAGGCAACATCTGGTAATCACCATATGAATGATCGGAAGCTTCTTGCCCACGGAAATTGGACCAGTTCGCTGTCATTTTATTGAGTTGGAGCAAGAAGAGGAAAAAGCACTTAGAAAAGGAAGTTTCTCTTTGGGAGAGACGCTCAAGTAATTATCCAGGATTTGCATAACAAATTACCACTCCTACAGTGAAGTTGAGCGAGGAAGGTTTCCAATTCGTGTTGTTGTTGGACTGTTGGAATGGTTTTAATTCTCAATTTTCGTAATTTAAATTACTTGTATAGGAATACGTACGACTTATATGAGAATTTGCAATGTGGATTGCGGTAGTTTATAACCCAAAAGATATATTTTATAATGGGACTCTGATTTGCTATAATTATAACTATTAACTGATAAACAATTTGGGGATTCCTCGTAGCAGAGAGGTTTCCCCAACCCTTTTACAACCCTTTTTACGGACTAAAATGTGAAATCCGTAAAAACGGTGGAGTAAAATTTTGAATCTTTTTGTAGGATACTGCATTGAAAACACCCCTTGCCTCTATAATTCAATGCATGAATCACTCGTGGTCCGACGATTTTGATGTTTCCTCTGTGATTTCCACTTGGTAGGTCAATCGAAAATGGCTCGAGAATGGGTAAAATTGAACAATAACACGCGCAGCTTGCCCCGCGTGCTCGTAATTATTCCATTCCTCTAGCAGAAAAGAAGAACGTGTAACCATTAATCACAAAATAGGCTACAATAATCTGTAATGACGTTATGACGTATGGAATGAAAAACGTCAGAATCTAAACGGAGTAGCGCCGTCAGTAGAAATTCATCATTAGGATAATTCGCGGTACGGAAAATTGTTATACGCTGCGCTAGGGAGTTTACGTCGATCGGTTGTTATCCCAGGGTAACCTGACCTCTCTGGCTAATAACAAACCTCGTTCAGTGCCGTTCAGGTGCGGGCTGCATGATTGTTCAGTTATTTAAACTCATTTTTATTACTTATTAACTATTATGACTGCGAGAAACATGTCTCAGTGCTTCGCGTATGGTTGTAATCATCGGGAAATGCACGAAACATGCCAGTTTTTCCGTTTTCCGAAGGATCCAAAAACTTTCAAGCGTTGGCGTGATATGAGCAGGTAAGTTCACTTGTTCAGTTGTACTTTTTTGTGTCAATTCCTTTCATTATTCTATTCGGAGCCTATGCTTTGGATAGTTGCTCAGCATATTTTCGGAGACAACAAGCGAATAAGTAGTCTTTCTTGAACAGTTAGTTTTGAGAGCTATGTGTATGAGAAAAAGCTTGTTTTAAGACATGCCTACTTCACATCGTTCTAGAATAATAAGGTAGTTTCCTTTCATCCATCCGCGAACGTTATACCTGGTAGACCCAAGCATCTCCGCAAAACGAAAGCATCCTCAAAATAGTGGGTTTTGTAACAAAAATTGAGGGAGTAAGGAGAGGCTGAAACATCGTGCTCTCATCAGAGCGCCGGGTCTGTGATCAAAACGTCGCTAAGTTGGTTCGAAGTAGCTATACGAGTGTATGTACGCAAGTAAATACCTACGGTTCTACATGTCACTATCACAATTTGTTTGTTTTTTTTTTTTCATTTTTCAGGAGAAGAACAAAAAAGACTTGCGTAGCCCCCTCGAGTGATCTTGTGACACCCTCGAATGATATCGCGGACTTGAAATCCACAATACCTAACCCTCTGCCTGGCATTGCAAGAGCACAAATCGAAATTAAGCGAGTGGTAGGCAGACTGAAAAGTGACAATATCCTCGACTTCCACTTAAATCGCCGCTGGACACCCAAAACAAAGAAGAATGATTTCTAGTCTATTGGTTGTAAGCAGTGTCGACGAAGATACCAGTTTTTTTTATCTAGATATAGATAGGATATTTTGCTATAAAAATATCTAGATCGGATACAGATACCTACATAGTATCTGTATCTGAGATACAGATACTGAGAATATATCTAATTTAGATATAGATACCGATTAATTTTGGACGTATATTTTCTATCTAAATTACGTTGTGCGAGTAGTGCCTATTAAAAAAGGGGTATTATTCGGTTTATAATCACTGAAAAAACGCTGCTAAGTAGATCAGTGGCATGTGCACATCAGTTTTTGGTGTAGCCGAAGAACTCTGCAAATTTTGCACAGGGGTTCATTTTTCGATTGCAAAGACAAATCTTACGATATATAGGTTCTCCTCAAACACGGAATTTAGTTGTTATTATTCTAGAATTTCAGTATAAATTGGTGTTCTAGATGGGGATTTGAAAAAACGTTTTTTCAACCCGGCAAAAAATAATCATCCTCTTTGCTTGGTCCTCCTTGCTTGACCTACCTATCTATCTTTTCAACGCAGCGCGTCGTTAATTTTTGTTGAAATCATCATTTAATCTATTCTTATTTACCTACGTAACTAACAGAATAATAATAATTATTAAATTATCTGAATAATTAAATAAATTTATTTATTATTATTATTTATATATTATTTTATAATTAAATAAAATTTATAATAATTAACTTAAAAATGCGTCAAGAATGCCTCAGAACCATTGTTGAAGCTTGACTCGCTCTCACGTTGCCAAGCGCAACTGGCCTAGTGTGAGTGCGTCACTTTGTTGGTGTCATAGGCTAGTGGTCGTAAGTAGATCAATCAACTGTATCTAAGAATCTTTTTCCAATTTTTGTTTTGCTGATTTGTGTAATTCGACCAAATTCTTTAAATTGAAGATATTGGGAGGACAGAAGTTTTTGTGGGGATTCCAACGAGTGGAAAACGAATTTTGTGGCTCGAGTAGTTTTCGAGTTATTAAGAATTGTAGAAATTTTGAAAAACTCAAAAATGTCTCACTAAAACTGCAATAAATCCTGAACGGTTGGAGCTACCGGCGTGGCGATGGTCTCATTCGATTCAGCATAGAAAAATCTATAGAAAATGATGCGTCACATGCCTATGTTTCAAATTTCCAGAAAAACACGAATTTTTTCCCACTTCAACAGCTGTTTTACTGGCCTTAAAATTAAGGTAGGGTTCTGTCGAGATGTTAGGACCAACTAGATACGGAACTTGATTTTTGGTAAAAATTTCAAAATTTTTCGATAACTCCTTCCCCCTGAAAAACCCCGGACGGCGGACGGCGGACGGTGGACGGCGGACGGCGGACGGCGGACGGTGGACGGCGGACGGCGGACGGACAAAAAATTTTTATTGCAGATTTGGATTCTACACCCCTTGAAACGCAAACCAACAAATTTTCAGGGGGTGTTAAAAATTTTTTTTTCCTGACCGATTACAAAGGTTCATTTCTATAGAAAAATGAACCAAAATGGATTTTCCCTTAATTGCTTAATTTTATTAATCTATGAGGCTTCGGGGAAAAAATTTTTTTAACACCCCCTGAAAATTTGTTGGTTTACGTTTCAAGGGGTGTAGAATCCGAATCTGCAATAAAAATTTTTTGCCCGTCCGCCGTACGCCGTCCGCCGTCCGGGGTTTTTCAGGGGGAAGGAGTTATCGGAAAATTTTGAAATTTTTACCAAAAATCAAGTTCCGTACCTAGTTGGTCCTAACGTCTCGGCAGAACCCTACCTTAATTTTAAGGCCAGTAAAACAGCTGTTGAAGTGAGAAAAAATTCGTGCTTTTCAGGAAAAAAGCAACATAGGCATGTGAGGCATCATTTCATATAGATTTTTCTATGCTGAATCGAATGAGACCATCGCCACGCCGGTAGCTTCAACCGTTTAGGAGTTATTGCAGTTTTAGTGAGGCATTTTTGAGTTTTCCAAAATTTCCCCAAATCCTAATAACTCGAAAACTACTCGAGCCAAAAAATTCGTTTTCCACTCGTTTGAATCCCCACAAAAACTTCTGTCCCCCCGATATCTTCAATTTAAAGAATTTGGTCGCATTACATAAATCAGCAAAACGAAAATTGGAAAAACTTGAGAATTTGGCCTCGGCTCTTAGATACGGTTGATTGATCTACTTACGACCACTAGCCTATTACACCAACAAGGTGACGCACTCACACTACGACCAGTTGCGCTTGGCAACATGAGAGCGAGACAAGCTTCAACGAAGGTTCTGAGGCATTTTTAATTTCATCATTCAGAGAATTTAATAATTATTATTATTCTGTTAATTATGAAGGTGATTAAGAATAGATTTAAGTGAATTTAACGGAATTAAACGATCTGCTGCGTTGAAAAGATGGATAGGTAGGTATTCATCAAGCGAGAAGGATGATCATTTTTTGCCTGGTTGAAAAAACGTTTTTCTAAATCCCCATCTAAAATACAAATTTATACTGAAATTATAGAATAATAACAACTAAATTCTGTGTTTAAGGATTACCGATATATCGTAAGGTTTGTCTTTGCAATCGAAAAATGAACCCCTGTGCAAAATTTGCAGAGTTCTTCGGACATACAAGGAGGCTTCGGCTGAGCTTAACTGAAGAAGCGAAGTATAGAAAATTTTATCTAAGTTAGATAAAAATTAGATACAGATACCCATTTTTTATATCTAGATAGGATACAGATACGTGGGACGCAATTTTATCTAGATACAGATACAGATACAAAATTTTCGGTATCTATATCTATTTTAGATACAATTTAGATACAATATCTAGATACCGTCGACACTGGTTGTACGCATTGTTTCTGGATTTTTTTTTTGCATCTCGTTTCTTTTCGTGTATTGTTATTGAATGCATACCTGTCTCAAGTATTTTTTATGATAAAAAGATTCCTATAAAGAGCTCTTATACCTACCCTAACCTTTTCTTTGTTCTCACTCTTGATGGAATGTCTTGGACATGAGTAAATTTTCTTCTGTTCCCTGTTTAAATACACGGACGACCGAGGATCTAGTATTGTAAGAGTAGGAAGAAAAAAAAGCTTCAAGCTTCAAGTATTATTTTTTATTTCAAAGCAAACAAACTGGAACTGAAGACAGTCAAATTTATTGAAAAGTAGAGTAACAATAATTTTTATCGAAAAATTGCACCTAGGTAGTTCTTTGAAACGCGTCACCTTGCTATTTTAGAGATAAGCATAAGGAACTTCATGATCATAAGGAACGAAAATAATATAATTCGAAAAATGTACAATGTGGTAATAAGGAAAAAAAGGATAATTTACAGAACATTATAGATCCTTTTCTCTAGATACTAAATCACTCGCGGAGAAATTGTGAAATCCCATGATTTGAATAAAAATGAGAGAAGAGAAATAGTCCACTATTAAGGTATAATAATTGTAGCAGACAATAATTATTGACAATAATAATTACTATATAATTGACAATATATATATAATTGAAAATATATAATATAATTGACAATAATAATTATTATTGTAGACCGGTCTCGGTTAGACCACCATCAGTAGGTACTTAACAACGACTCGTTGTAACGTTAACGAGTCGTTGTTAAGTACTGATGATGGTTTAATAACCGAAACCGGTATAGAATTATACCTTAATAATGGAATAGACTATTTCTCTTCTCTCATTTTTTGAGTTTTTATTCAAATCCTTTTCTCTGGCTGGGGCCCTCAGCACACCGTATTCACCGCCAGCGCCGTCGTAAGTAACTTGGAGTACGTGGTTCGCCTCGTAACTCAGTTCACCTTTCCGAAAAACACCTTTCTCACTTCCGAAAGCCTCGATTAAATAAAAAATCTTGAGTGCCATGATTGTAAGACATCAAAAAATCACTGCTAAACTCAAAATACTCGCCGTCGCAGCGTCTCCGCCCATGATAACAAGGTTGTTATTAGCCAGAGTCTTGCTGCCAACCTAACGGCACGAAAACGTGACGTCACACTCTCGCGAAGTATTGCCATCGTAAACGCAAGTAACAATTTCAAGAGTAGTGCGGGAGCTGAACCTGAAAAATCGCTACTCAATTTGGGATAAGGTTTGTAGGGACGTTACGATACTTCCGATATATCGGAGTATCGATACTTTTCTTCCGATACCACCGATATTTGTATCGATATTTTACATACGATATTATCGTGGTATCGATACTTTCTCACGATAATATCGAAAGTATCGATATTTTGTGACCGATCCCACCGATATTCTCTGCAAAATTCGAAAATTAACAATTTTGTATCCACCATAAAACCAGCCGGTTCCGACCGGTTTGCGGCACGTGGTGATGCAGAAGAAGGGAATAAGAAGAACTGGGAAAGTTCGTAGAGCTCTAATTGCCCTTAGCTCAAGACGTTGGGTCGGAATTTCGAGGGGGAAAATCCCATGGTGAAAGGAAAACTCCCCCACGTACTGCCTGCACTGAGCCCGTGGTGCGGCTGCCCTGAGTGTTGATATTTATTAGTGATCTCTGAGCCTCGTTGCTTTCTTTGTTACGAAATCATTTTGATCGTTCTATTCAGCTGCTTGTTCCGCGCCCAGCTATTTTCAAAAGGACGTAAGTAATCGAGTTACGAGTGCCTAGGGATTTTGCTCCGGGTTGAAATATCTTGATTTTTTCGCAAGAATAACGCCAAAGATCGTTTATATCTAATTAATGTAATAATATGTTAATACTTCATTTCCTTTGTAATGCCTAACGAATTTTTTCCCTAAGTGTAAAAGTATCGATAATATCGGCAGTATCGATATTTTTGATCCGATATTATCGCAATATCGATACTTTTTTGCCGATAATATCGGGTATCGATACTCTTCGAAAAATATCGTATCGGAACGAGTATCGATACTTTGGTGGTATCGTAACGTCCCTAAAGGTTTGGCAAAAATTATGAAAATTTAGCCTATTATATCCGAGGTTGGTGAAAACCATAATGGAAGTGGTAATAGGTCGGAAGTATTGAGAGTAATTCGCAATTTGGTTAAACAAGGTAATGGGTGTTGCCGAGGAGAACATGAGAGATCAAGAAATCCGAAATATAGTTAAAAATTGAGGGGGATATGGCCAATGTAGTAAATCACTACAGACGGACCCTGCATAAAAGTTTTTCTGAAGTTCCGAACCGATTTTCAATTTCAGGACGATTACAATACTTCGTAACTACACTTCGTAAATATAGAATTAAAAATTAATCTTAAAAAGTGGCGAAAAAGTATCAAATTTGAAATCAATTTATCCAGTTTACTGGGCAGTTAAAATCCGTGAAAAAATCTTTTAACTGTTAACAAATTTCCTAAACAATAAACGGCTTGATATTGATTCATCCTCATGCTGGCCAACTTTGATACTTTCATCGGCTTGAGAACGAACTTAAGACAAGCTCCAAAGCAGTTGCCAGAACTGGTATGCTTCCGTCGACACCCTGCCTGAACAGATTAGATAAAGTTGCCCCCAATTAGAATTTCCTTCATGCTCGAATTCCGGAGTTAAGCTGTTTCGTCCACCCCTCGGACTTATCTCGTTTCGGTGAAGCATCCCCAAAACTTGGTGTTTCGACCTGCTGTAGCGAATCAGGTCATCAATTCCTTGTTTTTCTGGCCGATTAGAGAGTCCGTGGGAACCGATTTCTCTGAAGCACCTTATCAATATTCAAGATCCCATAATACTTCGAGGAAATTCCAACAAAATATGATTAAATCGCAGTCAAAGTGTAAAATCCTGTTTACAGGTCTTTCCAAGGACGAGTTTTGGTGAAAATGAAGTTTTCAGCTTCCCTGGTAGCTATTGGCCTTGCGCGCCGTCTGGTGGCGTCATAACTAAGCTGTGACGAATATTTTTTACTCTATGGAGGTTTGTAAGTAAAAACTGAACGTCCATTGAATTGGGAATGAAAGTTTTTTTGGCCTCCTGAAAAGTTTTCGAAAATACGCTTACAGGTTTTTGAACTTTGACTGTCGATTTGTGAATTTTGTATGCAAAAACTGCATTTCCCACTGTGAAATTCTGTAGATATTATTTGCGCTTGAAATTCAAATGAAATACGAGGCATTGAGAAGTTCGAGATGATGCTACTCCACATAATTCGTGAGCGGTAGGTGAGTCGTCGAACTCAGCAACATTCATGATCAATGTGGAGCGACTAAACTTTGTTGCGCGCATCCTTTCACACCCGATGTCGGTTGAGCATTTGCGCTAATAGCAACAGTTACTGTCGCCGCTGTTATTCTGTAGCATGGAATAAAACTTTACCCAATCTGGAATGATAATAGGTACCTAGTTCCCTTCTTACCTAATTAGGATTGACGCAGAACCTCTTAAAATACGTCGTTTTTTCTCAAAATATGAGGTTTTTTGCACTTTTTACCTTATGGCGTAGGAATTGAGCTTATTAAACAACTTTTCCTCAACGGTGTCTTGTAAGTAGATCATTTCAAAGTTGAATAGGGCCAACCTTTATCTTCTTTAATGATGAGAGCTATGATTTTTCAAACTTTTCTCCAATTTTTCCATGCTGGAGAACGTGAACTTTTAGTGAAAAATTATAGCTCCCTCACTGTAGCAGATGTATCTGCTATATGTATACTCGCAGTTGGTCTCTTCCAACTTACCAATAATCTACCTACAAGTCTCCGCGAGAGAACATTTTTTAACTGAATGAGCTTGTACGTAAAAAGGGGAAAACCCCGAATAACGTGCCAGATTCGAAAAAATACGTTTTCTAGCATTTTGTTTGCAAAATCGCATGTTTTGTGTGGGATTTATCGTAATCAGCGATAAATTTCCCGTAAGAGCCGAGTTTTGGTGGCATTTGAGGCATCCGAACAGTTATCTATAATTTGTTAACATGAGAAAGGCCGAAAAAACGTAAAATCGCCAATTATTCGACAATTTGGGCGTCAGCTGAAAAAACGGTGGTGGGATTTGGACTCAGCAAAAATCCAAAAGATCAATGCGTGGGTTAAGGCGCATCATGACCAATCAAAGATTTGGCAGGTTTTCAGGAGGCACAAAAAACCGTTTTCAAACATTTTCGGAAAAAACCCCCTATCCTATGGTAAATCAAGCGAGAAAGCCGGGAAAAATACTCAAAAAATTCTAAACCCACGGAGACTTCACATGCGAGGCCGAAAGTATCAAGAAACTGGCTTGATAGGTCATAATCAAATAAGGTTTTTGATAAGATTATCGCGATATTCCTCCATTTCCTACAATGGGGAATAATATTGCATGTGCATTGACTTACCTAGGATCCTCTTCTTAATAGGTAAAAGGTTGAATCGAATGAACTTACTTTAAAACCATTGATATCCAAACGAAATTTTATAGAATGAATAATACACGTATGAACACAATGAAGGCTCGATGAGAACAGGGGAGAGGAGAAAGCTTCTACGCAACAAGATGTCCGCCAAAAAACAAAAAAAGGCGGTAAAACTTCTCGAGAATAGTATACGCAAGACTGTGGGAATTACACCTCCCTGACAGTCCCCCCTAAGTCCTCACAGGCTTAAATCAAATTGAGATTTACACAAAAAACATCAATCAAAGTGAACGTAAGATCAATACGGTAGCGAAGATCTCCCTTGAGAAATGTTCTTGAAATTGGCTCGTTGACAGTGGTTGCAAATTCGTTCTTCGTTCTTTCAGCAAAGACCATGGTTTTTCAGTGTTGATCTGCTGGAATGAATGTGACTCGTTGATTGACGTCGAATGTGTAGCTGACTTGTTGATCGATTGCTTGGCGGAAGTTGAAGGTGTTTGGCTCGTTAACGCAACAGCAGCAGTAATGAATATGTTTGCCCCAAGATGTTCGTCCATTCTGGAATTCATTAAATTACCAATAGACACACAATAGCCATATAATCCATATACAACCCATTTAAGAGAAACCGTTTATGGTGTGAGACAAGAATTCTTTGATGCCTGACAAAAATGAAGGTAGGTATGTTTATCTGGGGTAGGCAGATACCCATTATTACATCCAATCAATTTCTCAAGAAGTGAATTCTAACTTCCAGAACAAAGGTCAAAAGGCAGATTGAAAAATCAATCCTGAAAAAATACTGGGAGAAGCACCCAATTTTTCAAATCTAGAATCAAAAATATTGCATAATTTGCACCCTGAATTCTGAATCAACTCATAACATGGGCGTATTAAAGGTTCAATGTCGCAAGCAATCAAAAAATCATAGAATAATTAATATAAGTTTGAATTAATTCCTGTTCCTGGTAAGCTGTCTGGCATGCACGTCCAGCGTTGAGAGATGTCCACCAAGCTGACTGTTTAAATTCAGCTTCTTCTTGCGCAGACTCTTCTGGTCCATGCATAAATTCAGCTTCTTCCTGCGCAGACTATTCTGGTCCATGTAGCCAGCAGAATGTAAAAAAATGGTTCAACTTCGAATGAAACTCTATGTGTTATTACTAGGGATCGGATTTTTATGTATTTAAAAATGCCAAATATGTGACATATATATGTATTAATTTTCATAAAATATGTGGAAAATATGTAAAAAGGTTGAAATATTTGCAAAAAATATGTGGAAAATACGTAAAAAGGTTTAAATATTTTCAAAAAATATGTAAAAAGGTTTACATATTTTCAAAATAATGTTTAAGCCCAAATGAACAACAAGATTTTGTTAAATTATTTCCAGAAATATTGTACCTATGTAATCGGTCGGGTTTTTTTTTCATCGCTCCCTGAAAATTTTTCCTTTACGTTTCAGAGTGTCTAGATAAAAATCTGCAATAATTTTTTCCCGTACTCCGTACGCCGTCTGAAGCAAAACGCATGAAAAAAGTTGTCCAATAAAAAAACAAAAAAATTTGCTAAATTTTTTTAAAAATTTAATTCATTTTAGTTGTGAACCTCGGGAAAACTACCCAAAATTAGCAAATATGTGTTTTTGTGGACCAAATATTTGAAAAATATGGATTTATAGTGGAATATGTCAAAATATGTGAAATGAAAGTGGGCTTAAACGGTTCAGAAAATGTCAATATGAACACGCCTACTTGAAAAACATCAGTACATTGCCTAGAAAAAAATATGTGAACACATACGGATCCGATCCCTAGTTATTACAGACAAAATGTTTTGCACATGCATGACTCTCCATAGATAGTTCCGTCCATGAACCATTCATTCAAGGATGAGGTTATGGACTACTCGTCACAAGAACCATCCATAGACAGTCACAATGCGCATGCATACAGCATTGTCACCGCAAACCACCCAAGTTGACTTGCAATATTGACTCGAGTGTTTGACTCGAATATTGCCGAAATTGGCTCGTTGATTAACTTAATCATAATTTTTGAAAAATTATGATTCGATTGATCTTAACATGGCATTTTATTACAATGACTTGACCCTTCATGCCCCACAAACGGAAAGACCGTCTAGCCCTTTGACTCGTTTAAATTTGTCTCGTTTACAATTGACTCGTTTACATTTGACTCGTTTAAATTTGTCTCGTTTACATTTGACTCGTTTAAAGTTGGCTCGTTTACATTTGACTCGTTTAAAGTTGGCTCGTTTACATTTGACTCGTTTAAATTTGTCTCGTTGACTGAACACGCACATCTACAAGAAAAATACTAAAGAAATATTTACTTAAGAAATACCTACTTAATAAAAATACTTACCTTCGCCTCGCATCTTACTCGTTGAACGAATTGTCATTTCCAACAACTCAAGGGTTCAAAGTTGATTGAAAATCCTCGGCGCAAAAGGTGGGGGGGGGGGGTGACTCGTTTACATCGTAATTACCTATTAAATAGGTAGTAATTTACGATTACAAATGTAATCGTGTAGTAGAGTGCATGGGCACCGCTGAATGTCTCGAAAAATTGAATCGTTTAACATCGAATTTGAATCGATTGTGAGTCGCTTTGCCAAGGAAAATTTGAATCGTTAACCATCGAATTTTGAATCGTTTACATGTCTGTCAGACCAAAAACTTTCTAGTTTTTGGGGCCTCGTTTAAATTTGAATCGTTCATCGAAACCCTTGGACTTAATGTTGGGGAAAACTGACTCGTTGATTTATGCAGATCTACCATGGTTTTACGATCTCTGACCTCGTTTATATGGCCAAGCCCAGAGATTTGTTTTCCCACTTCGAGTGCAGAGTTCGTATGCTGTGATCGTTGAATGAAAAAGCTAAAGTCAGTGCATATTGGCAACCTCCACCATAACTTTGCTGCATCCGCCTCTGCACCCTGCCTCGAAAAATCTCTGAGCCCACTGACAGACTGGGCTTTCTTAGGTTGCTAAATCCGTATTACAATGGGGCAAGCAAGGTCAATCAATTCAATAATGCCATTCTAAAAGGGTGAAATCGCGGAGGGTTCGTGATGAACTCGTTGAAAGAAATCGAACCTGCTGAATGTCGACATATCGCGATATTCCTCCATTTCCTACAATGGGGAATAATATTGCATGTGCATTGACTTACCTAGGATCCTCTTCTTAATAGGTAAAAGGTTGAATCGAATGAACTTACTTTAAAACCATTGATATCCAAACGAAATTTTATAGAATGAATAATACACCTATGAACACAATGAAGGCTCGATGAGAACAGGGGAGAGGAGAAAGCTTCTACGCAACAAGATGTCCGCCAAAAAACAAAAAAAGGCGGTAAAACTTCTCGAGAATAGTATACGCAAGACTGTGGGAATTACACCTCCCTGACAAAGATATGATAACAAAACAGTCGATACTAGCGTTTCTGACGGTCTGAGGAGAAAACTAATTGCACCAGCGTGTCGGGCGTGAAAAAATACATACGAATATGTGAATAACTCAAAACCGCCAAAATCTTTGATTGGTCATGATACGGCTTAACCCACGAATGGTTTTTTCTGTGAAAGTGGCCTACGTTCTGCGAGCCTGTGTTATCATAAAATCACGGGTGCATTGGTAACAAGGTAAGGTATACTATACATAGTTCTGTGATACCTGATGACACATTATTCAAGATAATTAAATTCCATTCAAGACCTTAGCACTTTTTCGTCCATCTGAAACTCGCTAAAAACGTAACTCGCGCCAGGTCGGATCTTTTGACAAAACTTCAGTACAGGCGAAAGGGTCGTTCGCGAAATATTGCGAAATCCATTGCCTCTGTTTTTCAACGCTTTTCACGGCCGCCTCGGTTTTCTCAAAGCCTTTTTACCCTGCCGAGGAACAAATTTACGTAACGAAAAGGATCGAGGGGATTTTCTTCATTTTCGAGAGAAAATATATTAAGGTGAATCTTTTAAATTAAATGAAAAACCGTCCGTCATCTCGAAGAAACTCGAGCCCTGGAAATTCCCCGAGGAAAATTAAGTCCGACAGCTTTGATTATTGTAGCGGTTTTCGATTAAAAAAACCATCTATTAGATCCCAGGTTCATTACGCTCAAAAAAATTCTATCTTTTTTTTTGAGAACGCTATTTGTTTTAAGTGCGCGCAAAATAATAGTGTGAAATATTTTCAATGCTCGATCACCTGTCGTGAAAATTGATGTTATTTGTGAAATTGCAAGATTACTGAAGACTATTGAAGAAAAAAGAAATCAAATTTCTTCAAATTATCAAAGAAAATTTTCACTAAAAGAGGAAATTATGTACTATAACTAGGAATTACTGCGATTACTAAAATTTTACTAAAACTCCACAAAAGAACTTTAGGAAAGAAATAATAGAATTGCAAAATTATTTATTCGAATTGAGCAAATGTTTTGTTAAAAAGAAACTGATTACTGAAAAAATCACTAAAATGATAGAAAACAGTACCCACAAAAGAACTTTGGGAACGAAAAAATCGCTTACTCTATTTTTCCCCCCTGTTTTAAGAATTCGAATGTGTTTCTGAAAAGATTCGAATGTTTTGGTAAAATGTGAAAATTTGATGTTTTTCCAGTGATCTTGTGCAGTCATTCAGCACGAAGAACAGTAGGTTCGCTTTTCTCGCTTGTGTTATACAGTTTATCCCTCTCCAATATATTTTTAGAGCTTTTAATGATACTAAGTAATAGTCTGATATTACAGAAATTAAATTAAATACAAATTGACCAAAATTTAAAAATTACCTATTCAAATCAAGGAAATATTTCCTTAAAAAATGAATCATTTACTAATCCAGAATTGTAGAAGATACTAAAATTACTATAAAAATCTCTAAAATTATAGAAAACAGCACAAAAGAATTTTGAGAAAGAAAAAATCGCTTCTTCTATCCTTCCACCTCTGCTATTTTCTTCAAAAAATCGAATTCGAATGGGTTTTTGAATAGTTAACATTTACAAATTCGATGTTTCCCTAGAGATCTCGTGCCAGTCATTCAGTACGAAGTACTGTAGGTTCGCTTTGTATTTTACATTGTATGCCTCTCCAATACATTTGGAGAGCTTCTATTTCCAATTAGGCGGATGGCGAGCCGAATATCCGCCCACTTCACCGGGGTATTAGACTTGTACGTGCGGATCGTCGAAAATGGGACCGAGCCGATAAATCCTCGAGCCGGCAGCGTACGTTAGTTTACACAATGTATGATCTGGGACTGACGCTGGCGGATAAGCTGATGCGTCAGGGCAAACCACAATCTGACGAATTAAGCTGCTCGAACCGAACAATGAGACGAGTCAGCCCGAACTAGACCGCACGGTAATGCTGCAGGTATACACAGACCGGCCGTCACAGTAGCCGCGATCATTGCCTTCCTCTTGACTAATGAGACTTTCCAATTAATCACGCCTTGAACTGCGGGTGTCAGAGTCGGTCAATAGCGATCCGTGTCCTTCCTCGGTTTCCTTTCATTAGGTAGCCCCCGTTGATCCTGGTCCGATTTCTAACGAGATCAATCCGATTACGAGCATTTATAGACCGCGCTGAAGCGATGACGTCACAGTCCCAAAACCGCCGCCAAGTCCCAAAAGCGCGCAGGGCTTACAAGCTCAGTTGGGATTGGAAATCTTTCAATCAAATCAAATCAAATTTTGAGTCCGTTGGGTGTTCGACCATTTTTAGTGATATTTGTACGCAAATTTGTACTGTCGGATATAAATTAGTCTATACAGTAATAATTACTAGCTAATTATTAGCCCTTCTCGAATATACGTATCGAATGAATGCGTGGACATTTTTTATCCCGGTAAGTTGAGGCTGCAGAAAAACCAACACTGAGCCTCCCATTCGAAACCTCGGGAAAATAATAATACGACAGACGGTCGCCTGGTAGTCTAGTGCTTAAGACATCCGTTTGCGGAGCAAGGGGTAACGGGATCGCTCCTTCTTAATCGACTGATGGACTTTTTCCTTTCTTTTGGTACATAGGCAAGTTTTAAAATCAGCATAATATGCACGATATTATCGTGGTTTTTGGCAATTTTGGATCCTACTAGCATTAAAAGTAGCCAAAACACAATAATTGAGGCACTGATTTCCAAAACTTGCTCCTTGCAAGGTAAACCGTTTTTTAGGAATCACGAAAAACCTCTAAAACGTTATTATACAGCCGATTCGCATGTTTTTTTGCACCACATGATTTAAGCTGGGTTCACATGTGCGTAAAAGTCTGCGTAATCTGCGTATGCGTAAAGTGCGTAATGAGATCTATGGCTTGGCTTTCTCTTGACAAGGTTACCTAGCTCAAGGAGCGATTTTTACTATCAAAATCTCATCGAGCTAGTTTTGGAACTCACAACTGACTGCAAGGAACGAGTTTTGGATCTCATCCAGGTATTTCAAGGTCAATTAAACGAAGAAGGAGCGCGGATTTCTCAATTCTGACTTCGGATTCTGAAAGAGCGGACACAAAACTTTCAGTAACAGCTATCACCCCAATTTTCGTTAAAATTGCAAGGAGCGAGTTTTGGAAATCACAGCCTCAAGTCAAAATACAATCAATTTTGTTCAAAGTATAAAAAATATCCACGTATTCAGCTAGGTAAAACAAAGATTTTAGTACCAAGAACGCTCAAATATAAGTATATTTAAATATAAGTATATTATAATTATTGTTAAAATTATTATTAAATTATTATTAATTATTAAATATAAGTATATTATAAATATAAGTATATTTGTAAGTATATACAAAAGTTTGTGGCCAGGGAAAAATAGGGATGATAGGTCCTACTGAGACAAACATCCCAGCTCCAGGAAATCGGAAAAGGTTAAGAATTGAGGGAGCTATCGCTATTTATAAATAACATGTATGTGAATGACCACAGACGGATGCACGGACACACAGGTAATTGTTGATTGAGTGATTTTGAGTAGAAGTTTTTCCTGAATCGATTGTCGATTTTCAATATTTCCATTTACTCTGTAAATATGGAAGTAAAAATCATCACTCAGCATGTTATTCAGGTACCAGCAGCGAGTTAAATTGAACTCTATAAATCTATGAACGGACGTCAGCTTATTCAATTTATCGAAAAAACATCATTCGATATCTTTTGATTTTAGTATCGTATTCCACCGGGGCCAACTTCATCCGAAGCGATGACGAGAGCTAACTGATCAATTATTTCCATCAATTGCGCCGTTTTCCGCACAAATCGACGAGCTTGTTTTTCATTTCAACTTGTCACAAAGACACGATCCAATCCCATTACTGATGAAGCCTTGAAAAACCTTATAATTGCTCCCCCTCCCCCCTCGGCAGCAGTTGCGATAGAAAAGTGAGAGTTTTGTCTGCAGCAAAGAGCGACTTTTTGAATTTCCTATTCATTAATCCAACGTAATTTCCCTCGGCATCTTTCATTCAATATTATTTTCTTTATTACGGCGGTGTATTCAGTATTTCTTTTTTTGTGAAGCTAAGAAGTCACTCGTTTCAAAAAGTTAAAAAATTGCATAGTTGGTTCTTCTTTCTTAAAACATGCACAAGTTGTAGCGCTGTGTATTTTATTGTATTAAAAATTGCATGAAAGGTTTTACATTGACTTTTTTATCCTGTCAATTTCACAAAATCTGGGCTCATTGGCCTTAACCTTAAATTTGACCAATAATTGGTCAATACGAGTTATCTCCTCTAATTATTAGCGGCATTATGAAAACAAAAATTAAGTTATGCACGGAGGGGTTGAGTATAATTTTCCTCTTTTTGCCTTTTTCGATGTAATTGAATTTGTAAGATATTTTTCCAATGAACACTGTTTTTGCGGACAAATTGATTTCAAAGCCATGAAAATTCTTGTTAATTTCAAGCGATTTCAAGTTTTGGAGTTTATCTGCGCTTAAAAATATTACAAAGCATCTGGTTTTCCATAAATTTACCTCACCCAAAGACATCACAAACATATTTTTCTTGGATTTCGAACTCGATTTTGGGAGCAGTAATTTTAGCTTGAGTGCCTTTAAAAATAAGTACTAAGTACTTATGATAAGTCTTATCATAATACAAAAACAATACATACGTAATTCCCGAATTTAATTCCAACCTTGAATCATGATAGGAGTTCCCAAACAATGATCAGGTAGCAATCAATTTACCTTGCAATGGGTTAAATTTATGCTGAACGCCGGTTGAGTTATCCTAATTTTCTGACTATCAATTTTGCGGCACAGCGGGCCGCGCGCGGGAACTCATCAGCTCAGATTTGTGAAAATGTCTTCTAGACGGTAAAAAAATGAAGGTAAAAGGAAACAAAGGATATCCAAACATTTCCAATATTTCTAGCACCGAAGTCCAACTTTTTACCATAATTGAAGAGTTTTCCTCCAAAACTGCATTCATCCACTTTCGAGTTTTGTCGATATCGATTTCGTTTTTTCGATTTTCGTTTGCTTATATGTACCAAAGCTGCTATGAATCGAGATCGAAAATCGAAAAACGAAATCGATATCGACAAATTTCGCAAGTGGATGAATGCAGTTTTGGAGGAAAACTCTTCAATTGTGCAACTTGCATTGCGGGGTTAAACTTCTCCAAATGAGTAAGAGAGTAAAATAAGGAATCGTCTAAACGTGTTTCACGGCGATAAATTGATTTTTACCATCAACCACTCAATCGGACTTGGCCCCAATTAATCAAGCCGCGAAAGCGATACAGCTTTAGGTGTAGGCGGATGCGATGAGTTCAATCAATCAGCCGGTGAAGTGGAATCGCAGGGGAAATTCATTTCCACATCCTTGACCAGTGTTTAGTATTGCTTTGCTCATGCGTAGGAGCAGATAAATGGATTCTCTTTGCCGGCCGATGTCAAATTAGGAAATGTACACGCCGTTGATATTATGGTGGATATTTCGACGGGCGAAAATGGAGAAAAATATTCAAGTCATTTCCACCAAATATAATTTCCAGACATTTTTATGTTTAAACCTAAAAAAAATACCTAAAAACCCTCAAACGAAGTCAAAACATAAGCGAATTGTGTCAAAAATGTACGTATCAAAATACCTATGGAAGTATTGTGTGTTATCTACGCACCCTGGTTCAATCGGTTTTTCAACAAACTTTTACCGTCCGATGAGAACGCACTCACCGGAAAAGCGTTAAAAAACTCAGCTTTTCTACGTTATAGTCATTTTTCTCTCTTCAAAATTCCCAGACAAAGAAAATCACGTTTAAATATTGAAAAACGTGATTTTCCACTAAAAAAGACCATTTTTGACATTCAAAGTGATCAGCTATCCCGAAGAGTGATATGAAGTTGACTAAAACGTTGATAAGCAGTGTTTTTGGGAGTTTTTTCCCGAAGACTCCGTACTGATAGGCTTGATTCAATAAAGTGAAGTTCGCCAGTTTTCTCTTTACCCTCATGTTTTCCAAAAAAAAAAAAAAATTTGGATGCAAGTCAGACGTGGCACTATGTCTTAGGTGACCAGACGTCCCGCGTTGGGCGGGACAGTCCCGATTTGGAGGGTTGTGTCCCGGTGTCCCCACGATCTCGTAGGGGACGGCCAAATTTCCCGCTTCAAGGGAAAAGCATGCTTTGGGAAGGCATCCTCCAAGAAATTAGGTACCTACCTACCTTTGTAAGTAGTATGTAGGTACCTACTCGATGACCGCTAGATCCAGTGTTGCCAACTCGTCGCCTTGCTTTCCCTCTGTCGAGCACCGAAAACCTCTGAAGTCGACTAAAAACCGTTGACTTTCAAAAAGTTGTGTTCTTAACTCCAACATTAAAAAATGCGAACATAAAATGATCAAAGTCAACTTTGAGATCAAACTCAACTTTGAGATCAAAATCAACTTCGAGTTCAAAGTCAATAATTATTTTGGTGTGGTTCCTACCTATTCTGTGTCTTTTTTTTTATTGGTTCGTTATAATTGAATACACTTGATATTCCTCTTTATACCAACTTTGATAATTGATAATTGATAATTGACCTACCTATACCTATTATATATACAAATATATACCCATGCCTACTGTTCATTTCATAGGTCGAAAACACAATATGACAAAACATTGTTATCTACCGGACTAGGAGAGTCTGAGATCAAGATTTGTTGGAAATGACTGGTGATAGATTTTCCTTCATTTTTTACCATCGAACAAGGAGACATCCTGCAGGTATACTTGATCTACTGAAATCTGCAATCTATCGTGAAACTAAAGACAGAAATTCATAATTGTCCTGAGTCATCTATGCGTTAAAACTGAATTAAGATCAAAATACTTGAAAATGGCATTGAGCATGTCATTGCTTGAGGGCCTAAGCCAGAAATCGGACATTTCTACGGGAAATCAAACCGAAGGAATCCACACATTCATAACTGATTCAGAAATCATTCATGTGCGTTTGTGTATATATACACAAACGCATATAACATAAACATTTAATATAAACATACGCATATATGCGTATATCCGACGGTGTACGAATTTATGTTTCATTGCCTTTCGCAATGCGGGGGGGGGGGTCCGAGGCAATTCACCAAAGCTTTTGCATCCGCTGAATAAATTTCACTATCATCTCCTCCGCTACTTACCCGCTTTTGTAAAGATCTTTTTGAAGGCCCAAGACCCATTCAGAAGGGTGAAAAAAGCCACATCGAATAAAAAGGGAACAAACTTGAATACCGGCTTTGCAAGAAAATTACACTTTGGAGAAATATCTGAAAAAGGCCATAGGGAAGGGAGGAAAAGGGCTAAGGAGCTATTCTTGATTGAGCAGCCTTTCGGAGCCTCAGGGCGATACGGACGTGGAAGGGCAGTCTTTTCTCCAATTCTCGCTTTTGGAGAAACATGTCAATGGAATTCCTTCTATTCGAAGGATTACGAATTTCCCGGCCAGTTCTTAACGCGACACTGCCGAATGAGTCGACCCAAGATTTTTTCAATAAAGCTGCTCTTGGACGTGTGTCGGTCCGAACATTCCTTCGTCAGTTGACGTTAAGAAAGAACTACGTAAGAAGGTGGGAGGAATAATAGTGGCGAGAATAGTAAACAGAAGTGCGGGGGAGTTTTCATTTTCTTTTATAATTGAACTACAGTAGTTCCAGTACTCCAGTAACAGTTCTAGTACTCCAGTAACTGGAGGCCATTTTACCCTATTGAGGCTAGAGGGGGTACCCAAGATTCCTCTTTGCTCTTTCGACGATTTGCTCTTTTTTCGATATAGTGATGTCATAAGGACCTACGATCGATCATCTCACCAATTACAACCGAAATTGCACGAAAGGAGGGCCCAGAGGCCGAAAGCGCTCAAACTAAGGATAAAGGCTTCTAACGAGAGATGCCAGCCTCTCTAGCAGACACTGTAGGGTTTGACTCCTAAGGAAGGCCATGCGGGCGAAAGCGCCAAACCATTGAAAAGCAGATTGAATGTCCAAGTTGTCTTGGAATTTGACTGTTTCTAACACGTTTTCTCAAAATGCAATTAACGAGTCTCTCAGTAGGTATTCTCAGAAAAAATAATTTTTTAATTTTCGAGGTTTGAACCGTGATAGAGTTTCATAGAAGTTAGTTTTTGATTACCATTGTAGTCTCGGCGTATAGGGAATTCAACGCTGAACTCAAACATACCTTTAAAATTTTAATAAGCACGAGTTATTTTTAACTGAAGAATTGTGGGGTTTTATTAAGCAAAATCATAATTTTTCTGAAAAAATTGCATTTTGAAAACGGGTTAAGATATTAAAATAATTTTAATATCTCAACCCGTTTTCAAAATGCAATTTTTTTCAGAAAAATTATTTGTTTGGCGGCGTTTTGTTCCATTTTTGGTCCAAGTTCCGTCAAGTTTTGTTTACATGAAGTTCGGGACACACTGTGATGCGATAGAGTAGGTAAACCGAGCATTTTTCAACAACGTTCTCAAACATTCATGAAAGATGCACGTTGGTGGTGCTAGTTGGAGTCCTTGCAACCTTTCGTTAGTCCATTGGTGCAATAAATGCCTTTGAAATTTTATAGTTAGAACAAAATTGGCGCAGAAGGACTTTCTGTTTTGTCCTATATAACATCAGCCCTGAAGACTCAATAACCCTGAAACCTTGAACTTTGTGACCCAAACCCTGATAACTTGATGTCGACAACACTTACCTTTCGTTTAGACTTGGCCATTCGCATGTCCCTCGACGTCTCCGCTTCGCCTGGAATTACTTTGCCCCAGACGACGAATGCAATCATCGTATAAGTGTAGAGGAGGACGAGAAGAGGAACTACGTATTGTAGGCTGAGGAGGGTGATCGAGTAGACTTGCCTCATGTGGTAAGACGACCACGCCTCCTCGCACACGCACCTGAAGCGATAAATTGAAAAATTGATTCCAAAATTCGGCGATAAGTAGGTACTCAATAATAATTACGATTTCTCGAGAAACTACAAAAATCATGCAGCATCCATCAAGATATCATCAAATTTTAAGGCTTTTACTACTTCCGGGTGTCCGTCTGTGGTCATTTACAAAAATGGCCATAGCTCCCTCAATTCTCAACCTTTTTTCAAATTTCTTGAACTGAAATGTTTGTCTCGGCAAGTTCTGACACCCTGTTTAATCGAAATTTGGATAACGCACAGTACTTCCAATATATTTGCATTTTTAGTGTTTTCAATTTTATTTTTTCCCGGCCACAAAAATGAACCTATTTGAGCGTTCTTGGTCTTAAAGTCCTTGTTTTACCTTGCAGAATATGTGGACATTTTTCATATTCCGATCACTTGGCGTATTTTTTTTTGGGCGCATTTTAAAAGTTGCATAGCGAGTTTTTGTTATTTTACCTAAACACCCTCAAAAGCAGTCAAAATATGATCAAATTGTGTCACACGTGTACGTTTCAATGTATGGACGTTTTGTGTATTTTCTACGCACAACTGGTTATCTTCTACAGTAGTTTAGAAACGACGGAAAAAATATTTTTTTCAACCAAGCGCTTAATGTTTGCTTAGGCCTGAAGGCTGAGGAACTTTTACGATTTCTTCTGAAAATAGAGCTTTATAGCTTTTATAAGCCACGTATTACTCAACTGCTTTCCTTGGCTGGCTTTGACAGTTGCAGTTGTGTTGCACAAGTTGTCCGACGTGCAAAAAATACAGCATGGAATAGGGTTTTCATACCTTGGAATAAGTTAGAATGGAGAAATAGGGTATCGTAAGAAATAAGCAAATTTTGCCAATTGAACGTCAGTGGCGACTTTGGTTCGAATAGGTAAAGGAGCATTTCTTCGTAGAACGTCGTCCCACGACCATGAATAGGTTACCTGGAATGCGATAGGAATAAGGATACGCGCAGTTTCCACATGGAGAATATTTTATTCCAACAAAGATTTTTCAACCAGAAAAAAGGCAATTCATCAGAATAATATTTGTCGGAGTTTCCCAACATTTTGCCGCCCCGGAATTTCATCATATTGCACGCAATTTTACCAGTTTCACCCTGGGGCCAAGTGCATTTCATGGATTTCAGGGCTAGTCTCTGAAAGGCCAGTCTCCCAAGGGGGGCCGACTATTGTATTTTCCCCGAGGCCTCTCATTTTCTTTTACTACCTTTCTTTAGCACATTTTTTCTCATTGCTTTGCCTTTTCCTGCTCAAGTTTAATTAAATGGTCTCATCCAACAGTAGGAAAGACTATATTTTTTATATTCTACCTCCACATCAGTCGTGGTTGGCTGCATCATGATGCAAATAGTCAGGAAAATCGATCGGAGAGGGGCCAAAATGGGTATTAGTATGGTAGGTACATTTTTTTAAAACAGAAATGATAGAAAGAAGCCGTGGATAGAGAATTTATTGTGTATTTTCCCCTCAGATTTCTCGCTCGAGCTACCATATGTGTTTTTTTCCGGAAATTTTATAGAACGATTTTTTTGAAGCAGTCCAGCTCGAATTCCATGATTGCGATTATTTTTTGACGTTTGTTCCTATATGAGAGGGTTTTAGAAAACCTATTTTGGATTTTTCAGCTCATTGAATTCTCAGTTTGTTTGCGCAAATTTTTGACCCTGAATGCCAGAATGTGTTCCTTTTTGGTGGTTTGAAAATCGATTTTCTACGTTTGAAAACACAATTTTTTTAAAATTTCAAAAAAGTTCTTTGAAATTTCAAAAAAGTTTTTTAAAATTTCAAAAAAGGTTTTTTAAAATTTCAAAAAAGTTTTTTTTTTCAGGTTCAAAAAAGTGTTTTTTAAAATTCAAGAAAAAGATTTACAATTGTTTAAAAAATTAAAAAAAATTTTTTTTTTTCAAAAAAATTTTTTTTTGTAATTTCAAACATCTTTTTTCAAATTAAAAAAAAATTTTGAAATTTCAAAAAAATTGGGTTTTTTTATGTCGAAAATTGATCTTCAAACCACTTTTTGACCATTAAATTGAATACATTTTGACATTCAAGGGGTTCCCTTTTTCAAAAAAAAATCCCAAAAAAAATGGCAAAGATAAATATGAATAGGAAAACACGAAAAAAAGATCTTGACAGCAATTTTTGAAACGGTGAGGATACTAATAGTACCCAAGAGCCTACCTCCTGAATAGCCAGTGCCATTCTTCACTTGAACATCGCGCTGGCTCGTTTCAAATGAGATTTCGTATTAACGTCTTAAGCCCGGACTTAGAAAATGCTAAGCTCGGTGAAGAGATAATCCTTATCCATTGGACCTAATTGCCAGTAAACGGGCGTCGTAGATCCGAGATGGCCCGCCATGGCGGCGTTGGCGCGCCAGCGCCACGTCAAGTCTACGAGGGGCCAGCCGCTAAAAATCGTTTCAATCCCAGGCAAATCACCCGAGGCCGAACCACAGCTACTATTTGCTATGCTAATGTCAAGCTTTTTTAACCCTTGCGATGAGTTTTCCACTAAAAAAAAGGAAGTTTTTAATGCGACCGCTATGAACGGGCACGGTCCGAAAATGACGTCGTTCAGCGTCGAAGCACGTTTCGAATGCATTCGAGATATCGGCCAACACGTTCTGACTGCAACCAATTTCTGGAAAGTCGTTGCGGCGTTTCTACGGTCACGATTTCGAGCTTGAAATTCATCAAAAATAATCATCGGCAAACATCAGCCGGGCATTCCATTTCCCCCCTTGGAAAGGATGAACAATTAAACCAGTGATGCAATGACACACAATACTTCCATATTTTGAAACGTGAAAGTGTGGCAAAATTTGATCATATTTTAAACCCCCAGGAAAGTCTCATCTCGATTTCGAAAAAAATGACGTTTAGTAACTTTTGGAATTGAGCTCCTCAATTGTGTTGTTAAAAAAGAGAAAAAAAAACTCACTTTTTACAGGATATGTGCCAATCCGAAGGTTCGACCAGCTCCGATACGAAAGCTATCGGCAAGGCCGTCGTGAGCGCTATAATCCAAACCATGAGAATGGCCACTTTGGCCATGCATTTGCTCATTCTCGGTTTCAAGGGCCATAGTATGGCCATGTAGCGGTCTATGCTTATGGCCACGAGAGTGTACGCTGACACCTGTAACAAAGAATCGAACAAATGGATGAGTAAATTTACGCATTGAACTTTGTAACATTGTAAATTTACGTTGTAACGTTGTAAATTTACGCATTGAACGTAGAAATATTATTGTAAAGTTTACAATGTAAACAATAAAAATTGCATTATTGTAAACAATAATATTTCCAATATATTTTACGATTATTTTACCAAATGTTTGCGTTTGAGGTTCTCGAGTAGATATAAAATGATGAAAAAAATAAGTATTAACTAATTCTGAATATATTACTGTTTTCATGAAGGTAGGTTGGGGTTAAAAGTTGAACAAGCCACGTGAATAGTAAACCACTGAGAAAGAATTTTCAGCGTTTTCACCATCCAATATCTGTCCATCATCTGTTAGACCTCTCTCATTAATGGAATAGGAAGCACTTCAACGCTCTACGGATGCCCAGCGGACTCTTGGGGAACGCTGCGCAGAAGCGTCGGCCTGAGGTTTTTTCCAGCTCCGTTTCCAGCAGCGGACGTCCCGCCGGGAGAAGTGCAGCTGAAGGGCCGGCCCGGTGAATTCTCTACAGGGAAACACATCCCCTTCTACATTTCACCCCCGATAGAAAAGGTGGGAGTATCTAGATAGATGAAGATAGAAAAGACCTTTTGATCTGCTCTCATTCTGTAGTACGACGGGGGAAATCCGCTGTCGTCGTACCTACTGTTCGCCTGTAACGGTCGTTTCTCTAGTGCTTCCACTTCGAATCGCTTGGAGGTTGGGAACTTTGAGCTGGAAGTGCCCATTGTGGGATAGCGAGTCTCAGACAACGGGTACCTTTAGAAACAGTCTATTTTGTCTATTTCGGTATCAAGGTTGTCACTGGGGTTCACGAAACTGGAAGTAATCGTAAACGGAGCTCTGCAGGTTGTTTCCTCGAATGTACGTAACAAGACATCGGATGGGGGGGGGGGGGCTGAGATCCTGGAATTGAGCAAAATGGTATCCATGACGTCCGTGACGTCCATATTTCACAACAGCCAACTTGTTAAGATGAAGGTAAGTCGTCGGTCCAGTGGTCTAACTTTGAGATTTTGCGTTTTTGAGTTTTTTTGCACGAAACATCTCCAATTTACCTATACTTTCACCCTGCAAGACCTTACTTTCCATAGCTTGACAGAACACCGCTGGATCGAGTGCGCCTGAAGCGGCCATTTTGGAATTGGTGGTGGTATTTCGTACAAAACTAAACCATCACGTGTTAGCTCCCACTCACAGAAGCGCAAACATACTTTGTTCATAATTACCCCATGTTCATAATTACCCCACTTCACCCTACAGAACGACACTTAATACTCAATGCCGAAAAATCTGTAGAAAATTGTACCTCTCTTGTCTATATTGCAACTTTCCTGAAAAACACGAATTTCCACCCACTTCAATAGATGTTTTACAGGGCCTTAATATTAAGGTAGATCCGTCAAGACGTTCGGACCATCTAGATACGGAACCTGATTTTTGGTGAAAATGTCAAAATTCTACAAAAATTCCCCATGAAAACCCTCGGACGGCAGACGGTGGACGGCGGATGATGGTCGGTGGACGGCGGACGGAGAAAAAATTTATTGCAGATTTGGATTATACACAAATTTTCAGGGTGCGTTAAATTGTTAAAAGCGGCGGTACTGCGTGTCGCACTCTGGTAACATCAGCGGTAACAATGTTCATCAACATCGGCCCGCCGCAGTCACTGTTGCCTGTCTCAAATGACAATATCGAACCGGGATTCGACCGGTGTCAACATTTTTACCTCCCTCTTGAAGGATGAAAGCGTCCACGATAAACCGGCTCAATCCTCAGCCTAAACTAACAGAACAGCCTTCGAAACAATGTTCCCGGCCGAGGTGGTCATCTTGACCGTGACGTTGGGGGATGAAATGGGGGGATGAAATGGTACGGCAGAGGGTGAGCCGACTGCGGTCTACGACCGCTCGTTGTTATTTTAGACTCCTCTATCTCCAAGCGGAAGTTCACCTTTTCGATCCCCAAGGCGGCTCTTCCGGCCCATTTGTTTCGCCGCTTTACCTGAATTTCAACCCCGATGCACTCGATTCCAATAAAGCGCTACCCGCTGAATAAATTGGACCGAAAACTCTCGTTTTATATTCGACGGATAAATAATTAACGAAAAATAAATCTCGATTCATCTTTTGATATCAGCCGATAGTAGTCCAAGCTATAACAGATATTTTCTCGATATTTTTCTGAAGTTTTAAAATTTTAGTGCCATATTGATGTTTTAATTGTGTTTTTACGTCCATATTTACAGAGTACCTAACTGAAAGTATTGTAATCGTCCTAAAATCGAGGATCGGAACGGAGCTTCATAAAAAACTTATGTTTATACACATTTACTCCTGAACAAGTGTCTGTGTGTCCGCCTGTCCGACTATGGTTATTTACAAAAATGGCCATACCTAGCTCCCTCAATTCTCAACCTTTTTTCAAATTTCTTGAACTGAAATGTTTGTCTCGGCAAGACCTAACACCCTGTTTAACCGGAATTTGAATAAAACACAGTACTTTCGATATATTTGCATCTTTAGTGCTTTCTATTTTCATAATTCGATAACTTGGCGTATTTTCATTTTAAGCGAGTTTAGAATTTGCCTAATGAGCAGTCAAAATATGATCAAATTGTGTCACACTTTTACGTTCTAAAATGTGGAAGTATTGTGGGTTATCTACGCTGGTTTTCAATGAACATGAGCAGATTGGCCTTGAATCAAGGCCGATTCCAAGTGGAATCGGTTTTTTGCATTTTACTCCGTCCAGAAAATAGCATACGTGTAGGATGTAATCGTCAATGTGACAAATTTTACGATTCATGGCCACCCAAGAGGCTCTACGAATGGTAATGTGCACATTGACCGCATTTGGACGACCACGTGAATCTTAGGATATCAATTCATCGGAGCCGTTCAAGATTTTGTCCGAACCTCTCACGAAGAACCGACGATTGGTAATCTACTGAGTGAGCCATAACGGAAAGACCCCAGCCTTGAATGACGTGTTAACGACCCGAAAAGGCGGCCATGCTCAAGGGAAATATATAGGGAAATGGCTGTTTTACCACCAGTAATATCCGATTACACCCGTATTGACTTTGGAGCGGATTGGTGGAGCATCGTTAGACGAACGGCCCAGCACTGACCAGGTTTCGGCATGAACTGCCGAAGTATCGGGTTATCGGGAATCTGCGTCAATGCCGCGGAATATCAGATATCTGTTGTTATCTGGCATCCTTTATTACGACGTATCTGCCAAATTTTTGTTACCTTTATCGACCCGATACAGAAACAAAAATACTTTTTGAAATTCAATAGAACATTTTCAGCTTCCAAATTTTACGTTCAATAACAATTTTTTGGAAAATTTTTGATTTTTTGATAAAATTTTGATTTTTAGGAAAAATTTTGATTTTTTAAAAAAATTTTAGTTTTTAAAAATAAAATTTAATTTTTTGGAAAATTTTTGATTTTTTGGAAAATTTTTGATTTTTTTAAAAATTTTTGATTTTTTTAAAAATTTTTGATTTTTTGGAAAAATTCTAATTTTTTGGAAAATTTTTGATTTTTTGGAAAATTTTTGATTTTTTGGAAAAAGTTTGATTTCTTGGAAAATTTTTGATTTTTCAAAAGAATTTTGATTTTACAGAAAATTTTCAATTTGTTAGCAAAATTTTGATTTTTTAAAAAATTTTTGATTTTGTGGAAAATTTTTGATTTTTTAGAAAAATTATAATTTTTTAGAAAATTTTTGATTTTTTGGAAAATTTTTGATTTTTTGAAAACTTTTTGATTTCTGAAAAAAATTTGATTTTTTTGATAAATTTTTGATTTTTTAGAAAATTTTTGATTTTTTGGGAAATTTTTGATTTTTATCTGATTGGTAGTTTTTCATCATTTTTCAACAATAAAATTTTGATACTAAATTTTCAAATATATACAATTGAATAACCATAAAATATTGCCCTACTCTCGATCTTTTTATTACATAGGTATTTGTATTTATTAAATACTTCCGTATTCACAGAGTAGGTAAATGTTGGTATTGTAATCTATATATAGGTTACAATTTACAGCAATGGCCGTCTCTCATTCAATTCTAGACCTTTTTTCAAATTTTTGAACTGAAATGTTTGTTCCGGCAACACCTACTACCTACCTATTCTGTTTAACCGAAATCCGGATTACACTCAGGACATTTAGCTATTTCTATTTTATTGTTTCCTGGCCTCTAAAATGTACCGATTTGAGCATTCTTGGTCTTAAAATCTTTGTTTTACCTTACAGGATACCTACGTTGATATTTTGGTTTATTTTTCTTAAGAAATGAACCTTTGTAATCGGTCAGGAAAAAAAAATTTTTAACACCCCCTGAAAATTTGTTGGTTTACGTTTCAAGGGGTGTAGAATCCAAATCTGCAATAAAAATTTTTTGTCCGTCCGCCGTACGCCGTCCGCCGTACGCCGTCCGCCGTACGCCGTCCGCCGTACGCCGTCCGCCGTCCGCCGTACGCCGTCCGCCGTCCGGGGTTTTTCAGGGTGAAGGAGTTATCGAAAAATTTTGAAATTTTTACCAAAAATCAAGTTCCGTATCTAGTTGGTCCTAACGTCTCGGCAGAACCCTACCTTAATTTTAAGGCCAGTAAAACAGCTGTTGAAGAGGTAAAAAATTCGTGCTTTTCTGGGAATTTGTAACATAGGCATGTGACGCATCATTTTCTATAGATTTTTCTATGCCGAATCGAATGAGACCATCGCCACGGCGGTAGCTCTAACCGTTTAGGAGTTATTGCAGTTCTAGTGAGACATTTTTGAGTTTTTTAAAATTTCTACAATTCTGAATAACTCGAAAACGACTAGAGCCACAAAAATCGTTTTCCACTCGTTGGAATCCCCACAAAAACTTCTGTCCGCCCGATATCTTCAATTTAACCTTCATCCGGGCGCGTAGGCGGTAATCTACCGCCCTGTTCATAAAAGGGCTCAAAATTCTTAAGCTGTCCCTCGGAAGAGAGCCGGAGGGGCAAGTATTCTCAAGTTACATTATGTGGAGCCAGAGTGAAGGGTCATCGAAGGGAAAAATTGTCAGTGGTGTCCATCAGTCAAGATCAAATTGCCGAAGTTCAAATTTTGACGGTAATTAACCGCCCCGCGCCCATATGTGCTACATTTCTGCAAGGGCAGTCCAGGCAAAATTGAGTATGGATTTCATTTCTTTTTGCGTAATATCGAGTTCATTTCATCTGAATCATTACTCAAACGAATCCTATGATGAAACCATGGATGTTTCCGATACTTCTATAGTACAACATTACGTAGTACAATATATAGTTCTATGGTACAATATTACTATAGAGATTACACGACTGAAGCGCGATTCTTGCAATTGCAATTATTTTTTATGAAAATTTTCCCCTATATTGAAGTTTAATAAAATTTATTAATTTAATAATAAATTAATTTAATAAAATTTAATTAATTTAATTAAAATTTATAATTTATGTTTTCATTAGGTACTTAAACTTGTGTGTTACATGTTTATCGTCAAGTTGAACACGATTCCTGACATTTTGAATGATGTATTGGGTCTAAAAGACCTGAAAATAGGAGGGCGGTAGAGTACCGCCCCGCGCCCGGTGGCGTTGCGGTGAGGGACGCGCCCGGATGAAGGTTAAAGAATTTGGTCGCATTACACAAATCAGCAAAACAAAAATCGAAAAAATTTGAGAATTTGGCCTCGGCTCTTAGATACGGTTGATTGATCTACTTACGACCACTAGCCTATTACACCAACTAGGTGACGCACTCACACTACGATCAGTTGCGCTTGGCAACATGAAAGCGAGTCAGGCTTTAACAATGGTTCTGAGGCATTTTTAATTTCATTCATTATGCAGAGAATTTAATAATTAGTATTATTCAGTTAATAATGAAGGTGATTAAGAATAGATTAAATGGTGAATTTAACGGAATTAAACGATCTGCTGCGTTGAAAAGATAGATAGGTAAGTATTTATCAAGCAAAGAGGATGATTATTTTTTGCCGGGTTGAAAAAACGTTTCTCTAAATCCCCCTCTAAAATACAAATTTATACTGAAATTATAGAATAATAACAACTAAATTCTGAGTTTAAGGAGTACCGATATATCGGTACGATATATATCGTGAAGTTTGTCTTAGCAATCGAAAAATGAACACTTGTGCAAAATTTGCAGAGTTCTTCGGACATAGCGAAAACTAATCTACACATGCCACTGATCTACTTAGCAGCGTTTTTTATGTTACGGTTACTTGATTTTAGGCTTTTTTTGCGAGAGCCTGCGGCCAATCAACTGTTTTGCTCTTCGCTCACTTTTTTTTTTCGAACAAAAGCAGAAGAGAACACTCTTTAGTTCCCAAGGGCTGCGCAAGAAATCGGAAAGTTTTAGTTTGTGTGATCGTTAACGGTCTTCGAGACCTGAGGCAAGGTTTCGAGTTTGCTGGCTAGAGTAAATTGTAGCTGAGTTAAAGTTAAAGTTCACCTATCGACTGTGCACTCGTGGCGAGGTCTTGAAAACTAAAAAATATAATTGGAAAAGAATGAAGTCCGAAAAAAGTTTCATTTTGGGGTCCTGCATTGAATAATTCAATTCAATAATTCAACTAATTATTAGTGAAGAGTTTACAGGGTGTTGTCACTAAGTGACATCTTAAGTCTTAAGATTGCCATAAAGGGGTCGATTCTTTCGCTCATGTGCAACAATTTGTGTTCCACAATAGAGAGTTTTTGGAAACTTCGTACTTTTTGCCTTTTCATATCACGAAATTAGTACCTAGTTTGTACTATGTAGTCACAGGGAAAATCAAGAAATGTTATGAAAATTCCTAGCTCCCGTTCACATGTTAACAAAAAGTTCGGATTTGATTTTATTTGCATTAGTTACGAAAAACTTCTGCAAGTACCGTAAGATAATACAAAGTTTAACGGGTTCATTCTTGGAATCATTTCAAAATTTAAAGGACTTACGTCCATTTTACTGAGACCCCCAAAAAATGTACTTTACCAAATTTTGGCTAATTAAAAATACTGAGAAGTAAAAATGCGGTGTGGCTATCAATCAAACGTGAACATCTTCTATGGGTTTTACGTTTTCATTTTATTCGCTCAGGTGGCGTAGAGGATACATGATGAAAATATTCACTCTGAAGACTCGGGGGTCGTAGAGCCTAACGACCCTCAAGGATTAGTGTCCTCTGCTAACAAGATGAGCTTGCAGTGAAAAGTTCCTATTCGTTCGGACTTTATTAGAGGCTGACTGGGAAGCTAGCAAGGGCTTCGTTAAAGCAGCTTTTACTGATAGTAAAGTTTATGGTTAGGTCTTCCAATAGTTAGGTACCGTCGCGGCTTAAAGTAAATACTTAATCCACTTCACTACTGATTGAAACTTTGCCTGAGGAGAAATGGAGAAGTGTTTATCGCTAGAATTCGTAAAAACTCGACGAGAGGGTCTGCGTATTATAAATAATAGGTATAGAATCTTATCTGATAATGTTGGGGTTGATTGAATACGAAAATATAATCTATTTTCATATGTTTCATATATCGTATTCAATATATATCGATGTATTTTCATATACGATATATTATATCGTATATGAAAATACATCGTATAAAATAGGTATATCGTATAAAATCGTCGTCGCATAAAATAGTATATATATCGTATAAAATATATATCGTATATGAAAATAATAATTTTATAGAAGGTAGGTAGATAGGTGGACCTCCCCTCACCCATCGCAAACAGACGATGATGCGTCAAATAAAGTAAACTGTACTTTCTGTAAATATTTTGCTAGGAGTTTAAAAAAGGCAATCTATATTGAGAAAAGTTTTCGACTAATAGCTCGCACGGTTTGAATATCGAAAAAGAACTGCCGGGAATAAAGGAAGGTCTTTCGAGCTCGAAAGAACAATATTGACTGAGGAGCTGGTCAATCGTTCAGAAATATACAAAGACGATTTTTTCCCCGTTTTTTCCCAACCCACTATAACGAACTACTCAAAACGGTAGCAGAGAACCTTGGATACTCAAATTAGCTCACTTTCGGGCTACAAAAAAGTGGGAAAGAACGCCATAATTATTATACCTCTATCTTGGAAGTACGGTGGGTTACCTGAAATCCAGTTCTGCAAAATTATCGTTGCAGAATGGAAAAGAAACATAGTAGTGAATTAAATTCGAAAAAAGTTGAAAATTGTGCTGAATACACGCGTGTCCAAGTGTACAAATCATAACTAATGCTATCTAACCTCCAATTCGATTGAAATTCCCTATCGCAATTATATTTCGCAAATGTGGAAGAAAAACAGACACACCTTCGTATCAATTTTCCTAGAAACCTTTTGAAACGACCTACATTTTCGTTCTGTTTGCCGGATTCAAGATATCTTTATCAACTTATATCTTTATTGGCGTAGTATACTGCCTCGTAAATACAAACATTATTGTAGAGCTGTGTGTAATAAGGTCGGAAACATAACAACTCTTTCCGTTTCAAAGTGCACAAATTGTAGAAAGTCACGGAATCCAGACAATTATAATTAACACCCAGGTAGAATCGGTATGGTTAGATAAAATATTTTTAACCACAAATGAGATAACGTATTTCATATTGACAGATTTCAGCTAAATTTTATGATTTTAGCTCAATTTCATGATATTTTAGCTAAACTTCATGATAACTGATTGGAAGAATCAGATGGCTGCTCACGAAAGAAAGTGGCAATGAAAGGGGAGGGAAATTATCAGCACCACAATAGTTTAGGTACTGAGGCAAAATATTACAAGCTCAAAGTTGTAATAGGGCATTCATAAGGGTAATACCTGAGGACATTATAATATAATTATAATATGAGGACATTATAATATGAAATACGTTATCTCATTTGTAATTAAAAATATTTGATCTCACCATACCGATTCTACCTGGATGTTAATTTTTACTATATTATAGTAAAAATATCGAATTGTTTATAACAGGAAGTAACGTGACTTATACTGACGTTGGTGACACAGAATGAAATAAATTTCATTCAGATAGTGTAAATATTGAAGGAAAGAAATATGAAAAGCTATTTTTTGGCAACATATAATAATATGGCAACATAATATGGCAACATAATATGGCAACATAATTTGGATCGGGTGTTTTTATTATTAGGTATATTATACCTAATAATAAAAACACCCGATCCAAATTTTTTATTGTTCGAATGGAATTCAAATAAAGTATGTAATTCAAGAAAAACCAATGAGCCCACCTTTCATTTGAAACGATAAGAGAATTCATTCGAAGAGCCCATCACCTGACAACGCGATTACGTCAGTGAATTTCATTGATCTGCGCAGCGCTGGAAACAATTATTTAAATAACCGGAAGTCCAACCAAAGCGAGTTAGTTACTCCTTAATCATAGGGTTCACTTGACTCAATTCTCATCTCCATGGCGAGCCAGGTCTTTTCTTAGGCTTCTTCGTCAGCCACGTGGGCATTTGAAATAAAGCCTCCATTGTTCTAGGGTAATCCGCTCTTGATTAATGGAAGGGATTCTTTGAAGAATTCCATCTCCAGCTTTGCTTGAGGGACTTTTGTGTCTTCATCAAGGGCGTATTGTATCTATTAGGTGATTCTAACTTTTGCCCAACTGATGGCAGGCGCTTTCGATGGGAAGACATCGTTGTCAAGCTTTGCTCAACTAAAGGTGCATACCATAAACTCAAATTTCCAAGGTTTCTAGGGTGGGTTCATCGATTCAGTGAATTCGTCGAATTTATTCATAGATAAATAATGCATGGAAGAATAATGGATTATTCTTCGAAAAATTAACTTAACTCTTCCAAGATAAACGCTCATTAAATATTTGTATTTTTTCTATTTTGTCGTTTTTTGGCCCCAAAAATAGATACAAGGACCATGATTCTTGGAGCGATCGATAGGTCGGTCCTGATAGTAGACTCTTTCGGTACCGAAATCTCAAAATTGATATTTTGGGACATATGCCCTTTGTGCTTTAAGGTATCGATATTATCCCTACTGCCCATAGTAGTTATTGCTTAGTAAAACATGGACAAATTGCAACGACGCCACGTTATCCGTAACAACGTTTTGCGGATAGGGCAATTGCCATACACTCGTACCATGGACCAACATGATTCCTCGATGTTCCCACTCGTATTACAGTCCATTTGTTTGTTGGAGGCAACACTTGAACGCCCCCAACCCGAAGTTATCTTCGCCTTTGAAGACGTGCTATGTCAGCATGAATAATGCACGTATGCCTTTCTTCTACTTTACTGATGCCGGATGGTTTTTCTCGCAGCCCCAGCCTCTGCAATGTGCCTCTTGAACTTTGCGATATATGCGAAGCCGAAGAAGCAGTATTGTGTTTGCTGTCTTCCCATTTTCGAATGATCGCTCCTTCCTTGGAGCGAAAGAGGATATATATCCATCCACGTACCTATTTCCTGAACATGGACCCGGAAGGGTAAGTGAGGGCTTTGTTAAAAAAGGAGAGAGGCTGCATTATTTGAGCCGAAAGAAATAAGAGACCGCCAGCTATATTGTGTGTACACATCCTCAATTTCTTCCAGGCTTGGGATTTTCACATTTGATTCGGAAATCGTCTGAACTGGCTAGAAAGCCGAAATTATTCATTTCCAAGCAGTAACACGTAGGCAGTATGAACACGATATTTTGACTATGAAGAAGCTTGTGGTTGTTTCCGGACTCTTCAACGCCATCCGAGTTTATTCAATGCACTGAGTATGTTAGTAGTCGATGATGCATGCGTATAATCAATGAATAAATTGCTCAAGAATAATACTATGAGTAAGTTGAGTGTGAGTTTGGACGAATAAATTGAAGTTGCCGAAAAGAAATTTAATCATTTAATCATTAGGTAAGGCGATTCTCGAGTAAGTCACTAGCACTCCCTGTATCACACGTTGGCTACTATCTACAGTATAGGTACTGATTCAGCTCATGACACATTACTCCTCTCCTTCGAGTATATAAAAATCCCGAATCGCTTTTTATTTTTTTGCACGTATCTTTTCATAATACGATCTCGTAAATATAACATCTCAATTTCCTCTATGTGCAGACCGATTTTCACTTATGTGGAACTGTTCGCGTGAACTGACAACATCCCTTGAGTCCAATTAGACTAAAGTGCTGGGCTTTCAGTCTAATGAGGTGTCCCACTAACTGGTACTTATCTGAGACGAGTAATTCCTTATCTGAGACAGCGTTGACCTGGCAATGAATTTGACATGAACACGAGACAGTCGGTCAACTGCTGCTGCAGTCGAGAAATTAACCATTTTACGTATCCCTCCAAGGATGACAATAGCTGCTGTGAGCTTACATGTTTTCAAGAATCATAGTCCCGATCTAGTCAACCGAGATCGAAACTACTAAACCGAAGGATATCGAGCCTCAAATTGGCATGATTCGCGATTTTTAGACTGCCACATGAAATTTTCCCATCGATTTGTTCCTTGAAATGTACTGCACAAATGATAAGAGGATGAATCTTTTACACGTGGTACCTAAAGGAAGTTCCGAAACAATACCTGCTGGAAGTTTGTGGTGAATTGTTTCTAAAATTCAGGAAAAAATACCCAATTTTATGGCAAATCAAGCGAGAAATTCGGGAAATCAATTCTAGAATTGTTTAGAATATTCTAAAACCGTTCGTACAATTTCTCAGTTCTAACAATTTCATTTTTAATGTAATTTTAAAATTGTTTTGTACAATTCTAAAAATTCTCAAGCAGTTCCAAACCTACGGTATAATGTAGGTAATCCGTGAATGTATAATAAAAATTTAAAATCCGGAGAGAACGTTTTGAGTTTTTTTACACAGATCATTCGCCCCAAATCGGCCGCTTTTCAGAGAATCACTAACTCGCTTTTACCCTGGCATATATCGCCAAAGGACATTTTCAGTTCTCGTTGTACCTACCCATTATCATCGAAATAAATCTCTCAATCAGCATTCTCCTTTCTGAGAGAAGTTTATCTTCGATGTTTTGGGAAGATATTTCTTTTTGATAATCAGCCCTCGACTTCGTCGCTTTATGTTAGGATTTTCTCCCTTAAAACTCAAATCGAAGGACTAATAATTTCTGAGGAGAGACTCGCAAAACGAGGAGACCTGGTTGACGGGAGGTGGAAAACAGACTAGGTCACAGCAAGTTCCTATTTGACGGAAATGTCACCGAAGAAGGCCAAGTGCCTCTGCATCAAACATAAGGTCATTCTTGCCAATGCGACACCCCCGACCCCTTGACAACAACATCTATACACCCAAAAATTGCTTATCACGTCCAAAGTACGATCAGTCTACATCAAATGATGCAAGCGAATGTTTTCAAGATTAGAAAAAATCATCTAAAAAATGATTTTGAAAAAATGAAATTTGGTTTCGACAAAATTAATTTTTAAATAACTTTAGTTAAATTGTCATTTCGGTAAGGCTTCAGATTTTCTTTGAGTCCTGCCTTTGTATTCTCGCATTTTGAATATAATTTAACCCTAATGGGCGATTTCACCTACCTTGGATTATAGTCAGCCCGGACATAGTTACATAATATTAACTTTAATCCGAGGTTGGAGAAAAACACCATGAGGGCCGGTTTTTCAGTTAATTTAAAGCTAAATTTATCCAATAATGGTTGCACTGTATTTCACATTGGGCATATTTTCATTGACAGCCGTAAACGAAATTTAATGGAAGTCCTTGGATGAATCTAGTTTTAAATAAATTGATAAACCGGCCCTTCGAGTTGCGTTTTAATTTAGCATTATATTTCATGAATGCGCATGAATTTCCACACCAACGTACGATTAAAAATTTTGCTGGCTACTTCGTCACTAAATCGTCATTATAAATAATGCAGTTTCAACAATCAATACGTCTCACATTTTCTCATGTTCGGGAAAATCCCGAGCCGTTAGGGTCTCTCCCATCCCTGGACTCTGCGAAGTCCTGTACGTGGGCTGCCTTTCGAATCAAGTTGGAGCTCAGGGGATCCGCCAGTAAGTGGAAACGAAATCGGACCCCGAGACAAGAAATGAGAAATATCTGATCAATTCCTCCGATGGCTTTATGCTGAAATTACATTCGCCCGATTACGCAATTCGCCATATCGTCAGCATTTCTAAGAAGGACGAAAATTATTTTTGTAAGTTCAATACCAGAATTCCGCCAGCCACGGAAAATTTAGTGCTAGGTTAGAATAGATATTAACATTTTGGGGAGAACGGTAGGAAAAAAATTTAAATACCCGCCAAATCTCCCCGGAAGATCAGTCCTTGATCATTTAACAACCAAGTAACCAAACGAGTGTTTTAACGTTTGGAGAATATGGGTCTGCGGGAATTCTACCCTCTTTTGAAACCGACATAAAATAGAACCCCAATAAGTTAACCCGATCCCCTCAGCCTGTCGGTTCAAATAATATCCTTCAATGAATAACTTCTCTCCAGAATGCCTGCCCTATTCCTAAGTGAAACCGATCTGTTTTCCCAACCATTTGTTGTAAGCTTTTTAGCTTTAGTAAGAGAGGGGACCTCCAATAAATTCATGTCATTGGTCAGGTACCTAAAACCTTAACAGTCATGTACTTACCTACCACCATAATATAGTATACCTACCATCATACATGTGTGTATAAACTATATAATAAGACCATACATTCGTTCACATAGGACATCATTCGTTCATAGATCGGAAGCCTATGTGACTTAATATAAACCGACACTCGAGAAAATGATTTGTTGCTAAAGAATCGGGAGTTGTTCAAATTTGAATTTTGTTTCGAGACTATCAAAACGTCACTATGCGTCACACAGTCCAATATATTGGCATGTATGCATTTTTCAGGATTGCGAATCAATAAATCAATCAACGATGACATTTACGAGGACGCCGAAATAGGGTAAATTTTAGATACAACTCGGGTTCGGATAGGAAATCCGTTACTCGCGATCTGACAGCGGTACAAACAACCAAACTATTCGGAAAACGAACGGAAAATAAACCATCATTTTCGCCAGTCGCTTTGTGAAAATACTTGGGGATTGAAATAGGAACTAGACGGTGTTTACGTAGCTTATCGCCCTATCATCAAGAGCTTCCATCAAGTTTGATCGCCTACCTACCCCAGCTTATAAATAGACGCATTTTGACGCCCAAGGTTGAGCTTTATTCATCCAACGTTAGCATCCTACGAATGCCGGCTCGGACTTTCACAGTATTGGGTTTATTGAGGGTTTGGCACTGCCCGATTTGAGGTAGGTACTGATACAGAGGCTCAAACTGAAACTGATACTCAAGCTCGCTAAAGATGGCGTTTTTCATGAAGGCAGTTTCGGTTTTTTGGGTTTTTCGGCGTGATGCGTCGATTTTAAGTGTATACGCGGAAAGGGTTTTTTGCTGGCCGTTAAATTCCCCACATTTTGATGGGTTTGTCTTGGGGTTTTGGTTTATTGGGTGACAGAATATTAACATTTTTTAGCGGATTTTGACAGTTTTTCGCTTATATCTTGAGACCGGTTGAAAATCAAAAGTCATGAGGCAACGTATTCAGACTCCAAACTGAATTGATACTCAAGCTCGCTAAAGATGGCGTTTTTCATGAAGGTAGTTCCGGTTTTTTGGGTTTTTCGGCGTGATGCGTCGATTTTAGTTGGGATTTTGATGGGTTTGTCAACTTCGAGTTCAAAGTCGACTTCGAGATCAAAGTCAACTTCGAGATCAAACTCAACTTCGAGATCAAAGTCAACTTCGAGCTCAAAGTCAACTTCGAGTTCAAAGTCAACTTCGAGTTCAAAACCAACTTCGAGATCAATGTCAACTTCGCGTTCAAAGTCGACTTCGAGTTCAAACTCAACTTCAAGATCAAAGTCAACTTCGAGATCAAAGTCAACTTCGAGATCGAAGTCAACTTCAAGATCAAAGTCAAATTCGAGATCGAAGTAGTTTCGGTTTTTTGGGTTTTTCGGTGTGAAGCGTTGATTTTAAGTGTGTACGCGGAGAGGGTTTTTTGCTGGCCGTTAAATTTCCCACATTTTGATGGGTTTGTCAGTTGTTTTTGGTTCATTAGGTGCCGAGAAATCAAGGTTTTTTAGCGGATTTTGAATGTTTTTCTTCGTGTTTCGCTTGTATCTTGTGAACGGTTGAAAATCGAAAGTCGTGAGGCAACGGATTCAGAATCCAAACTAAAACTGATACTTAACTCATAGGTCGCTAAAGATGACGTTTTTCATGAAGGTAGTTTCGGTTTTTTGGGTTTTTCGGCGTGATGCGTCGATTTTAAGTGTATACGCGGAGAGGGTTTTTTGCTGGCCGTTAAATTCCCCACATTTTGGTGGGTTTGTTTGGGAGTTTTGGTTTATGAGGAGCCGAGATATTAAGGTTTTTAGCGGATTTTAAAAGTTTTTCGCCGATATCCTGAGAACGGTTGAAAATCGAATGTCGCGAGACAACGGATTCAGACTCCAAACTGAATTGATACTCAAGCTCGCTAAAGATGGCGTTTTTCATGAAGGTAGTTCCGGTTTTTTGGGTTTTTCGGCTCGATGCGTCGATTTTAAGTGTATACGCGGAGAGGGTTTTTTGCTGGCCGTTAAATTCCCCACATTTTGATGGGTTTGTCAACTTCTAGATCAAAGTCAACTTCGAGATCAAACTCAACTTCGAGATCAAAGTCAACTTCGAGTTCAAACTCAACTTCAAGATCAAAGTCGACTTCTAGATCAAATTCAACTTGGAGATCAAAGTCAACTTCGAGTTCAAAGTCAACTTCGAGTTCAAAATCAACTTCGAATTCAAAGTCGCCTACGCGATCAAAGTCAACATCGAGATCAAAGTCAACTTCGAGATCGAAGTCAACTTCGAGATCGAAGTCAACTTCAAGATCAAACTCAAACTGATACTCAAACTCGATAAAGGTGACGTTTTTGACAAAGGTAGCTTCGGTTTTTTGGGTTTTTCGGTGTGATGCGTCAATTTTAAGTGTATACGCGGAAAGGGTTTTTTGCTGGCCGTTAAATTCCCCACATTTTGATGGGTTTGGTTTATTTGGTGACAAATATTAACGTTTTTTAGCGGATTTTGAACGTTTTTCGCCGATATCCTGAGAACGGTTGAAAATCGAATGTCGCGAGGCAACGGATTCAGAATCCGTATTGGAACTGATACTCAAACTCAAAAGTCGAGAGGTAAGTAAACTGAAATTCGAGCTTGAACTCAAACTCAAAATAAATTCAAACTCAAACTGACACTTGAACTCAAACTGAAACTGAGAGTCATACTTAAACTGAAACTCGAAAAGACCAACTTCCCCGACGACTGATTTTCATTATTATTGCTTATTTTCTAGATAATTGCTGTTCATCTAAAGCATTTCCAAGTCATGTTGAGAATTTTCTGCATTAGATTGAGAATTTCCTAACTCGGATTGATTGTTGATTACCTTAACACTACCTATACCTAAGTATAGCATTAAATGAATCATAGCATTAAGAATTTTCCATTTACAAATCAATCTGAGGATTTTGAATGCTAAGAAAAACCTGGAAAATTCTTAATTTTGTTTGGAAAATTCTCTAATTCGTTTGGAAAATTCTCAGTTCGGCTTGGAAATGCTGTTCCTATACTGAGATGATTGTTTCAACTTTATTTTCTTTCCAACACCTACCAACCAATAATTTTGAAATCAATTAATTTCAAAAGTTGTTGAAACTCAAAGATTTGTTCAAAATTTGTATCCTCGTTCCTAAATCCATATATTACAAATAAATCCCGGATTTTCTGGACACATAAGTGTGAAAGGGGGTTTCTTCTTTACCGCAAAGCAAAGACTAGAAACGTCTCAGGCAAGAGCCGTTTTATAGTGCCCGCTTGAAAAACGATGGAATCCACTTCTATTATCACGTTTTCGATGAAGGCAACCTTGGGATTTTGCCAATAAAAGCTGACTGTTGGCAGAAGGATGATTATATATAGCTGTTCCTGTGGATCGTCGAGGTGGGAATTGGGTGGGAAAGGAATTTATATTAGGCATCAGTGAGGCTTCATTCATCCATTATCTTGTTGTTCGGAACATTTTGCGTATGTTCTCCGAGTTTGAGTGGGTATTTCGACATTGAAAGGTTGGACAATGGGATGGGAAGTTGAGCAGGGTTCATAACATTATTGTAAAGCCGTACGGTTTCGATTTGGTGCGGTTTCCCATTGGTTAACAACAGATTAGATGATCATTTTTGACTGATGGAAAGCCGAACCGTAGAAAACCTCGATCGCACTCTTGTTAAACCTGCATTGAAATCAAAGGCATGAGTTTCGAAGGGGGAGGTAAACTAAAAACAAAGTTCCTGCATGCAGCTTTTGTAGATGAAGTCAAGTCGATGGTTTTCCACCTTGCATTTCTATCCACATTTCGTTTGCCGGCTGGCATTTCCTCCTATCACTACCATGTGTTCTGGTTCTTGCTAGCTTTACACTAGCCTGCACTAAATTCGTCTCACCCGCCAGAAAAAGAGTCTGAATCCAACACGAAAGCAACTGCTGACGTTTTCCCTGAAACGTTTCCTGTCCGCAAGCGAGCACAAAACGCTGCGCGCTCGGAAAGATAAAAGGTGTTCAGTCCAAATGGTAGACCAGATATGCGCCAAGCGCAACCGTGCGGAAGTAACAGGGCCTACGGGTAAAGAACTGCCCTACACGATGGATAAAACGCGCCCGAGATAGAGAAGAGAGAGAGAAAAAATTGAAAGGCTGTGAACTGTGATGCCGGTGAGAACTGGAAAAACATTACCGAGGGTCGAAGGTTGCTGTCTGAAATTGCTGGAAAAAGGTACCGGTTACGGTAGTTCACTTCCAAGCCTGCAGAGGTGTGGGGCCAACTGATCACCAGGCAATCCATCACAGTCAAAGCTAAACCGAACAGTCTCAGCCCTTCATCAACTTGAGCTGGACTGAATAAAAAATCCATTTATCCCGGGTTGGTCATCCGAGCTCACGTAGGAATAGTTTCGACAGCTCAAGTTGAATGCATAACAAGCAGGGAAATCTGAGTATGCACCCCCGCTTCCGAAGATTGTGATTCTTCAAGCGAATGATCACTTTTTAAAGGAAAAGGTAGGGTAAAGGCACCTATTATTGACACCCTAAGAAATTTTTCGCGGTAATATTTCCGTAACGCCCTTATTTATCATTCTATCCGTTTCTTTCTTCGATTTTTAAACTTGCCTGCTATTTAGGATAATATTTGCAATGTAAGTATTTCAAAGAAATACGATCATTTATGTTTTTAAGCCAAATTTTGAAACTATGTTTTTTTCACCATTTATCGACAGGTGAAATCCAATTATCGACTCATAAGTGAACCAATTATTGACAGGTAAAAATGAGGTACGGGCTAGGGTATGAATAATTCAAAAACAGTCTTCAAGGAACAAGTGAACATAAAATATATGTTTTAAATCCGTATCTCAGTCTTTTTTACAATGATAGGTATATGAACAAGGATTAGGAACGTACGAGAAATGAGGCGTTGATAGCCAGAGTGGACCATTCCACAAACTGGCCGAAAATGAGTTATACAGTGCAATGGGTCTGTGGTTGCTCTATCTATCGAATTATTATTAAAATTTGACTCGTTCTCGAATGTGCTAAGAGAGAGCGCAACTTTTCAAATGGTCCGTCTGCAAATTGGCCGCCGATTTTGATGGCCAGAGTGGAAAATGTGGCTTGTAGAAAAGTCCGTATGGTTCATGAGTCATCTATTCACCCAAGAATGCTTGTATTTTTTTCTTCAAAACACCATAACAAGGCCCTTAATCAATCACATGAAATTAGTCGAAATTTTCAAATGCGATTTTCTCAGTTCAACACCTGTGTGGAATGGTCCACTCTGGCTATCAACGCCATCAACGATTTAATCGAGTTAACACATTTGCAAACTGAGGAACTTTAGAGTCTGGTACAAAAAGAACACAAAATACTTTATCGATTCACCTAAGGACACTTGGTAAAGACACTTTGGCAAGAATTAGGAATCGAGTTGATTTTGATCTCAAAGTTGAGTTTGAACTCGAAGTTGACTTTGAGTTGAGTTTGAACTCGAAGTTGACTTTGAACTCGAAGTTGACTTTGACTTTGACTCGAAGTTGAGTTAGAACTCGAAGTTGACTTTGACTTTGACTCGAAGTTGAGTTAGAACTCGAAGTTGACTTTGACTTTGACTCGAAGTTGAGTTAGAACTCGAAGTTGACTTTGATCTCGAAGTTGAGTTTGAACTCGAAGTTTACTTTGATCTCAAAGTTGAGTTTGAACTCGAAGTTGACTTTGAGTTGAGTTTGAACTCGAAGTTGACTTTGAACTCGAAGTTGACTTTGACTTTGACTCGAAGTTGAGTTAGAACTCGAAGTTGACTTTGATCTCGAAGTTGAGTTTGAACTCGAAGTTTACTTTGATCTCAAAGTTGAGTTTGAACTCGAAGTTGACTTTGATCTCGAAGTTGACTTTGATCTCGAAGTTGAGTTAGAACTCCAAGTTGACTTTGACTTTGAATCGAAGTTGAGTTAGAACTCCAAGTTGACTTTGATCTCGAAGTTGAGTTTGAAATCGAAGTTGAGTCTGATCTCGAAGTTGATTTTGAACTCGAATTTGACTTTGAACTCGAAGTTGACTTTGATCTCGAAGTTGAGTTTGAAATCGAAGTTGAGTCTGATCTCGAAGTTGATTTTGAACTCGAATTTGACTTTGATCTCGAAGTTGACGCATGATAAATTAAAACACAGGCTGAAGAACATTCTAGTCAGTAATCCCATAATATGGGATTACTAAATATTATACAGTGTGGATGAGTTTTGTGCACTGAACCTGAACGTCATTTAGTGTTAGGTACTGTTGTACAAGCACTTATAAATAAATAAAAATAAAAAAATGGACATACGAGGCTGTCAATAATATACCTACCAGAGAGGGATTCTAATTATTGACACCTAGTGTCACCAATTATAGACACCCCCTGTCAAAAATAGGATCCCCTTATTATTTTCAAAAAATAACCATACCACTCAATTTTAAATAAAAATTTAAGTAAAATGAGTCGCTAATTAAAGATTTTGTACAAATTCCAATTATTGACACCCTGTCAATAATTGGAAAAACCCTATTTTTTTGAACCCCAATTATTGACACCCTCAAAATGCTATTTTAACCACAAAATGAGCGGTTCAAACAGCTACGTAGCAGGTAAGACTTCCTATCAACCAATTAGAACAATCAGAATCAAAAAAACATCAAATTAAAATGTCTAAATGTGAAAAATTTAGGCTCACCTCCTTAGCCGAATCGTTAACAAAACCAGCTGAACCGCGACTGCCGAAAAAAACTTTTATTTCAAGCTTTTATCTAATCAAAGAGTGACATGATCTTGGCGGGAAACGGTAGCAGGTTAGATGCTTTCTTAGTTATCATACAGTTATAATTACTAGGAGGTGCCAAACGCTTATTTTTTGTAATGAAAGTGGAACTGTCAATAATAGGAGACCTGTCGATAATAGGTGCCTTTACCCTACCTATGAAAAATCTTACTCTCCCTGTACCGAATAGGAGGAAGATAGATAATAAAGAAAGCAAACTTGGGGAAGAAAAGTTGTGATGCGTTCTGATATTTTCAAAAACGTGTTATTCTCGAAAAAAATGCATCTTGATAAAAAGGAATTTATTAAATCAATATTTATATGCGAGAAGCATCAAATTAATTTGAGTGGTCTTAAAGGCATTTAAAAGACTTGACATTTTGCCTTTTGAGAATCGAGAAAACTGCTGGCAGAACTGCAACAATGCGATAGTTTAAAGTGTTTTGTGCGTGACAAAAGCAAATAAATCATTGCCGAGAAGCTCTCAGGCTTTCAGGAGCTTTTATAGATTCAAAACGAAGCCCCCGTCTGAGCGGCAGGGCTCTCAATCTGAAGAGGGGGCTTCAGAACAGTTTAGTATTGGAACATTAATTTATTACGGTCCATAGTCCTTTAGGAATAATACTATTCATAATAGAGTGATAGGTTATCTAAACTTTTCATTACGGTTATAATTCAGAAGGTAATATTGTCAAAATATGTCAAAAATACTTAGTATGTGAAGAAAACTTACACTGTTCTATTGCTGCCAAAGATTTGTTGTAGTTGCAGTCATTTGTCCGCGATGACCAAAAATCTCCAAGTTCCTGCACCAAAAAGGTGCCTTATCACTATCAGTTTCATGATGTTAGAAAGGGCCCATGGAAACGTGGTTTTGAACGCCAATGAAATTTATTTGAGTTGTTTATTGAGTCATCTCTACCAATGAATTTACTGAAAAAATGTTTGGGGCCGAGCAAGACCTGAAGCTGTGGATTTCATTATAACTGTGATTTTCCTATCTTTCAATCTGCATTCGTACAACAATAACAGAACGTCTTCCGTCAAGAAGGCAAAGCAGCCGAAATCGCACGAAAAAATGAAAAAAAGTTAAGCAACCTACATCCATATCAAAATAATCTTCAGGTTTCCCAACCCTCACGTGTACTCCCAAAAACAACATTCTGTGACGAAATTGATTCTTTGTGAACCTTGGGACTTATGTACCTATATTTACCAGATTCATTTTACGCGTCTTTAACAGTTTATGTAGTGCAGGCATGTACCAAAAACTACAAAACTCGTTTAACCGACCCGGAATGGGGCTGAAGCCAATTTGCGCTGACGCAGGAAAACTTTATAAGTCCGTATCAAATAACAAGGCTGATAGACTTGGTCTGGACGCGAATGGATTTGTCCGGTCAAATTAAAACCCTTTTTTGTTAAAGTCGTAGAAGGTAAGGTCGGGTTCCGGGTGGCCACCCTTCAGTCCTATTAGCTTCCTTCCTCAATTACTTCGCAAGGGCTTGCTAGTCGTGACAGGAGTTCAGCTAAGCCCCAATTAACTGAAATTGATCGCCGGCGATACGTTACCTTCTTTTAGCCGCAAGAAGAATGGTATACGCTACTTCGGGACTTATGTGATGTGCCGAGAATACTACCCTGTGGCGAATACCTACTCGAACCACCATCACGAAGACGAATTGCCTACCCGTTAGGCCCTTTAGCAATGGTAAAATGAGCGTGGCCATGCCCTGAATTTTCGGCATCCAGGAAAAGAGGAAAAGATAAAATCGATAGGTACCCCATCGTATTTATGGGACTTTCAGGGGCAATTTTTCGTTTTGGTCGACAAATATCTATGGACGCATCTTCAAACACATTCGATTTTCCCCAAGAGCGGTGCTAATGGTGAAATTTAGATCTGGGGTCTTGGATATCTGCATTTCAAAATGATTCCGGACAAGGAAACTGCATTACTGATTACTCCATAGCAGTATCTTAAAATCGGTCCGTAGAACAGGATTATGCCCTTTTATGCGCAGCCTTACCATCATAATATTCGAATGACCAAAAAGGTTTAAATGATGAGCTCGAACGGTAGTACGGCACCAAGAAGAGACCCTTGAAACTAGGAAGCTGCTAATTCAGCGAAGGTCGCGTGTCCGCAGAAACCGTTCTAGACTTAATCGCGGCGGTGCAAGGCACCGTTTTCTATTCAACAGTTTACCACCGTCGCACCGAGGCTGAAGCTGCTGCTGAGGTCAGGCGATTATAATCTCAACCGAGCGCTGCGGCTGCTTCAACGCAAAAACTCTCTACCCTTTGAGAAACTATGGAAGAACTTTTTTCGAAGAGCCTGGAAACGGCGGATTGAATAATTAGGAACTGCCTTTAGCAATTTTCATATGATATCCCATGATCGTGAGTTTTCTAAGTGGGTTATCGTCGGTTGGCTACGCAAGACCAGCTATTCATCAAGTTTTTAGGTGAAGAAACCAATTTCATGATTTAGTTATGCTTGTTCGCGGAAATAGCTCGCCAAGCGGAAAGCCACCGGTTTTTGGATGCGGGAACTTTCTCAAGCTAGCTCTAGAGCGATGATTGACCTCTGCGCTTGAGGAAGAGGCACAAAGCTCATGTGCGCATGGTGCAATCCAAGGTTCTGGCCCGGTTCCGGATGAGCGGTATGGAGAAGCACCGGTTTCCTGGTTCCACCACAACTCTGGGGGCCACGTCGGCCTTGCTCGTAAAAAACGCTACTATAGATATTTATATCTTATAAGAGCTCTCCAGGATCAGCTCTTAACAATAAGCTCAAACTAATGTAGAGGTACCGATGGTTCACTCTTGCAAAGTTGTTCGTGCTAACTCTATTGATGAACAGATGGCCAAATAGGCACTTGGGATAGTAAATTTTAGATAAGCTAATCCAGCACCAAAGAGGGTCTTACGTCCCAATTATCCAGATGCGAAATAAACCTTGAAAAAGGGCAGACCATACCTACCGCAATTCAGGTCTTGCGTGGAGAGATAATTTTGGTACATTATTTCCAGAAATAATGTACCTATGTAATTGATCAAGAAAAATTTTTTTACAACACCCCCTGAAAATTTTTTCTTTCACGTTTCAGAGGTTTTAGAACACGAATCTGCAATAAAAATTTTTTGTCCGTCCGCCGTACGCCGTACGCCGTACGCCGTACGCCGTACGCCGTCAGCAGCAAAACGCATAGAAGGAGTGGTCCGATTTCAAAAAAAAAAAAACGAGCGTTTAGCAAATTTTCCTGTGACGTGCACCTCCTATAAGGGAATCCTCTGAATCAACTCTAGACTACTCAAAAACGATCAAATGTAAAAAAAGTCATGATCTCAAAAACAGTTTTTTTGGGTTTTCGACCCCTTAAAATTTTTTGATCGGATTCCCCTGACAATATGCCTCAAGTTGGAGCAAAACGCAACTTTTAGGACCAACCGCACCAAAATCGGATCAGCGGTTCGATACGAAGTGGACGGACGAAATTTTGGCCAAAAATTTCGTCCAGCCACTTCGTATTGAAATACTGATCCGATTTTGACTAAATTAGTCTTGAAAGTTGTGGTTTGCTCCAACTTGAGGCATATTGTCCGGGCAATCCGATCGGAGAAGGTTAACGGGTCCAATTCGGCATAATTAGGGTATATTTTTGAAAAGACACAAAATCTCAATTTTGAAGGTGATGCCGTGGGTTTAGAATTTTTTGAGTATTTTTCCCGGGTTTCTCGCTTGATTTACCATAAGATAGGGTGGTTTTTCCAAAAAATTTCGAAAATTTTGTTGTTGAATCGGTTTGGCTTGAATTTCTTAATGCGATTTCTGCGTTTTCGCGTTTTTGGCAATTTGAGGGAGTCCTACTGAACCGATTTTGAATTTTTTGAGCTCGTTGGATTCCTTGAAGGTTTTTACACATTTTTCACTCCCTATAAGTCAAAATTGATTGGGGTTTAGTAATCAAAAACTGGTTTAAAGACTAATTTTTGACCTAAACAAAAAATATTTTTTTGACCCTTTAAAAAAAATGTTAAAATTCCAAAAAAAATATTTTTGAGTAGGTTTTGGGCAGGTACATGACACAAAAAATTTGCAATTTTCTACAACTCTCCAGGACTAAGAAAAATGCAAAAAACCGATTCCAGCTGGAAAATCCAAGGTCCTAGTCTAGGAAAAATTTCAAAAAAATGATGGATTGGACTTCGGGGTTTTTTGGCGGGAATCTTTAGATATTGACTATGAAACATGAAATTTGGCATTTTTTCGAGATTTTGGTCACCAGGGTCAATTTTTTCGCTATTTTCTTGGTTTTACGGCCTAAGCACCTATGGGGTTAAGCAAAAACGTGATACAGGAGAAAACGTCGGGTGATTAATTCCCTATCAGATGCATTCCCACCCTTGATAACGACTGCTTTATCCGAGGGCGTCGGTTTATAGGCTTGGAACTGCAAAACTGCGATTCGGCTATTAGAAAGTGAACGTTATTGGGATTAGTCAGTCTCGCATATTAATAGGGTGGACAGATTAATTAAGGGAATTTAAAGCGCTATGCGGTGAATAGATGCGATCCCGAGTCAGGCCTTCTCGGAAATCTCAGGTATCAATACCGTATATGAGGGACCCGCAGGGACCTGGTTTGAGTCCAGGTATAAGGGAAGGGATTGGGGAGGGGCATTGTCCCCTCGTGATGAGACCTCGTCAACGGGTCTTGTTTAATCGCTCAGTGGTTTTTCTTCTTTTTATACCTATTTATTCATCATTGTGAAAAAGTACCATTTAAGCATCATTGAACTCACCATTGACCATTACTCCACAAATGATATGATGATAAACCTACCTACTCCAACTATTTGAACTTTATTTTCTGTGATACCCAGACAAATAATGTACCCATGTCACTAATCTACTTAGCAGCGTTTTTCGTTCATGAGACCCATTTCATTCAGTTCGTGCTATTGCCTCGGAAGATATTATTTCTGTTGACATACGGTAGGGCTTATACGAGCTGAATAAATTTTCTCGGTATTCCAGATTAAGTAATACATTTCCCACCGCAGCCTTGCAGTCTCTCCAATTTGCTACTCTGCCGTCAGCGACGACCGCAGACAACCTCATCATTACGCAGATCCGCCCAGGCGACTTTCTCGTTAACGTAAGAGCGCTTTGAGAATATTATCTTCCCACTTCTTACCCCCGAGTTCTCGGAAGAATTTGCATCACCAGCATGATTGGGTAAAATCAGATTTTCGACATCATCAAAAAATTTGAATTTTGTAGTCCGCTAAGCTCACAGTTTGACGCGCAGTTAGGTTGGAAAGCTAGCCAGGGCCACTTAAACCAAGAATCTTTTCACTAGTTAACGATACCAACTCGTTAGTTACGGTTGGTCACGTATCCTCTTATCAACATCAACACCAACCAACGAGTCAGTTACGTTGACCAGTAAAAAAGGGTTTTCCTTGATTTTGATTGTAATGTCGTACCTTGACACAGACGAAACCATGGCATCAAAATTTTTCATTTTGCTTGACCTAGGTTTCCGAAATTGATGAAATCGACCCTTATCGTTGGTGAAATTGGCCTTTTATTGTTGGTGAAATCAGTCGGGAGATGTCATTAAAGTGTTCCGTCCCTCGATACTCAGCCAAGGGTAGAATTACACCGTTACGCACATATTTGTTTACTTTTTTGCTGATAAAGGGCGAGTGACGGATAAAAATCGTTTCCGCCGGCGCTTCCGTGCTTTGAGGCAAACAAACAGGTAAATGACAGGTCCACTTATCAGGGGAAATCGATTGTTATCTATGGGTCGATAGAGAGTGACTGGTTGTGATAAACCAACACGAATCCTTTTGATTGTCAGGCAAGTTCCGTTCCATTATTAAAGTTATTCGAGTTTTCAATGGAAGAAATTACTGAGTTAACGGCGCCACCTGTCACATTATTCAATAGGGGAAAAGTCGGAAACAGGAAAAGTGCGAGGGAGGAAAATTCTCAAGTCAGCGTCAGCTGTCAGCAAATTACGACTTCGAGGCCGTTTATTGGTCTCAGTTCTCAGCAGTATTACGCCGATAATATTTTGAAACTGACGGCTAACTCACGGCTAAATTCCAGTTTAGTTCTGAAATCGGCCATGACGTTTCGTCCCAAAATGAGCGAAATTTATTCAATCGGTATTTCAGCAACGGGTGGATCAATTTTGGTATTTTGAAGCCGCAGTAAGAAATTATTTTTCTAAATTTCGCTAAATCGAACATTTTATCATACATCATCATGTAGCATAGGTACCTTTACTAGATATTAATTATTATTATGTATTAGGTACTAAATATTTTAACTAAAACTATCATCATCGCTCCGAAATTTTTCAATTGTCTTGGCACTATTGTAGTTTCACAGTCGATGGACAATTATGTGAACCGAATCCTTGAAAAAGCTATAGCAGTCCGTCTCCTTTCGTAGGCTAGCACTTAACCTTACCTACAGTAAACGAAAACATTCATCTAAGGATTGTTTCATTTTCTTATCAGGAACGAGCAAATTAAAGGTTTCATTACAAAAACAACCAATGTAAAAAAGCTGATTTCTAGGAGAACGAGTGCTGCTACCAGAATTCGCTGAAATCTCAAATTTCGCTTTTTTAGACATCAGTTGTTTGTGTAACGAACTCTTCAATTGCTCCTTTACTTGCAGCTGTATTTTGAAAATGTCGAAAGACGGTGGAAATACAATCGGGTGCAGATTTACCGGTACACATCGAATGTAATACGTGAGTGTTTTTCGCCGGAAAACTGTGGGCTACCTATATCCATAATGGACTAAGGTCAGCTGTATCCTGAATAAACATTACAGCTCCGAAGCCAAGGTGTGCGCACTTACCGTTACAAAAGTTCACGTGTCTCTCAACGGAATGAGTTTCGATTCATGAAGCTGTCCACCGACGGTAAAACCGCTGGTGGCCAATGGACTGGGAACTCGTTTTCTCGAATGGTCGGACCCGCGAACGCTGGATTTTCCCAGGACAATGGTAGACGCATTCGGCCATTTACTTTGGCCAGTTTCGTGAGGGCAAACTTTCACGCCATGCGATACTCCAACGTTTACATGGTCCATTTAGAGTCCATATTATGCTCAGGAGTTTTCAAACGGTTGGCCATTCGCTTCACTTTGCAGAGAGACCTATCGTGGTCAGAATATGCTACACCCCCGTCTAAAATTACAGGTAGATACTAAATCACGTTACTTTAGCCAGTTACTAAATCTTTAATTTACTTACTAAATCTAAACTTACTAAATCTTTACTTTAGCCATAATGCTTCGCCTTAGGCCTAAATTAGGAATTTGGATAAAAATTCAAAAATGAGAGAAAATAAAGAGCTAGTCTAAAATATGGAAGTGTTCTGTGTTATCTACGCACCACTTATTATTATATTTATAAATGTGGTCTCCACGACACTAGATTTGCAAAATTTAGATTAGCGGTGGGAAAATAAATCTGGTAATATAAATAAACTCATATAAATATAATCCGTCATAAATGAAGTCATACATATCGAGAGTTTCAAAGCCGCATGTCGTATCACGTTTTCACCAAATTTTCAGGAGAGCCCAAAAACTGATTCGTGACCATGGTGGTGATGAAATATTGTATTTTTTTGTAATTGAGCGCAATCTATGATGTTTCGAGATTCATGAGGTATCGATAAACCACTGTTTTAAAAGGTGCAAAATCAAAAAATCCATTGATCGCAAAAATAAAAAAATTTTGAATATTTGGTGGCTTTGAAACCCTCAAAATGCCATCTAAATGAAGTCATCTTTTGATAAAAGTCATCTAAAAGTCAATCTAAATCAGTCTTCTCAAGTCGTCAGTCAATCTAAAGTCATCTAAACATTAATTGGCATCTGAATAAAGTCTCGTAAATAAATTCTGGAAAAGAAGAAAATAAATCGCCACATTTAGATTAATGCTGTGAAAATAAATCTGGTCTCCACTCTACTTGATTTGCAAAATATGGATTATTTACTCACGAGGACGGATACGGCTTGAGTATAGCTGACCAATCGGCAAAGGTGAGGGCCGAACGGCCAATGCTGAAGAAGCGCAGGTACGCAGGAGAATGGCACGCAAAATAGCGCCATCAAGATATCACCGACGGCCAAATTGCCGATGAAGAAATTCGTGACAGTGCGCATGCGCGGGCTGCTTTGCACGACGTAGCAGACGAGCCCATTTCCGGAGAGCGCAGTGACGAAGATGAGTATGTACAAGGAATAGACGGCCGACTGGAAGTAGCTCGTGCTGAGGAGTCCGCCAGGACCGCGCGACTCGCAGTCGATGATTTCAGCAGTCCCGTTGTGCGAGTCATTGCCGAAGATGGGGTAAACATCTTCATCTTCCATTATAATGCCGGCACATCACTTCCACTGTATCTGGGAACGAAAATTAAGGTACGCCGTTAGCCGATTGAATAAAAATCATGATGTCAGCTGTCAGGGATCAGATTGAACACTTGTCTCCTTCGACACATTAATTTATGTGTTTTTATAATTTTATTGCTTTCATGTAAAGCCTGATTCTAAAATAAATTAATCTTCACCTGCAGTAATTTAGAGTAAGTACCTAGCAATAAAATAGTTGTTTTGCTGCCTTTTGGTCATGTGGTAATTTATCAAAATTTTTTATTTTAGGTAGTTTTATTCAATAAAAAACGGATCCAACCATACCTATGGAAGGTGGCCATCTGGGTTTGACCACTTAATATCATCTCCAAGCATTTTTCGAAATTTACCTAGATAATTACTTTGCTGTTGCTGATGTTCTGGCCTTACCCTACCTTGAGTTTTTACTGGCCTTGATGAAGATACTATAAGATATCGAAAGCTCGGCGAAGGAAACAAGTGTTTTAACCTGACCCTAATTATGTATCAGATCCCTAATAATCTGAGTCCACCCCTAATCAGGTGACATCATGGTAGCATTATTCGAGGGTCGATCATCCATCTATAGCCGAATAGAAACCCGTCCACATTTAAATTGCTGGAAAAATTTGGACCGAGGAGAAAACAATGCATGATTAATGGGAGTTTTTGTAACTCAGGTGAAGACTACTTTCAAGAATACATTCCGATTGGTTAAAGGATCACGGAAAAATTGAGTAAACAGGGTCAGATTAAATATTTGTGCCGATGGTTGGTTGGTTAATTATCTACTCTTCAAGTATTCATTTAAACTGGTGTCCATTCAAAACAGGATTCCTCATACCTGTTGGATTGAACATCAATTTCGTGTATATTGTTTAGACCCTTTTTTGCCTGATGGCCTCGAACCCAACCGTATATTGGATAATTGAAATACGCAGTTATGGCTTAGCAGTAATCTCGTCGAGTATCGGATAACCGAAACGAAATACGATACGCATTATTTGACAACCTCAACTCAACCAATGATACCAAGATGGAACGTGACCTGAATGGGACATGACGATCACGAACGAGCCAACCTGGTTAAGAACGTTATGAATAGTCAATGAACAGTTTTTCATTTTGAAAACCGAAACATTGTTTGAATAACGATAGACCCGGTAGGTACGTACTAATTTTTCACCTTCGCAGCTGTCAAAAATTGGAGAAATAATTTTTTTGGCTGATTGTCATTCGTTTTCGTGTGATAATGAGTAAAACTTGGCACTGGAAAACGTGGAAAATGAGCTGTTTACGTAGTTTTCCAATTCTTGAATGGTAGATGCTGGTTGTCCGGAAATACAATTCGAGGCACATCCCCCGGATCCATCCATGGAAGGGGGTCTTTATATGTCAACCTGCTTTTCTATATGCCTATATGCACTCGGATGTACCCGAAACTTGAGTTTGGATACTTTTCTGAGCCAAATTCATCATGCTCCATATAGGAATCCACTGCAATGCGTTCGGAAGAGTATAACGACCCTGAAAAACGGCGAGAAACTCAGAAAGTGATTCGGCTCACGTTCATGTTAATGTTCGCCGTCGGACCGCATCCCAAAAGGCCACAAGCGGTAGCCGGCGAAATAAAGCGAAACTATCCGAACGAGCGATTGTGCGGCGGCTGTTTGTTTGGATGTTTCGAATCCGTCGAAAATCTCCGCTCAGATAGTCAGAAATGTTCAAAGTGAAATCCCACTGCGGTACTTCAGTCGACCAGGCAAACCGAACCGACTGACCGTTGAATGGATTGACGATAAAGTGATTGATGATAAACTGGATTGACGCATTGCAAAAATAAACGTACTGCAGACGGGGCTATTGGACTATGTTTTGGTCTTTTTGTGATACGATTATTTGAGCAAATAAATAAGAAATCTTCTTGATCTCAGAGAGTTTTTCTCTTTATACGTTTGACATTATTGTAGCCAGATTGGGTACCAACACTAGATTTGGCATGATGCATTAAATCAGTTGGCGTAATAAATGGTCAAAATAAATCAGAAAGGCATGAGCAGTCAAGAAACTAGCTGATGCAACCTGTGAATGGACTCGAAATTTCTGATTCGATTTGGACAAACTTGACTTGGCAATGTCGTTCGTGCGATAAAGGCTTAACTGATAATTCGCGTGTTGCTTCTCCTTACGTGAAAGACATTTGCCTTTTCATAGACGCTTCGTGAGCTCTGATGGGCCGCGTAATAATCATTCATAGGGCGAAGAGATACGGTGTTTTTATCGATGGAATCTAACCTCGGTAGTAGGATGATGACCTCCTAAATATTTAATTTCCTATCTTAGGTATAGGTAACACAACGAGAAACCACCCCTTATCGAACTATACCAACACGGTGTACAAAGATTACAGCTCTATGTCTGCGGTCTTTCAAAGGACGATTTCAGAATCCTCATCCTCACTACAATTTACTATTTAGCTGACTTGTAACGAGCACTTTGGAAAATAGGTACACAATGAAAATCATTATAGTACTCAGCTAAAGTGCTACCTACCTAACGTCAAGAAATCAATTTATCATTTCATCAAGAAAGCCAAAAATAATTCTGAAACGGTAAACTTTTCAGAATTGACCTTCGACTCGATTTTCTCCAAACCTCCTAGAAAATAACATATGAATATGGTAGCTCATGAGCTACGGTGGATTCTTGACTTGAATAATCGGGGCTGTTTTGTCATTTAGATGCATCGCAGTGTACATACGCATCACGAATTACCTATAGTTCAATCTTAAGTAAAGCTGAAGGAGCAAACGTTTTTGAAAACGGTCAGGAATTTGCATTTGCGTTACGGATGTTAGATAACTCGAGACAAGCAGGAAGCAGACAACAGAGCGAGAGGGGGACGACGACGGAAACAGCGACAAGTCTCTTATCATTCGTTATTATTTTTCTTCAAACGTCCACAATTATGGATTATGTAGGTTAGTGATCGCCAACTCGATTAAACCGCACACGATCGTGTTGCCCATTGACATGTATGTACATGTACAAGGTAGGACCTAGGTTAATAATTATTTTCAAGCCTGCAGCAACATAATAGAGCAGTATCTGTCGTAATGGCCTTCATCCAGAGTACAGTCAAGATGAAAATAAGCGGTTTTCAAATGAAAATAGTAGCAATCGATTTTTGGGGCATTTCATAAGCGGTTGAAGCGAATTTTCGTAAATGTATGAGTTGTATCATTTATCATACCAAATGATTTAATTCATACTCTTCTGCATGTCGAGCCGTTGATGCGAAAATTGCTAGGTTCATTGGAGAAAATCCTGGAAATTTAAAAAAAAAAACTTTTTCCGTTTAGGAGAAAAAGTGTTTACGGCGAAAAGTGGTCGGTGGACGGAAGATTTTTTTATTGCAGATTCGGATTCTACACCCTTTGAAACGTAAACCATGAAAATATTAAGGTCGGTTGAAATTTTTTTTCTTGGGCGATTTCAATGGTTTATTATTGAATAATAAAACAAAAGATCCAGTTGTTCTCCCTTTGCAGGACCCCAGTTGAAGATACGCTGGGCTGTGTGATACGCGCATTAGCAATATTTTACGCCATTGTTTGCGCCCTCTAACAACCCGAGTCGCACAAAACAATACGCAGGTGCGGGTTTTGAAAACAAGCCCTTTTCCCCATATCTGTCCCTTTCTGTCCTTCAAATGGAATGGACCAAAACGTCCTGTAATTGTTGCCGAACGGTAGCACGAATTACCAACCACAAGTTTACGACAAAGGGTTTTCCGGCAATGGGCTTCGCAGTCCACCCCTAATATTATTGAACTAGCAACAAATCACGGTTCGTCCTACTTTCTGTCAAAGTATGGAGCTAACCCTTACTTTTTAAATAGTATGTTTTATGCAAAAATTATGAACGAAAAGCGTAAATCATAATTATAAAAATATAGCATATCTAGTGGCGAATGAGGATAAGTACAAAACCAGCATGTACCTTTTAGGTGTTTAGATGATTATTTCTATACCCCACTTACTTGAAAAAAAATGCTTAAAAGATGCCCTACTCAAAAGAAAATGGAGCAAGTAATTTAGTTTTGCGAATTTCAGAAATGTAGGAATTAAATCCACTAAAGTTTTGATCTTCGGAACTCGAAACGAAAAATCCGTTCCTACTTTCCTAACTTTTCCCACGAACAACATGCTCCACGTCTAAACCAGATTACCAAACAAAAATACCCGCCTTCATAAGCTGCTGGAATATCTGAAGCATCTGCGCATGGCGTTTCTGCATCTACGCTGTTCGCCTGTTCTACCTATTTCACAGCCAAGGATCGAACTTTATTCGCCAGCTGAGAGCGGAACATGGAGGAAATCCTTGGTCACTCTACATTGTTCTGTCGGCTGTTATCGCATATTATAAGCTGCGAGGGTAGGATGGTTAAGCTGGTTAGGCCCTTATAGTTAAGAGCTTGATCTGTAGTCTGATACTCGGAGCATGTCGGCTTCCAATACCGGCACTGCTTTGGATTTGTTCTGCTGTTGTTTTCCGTTTTCGTCCGCTGTAAATCCGACTTTTGTCGATTGGTACAGCGTTTTCACGAACAAGCGGTTTTACTCAGAACTTCACCGAGCTTATCTGCCGTAGCCTCTTTTCCTATAGACGAACTGAAGTGGAGGCTTGGAACATCCAGGTGGATTTCACCGGTACAAAAAATGTTTCCAATATTGGGAAGATGAACCTACTTTCATATTTTCAACTGTCATATACTTTCATAATTGGTTACCTTCCTTTTTTTGGGGGGTTTTCCCTCTCCTAAAGGCGGATTCACGAGTGCGCATCTTCGTGGTGCACGAAAAGGTCCGGAAAACATCATTTTAATACCATTTTCAGGGATTGTGAGAGTAGCTGAAGGTAAATGAAATTCTAGCACGAATTTTAGAGATGGCCTAAATACCTACCGATTGGTAAATTCCCGTATTGGCCGGTTCATTAATTCGTTCATCAGATTTATCCAAGGACGGTGGCACTAAATTTCACCTAGGTCATATTTTCATTGATTTTCATACGAAAAATTGCCTGGTACCTATAAATAATTATTTAGTGCAAGCATCCTTGGATAAATCTAGATTTCAATAAATTGGTAGACCAAGGAAGAAGCGACAAAATCTAGATTTTGCAATGTCGAATTATTTGAAAACAATTGACTGCAAATCTCTGTACATGTGACGAAGAAACGAATTTTACTTGCAAGTTATTAAAAAGCGAATCAACGCTTCCACTCACCGCCCTCGGATTATTTCCTTACGCAATCCACAATGGCCACACTTGAAACTAATCTAGATAATCAGCTCGTAAAATCCGTTTATCCACTGATTCGACAACTCTTCTCTCTTTTATCATTCAACCCAATTTCTTGTCGTCCCTTTTCTTCAAAATTTTCTAGCGGTTCGAGAATATAATTATTTTCACATATAGCTACCGTAAACTCCTCTATTTGAGGATTTGAATACATTTTTTACATAATTCGAAGATGTAAGCAAATCTATTTTTGCTGTTTTGTTATTCCTGGCAAAAAAGTAATACTCTGAGTCTGAACTGATGTACATAGACCTCACGCATGGTATTTTATGAAGTGCGTAATGAACTAACAATTTCTTTAGGGCAATATCGCTCGATAAATTTGTCATGGTGCTGCGATACGCACCAGAATAATGGTAATCTCAACCAGTTATCATTGTCCAAGAACAGATGTATCCGACGAAATAAGAAAAAAAATATTTCCCTTCAATTCTACCGGACAGGTAGGTATCGTCCGGCAAGTAAGACTAGGTAAGGGAAGGGAAAAATAAAATATTCCCGTATTTTTCGCCGCCTTGTTTTCGTGACATTTGTTCGTCTGTCGAATACAAATGAACCCAATACAAGAATAAAAACGCCTGTGACGTATAGAATCGCCTTATCCAAGAAAATACCCGCAGTAAAACAATATTCAAGAAAATTGGAACTGTTTTCTTATTGGATTATTACGCGTTTTTTAATACGAAAAAAAAGTTCGGAACTCCTTGGCTTATACACATGAATTTGTTTATAAGCCAAAAACGCTTTTACGACTGATTCGAAGCTGGATCTTTGAAGATATTCGAAACAAAATTTACAATCGTATTTATGATCCATCAACACTGAGTTGAGTCTAACTTGTGTAGTCTAGTCATTGATCGCATAAATCAGACAATCGAAGCTCAATTGGCGTTTCGAATTTCGCGAGCATTGAATATTCTGGTATTCATGATCGTCCGGTTGGGTAATTCGTGTTCTCGCGATTGGTCAACAGGTTAGTAATAGGATGTTAATAGTATAAACAAGCGAATTAATTATGTTCCAATTTAAGAACCTGAATACCAAATTCACGATTGAATTTAGAGGCCTACGTCATCATTTACATCAGATTTGAGGATTGGATTGTTTTGGTTATTTTCTGAAAGAGGGCTGGGTATAAGTGCAAACCCTAAATTTTTTGCCGCAATGAACTCATGGATCCCTGACGTATCCCAATACAGCCTTATTCAATTTTCCGATCCTTGCTTATGAATAGATTTGAGTGAAAGGCCACACCATCGAAACCGCCAGCACGATTAGAATCAACTAGTCCTATTTAAAAAACATGAGATGACATGTCCAAAATGTTTGGATAGATTGCTATTGATTATTGTACAACCCTTTGATGGGTAAATGGCCATCGCTAAAAAACAAAATTTTAATCTTCTCCATTGTTTAATACTGAAAATATAAGTTTACCTATCTTACATCCTCCTTTCCTATCGACTAATTTTCGTAGGCTTACCTCTAATAATATGCCAAGATTTCAACTAACAATTTTTTATTATCTGCCTAAATAATCTAAAATGCTCTTCTACGAAGTTTTCATCCTCAAACCTACCATTGACAACGGCCAGTGCATAGAACTTTGAGCTGGGCACTGATTAGCGGACTCCGATATTATGACTACGTCGAAGTCGAAGCGAGACCGACAGTCGTGCGTCGGGTCGACCCTCCCGTTAGCGCGCCGCGCGGACAACTGAACCGGAGAGCGGCTGATGCGCAGACCCGCGGCCTCTTCTGCGGCACCTCCGACCAAGATCGACTATCTTTGCAGCACGACAAAGACGAATGCGGAAACCACCTATTACTCGCATTAACGATGAGTCAGTACCAATTTACCCAACATAAAAACAAAATAATGACTCATTTATCCGTTTGGTGTGAATTTCACCAGCACGCAGTGTCACAAGATATACACAGGCACAACCCTTTCCCCTCGCCGATATTTAAGAGGGATGTATCAAGTTTGAGCAGTTTTGGCACCACTTGCCCGAATTTCCTGACAGTCCTGAAAGCCGAACTAAAGATGCAAGAAAAACTAGAGTTGCGAGTCGAACTGAATTTGTAAGTAAAACTGGGTTAAAAGTTAAACTGAAATCGCAGAAGTAACAGATGTTAAAATAGAAACTTGGATGTGAAACGTGGAGATGAAACAAAAAGTGAAAGTTGAAAATGAAACTAAACGAGAAAATTGAAATGGAAGTAAAGGTGAAATTGAATCTGGGACTGGAAGTTAAATGAGGAACATGCATGAAAAACGAAATCCATTTTTTCCGCTAGAATGATGCTGTTTAGGATGCGAAAATGATGTAGTGATGGTATACAACGAAAAAACAACATTTTTCCTGGTGAAAAACGCTAATGAAAAGTGCCCTTTTGAATGTGGCGGTTAACCGTATGACGTCACTGTGCGGACAAGACTGCGCGTAGTTAAAAATCCGTTATCGCCGTCCTATCAGACCATACACACACGAACTCGGATGAGGTTGCACTGGTGTTCACGGGAAGATGACACACACTGTGTAACCTTGAGGCTGGCCATTTTCCCGCTCGACTTCAAATCTGCGATTTTCACTAAGCCTCCATGGAAGAAGAAAAGGAAGGTTCACTAGATAGGGGATTTTGTGCAGCACGCTAGCGCTCCGATTTTACGCTGGAAGAAAAAGTACTATCAAGTTCTTCTGGGTTTCGCCGGGGCCCGTTAGATAGCGTGCCGGAAGCGCAATGTTTACGTCGACCACGTTGTCATCCGGATCTAGGAATTTTCAACGGAAGATTCCATCGCCATTGTTCTCTGGCGACGAGCCGACGACCGTCGCGTCTAATTTTTATTCGTTGTTTTGTGTTCGATGAGTTCGTTCGGTCTACCCATATTTTTTGAATTGTGATTTTTGCGTTGAAGACTGCGCCAACGTTTTCATTGATCGGTTTCACAGCATTTCGTTCCATGATATACTTAGGTAGGTAATTTACTTCGCCACGCCAAGACAGTGCTCTATCAAATGGTGCAGGCGGATGTACAACTTCGCCTGTTGCAGGTAAATGAGCATACGTTAATGTTTGTTGGCTAACTTAATTTGTCGTTTCAATGAATATTTGAGAAAATGGATGCCCCTAAGAGAGAAACGTAAATGTGATATAGACCCAAAAATTTTGTCTGGTCTGCTTTAAAAGCAAGTTACCTTCTTTTACTACTGTTTGTAGTTATTAGATACTGCATTCCATTTCTTTCGGGTAATCGCACCAATTACAGCATGAAGTTAGTTGCTAACCCTTTATAAAGCTGATACCCCCTTTTCTAGATTGGGAAGTGACTCCACTACGCAGCAAAAGCCCTATTACTTTTGTCCAGAGTTGTGAGAAGGCAGAACGTCATGACGAATCATCAAAAGTTGGTATGTATTCGCCTATTGGACGTTCACTGTTTTTGGTACATTATTTCCAGAAATAGTGTACTTACCTATGTAATCGGTCGGGAAAATTTCTTTTCAACACACCCAAATGTCAAAAAATTCATGATCTCAAAAATATTTTTTTTTTAGATTTTCGACCCCTTAACCTTTTTGATCAATTCCCCGGACAATATGTATCAAGTTGGAGCAAATCACACCTTTTAGGACCAACCGCGACAAAATCGGATCAGCGGTTCTGTACGAAGTTCTGTCCACAAATTTGGCCAAAGTTTTGTGTTTTTGGACTTCGTATCATACCGCTGATCCGGTTTTAATATAACCAGACCTAAAAGTTGTGGTTTGCTCTAACATAATGCATATTGTCCGGGGGATCCGATCGAAAAATGTTAAGGGTCCAAATCGGCATTAGTATGGTCCATTTTTGGAAATCATACTGAACCTACTCCTATTATTTGAACTTTATTTTCTGCGATACCCAGAAAAAGAATGTAGGTACCCATGGCAGCAATAGTTTTTTATTTGAAATCTGACTAAACTATATTATAGTTGATTATTTCGATATGTTTCACTAGTTTATGTTTTTTTTTTTTTGCATAAGTTGTACTATTCTACCCAACTAAAAACTAAAAGCTGATTTCATGTTGACAGGTCCACGCCGTTCTCTGTCCGTATCGTCAACTTCTGTCGCCGGTGAATTACGAGTCGTAGCATACTGCATTTACCATATTTCTGTTTGAAGCAACGAGGTACCTACCGAATTTTTGTATTTGTGAACTTCTCTTATGAAAGCATTGTCAATGTAAAGCTACAATTTTCCTGTACTTACCAACAATTTAATTCTTGTAATATTACGAATATTAAGAGTTGGATAGTAATGATTACTTTGAGTAATGATTACTTTTTAATTTACTTTTTGAATAACGCTGAGATTAATTGCAATTTCCATTCCAATTCCTGTAATGGTAATCGAAATTCCAATTACTTTTTTAATTACATGTAATGGGAATGGGTTTTTTGAATTCCCATTACAGGAATTGGAATGGAGTAATGGGAATGGAGTAATCCGATTACTCGCCTGTAATCCAATTACTCGCTTGTAATCCGATTACTCGCCTGTAATCCAATTACTCGCGAGTAATTAGAATACACTGCATAAACATTGATTTCTCTGGAGATGTCATAGAAATTCAATGTGGTTACAGTTGAAAGACATTTTTCTTCCGCCACCATGACAAATGCCCCGAACCGACCTTTGTTTAGCATGCAGTGTATTCTAATTACTCGCGAGTAATTGGATTACAGGCGAGTAATTGGATTACAAGCGAGTAATTGGATTACAGGCGAGTAATCGAATTACTCCATTCCAATTCCTGTAGTGGGAATTCAAAAATCCGTTCCCATTACATGTAATTAAAAAAGTAATTGGAATTTCGATTACCATTACAGGAATTGGAATGGGAATTGCAATTACATTTCTTCAAAGGAATGGGAATTTGTAATGGGTAATGGGATTCCTTTTTTATCAACCCAACAATTTAATTCTTGAAATATTACGAACCTCTGTGACAAAAACTTGCAATATTGAAATAGGCTACCTATGTTATGAAGACTCATTTATTATTTTTGTAAATTGCCTACTGAAAGTTATGCCATAATTTTTACTCTTTGTTTTGTAGAATACATTATTTTTATTTGGATAAAACGTGTTTTCCTTCCTAATTTTCCTAATAATCCTAAAAATCAGTACCTATTTGGGGTGCGATCGTGATGAAAACAAATATGTCTGCCGAAGCTTCGACAGAGACATAGAAAATGAAACAACTAACGAAGAAGAAGAAGCGAATAATCACCATAATCACCCGCTGAGTTGACTGCCACGCTATCTGTGGTTTTGGTGTTGTACTACAGTTTGGCAGTTTGGTTCTCATTTCTTCCAGCAAGATCGCCACTGTGCCCCCTGCACGCCGGTTAACCTAGGAGTGGACCTTCCTTTTCTTCTTCCATGCTAAGCCTCTTTTCCGAACCGTCATCCACCATAACACCATTTTTGAAGCCTAACAAGGAATATTATGGCGAAAAAACAGTTTATTTTTTTCATGCATGTTCCTCATTGAAACTAAAACGAAAGATGAAAGTCAAAATCAAACTGGATATCGAGCAAACACTGTAACTTAAACTTGCACTCAAACTAAATCTCAAAACTATACTCAAATTGCAACTCGAACATCAACTCTTGAAACTAGAACTCAAACTGAACCTAAATCTTAAAGTTATATTAAAATTGAAACTCGCGTGAAAACTTGCGATTCAAACGTATACTAAAATTTCAAACTTGATCCTAAACTCAAACTCAACGTTGAACTCGTACTGAATCACAAACTCGAACGACAACATAAACTCGAACTGAAACTGAATCTCAAACTGAATCGAGCCCAAACTCATAATCAAACCCAAACTCGAAGCCAAAGTCAAACTCGAACTCGAACTCATACTCATAATAAAACTCAACGTCAACCTCAGAATGAAAATCAATCTGGAATTAAAACTGAATCTCAAACTCATAGTCAAACTCAAAGCCAAACTGAAACTCGAACTGAACTCATACTCATTATCAAACTTGAAGTCAAAGTCAAACTCGAAGTGAAAGTCAAACTCGGACTGAAACTCATTTTCTTAATCAAACTCGAACTCGAACTCATACTCATAATCAAACTCGAAGTCAAAGTCAAACTCATCATCCAACTCGAAGTCAAAGTTGAAATTGAACGCAAACTCATTGTCCAACTCGAACTGATACTCACAATCAAACTCGAAGTCAAAGTGAAACTCTAATTGAAACTCATACACATTATCAAACTCGAAGTCAAAGTCAAACGCAAACTCGAACTTATACTCATGATCAAACTTGAAGTCAAAGTCAAACTCATCATCAAACTCGAAGACAAAGTCAAAATTGAATGCAAACTCATTATCCAACTCGAACTGATACTCACAATCAAACTCGAAGCCAAAGTGAAACTCGAACTGAAACTCATACACATTATCAAACTTGCAAAGTATCACTCGAGAGCTCGAAGAGACAACATCTCGCGATTAAATTAATATTGTTTCGCCAATGTGAGTGTCATCAGCAGCAGGACGATGAGCCAGCCGGAGCCGATCTCCGCGGAAAACGTTGTTGAAGAAACAAATGACCGCGTTTCGCAAGTGAAAACGGAGCTGAACAAGGTCACCGCACTTGCTTCTCTACCAGTCCAGAAGCCAATAGGTGAACTATTCAAAATTATCCACTTATTGCAGGGATATTTACTAGACGCGAATGTCAAGATTGTGAACGACCAAAAGGCTGCCGCCGCATATCAGAAGAAAACAGATGAACAGATTGCTCATCTCTTAGCCGAGATTGAGAATTTAAAAAGTCAGGATTACTATAATACTGACGATGAGGAATTTACAGTAGTAAAATCTTCTAAAAGGAAGAGGAAAGACGGGTCCCCGCCAGCCGACCGGATTGCTAATAAACCAATCAGCAATCAACCCCAAAACAAAGTAAAACTTCCCAATGTCAGCAGTTGGGCAAATAAAAAACCCCCTCCAATTTACATATCAGGTTTAAAGGAAATAGGAAAATTATCCAACCTTGCCACTGAAAATCAGATAAAACCGACTGTGACGATCATGAACAAAACCAGAACCAAAGTAAATGTCGATTCATCTGACGATTTTCGTAAATTAACTAAGCTTTTAGCAAGCAATCAAATCCCTCATCACACATATGAGAATAAACAAGAAAGAAACGTCAAAGTAATGATGAAAGGAATTCCAATAGATCTTGCAGAATCAGATGTAAAAGCTTCACTGGAAACGGCACTTGCAATAAACAATGTTGGTGTCACCAGAAAACTTGACAAGAAAACCAAAGAACAAGTGAGCATGTGTCTTGTGGAATTTCCACAAAACACTGACATAAAAAGTATTTACAACTTATCTGTACTCGATCAAATTTATAAAATAAAAGTTGAACCTCTAAGGACGTCAAAATTAGTCGTACAATGCAAAAATTGTCAGGAATTTGGGCATACCAAAAATTTTTGCGGCAAAAATCCGAAATGTGTAAAGTGTGGGAAGCCACACGATACAGCAAGCTGTACAAAACCTAATAGTCCGAAATACCCTCCATGTTGCGCCAACTGCCTATCGGAGAATGTGAAGCCTGAAGATGCACAGCATACTGCAAACTGGAGACAGTGCCCAGTAGCTATTAGAGCCCAAGAGGTCTACAAGAAAAAGTTACTGGAATTACTACGCATCTTCCAGAGCAAAAAAGTAGTCAGCGCATTCAAAGTGAAGACACCCTCCATGAATAGAGGAGCTGCAATTAATTTCAAGGACCCTAACCTGAAATCATTTGCTGCCATTACAAAAAACGCTCACAAGCAGAACCCAGCTTCAGAAGACAACTATAGACATGAGGAAATTTCTCTCCAAATGATTATGGCCGAAATTAGAAGTATTAGCAAGCGCCTTGCGGTGCTTGAAAAGCAAGGTCATGCAAGAAAGTCATGAAGCCTACAATCAGAATAATGAGTTGGAACGCCAACGGATTGTTGCAGAGATCAAAAGAATTAGAGGTGGTTTTAAACCTCAGCAAAATTGACATATGTCTGATATCCGAAACTCATTTTACCAAAGAGACATTTTTCAGAATGAAAGGTTACAAATGCTACCATGCCTTGCACCCGAGTAATCGAGCTCGTGGAGGTAGTGCAGTGCTGGTGAAGGAGACCATCAAGCATTATGAATCCACTAAAATTGAAGCTGAGAAGTATCAAATCAGTGGTATAAAAATCATAACACCTGTCTACTCTCTCGAGGTAGCCAGTATCTATTGTCCACCCAAACATAGCTTCAGACAAGAGGAGTATGAAGACGTTTTCATCAAACTTGATAATCGCTTTATTTTGGGAGGCGATTTTAACGCAAAGCACACTAGATGGGGGTCACGTCTATGTACTACCAAAGGCATAGCCCTCAATAAAGCCATCACTAACTACAATTGTGAACCATATTCAACTGGGAAGCCGACGTACTGGCCAACAGATACAAACAAGTTACCTGACCTCGTTGACTTTTTTATAGCACGAAACCTCTCAGCAAACTACTTGTTGGTGGAAGAAAACGATGACCTCAGCTCGGACCACTCTCCAATCATTATCACATTAAGTGAGTACATCATTCAGAGACCTCATAACCCTTCACTTGTCAACAGTAAAACAGACTGGGGGAAGTTTAAAACTGGATCTCAGCTCTACAATAGATCTCTCTATCCCTATCAATAGTAGAGAAGATACTGATAGAGAACTCGAACTCCTCACAATATCTATCCAGGATTCAGCCAGGAGAAATACACCAGTTGTCAAAAAGAGAAACAAAGGTATTAACTACCCACAAGAAATTGTTGAGGCAGTCAAAGAAAAGCGCAAAGCCAGAAAGCATTGGCAGGCGACACGTTGTCCTGCCCAAAAAGCTGAATGGTACAAAGCAGCAGCCAGGCTTAGAAATATGATTAGAGAAATAAAAGACGAAAATACAAAAGTATTCCTGAGCGAGCTTACCAGCGATCAGCACACAGATTACTCCCTCTGGAAGGCTACAAAACACCTCAAAAGACCAACCATTCATGCACCCACGGTTAAAAAACCCGATGGAGAATGGGCACGCGATAATCAGACAAAGGCAGATGTTTTCGCTGAGCATCTTGCAAATATCTTTACACCTAATCCTGCTGCACCAAATGAAGAAGCACTAGAAGATATTCCAGAAAAGGAACCATTGACTGATATACCTCCTGTTCGGGTACAGGAAGTAGTTAAAACGATAAAAACTTGAAATCAACCCAAACAGGCCCCAGGTTATGACCTCATAACTGGCCAGATACTAAAACATCTTCCAAGAAAAGCAGTTGCGAAAATCACTCAGATATTCAATGCAGCAATTTTTCACCGCTATGTCCCTCAACAATGGAAGATTGCTGAGGTGATCATGATCCCAAAACCAGGGAAACCAACGGATCAGTTGACATCATATAGGCCCATCTCATTGCTGCCAGTGATGTCCAAGCTCTTTGAGAAGCTCATAAACAAGAGATTGTTAGCTCTGATCAATGAGCGCAAGCTCCTACCAAACCACCAGTTTGGCTTTCGACAGAAGCACTCCACAATAGATCAAGTACACCGGATCGTCAACATCATTGAAGAAGCTCTAGAAAAGAAGAATGTCTGCTCAGGCATCTTCCTGGACGTAGCTCAAGCGTTTGACAAAGTTTGGCATGAAGGCCTCAACCACAAGCTGAAGAAGATGCTACCCTATCAGTATGTCGAGTTACTCGAATCTTATTTGTCGAGGAGATATTTTTGCATCAAACAGGAGGATGCATACTCAGAACCTAGAACAATTAACGCGGAAGTACCGCAAGGAAGTGTTATAGGCCCACTACTATACCTTCTTTACACCTGCGATTTGCCCGAGACTGAAGAGAACACAACAGCGACGTTTGCTGACGACACTGCTATCCTAGCAGTTGGAGAAAGCAACGAAGAATCTACCCAAAAACTGAATAGAGCGATCTCCAGGATCAGCAGTTGGACTGCAAAGTGGAGAATCAGATTAAATGAAGCAAAGTCGGTCCACATTGACTTCACCAACCGAAGCATTGTGTACACCCCCGACTTTCATAAATGGTGTGGCCATTCCCTATGTGAATGAAGCCAAATATCTGGGTATGACGTTGGACGCCAAGCTCAGATGGAAAGAACATGTAAAGAAAAAGAAGACTGAACTTGTCCTCAAGCTTAGAAAAATGTACTGGCTGATTGGCCGGCAATCCACCATGACCATCGGCAACAAGCTGCTTCTGTACAATCAAGTGCTTAAGCCAGTTTGGTCCTATGGAGCGCAGTTGTGGGGCTGCACAGCTCCAACCAATAGACAGATCATTCAGAGGTTCCAGAACTCAGTGCTACGATGCATCACCGACGCGCCGTGGTACTTCCGAAATGATGCCCTCCACCGAGAACTCAACGTGGATAGTGTCGATCAAGTGATTAAGCAGAGAGCATCTGCCCATCTGACCAGACTGAGAGATCATCTAAACGAAGAAGCAGTCAAACTGTTGGACGTAGAAGATCTAACTAGGCGCCTAAAGCGCACAAAGCCACATGAACTTGCATAGGAAGTGATTGTGAACTATATAAATGAGAATGACAATGACCTAAGCTATGTATCTTAAGTCTAGTAAAGCATGTATTAGGAAATATCAATTTAATATTGTTGATGAGTTATTACTCGGTGCAATAAAAATTATTACAGGAAAAAAAAAAAAAAAAAAAAAAAAATTATCAAACTCGAAATCGAAGTCAACTTCGAACTCAAAGTCGAGTTTGATTATGAGTTTTAGTTCGAGTTAGACTTCAGGTTTGATTTTGAGATTGCGTTTAAGTTTAACTTTGACTTCGAGTTTGGTTATGAGTTTACGTTTCAGTTCGAGTTCGACTTCGACTTCAAGTTTCATCATGAATTTGGCTTTTAGCTAGAGTTTGACTTTGACTTCGAGTCTGATTATGAGTGTGAGTTCGAGTTTGAGTTTGATTATGAGTATGAGTTCGTGTTCTAGTTTGACTTTGACTTCGAATTTTATTATGATTACGAGTTTGACTTTGACTTCGAGTTCGAAGTTGATTATGAGTTTGTGTTCGAGTATGACTTTGAATTCGATTTTGACGTTGATTATGATGACGTTGATAGTATGATATTATGATTGATGACGTTGATAGTATGAGTTTGTGTTCGAGTTTGACTTTGAGTTACAGTTTGAGTTTGATTGTGAGTATGAACTTGAGTTCAAATTTGACTTTGGCATCGAGTTCGATTATGATTACGACTTTGACTTCGATTTTGATTAGGTATGTGTTTGAGTTCGACTTTGACTTTGTGGTTGATTATGATTATGAATTTGACTTCGAGTTTGATTCCCAGAATGAGTTCAAGCTTGAGTTTTAGTTCGAGTTCAAGTCTAAGTTAAAGATTGAGTTTACGTTTGAGTTTACCTTAGTTTGAATTTTGGGTTTACGTTTGAGTTCATGTTTGAGTTTTAATTTGATTCTTTGTGAGTGTATGAGTTCAGTTTTTAGTTTGAGTTTGAGTCCCCCCGCCCCCTTCTCCCCTGTTACATTTTGAAGGGACACTTACATGAACGCACTGCACATGAAATAAACGGTGAATGGGCGTTCCAGAACAAACTCTTGATCAAGTTTTCAACATTAATTTATTTTGGCAGAAGCACCTGCTATTTCGCCGCCCACTTTTTGGTTACGAGCTTTGCTTTTGCCTGGCTTCCCTCGTAATTTTATGATTTTTTGCTTGATTGTGCTCTGAGTTTCCTGAACCTTTCCCTTGTTTGCTTGATGGCTTGCATCCGATTTGCGATTCGTCTGGGATTGTCCTTCGATCAGAGTCGAAATGATCGCGTGTTCCAAACTGGTAGCTTTCTTCACTTCGCGCGGAATTGGAGGGATATTTTTTTGGGGGCTAGCCACATTTTTTCGCGGCAGAGGGCTGCTAATTTTGAAACTGGATTTGTGCAGGCTTGAACCGCTCAAGTATTTGCTTAGGCATTCGGCTCGCTCGCTAGGTTTAGGCGGTTCCTTGAAATCGGGTTGATTTTTGAGGGAAGTGTTCCTAGAAGAGCTCTGAGCCAGAATCATGGCTAATGGACTCATCGAGTTATCGGACGTTTGCCTTTTGTCCTCGGATGAGTTAGTTTTTGATCTTTTGCCAATCTTGAGCGAGGCGTGGGAATCAATACTTCCTTGGCGTGAACTTATATCTTTGGACAATTCAGTGAGGGATGACGACTCATCAAGCCTTCTTGAAACACCTGTCTCCATTGGATTTTTCTGGATCAGCTTTTCTATCAAGCCTGGAGGTATCGATTTATAGCTTGCGTTTAGCGTATTTTCTTTCTCTTTATCAGTTTGGTCGGTATTTTTTGAATTTTGATTATCCAAATCCGGCTTCGATTGGCTCAGGTTGACGATATCTTCATTTTCGTTGGCTTTTGAGACGATCAGAGGCGCATCTTTAGTGGCCGATAAAATCTCCTTGATCGAGCCCGCAGAAGATTTGGATTTCGGTGTTACGGTGACATCGTAATTCAAACCACGCGTATTCAATAAGGACCTCAATTTTTGCACTGGATCGTTAGGGTAGAAATGGGCTTGAAGTTCTTTGTTTCCTATGGCAGGAGAGAATCAATCTTCGTACCAATAAATTTGAAGGCGGATCGGTTAATATCATAATATGATATTATATTATAATATCTTCATAATAGTGTGAAGCAGGTGTGCAAGATCAATGTTAAGCGTGCGTGTTGGGTGATATTCGAGAACTCATAGGATCAGACGGAAATTGGGGTGAAAGTGCATGCAGCAGTAGCCTAGACTTTGATCAGGTTCGCGTATGGTACATGAGTAAACGTGTATTCCTTTACGCCACGACGATGAAAATAGTTCTATGCTCACTCACCGGCGGTCTTCATTTTGACTGTGATCATAGTTTCCGAAGTTTTTTCATTCAGCTGGACGATTTCTGGGGTGTGAGGGGTTCTGAAAATATGACTGGTGAGCATTCCTGGGTAAATTAGTGTTGGAGTGGTGCAATGTCGAAAGCGTTCGAGCAATAAATGAATTAATCATGAGAACATCTTTTAGCTCCTTCTCTCAAAAATCCAAAGCGAAATTGGAAACGACAAATAACGCTAACTTATTCTCGATCCAACACTGTTATAACGTCGATAAAACGCGTTTTATGAAGACTCACAAATTCTGCTCAGCTGGTTGAACTGCATCCCGAGGGGCACCAAGATATGTGAACTGGTCATAACGAATGGTCGGGTCTACCACATTTTTCACTGGCAGTTTTTGTGGCGACTCAATTTTATCTACTTGTCTTGGCGCAGCATCGTATGCTGACTCAGGAGTTCTTTTAAAAACTCGGTCGGTGTATTTATCCCGATATTCCGTCTCACCACGAACGTTGATGGGGATCTTCGCTGAAACAAGGGAACATGTAGGTAAACGGAATGCATATTAATGCTATTCTTCATGACATTATCAACAAAGTATATTCAGCGGATTAAATAATTATAGGTAGAATTATAAAATTAGAATTATTGTTTACTCTGTGCGACACTTTTTCCTCGGCTTGCCTCCTTTTCGTGCTGGTGACCATCGTCCTTTTTTTCAACATTCAGCTAGAACAAATATCAGCGAAGGTATATCAAGTGTGGACACATCACAACTTTCCTTCACCCTTTCGCAGAAAGACTTTCGTAATATATCAAAATTGCTTAACAAACCATGGTTGAACAGAATTTTAAGTTTCTGATCTCAAGTATGAAGACTTTTCAACATACTTTTTTACAACAAACAGGTAATTTTCAGTTGATGATTGACATAATCAGGGGGTTGACTGACAGGTACGTAATTATCTGACTGATCGAATTGGGCCCAGACCTAGAAGACCACTATGCTGCATTGAACAAAGGAATAGTGAAACTTACGAGAGTGTCTCCCTGACGTTTTCCTTCAACAGCAATTATTGTGCTAGTTTCATTGGGCATGTATATCGATAGTGGCTGGTTAATAGTGATGTTCTGTTGGACAAAATTTTCAATCTCAAGAGGAGACATTCAAGAAAGTATTCGTAGGCTAGTGAACCTATTATGAACCCTATTTTATCGTGCTAAAACGTACTGTAAAATTAGGAATCTGCGTAGTCACTGATTCGTTCTTGATCCCCTTCAAGCAGCTTTTACTGGTCTGCGATTCTTCATTTTTGAAATTTGCCCGATCTTGCTCTTTATTGGGTGAATCGGGCGAGAATATGGAGCGCATTGGACTCTTGCCAGAGCCAGGGCTTTCTGGAGCCACTGGCAATGAACTCAACTTACTCAGGGATGACTCCCCTGTAAATTTATTTATTGCAGCATTGATCGGGCTTGGAGGGAACTCGCTCATTGGTACACGCGGTAGGCTCGTCATCGGTGAATTTCGAGAAAACAATTGTTTCAGTTTATCATCCTCTTCTTCTGGCTGGGTTTGCTTTTGTTTACGCGTTTCAGGTTTAACCCCAGGCACTAGCACGGAGGGATCGTCAACAGTTGACATTTCTTGCAGAATTTTATCAGGTTTCTCATTAGCTTTCACCGGAGAGGGGATGAATTTATGAGGCAGTCCTGGTTTTGGTAAACTCGTTGCCTCAGAGTCCACAGGTGGCATCGGTATGGGCGATGATGCCGTATTTTTGAACGATTTTCTCCTCTTGCTGCTGACCGTGCTCCTTGTCGAACTTCGCCTGGACTGGATTTTCGATTTTGCATCGCTAAGTTTAGTTTTGGGTTCAACCTTGCTTTTCTGCTCTACCGGAATCTTTGGCGAGTTCATGTTGGATGGTTGAACGGATTTGTTTTCTGATCCATCATGCGCAGCTTTCCCTCCGTGTTCAGAATCCGGCGAAACTGACTTAGTGGGACTTTTTGCTTGGTCATTTAGTATGCCCAATTTTTGACGGTCCGGCGTGCCTAATTTTGTGCCATTGCCTGCAAAAGCTTTCTGGTCGGGGTCGTCGACGTATTTCATGTGCCTTCTGTCTTTTACCTGGAGGCAGTTGGTAATGTTGGTTATGACTTTTGCGTCTTCGAATAGCAACTCAAGGGTTGATAACAAAATCATTGAACGTCAATTGGGAACATCATGGAATTAGCAGGACGACCACATCACTCCCCCTCCCGCCAAGATATTATTGAGAGGCCAACAGAGCACTCAGTCTTTTATGTCTCAAGCATATAAGTTTTTTAATAAGAGAGTTTTAGTCTCTAGGTACCTAAATAAGTCGCCATCTCTCTCTCTCGATCCTTAGATTACAGACATGATTCAATATGATCTCACTTTGAACATGACTCCTTCAGGGTGCTTCCATTTGAGCTCTGTTGGGAAGTAACCGTCTTCCAAATCTCTGAAAAACTCCTGAACTGAAGGTGAGTCGTACTCACGAAAGGGATTGGATTCTAGTTGCATTCCATCGGCGTATAGCGTCAGATTCAACGTATCCACATTCTAAAGAAACAGTTACATGGTGAAAGACCGTGAAAAGTAGGTAAAACTTCAATTACCTAGGTACCTAACTACTAAATTAAATGCTCACCTCGAATTGGGCCGAATTTCCTCGTCTAACAATTTGCGGGTCGGAATTTCGTAGATTTAGCTCTTCGACGACCACAAAAACTTTATCGAAATCTGGCGTATGATGTATATTTGTTTTGCGCACCCTAAGTCATACATGAAGTGATGAAATCTACCATTCCGATAGTGACTGCCTATTGATAAATGATCAAGGCGCACATTCATCAAACTCAACAATCCACTAAGGTTAACGTAACTGTGAGCCAAAGCGTATGGCCCATCTTTTTGAATGTCACCTACAACTCAACCTTTTCATGGCCTAAACACAAAATTTTATGAGCTACCATTGAAATTTACCACAATTTCTTTGGGTCATCTTGCAGTAACGCGTCTTCGGTAACCCACAACAAGCCGTGGTCTCCGAAATATTTCTGCAATCAGGATAAAAGAGAGATTTTCTCTTGTGCTGATCAGCAAAGCTTTTTTTTCGAGAAATGGCTCTAACAATACATTCGGCTCGTTGCCATATTTTAAAGTTTTTCGTAATTACACGAAAGAGTTAACGAACCTCCATTTCTTGTACTTTCCTCGACAACATCTGGCATTCGTTTTCAAGATTTTTGGTCGATTTCGTCATTGGTTTTTCCACTTCGGTTTGTACACATTGATCTGTGCTTAGTGAGTCACGGCTCGATTTTTTAGCCCTCTTCGTCAGTGCAACCTTCGGATAAAATAAGTTTCGCTTTACTGCGGCTCGACGTTAGGCTATGCCTGCAATACATTGATGTATTTCTGGCTTTGCCCGTTCACTGATACACAGGCTCTTAAATTCGATAAGAAACTATTGGAAAACCGGCTCGACCAGGCTGTTTATTTGCCATTGATTACCTGATTCTGGAGGGACGTTATTTCGCGTTCTTTACATTTCAATTGATTGGTGGCATCCTTCAAAACTGATTTCAGCAGTTCCAACTGTTCTTCCATGTGCGTCAATCTTTGCGACAAGATTTCAACCATGCTACCGCTCGAGCTGTCATAGGCGTCATTGCCCCCGCAATTTCGGCTCCTAAGAAGAATTGACTAATTGATAAGAAAATATGAATAATGATTGGGTCTGTCATGATCTGATGTGTGTAGGGGAGATGTGGGTGTTACCGGTCATTGGGGTATTTCCGGTCAGCTGTGTTTTAATTGATGAAAAGTGATTTCGTGAAAACTGTTGGTGGCTGACTTCTCTTTAGAGGTCCCTGAACTAATTTTAAGAGGTTTCCAAGCCGCCAGGTTATTCAGCTCGGCCTGGCTCAGCACTTTTTCAAAAGTGTGAATTCGCTCTAACGTAGAAGGAACTTCAGACGACGATAAGTGGCGTCAAACCTGATTTTTTCGACATTTTTTGGCACTCTTCAGCAACGTTAAGTTTATAGCTTCTCAATTCAACAAGAATTTTTGAAATCGAGCAAAAATTGTGTCCACAGCATTCAAGTTAGAAAATGTTAACAAACGGGGTATTACCGGTCACCTCTTTGGGGTGTTACCGGTCACCATGCAGGGTGTTCCGGTCAGTTCTTCTCGACCGGTAATTCCCTTCTCACTATTTATTTAGGTTTTTATACTTACTTTTCGGTTTTATTTACTTTTTTCCGGCTCCCTGTGATGTTTGCGATCTTTAGACTGATTTAATGGAAAATAAAGTTAGGTAATGTTCAAAATAATTAAAAACAACATGTTCGTAATAATTTTTTCTTCCTTTCATAAAGCAAGACCTTTTGAATGAAAATTTCCGGGGGAAAATGTACCCAGGTGAGCAAAAACGGTAGTTTCCCTATAGAAAAGTATTGCAAGTTCACTGACCGGTAATACCCCGCTGACCGGTAATACCCCAGAAAAAAAACAACTTTGGTTTTTTTGGTTTTGTTAATTCCACATTAAAGATATGGGAAAGTCTGACTAATGCCTACTACTAGACATAATTCTCAGAAAGGTACGGTGGAAACCGTAATTTTACGATAAACCAGGTTCAAATGGCATGGTTTCTTCCTTAGGTGACCGGTAACACCCATATCTCCCCTACGTAATTCAGCTAATATTCCACGAGACTCCGGAGTTCTCGACTTTGGGTGTATGTTGTGTTTTCAGGGAAAAACCTGCTGAGAAATGACGTTTTTGAAAGAGGTGGGTTGGGTTTCGGCGTTTTTCGGTGTCATCGGTTCGTTTTAGGTGTATGCGCGGAGAGGGTTTTTTGTAGGTAGTTAAATTACCTACATTTTGATGGGTTTGCTTGGTTTTTTTGTTCATCTTATGAGGAGATATTAGGGTTTTTTGGGGATATCTGAGTTTGAACTGATCTCAGTTTAAACTGATGAATTGAATTGAATTGAATTGAATTGAATTGAATTGAATTGAATTGAATTGAATTGAATTGAATTGAATTGAATTGAATTGAATTGAATTGAATTGAATTGAATTGAATTGAATTGAATTGAATTGAATTGAATTGAATTGAATTGAATTGAATTGAATTGAATTGAATTGAATTGAATTGAATTGAATTGAATTGAATTGAATTGAATTGAATTGAATTGAATTGAATTGAATTGAATTGAATTGAATTGAATTGAATTGAATTGAATTGAATTGAATTGAATTGAATTGAATTGAATTGAATTGAATTGAATTGAATTGAATTGAATTGAATTGAATTGAATTGAATTGAATTGAATTGAATTGAATTGAATTGAATTGAATTGAATTGAATTGAATTGAATTGAATTGAATTGAATTGAATTGAATTGAATTGAATTGAATTGAATTGAATTGAATTGAATTGAATTGAATTGAATTGAATTGAATTGAATTGAATTGAATTGAATTGAATTGAATTGAATTGAATTGAATTGAATTGAATTGAATTGAATTGAATTGAATTGAATTGAATTGAATTGAATTGAATTGAATTGAATTGAATTGAATTGAATTGAATTGAATTGAATTGAATTGAATTGAATTGAATTGAATTGAATTGAATTGAATTGAATTGAATTGAATTGAATTGAATTGAATTGAATTGAATTGAATTGAATTGAATTGAATTGAATTGAATTGAATTGAATTGAATTGAATTGAATTGAATTGAATTGAATTGAATTGAATTGAATTGAATTGAATTGAATTGAATTGAATTGAATTGAATTGAATTGAATTGAATTGAATTGAATTGAATTGAATTGAATTGAATTGAATTGAATTGAATTGAATTGAATTGAATTGAATTGAATTGAATTGAATTGAATTGAATTGAATTGAATTGAATTGAATTGAATTGAATTGAATTGAATTGAATTGAATTGAATTGAATTGAATTGAATTGAATTGAATTGAATTGAATTGAATTGAATTGAATTGAATTGAATTGAATTGAATTGAATTGAATTGAATTGAATTGAATTGAATTGAATTGAATTGAATTGAATTGAATTGAATTGAATTGAATTGAATTGAATTGAATTGAATTGAATTGAATTGAATTGAATTGAATTGAATTGAATTGAATTGAATTGAATTGAATTGAATTGAATTGAATTGAATTGAATTGAATTGAATTGAATTGAATTGAATTGAATTGAATTGAATTGAATTGAATTGAATTGAATTGAATTGAATTGAATTGAATTGAATTGAATTGAATTGAATTGAATTGAATTGAATTGAATTGAACTGAGTTTGAACTGAACTGAACTGAACTGAGTTTGAACTGAGTTTGAACCTGGTTTGAACTGAACTGAACAGAACAGGTCCGGTCCGGTCCGGTCCGGTTTTTTGACGAGTTTCCTCCACTTCCAGTCTTCCTGCCACTTCCAAAATTATACGGTACCTCGCTAGGTGCATACCGAACATGAGAAAATTTATCTAGTAATTTTATCATGGGGCCTGGGTGCTAGCAACTCCCATTTAGTCGTGGAAGATGGTCTCCGGATGAGGTATTTTTATTATTTAATTAGTTTCCCCCACTTTCAGTCATCCTGCCACTTTCAAATTCATACGGTACCTTCGTGGGTTCATGCAGAACATGAGAAAATTCATCTGGTAATTTTATCTTGGGGCTTGGGTGCCAGCAACGGTCAATTAGTGCGCCAGATATGGATATTGGTTGCTTACCGACTCCATCCCCACTTGTCTGATGTTTTCGCAGCACAATAATTTTTTATCCTCACCGTGTAACTGTTTGAGCCCCTTACCGTTTTGTCAGGACCATATTGATCATTTTGGTATCCGTGTCGTGCGGGTTTGCCGCATGCAGCCAAAAATGTACGAAAAACCTCCCCTATCCCCACTTTTTAAATGTTTTTACACCATAATAATTTTTTATACATGACTTGGTACATGTTTAGCCTAATCCCGTCGTGGCAGAATACCGTTGCTGGACCGTTGCTAACTTTATTAGGCATAATAAACATACTACCGTATCAGCTTACAGTCCCCATGAGGTCTAAGACTTACTATGTCGGGTATTGCACATAGTTTAACTTACTTTACATTGGCCATTTTACGTCAATATTGCGCCTCGACTTTGCAAAGAACTGGACTTGCATCAATTTGAACATTCTATCCAGACTACTTGCAGAAGATCATTATTTCTTGATAAAGTACTGCATGAAATCAATTACCGTAGCTCAGCGTTCATTCAGCATTTTGTTCAGCAACCGTAAAATATCATCACCAATACAAACCGGGCGATTTCCTGGTGATTTTAAATATTTATTCTGTACTGAAGTGAAGTGTTTTCATGGGGCTGATGTATAAAAGCATTATTTTCACACACACAAAAAAAACTTCCTATAATAACTTTATCAATAACAATAATAACTTTAATAACTTTATCAATTGTCCACTAGTGGATCTTTTGTTCTTTTTACACAGGCAAACGTTGATTACATTTGAGGAGACATGGCCTACGGACGTTAGCCGCAGAATGTCAAACCAGTCCTAATCTACCACTACAAAAATCTACATTTCTAGCCGCAGAGGCGATTGTACATTCCAAACGAGCTCACAGTTTGCACTACGATTGATCGAATGACGCCATTCTTCGAAATTCAATTGTGTCCTCCAGTTTCGCGGAAGGATCGAAGGGAGTGAATCGCCTCCAATCGACAGTAACGCGACTTATTGCTGCTAACTCTACGGCGGAATCGGCACTTATTCGATTTAATTAGACGTTTTCCGCAAGGCAAGGGCTTGCATGTAAAGCGATCAGGGAATGAGGAATTTTTAAGAGATGCAACAATCTTTAGCTTGGCGAGTCGTGTAACAACCGAACACAAGTTGAGACCTTGGCCAGGTTCTCGTAAATAGAGTTGCAAGAAGACAGATCGATTCGGAAGCTCCGACCATGGTAATTGTACCAACTCGTAGCTGTTGGACGGAGGAAGACGGAATGGATTGTTCGTTATGCGCAGGTGCTTGAGGACAATTACAATCGGCACAACAAAGAGCAACACACGATCGAGGATGTTGCAATGGTAAGTGGGAAAGAGACGACAGTTGTACTGTTTCCTTTGAGAAATATTGGCCTCTGTAGGTACACAATTTGCTTTGATTACATTTTGATTGGATGTTTTTGACCTAAAATCCGGACTAGACCAGCAAAATTTTCAATTACTCGCATAATTCGACAGAACCCTGGTATCTTGTGAGAAATAACTGAAGCTACATCCTGCAAGAAAAGTCTACCAGTTGATGGATGAGGCTAGCAAACGACGTCGGCTGACTTGAAAAAGGAGGTAGGAAAGTTAAGTAAAGTAAGGACCTTTTCTAGGCGTTGGCTCTTCCCTGGATAACCGAAGTTGCCCTGGGCGTGACCTGTTGCCTTAAATAGAGGCCCTTTGCGAAGAATAGTTAAGCGTGCCGGTTTGTCAGTTCCCAATTAACAGGGGAGGGGGGATGCGACAACCCAGCGAAGGGGATTATTTTTTGGGTCGCTTTGATGGTCGCTATTACTTACCAAACTAAGTAGTTACCAGCCAAGTTTGTGAGATTAAGCTTAAACCTTTAAGTGCTTTCAGGTAAGTGGAAAAATCTAATTTTTACCCTCCTAACAAATGTGGCACAACTGTTAACAGGGTATAACCTGGAAGAAGATAGATTGTCGTAATTGACAAGGACATGTTGCACACGGGAAGATGAGAACCGCCGGTGATTCACCCAAACCCAGCCGGCGAACGTGCATGGTCCCTCCTCGCTGACGGATCAAGGACACCCAGAAGCAATTTAAAAAGCCATTTACAAGGAAACAACTTGGACTTCGCTAACGCAGCCCATCGATCTATCGCGGAACGCCAAGCGCACAATAAACTTCATAAACTAATGAGGCTATTTGTTTGTCTGGCGGAGTTGAAAACGCGGCCATCTCCGCCTGCCTGTCCCAAGAAGCGGAACATTATTGGAGATTGAGTAGGGACTGCTAGAATCGATAGTAGCTAGATGAAAATCGAGACAATCTATCGATTTGCAATACCATTCGCATGGGTGAAATAGTAGGCAATAATTCCCCATCATTAACCGTTCATGGAAGGTAATGGGTTAACTACATCAAACCAAGTAAATCGGTTGGGTGGTTGTGAGTCCCAAGTATATGTTTGCGTGAGCATAATAATACTAATTTTAGTAATTATGGTTTTCAGAAAGTAAACTATTACCTACCCACTTAAGCACCCCACGAATGCAAAAAATAATGTTCACAATGTCATTGCAGTGGTATAAAAATGTGGAAAAACATGAAAACAAATCAATATTTTTCTACTTCACTGCAGCACAACCCTATAGGTATTTGTAGAACAACAATCGATGGTAGATCGATAGCCGATTATCGATCCCTTTCTCTAGCTGTTCTCTACTGCGAGACGGCTTATTTGTGCAATAAAGAGAAGCCTGAGGTTGAGCCAGAAATCTTCGTGTGGGGCCCACCTTACACTCATTAAAAGGAAGTTGAAGGTAAAGGTAGGTGAATTCACTTATGTAAACATAGATCCTCAAGCCGAATGTCCCGCGTGCCCAATAAGCGGCGGTGCAGCGGTTTTTCCATTTATAGGCAGCCGCTTCCCATCTATTATAATCACCGAGCTGAGTAATGAATCACGATCTGTGCTGAACAACGTACTAATTTACCTCATTTAATAATGTCTTGCGCAAAACGGCCATTTTGAGGCTTAACATTGATGAGTCTCCATGCTCGGACGAGGAATTAATATTTTTCGTCGGCACAAATTGATTTATTGAGGAAGCAATTTCCCCGAGCTATTCAAATCGTTGTGAAAAGCGAGAGTCTCTGGGAAGGGATTTTTACATTTTTCAAAAACATCGAGCGGTTGTATGGTGCACTTTTCAAGAGATGGACCTTTTTGGTTAGTTGAACCGATGAATCTCGGCTCACACCCGTGGCTAACCACCTCAGCCTAGTGGCTAGCGCGAATGACTATTTCTGCGGGAGTTATGAGTTTAATCCCATTTGTGGCATGAAAAATATTTGTCCCACAGTCTTACGATTCATGGGGTTTCTGGAAATCATCGAGGTTTGGGCACTAAACCTTTTTGTGTTTGGTAAACCTATGGGTTAACACAATTGAAACATCATCATTTGAAACCGATGAATTTTCTCTCCCTGTAGGAATTCTCTTCGCTAATGTAGGTACATTTCGAGGCTGAAAAGTCGAACTTCAAAAAACCAAACATTAAATTCTAACCTAAAATCCACACAAAACATGGAATTTTGAGTATTTTTACAGCTGAATTAGTTTCGACAGGGTGAAACTCGTTCGGGGAGAGTCTCTCTGAATAATTCGAATTTTGAAATCCAGAGCTCGATAATTTTCATTCATAGATTGTCTCAGGAGTGAAAATGAATCGCGTCGGACTCCCCAGTCGATTCGGGAGAGAGCAATGAGATGTAAATCGAAAACGATGGCAACCCGTTGATGTAGATCGGCCCGTTGATTGCTCAATTCCCCGCCGGAGGTCAACAACGGGAAATGAAGATGTGCGAAAGGTCCACGTCCACCCCCGCATACTTAGATCTGAAGAGGTAGGTACGTGGAGTCGTAGACTTAACTATAAAAGAGAGATCCGCCCGCTCAGATTTTGCCTGATGATACATTTCGAATGATAAAATTCAAATACCCCGCGGCTCAATTATCTCGAGCCAGAAACGGTAATACTTATGTTAATATTTGTGTTGCCCTGACAGCTGCTAAAACGTGTTAACTCCTATTTTAATAAATATGACGATGATTGAGATACCGGTGAAAGTTCGTTTGATTTTCAAAAGGGCTGAAAACCGAGGTGCGCCGCTTTTTACCGAAACCAGGAAGTGGAAGGAGGCGGAATGTTTTTGCGGTGGGACCAGGAGACTGGAGCTATCTCATACCGCTCATCCAGGATTCGCACCAATCCCATAAGTGCGCAGGGGCTTTACCTTCTCTTCATCTCTCTTGTCCCTAGTATTTCTATCATTTCTACGATTCCTTGAAAATTTTGCTTCAAAAATAGAATTGCAATACTGTTTCCTTTTTACTGATGGTACTAACAGGTCTAAATTAATGACCCGTTAGTCGCAAGGAATGAAAAATGTGAAATCCAGCTCAGAGGTCGAGCCGACACGACCCGCATGGCTTATCATCGTTGCGTCGATAGCCAACGACAGCGATTTCAGGAGCTGATTGGCTTCACATGACTGTTAACCTAGTGATTAATTGATCACGACAACTTTATTGATAGACATGAGGCCAAAATCAGCAAAAGGGAAGTTAATTTTAACGAAACGTATGAAGTATGGTTTTCGTTCATTTTGCGAGAGCTCAAATTATTAAGGTCTTCATCGTTACCGACCATTTTAAAATGAACATGTTAACATGTTTGCTTAGTTTTTCAACGAGGAAAGTTTTTTCGAGGAGTAAACTCGTTGAAAAATGAGAAACTTTTTTGCTTCAAAAAATTCTATGCAGATTACTACACCCAAGTGTGCGCCATTATTTACAGATTTTTCGACGCCTAACAATGTGAGATTGCAATCACGTTTACAGCTTTCAAAGTTCAAATAAAAATCCAATTTCTCGGGACCATCCTTTTGAACTGATTTGCAAAGGCTCGAGAAACTTCAAAATATCACTAAGGATCGTCTATCTGCTACGGAGCTTCGAGAACAGAAATATTTGTTCTTGTATTTGAGGTAACTGAAAGTTGTGGAAGCACAAATACCGAATTATAGAAGTACCTATTTAGTAAACCAGAATGGCTTCGATTTGCACGAAAATGTTCTCGCATTATTAGCAAGTCAATTCAAAATTGATGGCACGCAAAGCATTCCGAAAAATAGCCCCAAGATATCCGGTAAATTGAGCGAATTTAAAATGATTGGCGAACTCATGAGATGAAGTCGTGCGAGGACGTGCCAAGGCGTGGCCCGAAGATGAGACCTCGCCAACACGAGCAGCGAACTCTCGGCGTCCGACTGTCGCGTTTATGATTGAAGACCTTGGAAAATAATCTCGATGTAATTGTCGGCCAACTTCATTCGGTATTGGGAGGATTGGCGCATCTGCCTTCAAAGTTTTAAAAATTGTCGAATATAATTGAAGTATTAATTAGGTAGGGACGTCCGTTTATTAAAAACTCAGTCCGTGTCCGTTTCGTCATACGTACGAGCATATTATGTGTTATTTTTCTATTATTACTGCCAACACAGATAGGATCATAAATAATTATTAATTCATTTTTAAATAAGACCAGTAAAGCAACATGTATTAGGTAAACAAGAAATACCGGTACGTGGCACGAACTCGCAACTACATTTCTACTAGACACACTAGGACATAAAATGGGGGAATGTACGAATATTAAAAGCCAGCCACGGAGTTTTGTTCAACCGAAATTTTACAGAAGGTAGGGTTTCGAGGAAATTATGACTTGACTTTTACAAATACCCAAAAATACTGAAACACTTCTTTTGTACTTACTTCTATTGTACAACACACTTCTATTATATTGTATTACGTTGGTACAACTGCACGTATTCCACCCACACGTATCCTATGTAGCACTAAAGTACAACTACATACTTGAAGAAGAAAAAATGAAGGAAATCTATTGAAAGCCAGGCACGCAGATATTTTCATCCGAAATTCCACCAATTCGACAGAAATCCTGACTTCCACGTATTCTACCTTCTACATAATGTGTATCCATAATACGTATTCCACCTTCTACATATTCCATAATATTATACATGTATATTATATGGTTGCATCGATTGCGATTGAAAGGAGCCTCGTAATGATGACGCTTTTCGAAGAAAACCCGAGTTGAAATTCCCGATGTCATTTGAAAGGGGCTATATGAAACTACATGGGGCAGTTTTGTTCAACTGCAATTTTACAGCTCCAGAATTTCAAAATCGTAACATACAACCTTTAAAAAAACGAGTCAAAATTATTTTTACAGAAACTCAAAAATACTCATCTTCTTATGCTCTGTACTGATGGCAGCTTCTCGAAAAAACCCAACCATCCAAATAGCGCGGGTGCTTTACGATTATAATCCCTCGAGGCAACGCATTACTTCTGGAACTATATTAGAAAAGACGTAAAAGAAATAGAACTGTTGGTAGTATAAGGTAGCATTTGGAGCCTGCGGGCCCTGTCAGGGATGAAGCTTAAGTAGCAACCAGATTTACTCCAGATAGTGAGCAGGAGCTGCTTCGGAACCTTATAATGGAAGCACTCCCAGTAGGCGAATCGTGCGTTTCTCATAAGCCCATGGGTGCCCAGTCGTGTACAAGAAGCCTCGAGGGGATAGCGTTCCCGATAATGAATCTATTTGGTGAGGGGAGGATTTTCGGATAATTGAAATCATGAATTGGAAAGCGAATGGAGTCCGTGGCTACCGGCTATAAAACAATTTCATTCACGTCGATTCTCAGGAATGACGAGGCTTTGACTTGAAAGGCTATTCCAAAAAGGTTGAAAACGTATTTTTACAGCATTTCCGAGTCGAATCGAGAAGTTTCCAAACCAAATTGAGAAGTTTTTGAAATTAAATTGAGTAGGTATTTTCCGATCAAATTGAGAGTATTTCAAGGTAATTCGGTTTGTACAATTTTTAATTTGATGTGGAAAATTCTGAATTTTTTGCAAATTCTGGAAAGGTTCTTATTAGGTATGGAAAATTCCCAATTCGACTTGCTATAATATGGGTTTATTTCAGTAGGAATGTATGGAATTTTGGGATTTCAGTAGGGAATTATGGAATTGTACAATTTCTAATTATTTATCCTCAATTTGCATCCTTGATCCATACAAAATTTTGCGTCTCCATTCATTTTGGGAAGCAGGCTTCCTTTAGCCCAAACCCGGGAAGGAAAAAATCAGGAAAATCTGCCCCATAATCTGAATACGGACTTTTACCATAAATGGTCGAATACTTTGTAGCCCTCAGGCGAATTTTTTCCCACTAACCTAACAAACCAGGAACTCCTTGCGGTTCACTCGGTCGACGAGCCAACGATCGTCGCTATATCATCAGGCAATCCTACAACTAATTTTTTACACTTCGCATTTATCACGCCTTCCAAACGCCGTATATGTACAAGCGAACGGGGAGGATGTTGAAAGCTACAACTAAAACTTAATCATTGAACAGCTCGGGGCGATTTGTCGCAACGCCCTTGACGGGCACTAATTACGAAATAATATACTCGGTTCGCTTTTTTATTTTGCTCGAATCAAAACGAAATGACTGTTCCTTTCTGTTGAAAGCGTAATAATACACCTTAGTTCTCCGTGATTGGTGATGCATCATTATTGATAAGAGTTAAACGGGGAATGCGTATCGACGATTCGCTCTCTTCAATAACCGATTGTTTGTATATTAGCTTGAAAAGTTTTCTAGTGGCCCCACCTCTTATAAGTACCGAACTAGGTATAAAAGAATAATTTTGCTCCATCAGTTTCCTAGTATCTACCTATCGACCTTATCAAGAAACATTTTTTTTACCTCGAAAATTCCATTTTAGCGTACGCTTTGTGCTACGTGTGTTCCGATTCGTGTCAGGTACCTTCCGTTTTTCAATTTGCGAAGGAAATTTAGAGGTTAGCCACAAAAATATAGAAATACTGTTATTGTTCTGAATAAATTGTCAATATTTCGACGAATTTGAAGGATGAAAAGACCAAATGTCAAGGAACAAGTTATGCAAATTTTAGAATCGATATTCAACAAGTTACCGAAATAAATTAAAAATCCTCGTATTCTTCAAGGTAAAACAAAGATTCAAAGACCTAGAGTGCTCAAATCGGTTCATTTTCGTGGTCAGAAAACAAAATAATATAGGACACTATAGTCACAATATACCGGAAGTCCCTACTGTGAGGAATCCGAATTCTGAAATATCTTTCATTTCGGGAAGGCCCGAATTGTTGGTAAATAGGAACCTACCTGATTAGGAGTGTAAAAAAAATCGTGAAATTAGTGGTCAGTAATTTTCGGATAATCGATTTTTGATAAAGCGTCCCAAAATAGTTTTACTGTACCTCATAGTGAACATGCTCATCACGGTTGTTTCATTTCACCTCCTGTCTTCCAGGAGAATTAATCCCTCAAGTGCCCGCTCACTAGGAGTTTGGAAAAGGTGATTACAAATCGTTTGTTACACACAACTCATTAACGCTTTTTGCACAGGAATGAGATGTTCTCACCGTGAAACTTACGCTCCCGAAATTCCCAGGGTCCGATCTCCGAATCTCCGGTCACGTCTTATCAGCCAGCAGATGAACGCATTTATTCACACGAAGTCCTTGCCTTCGAGTCCTGTCAGGACGAACTTTTCTGATCTGAAGATTGAGCGCATTAGGTCTCCGCTCGAGATTGACGGATTTTTTTCGAAAAGGAAAAGAAACGACTTCTCTGACAGACGGGCTTAAGAGCACCTGAACACTTGAGGATCTGAACGGTGTATATGGAACAGTTCAGTTGCTCCATTCGATTGTCTCGGTAACGTCCGTCTCGGGCAGCGGTTCCCAAGAAACTTCTTTGCCCGAGTCACGAACTTCCGCCTCCACTTTAGGCTATTCTCGGTCCCAACCATCGTCCGTCCAATGGATGAAACTTTTTGTCGTTTAAATCCATAAAGGGTCACTTATTCTGGAAATTGGACTGAACTTGATGGATTATGTGAGTTACATATTGTAGTTGTTACCAATATCACTGCTACTCTCTGAAATACGGTCAATTTAGGTTGTGTATTTAAACAAATAAAATTTTAGTTTTCGTGTGAAATTCAAATACCTTATTCCGGTATCTTTCAGTGGCGGTGAGATGATCTGAAAACCATTGGAAATGTATTGAAAAAAACCTATTATATGATATATTATATATTTATTAAATGTATCAGAATGGGAGGCATGCCTGTATCCATAAAGCATAAACTGTACTGGCTGGATGCAAACTCGATACGAAGATTGGGTCGAGGTTCGTTCGCCTCTGATCTTTTCAATGAACATATCATCTCATATCAATAAAAATGTATGTAAATAAAATTAAATTTTTTTATCTACAAAATTAACTTTGATACCTCACATCACGTATTTGAACGTGATCACGTATATTAAAAATTAAGATCTCAGACCAAATGCAGGATATTTGAGCGATTCATTGAAAATTACGAAAGATACAGCCGTTTTTGTAATACTTATAAGTATTACGCATAAATTCGTCAAGACGGATAAAGCGACGATACCCGTGAAAAGGGTTCAAAATAACTTTGCAAAATTGTGCTAATAAGTGCGTTGTTTTGCCAGTTTTTTTTCATATTCCATCGTTCACATTCCTACCTAAAAAAAAACAGGTTCCCTCAGATTCCGCGCTTGAGTCGAGGAGAAACATGGCACACATAATCAGTTCAGCAGCTCAGTACAGTACTGAACCCGGCTAACTGCTCCGTAATGGAAGCTGCTCATCAAATGCGCACGTACTGTTCTGCGATTCCACTTTGTAGAGACGCCGCAGCATCAACTGTTCGTTCCGAGGAACCGGTCGGCAGTGCCGGGCCTAACGTTCACTGATCTTCGCGGGGCGGCCTTCCAGCCGACGATTTCAATTGTAAAACGGAGGCCACCACGTGAATGATTCATGTTGTAGAGAGGGAATTTCAAATTTTCAAAGACGCAACTCTACCGGTTCAGGATGGTTTCTGATCTTGGAAACGTTCCGAATAAAGGGAAACAAAGGGGAACTCCGAAATGACAAAATCGGCTAGGTACATCACTGTACATAATCGAGTTACCCCATCGGATCCTTGGCAACGTTTCGGAACTTTTCCCTTTCGCCAGCACGACCAAAGGACCCGGTTTCCAAAGAACGCCATTAATTTTTTGGCCCGAGCCGAACGGGGCGGATTCGAACGGTCCTCTCTAATGGCGGGTCATCAGCTTATTTTGAGGAGATGATTGGTTAAAATGACTCCTTCCTACGCTTGATCAAACTCACCGGGCCCATACTCAGCGAGTAAACTATGTGTTCGGTAATTGAAATCGCCGCTCTGATTGGATCACATTATCCGTCAAATAGGGCAATAATTTTCAGGGCGTGTATCCTATCATCCTTGTTTGAGAGAACAGGTTTTTTCTTTTATTGATACTTGAAGACTGCTAGTTGAAGTTTGGCAATGTAAGCAAGACCAAGTGGTTTATAAAGTACCCTATAATTATAGGTCGGGGTAACAATTTTTTTTCTTTTTTTGGGGAGAGCCTACACAATTTTTCGTTGTGCATGGGCTATTACTGCTTATGGCATAGGTACTTTATTGTATAAGTATAGACACAATATGTCCATACAATATATCTTATTATGTTATAGTATAGTAGTGTTATAGTGTTTAGCGAAGAAAAAAGTTAATATTTTTTAAACCACAAGTTAAAACTTATTCTGCTGTTAAAACAAAGTCCAATAATACGGTCAAAAACGAAGTCTACCGTCGAGAAACGAATTAGGTTCGGTCCCCAAAGAAGTCTTACAAAGTCGGAGGACGCGGAGGAGGGTTAATTATGCAAACGTTCGGTACTACTTAGGGTGATCCGAAGTTAGGTCCTTGCTGGGAGTACCAAGTACCAGCCTACACTAGAAAGGACCTACGCATGTGAGTGCCGACCTGCGGATATACCGAACCCGCTAATGTAGGAATGGCGGTAACAATCATCAGACGTCTGTCTTGTTCGAAAGGCCTTGCCGTGCAAAGGAGTCGTTTGCATTCACGATGACAACCGCTCGACTGCAGGTCCTTTTAGCGTGGAACTGCCGCAATGACTTTATTTCAGGATCTTCTGCTTCCTTTTAAAATGTACGCGAATGTAGTGATTACCAAAAAAAAAATCGGTTCAGTGGAAAACCGGCTCTCCTTCCTAATTGCGTTTGCAAGTGTTACTCCGCGAATCGCGGAAGTGGCGTCGACATAATATCCTTAAAAAGTATGGGTTCTTTGATATTTTTTTGATGAACATCGCATTTACAATTTTTGGTTTTTGCTCCTCCCGTGTATTACTCTTTGAAAACACTGAGCCGGTTTAATAATTCATTAAAAACGCTCTTCATTTCACCCAGGACATAAATTCATTGATTGTCATACTAAAATGTCAAGGAACTTAAAGCAAGCGTCCTTAGATAAATCTAGATTTTAATGAATTGATAGTCAGCCATACACTATCCGATTGCTGGTGGAGGGGGTAAGAAAATGGATTGCTGTGATTGGTCGAGGTGGCGTTGGCGTTGAACCCGATGAATAAATTGGGGTTTCCAAGCCACGTTGCCATGTTCATCCCCCTCCAACCGCCAACAATCGGATAGTGTGTGGCCGACTTAAGTATGTTTAAAACCCCGTTTAAATTAGCTAAGTCCATTCTCACACATTCAACTTGGACCTAGTTCTTAGAGAATTACCAGTTTTGAGGGTGGTTTCGATCAATTTATTCGAGGCTAGATTTATTTAAGGACGCTTGCACTAGATTTGCCCTAGAACATATTTTCATTGACAGTCATGCTGAAAATTTCTTGGAAATCAGTTGATGCAAGAGTCCTTGGACAAATCTAGCTTTAAACAAACTGACAAACCGGCCCTGTCATGGTCGTGTTCCTGTTAAAATATCGAATGATCTAATTATATTGTAAATTATTATGTAAATATGACGCATTCATCGGCGCAATAGGTATTAAAAAGCCTTAGTCAATTAGGATCATTTGCGGATCAGCAAACGCTCCAGCCATTCTCTGTTTGACTGCTTTCCAAATTTGAACCTGCTGCTTGCGAATCCTTAGCGAGCCAATTCGATTGTCAAATCATCCAATGCAGCACATAGTCATCTCATGAACGCAACGCCCGTTGTATGACCATATTTGTTTGACAATGGATACAAGACGAGACCGCGGACGCGAATTCTGATTATGTGCGAGGATATGGAGAAGGCCTCCAATAGGCAGGCATTCCCTATATGGAACTGTAGATCTTGTAGATCCTTGCGTGAGAACGAGCATTCTACGCCCTCTTGCTGTGAATGAGCTCCTGCATTTAACTTTTACCTCATCCTGGCAATCGACGAAATGGGTAAGCTGCTCGGAACGGACGATTATACTCTGAATAATTTACCTCTTCATCCACCAGTTCTATGTGTACCTGCCTTAAGAAGATATGGCGCCGTTTTCTTTGGATTGAGTGTTATTTAACTAAACTAGAGGATCAATTTTTATTTGTAGGCTGTAGCCAACGCTTTTGAACGCTTCCAAGAGTTATCAGCTTAATTTCTACTCCATTATTTCTTAAGCGAATATGGTTAAAGGAATATCTAAAAAGATGGACATCGGATCGGTGATCATGGAATTGCTGCAGTATTTATTGAGTTGACTGAAGACTCCTATCCGAATCATCCAGTTGCTGTCTTTACCTATGTCCTTCAGGGATAATAATTATCCCTGTAGTATAATTATTATACTACTCAATATCTTCTGTCTGAATCATCCAGTTGCTGTCTTTACCTATGTCCTTCAGGGATAATAATTATCCCTGTAGTATAATTATTATGCTACTCAATATCTTCTGTCTGAAGCTTTTGCGGTCTGCGCTTTTAAAAAAGTAAAATAAAAAAGAACGAGAAGAAAAAAGAAAGGTTTAAAACCAAACCAGTGGTGCGTAGATAGCATACATAAAGAGGAGCGTAAAACATGAAAAATAACAAAATTGCGTTAGGTATACCGAACAGCCTTTTACTATTCTCGTAAAACAGCACAAAGACGGGCAGCAGAAGATATTTCTCCGAAAAGCGATTGTTCGAGAAAAGGGGCGTTATTTTTCGGTAAAAAATGTTTCCGAACATCCGATTCGATTTTCGTTTTTCACAAACGAACACTGGACCTTTGTAAAACACTGAAGTGACATCCGATGAAGGTCGTCCGATGCCACCATATTATTAAAAATAATGAATTTGATTGACTGAAAATCGTTGGAGGACGACAATTATGCGGCTATTACGCAACGTTCTGTAAACCTGTAAGTAGGTAGGTACCGACCCTAATGCAGGTAATAATGTTATTAAAGTGGATTTTATGCCGCTTGCACCATCAATGTTTTATCTTCAATATAAATATCAGCTAAATGCAAACAGGAATATGCCGATCCTTGATGACAGCCTTGTTCAATGAATATCGCTCATCAAGGCCCCTCTTACACAATCTACGAACCTACTATAACATGAACCTACGAACATAAACCACACCATCTTATTCGAGGAAGATTCCGCTAAAGTTCACGCTGACCGCAACGATATTCGCAGTCGGAAAAGCGATGTTATCAAATCGAAATATCAAAATCGTTACCGAACCGGCAGGTGAAAGGTGTAGACTTCCTCGTGTAGGCCTTACTGGCAACCGATGCCCTCAGGCCGGTAATGTGGTCTAGATAATTTTGACTAGGGTAGCCACAGCCCCAATCATCGGACGTCTTCTTTGTGCCAATGAGAACGGTCAACTTGGCCGACGATTATGTGCCCGACTGCCATCGTGTCGAGTTCTCTTTGTGGTAACCTCGTAGCTACCATAAAGTTCAAGTTGTGCTCGATTTTCCATTTAGGCCTTATCTGCCAGCGCAAACGGGAAATTGAGTTTTAAACAATAGACGACGCCTTTTCCGCGATCCATAGACACGACGACATCTTTCATTAGAGGTGACGGAAAAGTTCAATTGAGTCTTGGTGGGAAAACTGTTGCGAACAGTCAGCAATGGTCGACCGTGCTTATCGAAACTTCATCATACAATTGAACGCCACCTCCAATCAATGGTGTTAATGATGAAAATTATTATATTTTTCTTCACAAAGCAGTTTGCAGTTTTTGAACAAAAATCGACCTTGAGTCTAGTAATCTTCAGAAAAGTGGACATTAATCGTAGGTATCATAGAGCCAGAAAAGTGGTGCGTAGATGAGAAAGAGTTCCTCCATAATTCTTGATCCATGAATATTGACCAAATCCAATTAGAATGAATTTTTCATTGCTGCTATGGGGTAAAATTTAAACATGGTGAGAATTGCTACGAGTGGGGAAAACAAAGAAAAAATTTCTCATTAATGGGATACTTTTTAATCGGCCATTTCGAAGGCGGTACCTACAATGCTATACGAGAAAATTCAGAAAATACAACAAGTTCAAAACGTGATTATACTCAAATGTCCTGAAAGATAATACGGTATAAGCATCTACGTTGGCAGAGAGTCTTTGAGAACGAACGGTTTTTTCAATTTCTAAAAAACAAACTCTTTGGCTTTACTTACTTGGCTCAGAGCGTTCAAAATTTTGATTTGATGCTCGGCATAAACCGATTTCGACTCCATCCACTTGTACTCGTGTTTTCCTAGCGTGAAACGATAAAAATTCCAAAAAACCAAACCGTTCTCGGACTGGTCGTCGAATGATACGAATTATCACTCAACGCGCGTTTTGAAAGCATCGCCATAAATCAGACCGATAAACTTCTCTTCGCCTAATTTAATAGCGGAGATTTCTCACCCTCGAGCCGATATAATCGTTTTACATAATAACTATTGATTAGAAGGGTGGGCCATTCAGGTTCAGTAATAAGAAAGGATACCTTTGAAAATGAACGTTTCTCGATGTTAATGGGCAGATCGTGATAACAGCTACGAGTCTCTCTCGTCTTTGAGAAAGAAGGTGATTTAGTGGATAAGTTGCGCCTTTAAGAAAAATCAACCCTCTTGCTTCGCGACACGAATCCACACTTTTAAACCTGAAGTAAAGGTCGATTCGCGAGCAACGCTTGGGGCACCAATCATTTCAATCGCCCCAATCATTATTAGGCTTGCAGGCCCCTGATTACACGGAGGATAACAATCTCTCAATCGCTATCTCCTAGTTGCCGGAGATCGTCGATTGTTACCGGTGACCGGAGCAGTCCAACCCTAAAAAGAAGTTTGATTTGATAACGACTCTTGTCCCATCAACTTTCCTCAATCTCCATGCAAAAAAATCTTCAATACACTCGCTGCAGTTTCAATAAGTGAAGTATCTAGGCATCCAGCGGTTTGTCGATCCAATCAAGATGAGCATCTATGGGACGCAGTAGATATAATATATCGACGGTGTAGAATCAATACTGCCCAATTCGTTTGCCATGCAATCTATGGACGCGTGATTTGCCAAGTTGCTACCAATCCAAGTTTTGAGAAGTAGGCAACCCAGACGCCCCCAAAAGACACGATGCTTTGAATTGGGCAGTATTGCAGTTTCATCGTCGATATAAAATATATATTATATTTGATAGATGATCAAATATTGATAGAAATATGCTTGATGACGGTCATTGTGATAATAGTATAAGTTACGGCAATACCATCATCATAATGAGTAAGCAACTTGGCCCTTCAACTAATTACGTTTTGGATTCTTTTCACTTCCATTATTTACAGTGGCAAAAACCGGTGGAGAAATTGCACCAACAACCGATTCCCTTCGAAACTATCCAAATACATAGGTACGTTTTCTAAATGTTTCCACATAGCACCAGTAACAGAATAAATCGAATATTCGATGATCAAGAAACGTTTTTCTATAGCAGCACTTTTTTAAAAAAGATAAATTTTCTCCCATAACATCAGCAATTTTCTGAAAAAAAATTTTCCTCATAAAACTAACTCATGATCGAAATCGAAGTCAAGCTCTGAAGAAAAAAGATACTCTAACTCATAATCAAACTCACACTAAAACAGAATCTCGAACTCATAGTCGAGCTCGCAATGAAACAAAAACTCAAACTCGTAGTTAAACTCAAGATGAATGAACCCAAACTCATAATCGAAATCGAAGCCAAACTCACAATGACACAGAAACTCACTCATTGTTAAATTCGAAGTCAAACTCACTTAAGAACAGAAAAACAAACTGAATTCAAACTCACAATGAATCAGAAACTCAAACACATAATCGAAATCGAAGTCAAACTCACAATGAAACAGACACTCAAACTCTCAATCGAAATCGAAGTCAAACTCACAATGAAACAGAAACTCAAACTCTCAATCGAAATCGAAGTCAAAGTCACAATGATACAGAAACTCGAACTCATAATCGAAATCGAAGTCAAACTCACAATGACATTGGAACTCAAACTCATAATCGAAATCGAAGTCAAAGTCACAATGAGTCAGAAACTCAAACTCACAATCGAAATCGAAGTCAAACTCACAATGACATTGAAACTCGAACTCTTATCGAAATCGAAGTCAAACTCACAATGATATTGAAACTCAAACTCGTAATCGAAATTGAAGTCAAACTCACAATGAATCAGAAACTCAAACTCATTATCGAAATCGAAGTCAAAGTCTAAATGACATTGAAACTCAAACACATAATCGAAATCGAAGTCAAACTCACAATGAAACAGACCCTCAAACTCTCAATCGAAATCGAAGTCAAAGTCACAATGATACAGAAACTCGAACTCATAATCGAAATCGAAGTCAAACTCACAATGAAACAGACACTCAAACTCTCAATCGAAATCGAGGTCAAAGTCACAATGAATCAGAAACCCAAACTCTCAATCGAAATCGAAGTCAAAGTCACAATGATACAGAAACTCAAACTCATAATCGAAATCGAAGTCAAAGTCACAATGAAACAGAAACTCAAACTCGACGATTGAGATTTCACTGTTCTTCACTTGTTCTGTTTCACTGTGACTTTGACTTCGATTTTGATTTAGAGTTTGGGTTTCTGTTTCATTGTGAGTTTGACTTCGATTTCGATTGAGAGTTTGGGTTTCTGATCCTTTGTGACTTTGACTTCGATTTCGATTGAGAGTTTGAGTTTAAGTTTCAATGTGAGTTTGACTTCGATTTCGATTGAGAGTTTGAGTTTCAATGTCATTGTGAGTTTGACTTCGATTTCGATTGAGAGTTTGAGTGTCTGTTTCATTGTGAGTTTGGCTTCGATTTTGATTATGAGTTTGAGTTTCTGGTTCAATGTGAGTTTGACTTCGATTTCGATTGAGAGTTTGAGTGTCTGTTTCATTGTGAGTTTGACTTCGATTTCGATTGTGAGTTTGAGTTTCTGACTCATTGTGACTTTGACTTCGATTTCGATTGAGAGTTTGAGTGTCTGTTTCATTGTGAGTTTGACTTCGATTTCGATTATGAGTTTGAGTTTCAATGTCATTGTGAGTTTGACTTCGATTTCGATTATGAGTTTGAGTTTCTGATTCATTGTGACTTTGACTTCGATTTCGATTGAGAGTTTGAGTTTCTGATTCATTGTGACTTTGACTTCGATTTCGATTATGAGTTTGAGTTTCAATGTCATTGTGAGTTTGACTCCGATTTCGATTATGAGTTTGAGTTTCTGTATTATTGTGACTTTGACTTCGATTTCGATTATGAGTTTGAGTTTCTGTTTCACTGTGAGTTTGACTACGACTTTGAGTTTCTTTCTCTGCATGAGTTTGGCTTCGAGTCTTATTACGATATCGATGTTTTTTCTTTGTGAGTTTGACACTTGACAGTTTGATAATGTGAAATGTATCATGTTCTTAGTACTTATGAGAAGGAACGCCAGAAAAGTTTGGTGGGCCATCGCCCCCTCGCGCCTCCCCCCCCCCGTCACTGGGTACGGGACTGCCACGCCTACCTGGACTTTTTCTTCATCTTCTCCATGAAAGCCTTAAATGTGCGTATCACCGTGGTGTAATCCCACTAAACCATGTCCATCGATTCTACAACAGCTTACTTATCGCCTTGCCGTCGAAAAATATGACAAAAACTGCTGCACCAGACCGTTCGGTCCGATGCAGAAATTGTGCATCCTATCGTCGTTAAATCATCGGAGCACCGAGCCGAGATTTCACCGCTTTATCACCGAAGTGAGTGCAAGAGTCGAGTAGATTACGGCGTTGGAAAGGTGTAGCTCGGGGTCCTGGGGTCCCAGAGGTCCCGTTGTACAATCACTTAGGAGGAGCTGGAGCTCTCAAGTCTCAACCTGTTGGACGCTACCCGCCCGCAGACTTTTCATCTCTTTCTATCCCCATGTCCATCCGCGTATATCGCCATCTTCGTCAGCCCTTTCTCATATATCGACTCCTCCCGTGTGCGAGTGAGAGACGTACGGACCAGAAAGTTGAAAGGTCGGCTCCGACCGGTGAGAGGAGGGTCAGGTTCTCTCGTCCATCGGCCCGTCGGGGTCTCTTCCTCAATTCCACGGCTATTTTACTACTTGAGCAGCAGTGAGCAGTAAAACTGGTGGATAGCCCACGGTTTTTTCCAGGGTTTACACGTTCGATCCTTGAGAGAGAAAGTCACATATGTAGAGAGGTACCTATTGCATATTTTGTCGCTATTACGCGGATGTGTCTCTTGCATTCGTGTTAGAGATGTTTACCTACTTACGGCTTTATCGATTGTTCGAATTTGAATGAGATTTGCTTGTTTTGAGTAAGATCTATCATAATAAATACACTGACTCTGTATTATATGTGGATGATCGACCCTCTCAGTATGCAGTGCCTAGTCAAGATCCCGATCTTGACTAGACACTGCACACTGACTCTGGGTAGTTTTAATTCAAAACTATAAATCTTATGTTTCTATAAGAAGTTATTCCTGAAGTGAGGCGGGGTGTAAGTTCGTCTTCGGGTCCATCTGGGTCTTTGGGGTCATAAATGGGAATTGTTTTGTTTTATGAGAGCTTATTTTAAGGTACTCAATTGATTTTCAAGGTGGAAAGATGAAAACGCACTTGTCTCATGACCGAGGCAAGTGCTTCTCTTGAAACCCTTCAGCTATTTCTCATTTTGCATGGAATTAGGGGCATGAATTCAATAAACTCTGATCTTTCCTGATCCGGAAATGTCTGGAGAACGTGATAGAATTGTCAGCACGACAAGTGTGAGTGAAATGGTAAAATCGCGAAGACAGATTCATGAAAAACGTTTACGCACTTACCCCGACTCACCCTATACGAAATTGGAGGCAATAGGGAAACCCAGCCAAAGGGCAGGATGAGTCTTTGGTGCTTGGGGTCACGGGAGGCGTTATTCCTTGATTGAGTACCTATCTAGGGTACACTGAGAAAAAAAATAGGGCAAAAGTCGGTTGCGGGAATGCGGTTAATGGCTAGCAACCGCATTGCAACTTGGTTAATGTTAAAAGTCGGTTAATACAAATGCCGCCCCCGGAGTTGGTTAATGTAGGGCCGCCCCCAGCCAAAGTCGGTTAATACAAAAGTCGGTTAATTTACGTGAATGCGGTTAATGGCTAGCAACCGCCTAATAGTCGGTTAAACCCTAAGAAAAGTCGGTAAAACCTGCATTGCATCTAATCGGTTAAAGCAGTACATTAGCCGTATATTTAGTCGGTTGTAGTCCTACATTGACCGCATGCCTAATCGGTCATGGTACTTCATTGACCGTATGCGTAGTCGGTTATATTCCTACATTGACCGCATGCCTAGTCGGTCATGGTACTTCATTGACCGCATACCTATTCGGTTATATTCGTACATTGACCGCATGCCTAATCGGTCATGGTACTTCATTGACCGTATGCCTAGTCGGTCATGGTACTTCATTGACCGCATACCTATTCGGTTATATTCCTACATTGACCGCATGCCTAATCGGTCATGGTGCTTCATTGACCGTATGCGTAGTCGGTTATAGTTCTACTTTAACCGCATACCTAGTCGGTCAAGGTACTTCATTGACCGCATACCTATTCGGTTTTATTCGTACATTGACCGCATGCCTAATCGGTCATGGTACTTCATTGACCGTATGCGTAGTCGGTCACTGTACTACATTGACCGCATTCCACAGTGGAGTACATCAACCGACCAGAAATACGGTTAATGTAGCCCACTTGAAATGGAATTTCAAACATGTGATCTGAAAATGAAATTTGAGTAACATTTTGGTAATATATTGTTTAATAAAAACGAATTAGGTATACATATTATTAGAATGATAATGAGAAAGTGGGCCTGATTCTTCATGGTACATAACTGTTTTCCAAATATGCGACCTAAAAATAAAATTTGACTAGCATAACAGGAACATCTCAACATTTTAAGTTATAAATGTGATGCATGCAGTTGTTAACATACGTTTACTAATAAAACATTTTAAACCTGTATGATACAGTCAATAGGTACCTACATATGTTTTTTTTATTTGTACAAATTCTTACAATAATGGTAACTATAAGTGAGCCTCAATATAGCGTTTTTCAACTTGGCGACGTTCTTCGGCAGGGCGATACTGTCAAGTGCCGGGTATAGTTGTTGGAAATCAAGGGATAGCTGAGAAACCAAACACGAAACACTGTTAATACATCTGAGGGCTGAAAATTACAACCGAGCAAGTACCACTCAAAAAAAAAAAAAAAAAAAAATTAGTTTCTCACCAGCTTATGGCCGATTATGGGAAGTCCGATAATTATCACCGTGTCGAGGTAGTCTTCAAAACTCGTGACCTTTGCGTAAGCTATTCGCTTACCGGCCGTTTTCTTCCAAGATTCGAGGAATGTAGATGATTCAGCGCCGCCCTGCACCCCTCTTGCCGCTCTTGCACTATTTGAGAATCGGGGTCGTCGAGAAGAGCCGTTTTTATTTCTGGGAAAAACGTTTGTTAGATCGTGAAAAAATGCTCAATGCACAATGAACCTGACAATCAATCTCTCTTCATTCAATAGTATTTACCCTCAACGTCGATCACGTCTTCAATCTTCCTTTTTTTTATTGCTGGCTGCAGGCGTCGTCCGTCAGTTCCTCAGAACTAAATGGAAAAAAATCAGAAAGACAGCCTGATGCACACACAGCCTCAACCAATATACTGCAAATCATCCACCGAACGTACACAATTACTTACCATTTTCTTGTCCAAAAATAGGCGTACCCGTGTTAGCCAGGAAGTAGGAAGAATCAAGAGAAGAGCCGAGGTCAAGCCGAAGTGAGAAATATCCGATCCGTGAGAGCCGATTGCCGAGAAACGCGCGAGTCAAAGCCGGAATAAATGACGGATAAGTTGCTGATGAAGCAGAGGCGATGGGAGAAGATCTCTCAAAAACTGTGGACGCACAAACGTTTTAACTACGACCGAGGTTGAAAGAGGAATGATCCCTACTTCTCCTTACAGCCAAGTAGAGGCTACAAGTTGGAGGGGGGAGCACATGCGCAGGGCGCCTCTCTACTCGGTTACTGCTATGTTTCAACGGTATTGCATACGGTGAAAGTAGTGCAATAACCGACTATAAGTTGGAGGGGTGGGGAAAGGTACAAGTCAATGTCAATCGGCCAATGACCTTTAGGATGGAAAGAGAAAGATATTCGGTCTCTACTCGGTTACTGCTATGTTTTAACCGTATTGCATACGGTGAAAGTACTGCAATAACCGACTATAAGCTGGAGGAGTGGGGAAAGGTTCAAGTTAATGTCAATCGGCCAGACCTGTGTTGGTACGAATTCGGTCAAAACTATGCGTTAACCGACTATACACGAGTATGCTTTAACCGACTCACCTTATGTAAAACAACCGGCTTCTTGTAGTGGTTTGACCGTAATTGACGGGAATGGGGTGCAATAACAGACTTATACGGTCAAAAGTATGGGTTAACCGACTGGGCTCCAGTACGCTTTAACCGACTTAACTTATGTAAAACAACTGACTTGGTTTCTTTAACCGTGTTCACGGCACATTAACCAACTTGAACGGTCAATTGAACAACCCATACGCGGTTGAAGTATGAACAGTAACCGACTTCTGGTTTCCTAACCTCACCTATTCTTAGTTTCGGCGCAAATATTTTCCACTTTGACAGACCTTTGTATACGGTTAGTGTTTCAAGGTCATCCTTAGACCGCATTTTACGGTTGCCGCGAGACAAACGTCGGTCAAATCTGTAGGATAGTTGGTTAAAATGGCCTGGGGGGCGGCATTTTCAACATTTCGGCATTTCTCGGTTTTTCGTAGTCTGTTGATGTCGGAAATTTAACCGCATTTCATCATTAACCGCATATTTTCAAAATTTTTAACCGACGATTTTTCTCAGTGTACCTATTCCATCGTTTGACTCTCTACTATAGTGCCCAGGAGACCAGTTTCATCAGGGGGAGATGTGCTCATGCTAGAAGGCTCAGGAAAGCATCAGAATCTCTACAGAATGTCCCAAAATGTTAACATAAGAAGTAAGGGTTTCCCTATTGGTCCGGCAGACCAAAAAATACCGGCGGAAAACCCCCCACTTATTCGAATTATACTACCCAATGTGAAATAACATAATATTGGTAAAATTGCCGAAAAAATCTTGACGGATGGCTCAAACGAAATTGGCAGGCGTATCTAATTACAGCGTAATCGACAGGTGCGTTCCAGCCGATGGCAAATCGGAGAAGGGATTCGAGACGCAATCTCCTATCAAGATGGCCACTCTTATCTTTCTCGATTGCTTGGCAACGTGGGAAATCGTTACTAATTTCTCGTTCGGCTTCCTGACTTGCGCTGCTTCTGATTGATGGGCCACCGATACGAATTAGTCCCGAGTGGATGGCGGACGTTTGTAAATTATGAAATCGAAAATTGGTTTCTAAACGAGGGGGCCCTCCTATGCCAGCCACAGGTCGGCTCATCAATATGTAGCGCCAACTTGTTGATTCGGTTAGGACAGCAATTACCGGCATCTGGATTATAATCTACGACATTTTGATGCGTCGGCTAATTATACGTTTCGCCTGGATGTCATGCGCGGTGTCATTATTTTTTCACTCCGGATTCGTTTCTGACAAATTTGACGCGAAGAGGTGTTATAAAACACTTTGGGGCTTTCAATTGACTATTTGAAATTCAAATTTGACAAAGATCTACCTAGTATATCAACCGCAATAAATCTTCACTGCATTTCAGCATAAGTACGCATATAAGAACGATTTTAACTAGAGGAATAAAAATTATTTTCCGATGGATGAAATTAAAAATAAAATTCACTTATTTTAAGAACCGATTTTGTACAAATTTGTGGTAAACGTATGCATTCGTTTTTCGCTCTTGAAATTTTAAACTGCGGCCTGAAACTTGACGGGATGTTTTGCACTTTTGGTGTCAAACAAAATTTGCTTATTTAATCAATATTAAATATACAAAGATCTGAAACTCGTTCACCTCGCCAAAAACCATCTTGCCTTCGATGCACAAGTTCACATGTTATTGTTGTTATTGTTGTTGTTGTTGTCGTCGTCGTTGTTGTTGTTGTTGTTGTTGTTGTTGTTGTTGTCGTTGTCGTTGTCGTTGTCGTTGTCGTTGTCGTTGTCGTTGTTGTTGTTGTTGTTGTTGTTGTTGTTGTTGTTGTTTTTGTTGTTGTTGTTGTCGTTGATGTTGATGATGACGTTAATAATGTTGATGGTGTTTTTGATGATTATTATGATTTTGTTACTGATGATGTTGTGTTTTTTGTTGTTGATTTTCATTTTGATGTTGTTGTTGATGGCGTACTGTGTATTTAAAGCTCTCCCCATTAATCAACAGCATCTAAAATACTCGGTCGTATAATATTAACGACTGTCCCAAAACATCATTCTTCCGGAAGCATCCCATACTTGATCGAGACAGGTGACATAATTTTTCGAAATCTCAATGCCGTATTGTGGAGGAGTTTGGAGAAATCGAGCTTCCGTTGCAAAACGGCTGAAAATGGAAGCGCCCACATCGGCGAAACAGCCCACCTGGAACTGACTCCCTGACGTTTTCTTTTCCTGGCACAAGAGATAAGATATCTGCCATAGATACTGAAGAAACAGAGTAGGCAATCTATTTGCGGATGAGCTGAAAGAAAGCGGTTAGCAGTCTCTGTCCTATACTTGTATTCTCCTCAAGTTCTGACTCGTCCTGAGACGAGAAGGTATCTCAGTCTATCTCAATATATGTCCCACATCTCTCGCTGTCTTCACCGACAACTGGTCCAACCGCCGTACATGGGTTTGCGCACCTTTCAGGACTATCAAGTAAAACGCGGCATTAAGATTCGAAGCCGTGGTGCTCCGTTCTGGAGTAAAAACCCCCCACGACCACCGATGAAAATACTTGCCTTAACTTGGAAAACCCTAAGGTCTCAAAAACAAAATTGTAGAACCTGTATGCGTAGTTAGGAGCACGCGTTAGGCACTTATCAAAGGGTGGGTTCATCAATTCAGTTTATTTATTGATATTCATTATTCTCCGAACAAGTAGCAAGAAGTAATCATTTTCATTGACAAAAAAGATTTCATTGACAAAATAAAATAAAAACTAAGACCGCTCTGATTGATTTTAAAACTTCAAAATTATAGGTAGTCAAACTCAAGAAGGAGTTTTCCAGATGCCGGAAATCAGAATGGTTTGGTTAAAAAATAACAACAATCAGAGTTCAATGAAATATCCCCAAAATTCTGGAATAGCATCAATCGAAGCACATGAAAAAAGTATATCTAGTACATCACCATCAATCATGTTGAGGGGGAAAGTTGACTTCATGTAGTGATAAAAATTTAGAAGGTTTATAGTACCTATCACGTTCTCAAGCGGGTCAAATTTTATAGGACAAGGACGATCATTCAGATGAGGAACTGAAGATAAGACAAGATTTCAAGACTCGAAAATTCTTACCGCTAGCATACTGAATAATTTCCATCTGAGAAATTAACCACATCAGCATAAACTTATTAATCAGTCGGGAGTGACGAAGTATGTTTTGACTTTTCGAGGGTCAAAATTGCCGCGAGGTGGAGCGATAATTTCGACTGAAAAAACGAGCTTGTCGCTCTCTTGACAGATCGACTAATAGCGCCCGATTAATAAGATAGAGAGAAAAAAATTTATACTTACGAATGAATAGAAGGGGCTGGTGTCTGATTGCTAATATCACCTTGGAGTTAAAATTAACGTAATCCCTCGAACCTGCAGGTCCTTTCACTCTTCGCGCACGTTTGCATTTCAGGTGTCCCAGGTTGAGCCGGATTGGCCAAAAAGTTGTTTCTAAATTGCCAGCTGAGTGATAACGGTGTAAAATGATCGTGAACCTTTTCACCCGAATTTGACTAACTAACTTTGGGTTTTTTGGAGTAGTCCCTGCAGTCGCCGAATCGTCACGTCTTCTTGCATAATGGTCGATTCATTTGAGTCAACATCCGAAAATCAATAGAATATAATGCCCCACTTGCATAATTGCATGATATGCAACATATTATGTTGCAAATTTCCTGGGAAAAAACAGGATTCATTCTCAATTTAACAGCCGCTTCACATTGAACTCACAATCAAGAAGGTATTCAGAGGTAATACCAAATTTTTAAAAATGACTTTTTTTTAATAACCAAAAACTTTTAGCTTGAAAAAGGAAAAGATTAATTTGCCTTTTTATTTCCCAGTTTTTATGCGTCTTTTTGTAGTCGGTTCGATTTTTTGCTAATTTTTTAAAATAATTAATTAGGAATTTCTATAGGGGAGCGTTGAAGAAATAATGGTGCATATATTGTACATTTTATTGTGAATAAAATAAAAAATATTTTAACTAAAAAATAAATCCGACTCGAAAATGCTAACTGAACCTCTGATTCAATTTTTATTTTAATTCGACGAGAGTTACGATGCATATATCGTCGATTAAACGGCAACAACTATAACTCAATTTTTGGCCAATTTGAGTTAGACCTTGTTAATATGGTAAAACAATGCTGTGGATCCATGACCGCGGCCAGAATTGCGAAAGGACAGAAGCCAACACTGCTGTGGCCAGTTTTTTCAAAATTCCACAAACATGGGGTTGAGGAAATGCATTCCTGTGATTGGTAGAGGTGGTGTTGGGGTTGAACCAAAAAAGAATAAGGATAAATGAAATAAGGATAAAAAAGAAAAATGGAATAAGCCCAAGTCGCAAATTCTTGGTTGGACGCGCGTCAAAATTCAATACGCAACAATCCGAGCGATTTCGACAAGACTCCGCGGCTCGCGCCGTCGAGTGAGGAGTGGGAGTTGAAGATGGAGCCATTCTCCCACTGCTCGAATGAAAAAGAAAAAAAAATTAATTTTATTGGCGTTCCCAAGTCACGTTCCTATGTTCATTTTTCTCAATTGGCCACCAATGAAAACAGTTTTTTGGGTCTCCTGAAAAGTTGGGAAACTGAGTTAGCATATTGCTATTTAAGCGACGATATGCTGATGCAAATATGATGATGAACCTACCTACTCCATCTATTTGAACTTTATTTTCTGTGATACCTAGACAAATAATGTGGGTACATTATTGGGCATGTCAGTATACATGGGTTTTTCACTCCCTCACTCCCTCATTTTCAATAATTTTTAGCAATTTTTTCCTACCATAATGAAAGGTACTCCTGTGTGGCGACTGCGTAAAAAGTGAACGTACCATGCAGATAAGTTGACATGAATTTTTGGAGCTCGAAATTATCACTTTTTGTTTTTGACATTTTCGGAAGTGAAATATGCCCATCTTCAGATAACCACCCATATCCGTTTACTGTTGCTCTGATATACCTAATAGAGGTGAAACATTCGCGTTTTTTAGGTTATTCCGTCAGTGGATTATTATCGACTGATTCGATTGTACTGGTGAACCGTTCGAGCGATTTTCGGGACCGTCAAAAATGTCGTCGATTTGCTATCGTTGGAGGTGAAATACTTGCTGCAACTTTACGGCAATAACGACGTTTGTCGGTGTCTCACGACCTCGGAATTCGCACGTCGGCCAATGTCAGGAAAACTCCTCGCACTGTCACTCGGTGCGTAGGCCTCGGCGGCTCGGCGGGCTCGCCGATTTGTCAAATCACTTGTTGCGTTTTCGCTTACATTTCTCGCTCGGCTGGTGGGGCCGCGCGGCGGGAGGTGGAGCTTTGACATAGGAGGAGGACGGGCGGAGCAGCCAGGGCCGGGCGGGGAGGGGACCGTCGCGCCTTCAGTCGAGACCCGCACGTTGGCCAGTGAGCTCCAGTTTCAGTGGCACGTCGGCCCGTCATTCCTGTCGCGTAGCATAGTAACGTTGATCGCGTCGTCCCCCGAACGCCGCGCCAAGTGACATCGCGCATCGGCCGCCCTTATCGCTGAATCTTCTCTTATCAGCCGAACCAGTCAAGGTAACAGCACTAACCTAGGTCAACCGCCGAAGGTTTGCATGGGTTTTTAGAGTTTCCTAAAAAATTTGGAAAATTGTCAATTGGAGTTGGTACCTACCCTAATAATTTTTTTCATTCTCCAAGACAGACGAACATTGTTGCTGTTATCGTTGAGAATTATTTTTAAACTCTATTATTCGTTAACTACTCATTTCTGTTGTGGATGTTAATAACGATGTTAATCGGTTGCAAACTCATCTTAGAATTGACGCCCAGGGTGGTTTATTGTTTGTGTTAGTACAAAATTAATTTTCTATGGGTCAGTTTAACCAATATTATTATTTTAGGTCTTAATGAAAAATTTGGAAAGTTGTCAATAGGAGTATCTAATGATTTTTTCATTTTCCAAGACAGACAAACATTGTTGCTGTTTTCGCTGAGAATTTTTTTAAACTCTACTAGGTATTCGTTAACGACTCATTTTTGCTACGGATGTTAATAACGATGTTAATCGGTCCCAGACTCATCTTAGAATTGACGCCCCAGGGTGGTTTATTAATTGTGTTAGTACCTGATTAATTTTCCATTGGCAAATTGAACCAGTACCTACTTAGTTAGTTTGACGGAATCGTACGGTTTCGATTATAATATAACAGAAAAGCATCTACTTAGTTCATATTATGAACTAAGTAGATGCTTTTTTGTTTAGCCAAAAAATTACCAATGATCAAAATAGAGCAAGGTTATAAATCTTAGAAAAATTGGTCCTGAAGAACATTTTGGAGATGAATAAAATAGCAAATTTTACCCAAGTTTAATTCTTCACCAGGTATAAACCTGGAAAAACTTTTTTTCACTTTTCTCTACAGTTTTTCAATTTTCCTTAAAAAACCGTTTTGAAAAATGTATCGTATGCGGCGTATATTTTTCTGCAGGATGAAATTGAGGCGTTGTGAGTTTAGATGTCAATAGGGCAATGCTAAGAAAAAATGCTTAGAATCTAACTATCTGATAGTTCACAGTGGCACCTACTTCGTAATTTCGGTCTGGTAAATTCAGGACAAAATCCATGAAATTCGGAATTTTAAACTCGATTAAGACCATGAACGCTCTAAAAAACTACTCTAAAAATGACAAGTGCTAATGAAACGGAAGTTTTGTGAGTTATCGGGTTATCACCATTTTTCCAACTCAGGGCCGGTTTCCAAGGAAGCTTCAGATAGGAATCACCACGGCAGTATTCAGGTATATTAAATATTAAATAAAAATCTCATTGGCAATGTTTATCTGAAGCTTCCTTTGATATCGGATAGATACATTTTGTCAATAAAGAGAGAAGACAGTTTGTTGTTAATTTTTGTACCTTCAGTCCTCTAAAACAGTCCAAATAACCTTATCAATTTGTTGAAAATAAATACGTACTCAAATATGGGAGTATTATGTGTTATCTACTCACCACTGTCTTATTAATGCCCCCCCCCCCCCTAACACAAGGACTGGCCAAGAAAGTGATTCTTTCAATTTTTTTTTAATCTACCTATTCAATTTCCAATTTAGGATAATTACAATTGGCAGGTACTTCCAAGTAATCTGCAAGTATAGAGGCGTATAGATCACTCTTGATAGGTACAAATAACTCTCCACCTGTTCGTATTGGACATGCAAAGAAGTGTCAGGCTTATCGCCCCAATCCACTTCAAAAGCACTATTGTGTCCATAAGCTCCGAACTGATATTTTCCTATCAAAGAGTCAACTTAACATCCTCTCACTGATGGCCGGGGGAAGGAAAAAAGGAGTTATGATTGTGAGGTCCTTCTATAAGACACAATAAGAAGGTACAATCTTATCGAGTTTGTTCACGCGAAGTACCAATATTTACGCTTCAATTTTGTTTACTTCTGGGATAACAAATCGGATATCGCATTGTCAGTGAACGACGTACACTCGACGTTTTTCGAGCGCTCAAATATTTGACCGACGCGAATCACGAAGAAAAGATTATGTCCTGAATGTGATTTTTTTTGTGTCCTTTGAACTGGAAACTACGAGGTCAACGAATTTCTTCACTGCGATGTTCACGTGGCGCTAAGAGATGAACTAGATAAAAATAATTGAAAATTGAAAATCGAGTCGGACGTTCAGCGAAAAGCTGTAATCTAACTTTAGACCTAAGTTATAGACTTTCACTCAGAATCACTTCCCGAACGCGTCCGATATATTAGCACTTTTGGTGTTTTTTTATTTAATTTCTTTCTGCCCAAAAAGTGAACCGATTTGAGTGCTCCTGGTCGTAAAATCCTGGGTTTACCTTGCAGAATACTTGGATATTTTTAATTCCTGAAAATTAGCGTACCTTCTTCGATTTTAGGCAAGTTTAAAAATTGTTACCTCTAAAGTGGTCAAGTTACAATCAATCTTTTTGAAAAATTTACGTACCAAAACAGGGAAGTACTTACCTAGAGTTTGTTATAGTTGTACAAGCGTTTTGCAAATACCTCCTATTCACAGGTTTGGAGCATATTGCACTATTTATTGAAGAGTGACGATAATACTTCCCACGGCATTTTTATGGATACAATCGTTCGATAAATCTGAAATTTGATTCGCCGTAATTTTATTACTATCTGAAACGCCTTCCGCGATTCCGACCGTAAATACAGATTAACGCCTGCTCCTCCAGAAGAGTCGTGCGACAGTAAATTTAATTTGGTATTTCCATGACATTTAATTCTTCTGCGGCGAGCCCGACGCGCCTTTTGTGCCTGACATTTAGATTATGTTTGACAAATTGCCCCAACATTCGTGTCTGCTTTCTCCTTTCTCATGAGCCGACCTCGTGGAAATGACTGGAACAATTTTTCCAAGGATATTCAAAATTTTATACGTTGAAGACCGACTGTCAATATAGAAAAGGGTTTTTGACCAAATTTGGTTGGTGAAGCATGATCAAGACAGCTCACGATTTAATGTGAACCATATTATGATTCGCATTAAATTAGCATTAGAGCATTAAATTTTCTAAGTGTATTTCAGAATTTTCCAAACCAAATTTAGAATGTTTCAATCCAATTTTTCAAACTACATTGAGAGTTATCCAACCACATTAACGATTTTCCTAACCAAACTAACAATTTTTCTAATCAAATTGAGTATGTCCCAAACCGAATTGAGAATTTCCCACGCCAAATTGAAAATTTTCAAATAATTTTTTTCCCTAGCATCAGAATTGGTCCAAGAATTTTTCAATTTTGACAGTTGTAGGTAGTACTGATCAAATGAAAAGCGCAAAAATAACAAATAGGCATTATGGATTTTGTTCTAGCTGCAGCCTTTACCGGGGAGTTGTGGGTACGATTTCCATAGATGGCATGAAAAATTTGACCCATAACCTTATAATTTAGGTCACCCTTGGTATTCGGGGTTCCTGGAAATGATGGGAATTGGAGAATTAAACCACACACTCCTTGTGATACCCTATGGGTTAACACAATTAAACCATCATTTACATTTACATTTTTACTTCCGTATTTACAGAGTAAATGGAAGTATTCTGCCGTCCTAAGTTAAAACGTCCTATCTCAGTTTTTTGCGTTCTGAGAAAAACGCGGTTAAGTGAGATTGTTTGCACCGTCCACGTTTTTAACCCTAGCTATTTGGAATTTTCACGATAGCTCCTTGACATCACCCCCCAACTTTGTCAGTTGTCAACAAACCTCAATATTAAACCAGCAGGTAGAAATTATCAATTGAAGTGCAAGAAGTCGAAGATAAGACTTTGTTGTTGTTGTTCGTTTTCTTGTCGTGTGCCTTAGGCCACGTTCGACATTGGTTTTTATACCTAGGATAGGACTTTTTAACCTAGTAGTAGTAGTTTTTGGAACTCAGTATTCGAAGATGAATATCTTGCCCACATCCATGACAGACACAGCCTTGCTACTCACTAGGCCAGAAAGTCCTAACTCCTCTATTTGAGACCTCCTTTATTTGACTTAGGACGATTTATTCTAGCACAAGTTACTGAATTTTTTCAGTTATACAAGGTCAAAGTGTCCTAACTTTCTGCTACTTAGGACTTTTTAGCCTAGGACTACCAAGTTAGGACTTTCTGTTCTTGGATGGAGGCGGAAATTGACGAAAGTGAGATAGGACAAAGCCATTTTTCAGTCCTTTCCAATGAAGATAGGACTTTCTAACCTGGCCCATCAGACGCGTCATGTCAAAATCTATACAACCACGTCCTTAACTCAAAAAGCGAAAAAAATGAGATAGGACGTTTTAACTAAGGACGGCAGTATTGTAATCGTCCTAAAATCGAGAATCGTAACGGAGCTTCAGAAAAAACGTTTACTCATACACATTTACTCAGAATCATTTCCCGAGCAAGTGTCCGTGTATCCGTCTGTGGTCATTTACAAAAATTGTCATAGCTCCCTCAATTTTCAACCTTTTTTTCAAATTTTTTGAACTGAAATGTTTGTCTTTGCAAGACCTAACACACATGTTTGACTGGAATTTGAATAACTTACAGTACTTCCGATATATTTGCATTTTTAGTGTTTTCTATTTCATTTTTTCAGGCCACAATAATGAGCCGATTTGAGCGTCCTTGGTCTTAAAATCTTTGTTGCAGAATATGTGGATATTTTTTATTTTAATTTTATTTATTTTTAAAAAATTGTATACCTAGTGAGTTTTTTGATATTTTCAACCCAAACACCCTCAAAGTAGTCAAAATATGATCAAATTGTGTCACACTTTAACCTTTCAAATTATTGAAGAATTGTATGTTATCTACGAACCACTGGTTATACCATGGGAGCATTCTGATCGTTAGCCACACACCCCTGATTTGGTATACTGACTAAACTCGATCTTGCTGGTTTAATCACATGTTAATCAGTTCAACTGATTCGGTTGGACTAGGTAAAATGAAAAATAGCCAAGATTGTTCGGTAGGAAGAGACTTGACTAGATTGCGACCGGTGGCTGCAAGGTGGCCAGTCCTCGGATCATTATGGACTTCGGGTCTTGACCTGCGGGCCTCGCCGTACAAGGATCATCCTGATTGCGAGGATGCGACCGATCAAAGAGAATAGGTCGGGTGAAGCATAGGACAAGAAGGACAACAGATGCAGCAAGTTGACTAGGAAACTGGACTGGAAACAGAACGGCTGAAGGATCAGAACAAGCTGATAAAGATCGAGACCGGACCGTGAGAAATAGATGCACCCCTCAGATATCCAAGTTGACTTCTCCGACTGCCCATCCGCGTTCCTAATGAGCTGTTCAGGTATTTCGAATACGTTTCCCCCCACTTGGATGCTCCCGAAAGAGCCATAACGATTGAGAAAAAATCTCTCTCGACACTCGAACGATGTAAACTCCTTTTTTCCATACCAAATGGAGTGATTTCGTGGCATCTGGAAAAACTTTACGACACTCGTAAACGATCGTAACTGTAAGTTGTGCCTACCCGACCTAAAAAGAATCGTTCTTTCCGTTACTGATGTCGATCCACCTGCTGACGCCCACTTACGAATTTACACGCACCAAGTTGCCGTTTTTATCGATTGACTCCCCAATGATTCTTCGCCGGCTAATAGGAGGCAGTGATGGAAAATGATGACAAGCTCCTCTCGCTCAATTGCTTTCGACTTGCTTGAAAAGGTGACGTTGTCACTACTGATAAGACTATACTTGAGGTCAGACGTGAGATCAGACGTCAAGTCGCTCGCTGGTTTATGAGCCTGCAAAAATGATTGAAAAGAAGGAAATCGACCGTTGCCTTCGAACATTGCTAGGACACTAGTAGAAGAAATTTGGACTTTGCAGGTCGATAAAGAGCGCTGTTATTCCAACATGCATACCCCATGGTAAATAATTTACAATTATTGTTGTATGCGAATGTTAACCATAAATCTTTGTAAATTTGTTAAAAATGGGTTTTTGGCATATTTTTTTAATAGTACCTTATTATAGGTAAAGTACCTTTTTATAGGTATTCCCCTATGTTTTTATGTTGAGGAAACTGAAAAATTTTGAATATTTACTTCTAAAGTGAAAATTTGAAAATTTTGCCTTGTAGACTATCATGTCTTTTCGGAAAGAGGATTGCCCGGGTTGAGTTCGGTAAGAAGGTTAGGACCTACCTGGATACCCCATGATTACCCCAGATATTACCCTAGGCATGGGAATATTGCCGTTGACGCTTCAGCCCAGTGGAAAATAATCAGAGGCTGTCCTGTTGAGTACGTTGTCTCATGCTCGACTCAATTGTTTTGTTGAACATTCCAATTCGATCATATTTTGACAATCTGATACCTCTCTCAACTAAGCAAATCAAGTGCCATTGGTTGGATGCAGGTCCCGTAGCCAATGCTTAGCAGACTCCTCCTCGTCCTTGAAAACTTCGCTAACCCCTACTACTCTCCTAAGCAGTTCAGGCAGCTGTTTGAAATGCAGATGGTACCTCTGTCCGTGACTTATGCAATGGACGATTTGCATGCAGGGAGTCGGCACTGGAGTCCAAGCGTACGAGTTGTTCTTCGCAGGCGCATTACTCTATTATTTGGGGTAATTGATCAGCTGGGAGCGAATGAAAATTACCAACTTGCTTGAAGGTTCCACTGGGATCAAATAATAAAAGATTACTCTTGAAATAAGCTTCATGGAGATGATAGAATATTATTATCTGATTCACACTTATGGAATATGCTCCGTTCAAAGCCCCAGGATCGCAATGTACAAATTGAGCGATTGGTTGAGCGGAGATCGACGAAAGTAGATTTTGGTAAAGTCGTGTAAGAATGGCTAGAGACAGAATGGAAATGATTTGGTCGAGAGGCGCTTGACGCCATTGCACTCGGTGTATTATTGACACTATAGACACTCAATCCAGAGACTCCACATAAACGTTCTGTCCGATCACCTGATCCAACTATTTCCTGGCCATGTCCTACCAATTGAATAACCTATAAGGGAAAAGCATTCGAGGGAACCTCAAACTTCTGATTGGCTCTTTCTAAAACCCTCTATGCTCGATGGTCCCATGTAATTTCTCAAACATTGAGGACACCACACGCCCCCATATATCCAATTTTCCAACGTTTCACCTCAAAAATTCGTCGACTGGTGACAGAACCGTTCTTTGAACTGACTTTCCTCAGATTTTTTCTTCAGTCCTTTACACCTCATGATCGTGTTCCGTTGAGCGGTGATGAGAGGTTGGCAACGTTGTGCGGATTAATCCTCTTGGCGGCAGTGGGGCACTTTAACCTCTGGCCAAGGGTCCAGACCAATCAAGCAAGTCCTAGGGCCGGGGCCCGTTTCATCTACCGTCTGTCCTGGCGCTCAGCCATCTTCAGCCCAACAAGCCTCGGCAAATTGTTTATGGCGTGTCTTAAAAGGTCCGTGGGAACCACGACTTTCTTACGATGCTTCTCTGAAAACTGCTCTCTTTGAACTCCATCTGACATAGTGCTTCTATTACCGTGTATTCTGGGGCCTGCCAGCTCATCAGCGTTCCCTACCAGTCACTACACTGGAACCCCGGCTCGGTCGCAATTTCAGCTCGTCCAAGTCCAATCTGCAGTTTGCCCTTTTCAAATTCAGATGAAACTAATTAAGCTGCCGAATCATTTGAGATTTTCTTGCCAACAAACGATTTTGAGACCGCTGTATAATATACTTTATTCAGAATATTATTCTGTTTGATTAAAGCTTTTTCTATTTTTCGGGCGAGATATTGCGTCTTTCTTAGAGGCCAGTGCCGGCTCGAAAAGAAAAAAAATATTCTCGTGGTCAAAACGCGGAGAGGTAGTACGTAGAAGTCATCGTTTCGGTCATCAATCAAGTGACCGACTCTGCAACAAATTTCCTAATATTTTCTCTCGTAAAAATTGTCTCTCAACCCGCTAAAAAAACATTTTCTTATCGTTAAAAAATTTATAATGCACATTTACCTTTTTTCACTGATCGACTTTCATTTCATTTTATTACATTATCAATATTAACCAAAATTGAAAATTTTTCATCAATTTCGTGTTTCAACTTCCTCTTCCAAAAATGTTTGTAGCACCCTAATTTGTGAAATAAATTCAAAACTGAAGAATCAGTTGGAAGGAGATTTAAATTTTCTATAAACTTGGAACCTCAATCGACTTTTTTAATTTTAATATTTTCACAAAAATGCATTTTAACAGTAAGTAGGAGAATTTGAGAAATTTTCAAAAATTTCATCTTTACAATCGGATTTTTTAATCGAATTTTCTTAGAAAATTGATTTGTCTCCCTGTGATGAAAAAGAGTGATACAAAAAACTAATCATATCGGTACTGAATTTCGTCTCGAGGGAATATCAGGTTTAGACCAAAAGCGTGGATTTTTTCAATAAAATGACGTTTATAATGCTATTTCGGTCTCTATGTTTATCAATATTATTATCGTGGCTCTTCGGTTTCTTCAGGCTTAATTAAATGTTTTTGAAAAGTGGAGGGTACCGCAGCCATTTTATTGAAACTTATTCGGAAGCACATAAACATTTTGAGTGACGAAAAAAATGTTTTTGCGGATTATAAGAAAATATCCAATAGGGGAAAAATTGTCGCTTCTTTAAAAATCAGCTTAAGAATTATCGTAAGTAGCTAGATTGACTTCCAATGAACTGTATCTAGTACCTAAAATGAGTGTCATTCGCTCCTATATCACCAACACAATGTATGTAAGTATGTCATACTTACCTACAATCATCAAAAACTAATTTGTATGTACTTAGCTCACATTCGCGTGCTATAGGCTCGGTAATCGATACAATCTGCAAATTGTTGGAGTGATCACTACACCTTTTCAGTCCCCGATGACTGATTTCCTGCGCTGGGAAAAACTCGACTCTGCAAACATTCGACGGGCGAGAAAATCGACTCAGGGCGTGCCTGGTCGCAACGTCATTTAGCATTCGCCTTTATCTTGTTGGCCCGAAATAATCAGCATTGCTCTGTTTGCTTTCCTGATAGCCAAACGAGAGATAACTATTGTTTTCGAAGCCGACGTTTTTCTTCGTTTGCCTCCTATTGTTTATAGGCGCATGATTCTACCAGTGAACCGGGCGTGGCGCTGTTTTGTACAGCATCTTTAGTTTTCCAACGAATTGATTGAAAATCAATCATCACCCATCAGTCTTGAAGAAATGCAGATTTATTTTTGAAAAATATCGCATCTTCTGTTATCGCAGCATGGGTGACAATGAAAAATTTGAAACATGTCATCCCTGGGTGACACTCCTTGTGATACCCAAGGTTTAACCGAATTAACCCCTTTTTTAACACTTGGCCGTGTTTGGAAGCTCTAATGTACCAACATTTTCGAGAATCCCAGAGGTCGAATCCCAACATTCGTATCACCGGATCAATTTTTCCGCTATGAATACCTACATGGGGTGGCCCAGTGGTCTGAAGGCGTTCTTCGTGATTATAGGTCCACAGCAAAGGACTTGGGGGTTCGAATCCCCCATAATGAATGCTTTGGAGGGTTAAAAAAGAGAAAAAACGACGTATATTATACTGTTATGGTTATGCGTTGAGTAATTGCCATAAATCGGGATCAAATTTGCTCATGAGACTCTGATATTCTTTTCGATGGTCTCGTGCCAGCAAGCAACATGAATTAATCATAAAATTCCTTTTTTACAAGCAGGCTTTATTCGTTACGACTCAGACCGAGCCTTCTACAATAACGGCTGGCAAAAAATTACACGCGATAAAATTATCCCTGAATCCAATCTCCGATTTTTTCTTATTTTCGCGTGTATTTTTCTGTTTGTGCCACTGTTCCGAGATTTTCTCCCAACGCTTCGGTTGTTCCTTCTTCGTTATCGATAATGAATGCCGTTTTGGATTATTATCACTGTCGAAACAAAGCAACGTCCTCTGCCCCATTAACACTCAGTAATGTCCTTGTTCTATCGGCGTTCGTTGGTCTAAATAAACCCAGTCTCTCCACTGCTGCAGCAATAATCGTAATTTAGAGCCTGGTAGACACGGATAAATATCGACGAGAAAAAAATAGGTAGAGACACGGATCGGTACTTAAGATGCTTGGAGATGGTCACCGAAATTTTTCCACGATTCGAAAGGCATAGATACAACATCTGATAATACATACCTAGATCATTTCCAAGTCAAATGGAGTATTTCCCAAACCAAATTGAGAATTTTCCAGATCATTATAAAAATCCGAATCAAAATCTCGGTCCAAGAACTTTTCTGGTTTTTGATGTAATTGGTAGGAAGGAGTACCTTGAGTAGAGCTTGAATGTACGTACATTTAAAAGGGTGTCAAGCCTGATAAAAGACTGCCGAATCCGGACTGGTCGGAGCTTGAAAGTTGAATAATTAAAATTCAGAAAAAATATAAAAAATCGTTCAAATATTTTTTTTTTGTCGTGGACAATAATGTTAACCGTCGATTCTGCGTTATCATAGCTGTCTTTATCTGGGTTCAGATTCCACAGTTTCGACTCTTCTGTTCCACCAAAACATTATTCTCAGTAAATGTGATTTGTAAACTCGTTAATTAAGGGAGACTTGCGGGGCCGTGAGATAAAGGGCGTGTCCGACTCCGCCAAGAAACTTCTATTTTTACAATTTTCGTGGAGGTGAGTTTCAAGAAGTTGCCGGCTATAAATAAACGTTATTGTTATATTCTGACAAAGACGAAGATCTAGTCTTACGTTTAAGCAGTGACAAATCAACGTTTCACTTAAAGCTCGACTTATCTAGATGAAAATTCAATCTGATCTTCTTTGCCCCGATGCTCGATATAAAAAAACAGCAAGACAGAAGCAAGAGCATCAGAGCAAGAAAAGAAATGCAAAAATAAAATTATTTTCACCGTATGATATGAATCAACAGAGATCTCTAATTTCTGTCTACCATGTCTAATTTGGTCAACCAATTACGTTGAATGAGTTTTATGACCGATAAAATGTTCAATTCTGACATTTGGCCATATTTTTCTGCCAAGTGCCTAGTAGGTGCCAGTCGCCTTCCTCAGTCACCTATCTTATTTTTCTTCCATGTCAAGAGCGTTTTGCGATTGGCACGTCGCGCATGTATGGCCGAACCGGTTGATGTCATTCGATCCGATAAAGATTTTTTATAGCAATCGAGCGAGTGACTTCAACGGAAAGCACTTCAGCGTTATCGAGGGGCATAAGCAGTTTAGATCAGCGGCAGCGAATTTAAAAAGATACCAAGAGGAAATTGCCTTACAGAAGCTGTCGTAGTGTGAGGCGATAAGAAAAGTGTTGATAGATAAATGATTCATTTGGTAATTGGGAGAGAAATAATTATCGACGTTGAGACACGGTCTTGAGCACAGTGAGGTTTTGGCTTTGATCGCTGAGGTCACGGTTCTTGGGGTAGGTGATTTTGGTCTTGATCGAATTGCTGTAATTTTCGGTTTTTGATCTGAAAGGTTGGGGTTTGGAGGGTGTCGGCTTGTGGGGGTGGTAGATGCACAGAAGTCTGTGGGTTTTGGCTTGGTTGATCTCGCAAGTAGCTGAAGTTTTGGGGTTTGGGCAATTTTTGATCGTGAAGGTTGGCTTCAGCCCTCAAGCTCGAAACGTTTACGATAATGCAGAATTGAAATTTGGTCTACATACTCGTATTTTTGAGAGATTTTTTATTTTTGAACATCACACAAATCAAGCCTTCCCTTGAGAGTTTTGCCGCATGCTATCTATCTCTCCATTGGCTTTCATAAAATGTTCGGTATTTTGCTCCCTTTGCTAACTCAGATTATATGCCTCAATATCGTCACCTCTTCCCTGTTAAGTCCATAAGCCGGACAAGCGTTTCAGCCGACTGTAAAGGCCTCCTTTTGCTCCATTAAGTAGGTACACGCTGTCACTTTGTAGAGCGTGCTGTACCGTCGTACTCTCACTACTCGGCTCACTACTCTCACTACTCCGGGACCTGAGGCTCACGCCGGTTTGGCCTATCGGTCGCTTCCTTCACGAGCCTAGAAGATGAGCCCTTTCACAATCGTGATTAGGCTCAGACGCGACGCCTGGCTAAGCCACAAGACCGTCAGCCGCAGAGCACAGACTTACACGCCAGACAGACCCTCCTTCGAGCTATCCAAACTGTACACGCCTTCGAAGATCCGCCGTAGCAGCTTAGCCCTATCGCAGACATCAATCAATTTCTCTTTTCCGCTTCTCCGACCGGTCGGTTATCTGAGGTGGACCTCCCTTTCTCCCCCGGATGGTTGGCTATTTATCTGGTGTGTGCACAATACCTACTACAACCCTTCCAGCTGGTTTGAACAATTTTCAAAGTGTCAACAAGTGGGGGAAAAGAGATTTTATCGGGAAAATACCAGACTGACAAGCATTTTCTACTTTTAGGCCAATTTCACGCTTTTTATCGAGTATCTTCTTATTTGCATTACCTATTTTCTCGGAAAGGCGGAATTCTTTGATTGGAAGTGCAGCCTTTTTTTGTGAGCCCCAGAATTCAAAACATTTAGGGGTATCGACGTATGGGGATAGACAACATTGCTATTGGCATCATGCGAATAGAATGAAATAGAAGCCAGTAACGGCCAAGGTAACTAATATGGTTTTGAACCATGAATCCGATTAGCTGTACCTCCGCTCATGATTTAATCTTTACTTGTAAAAGTGAAGTTACTGAAGTCAAGTAAATTGATGTACCTATTGTAATCGTCCTAAAATCGAAAACCGCTTCGGAGCTCCAGAAAAAAATTTCTCTTATTTTAAAAATTTCAGGAAAAAAGATATTATACAAAATTTTTTTTCTCTAATAGTGTTTTCCCTTTTTATTTTCTTCTGGACGCAAAAATGAACCCATTTTGAGCGTTTTTGGTTCTAAAATCATTGTTTAACTTTGCAGAATACGTGGATATTATTTCGATGACGTATGTTGATTTTAGGTGAGTTTTAAAATTTGCTTAGTGGCTTTCTTTTTTACCCACATTTATTATCCAATCATCCTCCAGAGTTATCAAAATATAATCAAATCGTTTCAACAATTATGCGTATCAAAATATGAAAGATTTTGTGTTACCTACTCATTTGACTTGCTTATTATCGAATGTACAGTGGAACTCAAAAATTCGACGTAGAAAAATGGACAACCGAAATAAAACTGAAATACAGGTGTAGGCGGCTTTTCAGGTTGACACCCTTCGAAGAGCTAGAACAATGCCGTTGTAATGATGGGAGTGTAGCTCGATATTTTGGTCCCATCTATTATTGGCTGTGAGGGCGGTTCGATTCGATCGCCGCTCCCGGTTCTGCACCTGTGCCGCCAGTGACAAGTTGCTACTCTTAAATCTATTGATCAATATGGCAATTAGCTTTTTTTTGTAGATCATATCTAAGTATGTCCCAACTGCAGGTGCTTTTCGATGATATGTTGAAAGCTAAAATTTACTAGCGATGGATGCAGCTAAATACCAGTTTTTACCTTAATACGAAGACCTATGCGCCCCCTTGCATTATCCTTTGCACTCATTTGTAAGGCCACTAAGAACCTCACAAAAATCGAAAAACATAACAAACCTCATCCCTGATTCGCGGCTCACCCATACATACAGCAGTGAGCAGGGAATCGGCACGTGAAGGTTTCAAAATCATTGAGAATTCGAATTTGAAGACGAATACAAATTTTGACACCCCGAATTTCCCCACTCACGTCAATAATATTGCAATAAATTGACCGACCCAATTTATAATTCATCTCTCCATTTTAAGTTTTTGAATGCATCATCGTATTTCACATGCCTAAGGTTTATGTGCTCGTGCCGCTTCGCATTTGTTATTATTTTGGTGGCATTCTCGGTGGAATGTGACCATTCGACTGAGTAAACGCACCATTGTGAACTTAAATGTGGAACAATCCACTTTTCCTCTGTCGACTGGCGATTAAGAAAATTACTTGACCCGTCCACGTGTTATTGCTGGTTCATTTATCTTCTCTCGTTTGTCAACAAGACAATTAGACTCAAAATTTGGTTCCATCGATCAACATAATAATGTGACTTGTTCCTCTGAAAATGGAACCAATCAACAAAATTTGAATAAAAACACAGCCCAATTCATACGATTTCAATCCTTTCGAATAATTTCAATAAAGATCGTTGGAATAGAAAAATATGTAGATATTACATTTAGTGCAAATTTTTTCTAAAGTTAATATGTTGATATTACATTTTGTGCAAAATTAATTTTTTTCAAGTTTCATAAACTTTAACGACCTTTTCTCTTTCAGGTGAGCATTCATGGGCCAATGGCAATCAGGATAGCTTCGCATGTGAACAGTCATATCATGCACTTAAGGTAATATGCTGGTGAATGTAAAATCGTTTTGATTCCTTATGTACCCAATAAAATAAAACACATTAATGATTCCAAAAAATATTTTCCTACCAGGTGCTAAACATCCTAAGAAATCAATGCCTCAAAAATAACGAAAATAATGAGCCCTCTTGGAATTTCGGATTTTCTTTGGGAATTTTCCTATCAGACAAGCCACTTCGTCATGTCAGGCCCGTCCGAGGTCATAAATCTTGACGTAAAGCAAAATGGAATTGAAAATTTGAAGGTTTAAACTAAAGACAATAAAAATAGATAAAAGATAAGGGAAGATAATATAGATAATAGTAATAAAGAGTAAATTCATTAAAATAAATGCCTGCCTTATAAAACTAGAATTTCTAAATAAGTTAAAAACCCCCAGATTAAAAATTAATTTCACTAAAAACACTAGAGAAAATAACGATTTTTCAGTAGTAGAGGTGCACCAATCACCAAGAAAGTTTCATACAATCTGCCAAAACTTGACCCTCTACCGACCAACAGCCATGAATCTCACGTCCTCCGCCACTCAATCAATTTATCATCCTTCCTTTTCATTTTAATCACCAACTTACTTTGTATGAGTGAGATAACTTTTCCGATGCGCCTGCTCTTCATCGAATCGTGCGAGAAAGGGTTTTTGTGTCTGAATATTTGTGTTCGAGCTCCTCCCTCAAATACTTTAGTCTGGCCTAAGATGTCTCAAGCAGATTATTCGTTCAGGCTCGCGGAGACATATTACAGATTTTTATCACTGCCCGCCTCGCCCTGCCGTAAACAAGTCCGATGAAAAGGCCTCGTTGAATATAAAATCCCTCCACCCCGCCTCCAATTTTACCTTGGAAAAGAATAAAATTTGAATAAAAATCTTTCTTCGGTTATCGGATCCGCGATTTGAAGGAACGTTCGTTTCACGGTTTACGCTGGACATAATCGTCGACTTTGGGAGCCTCGCGAATATCTGATCCTCCCTAAGCTCCAGCGAAAGCCGTTTATCCGCTGAAATATGGCGATTGCTTCGCCGCTTCTTCGGGCTCACCCAGTTATCAAAATAATAATATCCGACTGTGTTCGAATTGCTTTTTTCGGTGCTGTTGCCCATTGTGCCCATCGTTTTGATGCAGACAGTAGCACTGAAGACGTCGTTACTTTATTTGGCTAAGCGCTTACACCGTTATGGGTGAGAAATAACAGCGAATATCGCAGAAGAATTAACTAATCGGTTGGACGTTACGGCGAAGTGCGAATCATGACCCCTGGACCCAAACGTAGAATAGTTAGTACACAGGAACGCGATGGACATTCATTACGTGTGCACCTTGCCCTCGTGATGGCCACATCATTACGTGTAGGTACAATTAATTGTTTTTGATATTTCAGGGGGCCTATCGCGTAAATTTGAAGCAGTAATATTGCATATCGATACCTTAACCAAGGGCATATGTCCCAAAATATCAATTTTGAGATTTCGGTACCAAAAGAATCTACTCATCAGGTCCTATCGATCGCTCCAAGAATCATGATCCTTTTATCTATTTTTGGGGCCAAAAAACGGTATAATAGAAAAACGACAAATATTTAATGAGCGTTTATCTTGGAAGCGTTAAGCTCTACCAATGTTCTGGTTAAACGAGTTTGTAGATCTTGGCCAGACAAACATTTTTTATTTAGCGAATTTTTTTGTGGAATAGAAAACTATAGGAGAAATCTTCATTTTTTTAAATTGATCAAAAACTTATTTTGCATTTTTCTCATTATGCCATTTTTGGACGTATGCCCTTTGTGCTTTAAGGTATCGATATTACGTCTTGGTAGTAGCTATCAACCCATTACATAAATTGCCATCTGTTTTCATCTGATTTGCCATGGCAAATCGATATTGAATTTTAAAGACGTATTGCTTTGAGTCTACAGAAAAGGCCCATAGTTCCACATTCATGGAATTCAGCATGACTGGAAAACTCATGCTTTCAGAGAATTATTCCTCATCTCATCCATAATTATTTTAAACGAGGGCACGGCTCAACGACTAGCCTCAATTAAGTTGATTTCCAACCCGGAAGATACGGTGCTCCAATTTTATCCGAAGCCAGAAATGAGGCTGATAACATGAGAAGGAAGCACTACGGGCTAATGGTTCACTTTTCTTCGACACTAAAAAATGTCGATAAGGTGACACTAATGTAAACCACCTTTATGCTCGCTTGGAATGCCCAATAATTTATATTACGAACCTTTGAGAGCCATTGAAGAGTAATCCATCAATTTGCGCCAGCCTTGGTGTTTGGTAAAGCGTGAGATTTCGGTTTCACCGATGGTTTAGGGGTCTTCCGATCCCATTTACGGCCATTATCGACCGTCCACCTCTCTGCGCTATTATATGGCAAGGGCGTGAAAACGTCGGAATATCCAGCTTAAAAACGGCCTTGGTACCTACCTACCTATCTACCTCTTTTTCAGAGATATTGGTACTTTACCCTTGGTTTGTGGTGCGCTTAAGGAAGTTCAACCGCGGACAGAAATGAAACTTTTCTTTCTCTTTATTGCATGTCGAAATGCATCCGATTTGAGAACTAATTCAATAAAACCGAATTATTGCCGAAGAGAACTGAGACATTATTATTACCTTCTTACCCAGTATAGATGCCGAACGTTCAAGTTTTAGATCATTATTTTGCCACTATAAGCCAACAAACTAATTTGGTTTTTCCTTTTTTTTTCAAAAATACCAAATAAAACTCAAGTAGACTATAAGCCGGTTTATCAATTCATTTAAATCTCTTCCAAGGGCGCTTGCACTATATTTCACCGAATGCTTATTTTCAATAATTTTCATACAGAAACCGTCTTGGAAATTATTTAGTGCAAGCGTCTCTGGATTTAAATGAATAGATGAACCGGCCCTAAGCAGTTTAATAGATAAAATTTGACTGCGCATGATCAATAATAATTAAGTATACCTTTGGGCAGTAGAAACTGAACTGTTCCCTCGCGCGGTAAGTTCTCCAGAACTTTCATCAGCTGAGGGCCGCGTTGAATTTTTGATGGCTTGAATCAACAAGTCACCTCTATACGTCACGAACTGATCAATGTCCCGACGAATCGTACGAGGCAAAAAGTGAATTGCCACTAATAAATACGAAAACGGAGATAACACACAATACTTCCTTCTTGACTACATTGGATGCTGTTAGTCTTTCAGCCACAATTGCGATTGAAAAATAATCATGCCATAAAACTATCTTCTATTTAGAAAAATTCAATATTGAGAAAGAGCGCTTACTACTGCAGATGATCCATTTATCATTCTACACTCGTCCATTGAAATCAACATATCTATGATGTGGTAAATACTCAACGAGCTGATTTCGCTCAAAAAGATTCATGAATGAGCCTCAACGTATAGTTGGAATATGGTTAACAGGAAAGGTGGTGTAGAATTTCTAGGCAAGTCAGCACTTGGTACAGGACGTACGCGAAACTAAATCCGATCGCCTTTCCCTCACGAACGATTTTACCGAGTTTTCATTTTTTTCACTCCCCATTCACAATTTTTCGCCTATTTCGACGCCGAGTCAGATTCAATTGTTCTAGTAATGTGAACAGTTCATTAAAACACTATTCCTGTCGCAGAACAATGAAAATCGCTCTCGTGATAGAAGAGCGTGTCTTCGAAAAGCACATTATCAGTTTTCGAAGCTTGGGACCTCCGGAGAATCCAATTTCTACCGAAACCAAAAATGCCAACCAAAAGAACGCACATCGGCTCGGTTTCATTACCTATTCAATAACAAATATTGTAATTGCTTAAGGTTTTTTCTTGTAACCCTCCTAAAAATAATTTTTTTTGCAATTATTGCATTCGAGATCGAAGTCAACTTCGAGTTCAAACTCAACTTCGAGATCAAACTCAACTTCGAGTTCAAACTCAACTTCGAGATCAAACTCAACTTCGAGTTCAAACTCAACTTCGAGATCAAAGTCAACTTCGAGATCAATGTCAACTTCGAGATCAATGTCAACTTCGAGATCAATGTCAACTTCAAGATCAAAGTCAACTTCGCGATCTAAGTCAACTTCGAGATCAACGTCAACAATGAAATCAAAGTCAACTTCGAGATCAAAGTCAACTTCTAGATCAAAGTCAACTTCGAGATCAAAGTCAACTTCGAGATCAATGTCAACTTCAAGATCAACGTCAACAATGAAATCAAAGTCAACTTCGAGATCAAAGTCAACTTCTAGATCAAAGTCAACTTCGAGATCAAAGTCAACTTCGAGATCAATGTCAACTTCAAGATCAAAGTCAACTTCGAGATCAAAGTCAACTTCGAGATCAAAGTCAACTTCGAGATCAATGTCAACTTCGAGTTCAAAGTCGACTTCGAGATCAAACTCAACTTCGAGATCGAAGTCAACTTCAAGATCAACGTCAACTTCAAGATCAAAGTCATATAATTGCCATAATTGACTCAGTATAATTGCCCAGCTGGTCGTGATTATCGCTTTATTTGTCTTCGTTTGCAAAATTGTTACCGATTATAGTGACGTAGGATTTTCTCCATCTCCTCCTCGACTGATTCCAGCTAATCAACAGTACAGCTACTTTTTCAGCCACAGTCTGAAAAATTTATTCAATTCACTCCGCGAAAAATCACGTATGATGCCTTACGACTGGGAATGAATTTCGGCCAGCAATCCCACATATCTCATTCTTTTCAACATTCGAAATTTCGAAACAGGCTAATGAGGAAAGGTTCCAGCGTGAGGAGCACCTTTAACTGACGTTGAGGGATTAAATATTTTCCTCCCGTTTAATCGTGACTCGGAGGCTATTAGGAAGACTTCCAATCTCAGAACAAACCAATGGCATCGAGGCTACTGGACTTTCTCAGCTTCCAGAACTCGCCTTTGGCTGTTCAGGCGATTCGGATGCTCCTCATACTTCTCGTATGGCACTTCGCCTCAAGCGTCTGATATCAACGGTAATGATATGATTATTTCTTGGTAGGGCTGTGTTTAATAATTTACATTCAATTAAACCATCTTATTGGTGTTACGATTTTTTACCGTTGTGAAATTCGGTTGGGCCCGCTTGCAGTTGATGAGCTTGACCGAACGTAATCGAAAATCAAGAGTGTGGGTTAAAATATTGAACCGGAATTTAACGGAAATTTTCAAAATGTGTTGTCATCAATCAGGGAAATGTTATATGTAGTGGATGAACAGCGCACATCCTTCGACATGCTTTCGAAAAATTCTTTTCAATTATGAATAGTCGGCCGCGGTTTTCCGCAAAAAATGCATCTTCCTCCATTGGGATGAGAGAAAATTTTCTCAAAGTTTACATGATTAACCTAATTTACATTACCTATGAAAAATTTATTCCTTCGCTCTGGTAGCATCCTTCAACTTCCAAAAAAGTGCATCAAAGTTTTCTCTGCAGCATTGGACTTCGGTTATTCGTTGGTCTTGATTTATATTTATAGTAGGCTCTGCTGTATTCTACTAAAGTCGATATTTCTATAGCAATAACTCCTTGAAAAATGGAAAGTTGAATAAAGCTGACAAAAATGTAGTCAACTTGCTGGTCTCAGATTGAAACGACGATTTTTCATTCGCCATCTTCTTTGTTGAAATATGAACCGAGATTACATGACAATTGGCCTAATTCCAGTGCGGCGAATGTAATTTTTGCCAATTTTCATACAAAAGTGTTTATTTTTAAAAAACACCTGACCTCGAACGATTGTTTGTTTTTCCCTCCATGAGCAGTAAACATTGTCCTCCATGGGAATTGCCCGACTTTTTACAAAATCGAGGGCTGTCATAAATGGTTGGATTTATATAGGTAGATATTTAACTATTCCCCTGATAACTTTATTCCACCTTCGCGTTCCGGGAAAGTTAAAAACTATTGGATTGACTTTGAAGATTTTATCGTTCTCGCCTTCGGAAACCTTCTTTCTTTACGCGATCGTAAAACGGCTCGACTGATTGAGCTATTCGAAGCAGAATGTGGCAAAAACTGTTGTAATACAGTGCGGATCTTTATGGTGCAGCGTTTCAAGGAGTCGGGAACTCGGGATTGCCAGCGATTTCTTATGGGACGGAGGAAGGGAAGAACGGATAGCTGGTAGTCGTTATGACATAGAAATTAAATTCATCATAACTACGATAGATAATAGTTTTTCAGAATATTATAATAGTTAAATATTTTACGATTTAAGAATTTGAAACTTTCGAATTTAGCAATTTTTTGTTCAGAATTTCTAGATATTGGACGCCCTTCCCTGAATTGAGACGCGCCTAATCAAAAAGGAAATATTTACCTTCAAGAAACTGTAATTTTTGCTATGGATTGTTGTGGGACATGAAGCCCGTCTTTGCTGTGTAGGTACATATTATGCTTTCTGGTGGTTCATAATTCATTTATGATAGTTGTTCTCTCCACTATAACATCTACGTATACTCATGCGAATGACTGAACTCATCCTTCTACGAACACCTATCCTTCTTGCTCAAGCCGCAACCTTATGGTGTTGACAAAATTTTTATTTGCGATTTTCGGCTTAACAAAATACCATTTCGGGCTTAAAAGTGGAATGCACTCGTTTTTAGGGGTGCACAATACGAATATGAGACTGAAAATTCGAAAACCATAAAAACACCTTGGAGTGAGAAAATTATCTTACAGGAAAATAGACGTCATTTCAGACCTGCACCTCTCCAATTTCCTTGTCAACTGCGTTCGATACGGTAACGGGTATAGGATGAAAGTAGTTCACTGATTGTGAAGGTGATGCACACTGAGTGCATAGCAGAGCGTCTATCAGCATCGAAATCTGCAGACGTCTCCTCGGTCGGTGGAGTCTGCTTACGCTTTCGTGCCGCAAATATTGGTATGGAGGATTGCATCTAGTGCATCAGAGATGAGTGATAAAATATCCGGGAAAATGTCTGAAATTCTTGATTAGGTATCAAATACTGGAACCCTGAACGCCTTGAGAACTGTTTCATCATAAAAAACAAATCATGAAATAACTCTTGAAAATGACGTCAGTTTATTAGGGGTTGAGCTTCACCGAGACTGTCTATTTTGCCAAGTTTTCAAAAATCTTATATTTTCGTCTAGGGCTTATAAAAAATACGACAAAGAACAGTGACATTCACATTGACCGACCAGCTAACTAGAAACTGAATCATTTGCCTCTATCTCCTCTTTATGATTATGTTTTTAATTTAGTATGTTTTATAATTAGTAATGTTTAGTATGCTTTAATTTAGTATGCAATAATGTTTAGTATGCTTTATAATTAAGTATGTTAAATTGACTCCAATAAAAAGGCTTGAAATATTTTAATAGCTAGTAAAATTGGCTTAAGTTTGGATGTATACCGCCCATTAGGCAAACAAGAAAAAATACATTTCATTAATTAAATTGGCATTACAATTTAATAAATTAGTACCTACTATATTCAGTTACTTCATCCACAGTTCAAAATCAGAAATCCAAAATCAGAAACTTATTTTTCTTTGATACAAAATGCATTTCTATCTCCTTTATGGAGTGCATTCGCCTCATGCCTAATGCTCGCTTTGGAAGCCAGCTTTCCGTCTGCGGATGTGTTCGCGCTTCGTTGTCCGCTCTTGCTTCGTTGGTTTTTTCTTTCATTATTTTTCCTCGTGTTATCTTCTACCTCAGTCTGGCCCCTTCCGTTCGCGAAGGCTTTTATCTGGACCTCCTCCGCTTTTGCCCCCGATTAAAATTCAAAAGCTCCAAAGTGATTCACGCGTGTCCTTCTTTTTCTTTGCTGTGTTAAACGGCGAGGAAACGGAAAGGCCTTTGCACTTCGTTCGTTATCTGAACACGCGTGCATTTCCTAAGACGCCGCATTACGGCGTGATTCGGTCGTAAATTTTTTTTAGTGCTCTTCTTATGCCTCGAATGTTCCCGTTAGGCGTGAGATGATATGATATTGGTTCTTTAGCCGGAAGCTCATCAATTTATTCAATAACTAAGGTAATAAATTTAAAGGGTATTCGACTTTATGCTCGGATTTGAATGCATTTTTAATCTCGAATAAATTGAATTTGGCGAGGTGAAAGATGTAAGCCGCAAAAAATTAACGACAATTTATAGCATAAAATAAGCTCACATAACGAAATCCTAAACGAAATTATGACCCAAATTATTGAGAACATTTTATATTAATTGCTCACACAAATCCGCTAAATCATGAGTTAAAAAAAAATAAGTTCAGACTCGTTCTGAGATTCTGAAAGAGGCTTACCTCCAAACTCACAACCTAAACTGACAAAATTAAATCCTTCAGCAAACTCACCTCTCGAATTCAATCATTCACACAACTGACGTACCTACTCAACCTACAAAACTCAACTCTCAAGCTCAACTCAAAAACTCAGCTTACAAACTCAACCGTTGAAGTCAACTCGGGAACTCAACTCAACCCACTAAACTCATCTCTCAAACTCGGCTCTCAAACTTGACTCCGAAACTCAACTCTCACGCCAAACTCTCAAACTCAACACACCAAACTCAACTGCCAAACTCGGCTCTCAAACCATACACTCAAACTGAACTCACAAAACTCAACTTTCAATCTTGACTCTCAAACTCAACCGTTGAACACAACTCACCTCCACACTCCACCTTCAAACTCAGCCCATTAACACAACTTGCGAACTCAACTCTCAAACTCTACCCATAAACTAAGCTTACAAACTCAACTGACAAACTCAACCAACCAAATAAACTTTCAAACTCAACTGTGAAACTCACCGCACAAACTCAATCCGCTAACTGGACTTTCAAACTCGACTCTCAAACTCCACTCACAAAGTTTGAACGTTTATTTTGTGATTTGAGTTTGAGAGTCGAGCTTGAAAGTTGAGTTTGTGGATTGAGTTAATGAGTGTTGACAGTTGGGTTTCAGAGTTTATTTTGTGTGTTGAGTTTGAAAGTAGAGTAGGTGAGTTGAGTTTGAGATTCGAGTTTGAAACTTGAGTTTGTTTGTTTGATTTGAGAGTTGAGTTTGAGTGTTGGATTTGAGAGTTGAGTTTGAGGCGTGAGTTCGAGAGTTGAATTTGAGAGTCAAGCTTGAGGGTTGAGTTTAAGAGTTCAGTTTGAGATTTGAGTTTTAGAGGTGAGTTTGAGAGTCGTGTTTACGAGTTGAGTTTGACAGTTGAGTTTTGAAGGTTCTCACGAATCCAATTCACAAAATCCACCTCTCAAACTGGGTTTGGTGTCGATTCAGAGGGGGAGCTTTTTGGCCTTGAATTGAAAACTTTGGGAGAAATCTTCATTTTTGTAAATTGCTCAAAAACTTATTTTTCATTTTTCTCATTATGCCATTTTTGGACATAACATATTATCTCTATTTCTACATTTCTATCCCTCTGTGCTTTAAGGTATAGAAATAATGTAAATTTATTACCCCTCAAAAAAATATCCTAGGTACAAAAGATTTTCCATTCAAGGCCTGTATACCTACTTTGATGTGCCTGTAAACTTAGTTGACGACATCAACCTGATTACTCGCAGGTAAGAGGCCCAGCTTTACCATCACACTTAGCGATCAGGCGGACTTTCATCATTGGGCAACGACCGGCCAATTAAAACTCAGTGTCACCGTTGTAAATCCGACTGGTTAGAGTGGAATCATAAAGCTGCCCTCGAGTGGCCAGCTAGATCAGTATCCTATTCCCGAGATGTCACAATCCCCAAATGTGGGATCGGTTACCATCCTGGACGTTAATGATCCCCTTCTATTTGTCGGGTTGTTTTTCTTTTAATCTACCCGCTGAAAGTAAAATCTCAAGGACAGTTGGGCAAAGATTGCTATCGTTGGATAATAGACAGTGCTCTAGGGTAAGTATTGGAGGGTTGAGCAACTTGAGAGATTTTTGGTAATTTCATGACAAAGAAGTACGTCTATCATATAAACGAAAAATTTTCTCGTCAAGCCAGTAAGCATTCTTCCAGTTCGATTCCTGAATCGACAATATTTTTTTGTTAATCTGGAAAAATTGGTAATATTTTTGGGACGGCATGAACCTTCCTATATGCTAGGTACGCTTTATATCGTCATTTCTTAATTATTTTAAATATCTTTAAGGTAATTTTGAATTTTTTCGAACGCCAGGCACCTTCCGATTATCAAGGCTACGTAACAGGCTGTATAATATCACTTGTCTGATTGCGTCAATAAAGTGTCCAGCATAATTGATTCTAATTGTTGATGTACGACTGAATGCTAAAACTTATCGTCTCTAATTCTTCACGAACGGGGCTGTAAAACTCTATAGGTATTCCGATCCATTGCACTTATTCCAGTCTAATTGCGCGGTATTTAGCGCAAACCAGTTATTTGGCCGCAATTAAACGGGTTTTATGGTTTGACTAAACATTACCCTGAGTGACGAGCCTGGGTAAAAAGCTCGTGAATGGATAACCGGTTGGTTCTTTTTTGCGCACAGCTGTCCGCATTTGTAGGCATAAAAGGCTATAGTGAGTGCAACTTATGAATTTAATTCGCATCCATGGACTCCTCTTTATAATCATTAACCTTGAATTTATTCGAAACGAATTTCCTTAAAAGTGGTGCCAACGATAAAATATAAGATGTGGCGTCCTTGGATAGAGGCCCTACAAAATAAACTGAAAAACCCGTCTTAGTTTTCAAATTAAAAATTTGTTAAAGTGGTGAAGATAATTAAATTTTACAGACTACATGGAGCTGCTTTATTCTCTTCAGCCACGCAGCATGGTACAAACTTCTTATCACCCTCGTTCTGATAAGTGAGGATTAGCTGTCCTTCACAGTGCCACAGCTGGCATAACATCTGTTTGGAAATAAAAGATTTATAAGTTTCGGAAAAAAGCGAAGGGCTGACACCCAGGCTTTTCCCCAAAAACCCGATTTTCAATTTTAGGACAATTGAAGAGTTTTCCTTCAAAACTGCATATGTCCACTTTCGAGTTTTGTCGATATCGATTTCGTTTTTTCAATTTTCGATTGCTTATAGGTACCAAAACTGCTATGAATCAAAATCGAAAAACAAAATCGATACCGACAAAACTCGAAAGTGGATATATGCAGTTTTGAAAAAAAAAACCTTTTCAATTACAATGCTAACATTTAGGGCTGATTTCACCGACAGTTAAATCCTATTTAATATGAGCGATCTCAACAATTTCGATGCCAAGGTTAATTTTCTGTCAAGTTGTGAATCTATCAATGATCAAAAGCCGGATGTAATTTTTATTAATTGTTGGTGAAAATGAAAAATACTATTGCCCTAACGCTGTAAATAGGCACATGGAGTCGAAAAATATTGTCTCATATTTACAGGATTTACAAGTCGAATTGAGAATTTTTGAAGCCAAATGACTGTTTTTCAAATTAAATTGAGAATTTTCAAAACCAAATTGAAAATTTTCGTAAGAAAAATTCTCGATTTGGTTTGGAAAACTCTTAATTAGATTTGGAAAGTTCTCAATTCGATTTGAAAATTCTGTAACTGATCGCGTACAAATCAAAATTTGATCAATCAAATCAAAATCAAAATTAACCAAAATTCGGTCATTTTTTGGACAAGCCAGCAATCGTCGATAGACTTGACGCCAACGTCTCGGTCATTTACAGTTAACCCCGGGTTCCATGCTGTCAAGTTACCAATCCAGTGCGTCCATTACGACGGTGCGCACTTTAGCCCTCTCGCATCTGCTCATCGCTTTCACCTCGAGGTCCTCGGAGCCAATAAAACTAATTAAATCCCCCGTTTTATAGCTTTTTAGCTCCCATCGCGCCCAATGGCTGACTCGCTTGGAGGCTGTTCAAAAAGGAGAAGCCACCTCGGGGCTGAGCCATCTTCGAAGGCGGAGGTCAAATCGTGAGGCGTCTCGCCACCTTCTACAATACTCCACGTGTTCGACTGTTTAATATTACGAGTTTTTCATTTTATTTCCATCCCAACCGTTCGCCAGTAGGTCGAGTTGAGTCGGAATGCACGAATTAGCTTGAACCCGAGTGCATGGTTAGCATTAGGGGTGACACGAGATCTAAGGAAGGATTTATCTAAGGAACTATTTCTAAGGCTAGAATAAATAAAATCGTAGGCAGGTTTTTCCTAGACTTTTTTCGATTATTTGATGTTAAAAAAAGAATTCCACCATTAATGAATTAGGCACCAACTAGTTCAGCTTCCTAAAAATGAGCCTGATAAATTTTAGTAAATTTGTGACTTAGGTCGTTTTCTCCCTGTAGATTGCTGCGTGCCTCAATGACTAGGGTGTAATCCAACTCGTCGTGTTGGATTACACAGGAAGCTTGCAACCACATAGCTCTCGAATTCGAGAAGCATTTTCGATTGTGGAACTCCATTATGGATACCACCCAAAAGCTAAAAGAAATTGGGTAAAAATGGACTGGTACATCGACCACCAGCCATTCAACTTTTTGATTTCTCACTTCACATTTTCTGCATACGTTTCTGAAAATCGTGGAGGCAAAGAGTAGTGGCATACCTTCTCAATAGTTGTTGCTCGTCAGTTGAAGCTGCCAATTTTACGCTATGTTTAATTCATGCTCATAAGGATTTGTCATTAGTTGACAAAGTGCAAATACTGCAAGCACAACTCGAGTGATATATTGTAAATAGAGGTCAATGTTTCAAGGCGACGCCGTGTGGGGCAATCGGCGATGGACTGTTTCACGCTCGCTTATCAGCTAGCGGCCGTCGGTGTCGCGTCGCAACAATCAATAAATTAACTTAGCCTCCTAGTTCAGTGAAGCTCGGTTAGTTCGGTGAGGACGGCCCCTGCGAATGACCTCACTGCTGGAGGATCGCAGGCTTCGGATGCTCCTGCCCGCAAGGTGCCTGAAGGCGTTCGCGATCGAAATCGAGTAACATCGATTTTTAATTAACCTGGATCCAAAAATATCAATTCTTGCCTTCCGAAATTGAAATAAACTGAAAACTTCAAGAATTCTCGAAAACTTGAGCCTCTTTTAGAAATTGAATTTATTAAAGTTAGGCAAGCTTATTTTATTAAATTCAGGCAAAAGTCATAATACTTTCTTGAGTGTATCATCCATCGATTGGATGAGCATTTTTAAGACCGAAGTTTTGGGCCAATTTTCGGCCAGCCTCTGAAAATAAGGAAATTTTAATAATCCGAAAATATTGGTCTTCACATTGGATGTTCGTCTCAGGAGATTTATCACCCTGTTGAACGGGAATTATAATTAAGGTATATCCAATGTATTTGTTTTTTTAGTGTTTTCATATTATTTTTTCCTGGCGACAAAAATGATCCGATTTGAGCGTTCTAGGTGTTAAAATCTTTGTTTCGCCTTGCAAAATATGTGGAAATTTTTCATATTCCGAAAACTTGACGAATTTTGATTTTTTGGCAAGTTTTAAAATTTGAATAGTGAGTTTTTGATATTTTGACCTGAACACCCTCAAAAGTAGTCAAAATATGATCAAATTTTGTCAAAATTGTACGTTTCAATATATGGTAGTATTGTGTGTTATCTACGCATAAAGTATCTCGAATTTGCTTTCCGCGAACTTCAAAGATATGTAAAAACGCGCCTGCTCCATGGGGGCGCATGCATGCGCCTGAAACTCCTAATATCGTCAGTTTTGTTAGGTATTCCTCGCAAATGGTATCGAGACGTTAGTTCATGCATGAGGGCATCCGTGCGCCACATCAGGACGGTTGGTTCATTCGCAATTGTCTTTTGGGGTCTAGGACGCGGCGACGTGACTTTCGGCCCTCCCCAGCTGAGCGCATGCCCTCCGACTGGCTTCGATTGTACATGGAGGCATCCGAAGAGCAGGTGTGACTCAATCAGAATTTGCAACTCTGCCAATGTATCGGTTTCGGAAATGATTTTGACGGTTTTTTTTGTTGCTGATAGATACACACAGTCAGAGGCAATCAAGGCAATGGACGAGCGTGCACGAGTTACCACTTTTGAAAGCAGATATCGTGGATTTACAACTCTCCCATACCTCAATTCCATTCATGTAGTTTTCAGTGCGATTAATCAGACGTTGGCAGCCTTCCATCAGCTAGATATACTGTATACTATTGAACCGATTTTGAATGAACTGCAGGACAATATCGAATATGGGAGATTTTGCTTCAGTAGTTTCTAGTAAGTCACAGTGAACTTTTCGTGAATTTTTGACTAATTGGTGATTTATTGAAGCTTAAATTTTCATTTACTCAACTTCAATGCATGCAAATTCATTGTTCATGTCGAGGACAGATCTGCCCTTTTTATTAGTCTAAATGCGTCTTTTGCATTTCGGACGTATTGGCTGTTATTGACCTACCGGGGCCATTGGAAGTGCCACTGATCAATGTTAACCATCCAAAAACCTCTCTTATTTCGCAGTAGGTTCCTTTTGACCCTTAACGAAATTCCTCCTGCAGAATGCCACGGTGTATTATAAATTTGCTGCTTGGTGGTTTTGGAAAAATGCAGTCCGCTAGTTTTTTATAAAAAATTTTGCCCTCCGAAATGCCTCAAGTTTCAAAATACGACCGATCAGCTGCTGGCCTCAACTGGAATCCTGCAGTTCTTTGTCCCCAAGCTAGTCGCATACAAGTCAAACAGTTCGACAGGGCAGGGCTAATATTAGACGGAATTGGCAAGGTCGCCAGTCTCGATATGTACGTCTGAGTTGTAGTGGGAGGTGTCAAGATGAGCGGTTGTTGGACGAAGGGCATCGTATCGTTTCCTTCGTCTATTAGCTCGACAGCGTCAGCAGGCGGTGGAGGACAATGGCCCGAAGGGGTCATCCTTGGCGATCTATTGTCGTATTTCTGCTCGACATAGGCGTGGCCCTGTTATCTTTCGCGATCTGCGAACAATCCGCTGATTCATGGTGAGGCCACTCTACAATAAGGAGTTGTCGAGAAAGCTTCCTGGTCTGATTTCAACCATACTGTACAAAAAGAAACAAAGAAAGGAATGATAATTATTATCATTTACGACCGAAAATCCTTTCTTTGTTTCATAATTATTATGCAAAAATTTTAATAGCCTAATACAAGATTTGATCCAGAGACCCCTTGCTCCGCAAGCGGATGTCTTCACCACTGGACTACCAGGCGACTGTCTGCCTAAACATTGCTTTCCCGAGTGTTTGGGCTCAGTATTGGTTTTTCTGCCGACTCAACTTTCCGCGATTCTTTCGTAATTGACTAAAAAACATGAAATTCGGCGTTTTTTCGAGATTTTGGTCAACATGGTCAATTTTGGGGGTAGTAATACTGCCAAAATCGCGGTTTTTCCCCGTTTTCTTGAATTTACCATTGACCATTAGGTACTCCACAAATTATTTTGTCTCGGCAAATAAAAGCATCAATCTATTTATTGATCGAAACGTCAAAATGTTAATCGCAAGATTCCGATGAATTTTTTTTTGGTAAATCTTCCTTTCTGTATGCAAATTTTGGCTCCTATAGTATGATGATAACCTAACTACTCTTACTATTTCGTCGTTTAAGAAGCAACACCACATATCTAACATTTGGCAACTTTTCAGGAGAAAGGAAAACCCAATTTGTTTCCAATGCATTAACATAAGTATCCAAGCGTATCCAAGGGACATTTCAGTGGGTTCCACAGCGAGTTTTGCGAATCTGAAACCGAGCAGTGATGTGGCACAGAGAGTAAACATGATTTTCCGTTTTACCTGAAAACTGCCAAAATGTTAGATATGTGGTGTTGCTTCTTAAGCGACTATTTGAACTTTATTTTCTGTGATTCCCAAACAAATAACGTACCCGTGCCACTAATCGACTTAGAACCGTTTTTTGTGGTTTTCAGTCGGCCGAAGTAAATTCTCGTCTTTCAAATTGTCGGGATCGTCAAATTGTCGAGACAAGTACGATGCTCGAAAATGAAAAAAATGTAGGGCCTGTTCAATCAGGAGCAGAAAAATGAGACGGCCTCCTGCCGTGACGGACGACATGCGATAACGATTCGGCCCAAAAAGCCAACTCGGAGGACAAAGTTAACGACGGGAGGGAAACTCGGTCGATATCAATCGACAAATGGCCGTGCGTTTGCAATTTGTTCAAATGCCCGACTTTTTGCCGGGGCCGGCGAAGTGCGACGTGAAGGCATCTTCGGTTAAGGGGCCTTTTTTCGGGCCCAGCTCAGCCTAAAAGCTCGTAAAGTTGGCGGCGTTTTCGATCCCTTGGTCGCCTTGCGCATGGCGGATATGAAAGTGGGGATTTTATACGACCTCATCGCAAATTCAGTCATTAGGGACAATCGGAATTCGTCGGTTGAAGAAACTCGAATGGCCGCTTCGAACGTGATGGACATCTGACATTAGGCATTCTTGTTGTCGAGAATGAAAATTTGTCATAGTGGAGAAGTTGGAATAGAGAGAGCGGGTATCTGTTGAGACTCAAAATAGACTAATAGAATAATTAAATATGGCCTTCACGGCTCCCCGAAATAGAAACCGATTTTCAATTGAATCGGGAGCCGCATTAATTTATCTGTCAGACCGTCTACGGCGGGTAATGTCTTCATGACTATTTGTGGAAATGCAGGCCCGACTTTGCTAATTGCAACAGGCCGATTACCAGCCAATGCGCTAATGTCTTTGTTACGCCTTCGGTTCAGAGATCTGAAGCAAATTACCCATAACTAAAAAGGTTGGCTGTCGTGTCCAACATCATCATCAACCTTGGGCGCCTGGAGCTGATAAAACGCTTAATCTTGACCCGAGGCTTGATTCCCATTGCGCAATCCGGTGGGAAACAACGAGTCAGCCCTGCGTTCAGCATTGCTAGGAAGGCAATGATGAAAGCCACGATCCACGCCAGATAAACAGGACTGTTCCATGCGATTACCGGCTGTCTATTCACGGCGTGGCTTTATTGGCGATGAAAAGTTGGCAAATAATACTCAGATGGCCGAGAGTGTCATGACTGTGACGCGATTTCTTCGGTATGAATGTTTTAAAATGAAATTATTACCCGGCGATTTTCTTACGATTTGATCTGGAGCTGTTATGATTGGAAGATGAAGTACTACGTGCATACCAGTTCACCAATTACTCCCTAGCTGGAGTCTAGAATATTTTTCCCCGTGGTTGAACCATCAGTTGGAATGCGACGAGTGACAATTTGAGAACCATGCATGCTGGAGTTGTTAAGGCTATTATTGTGGTACCACATGATTCACATCGCATTGTCGTCTAGAAAACTTGACTGCCCAAACCAATCCAGCCAGCTGCAAAAATTTCAATTCGTTTTTAGCCGCGCATCTTCTTTTTTGAGTGTAACTCAATTTCCGGTTTGCCATTTCGGTACATACTAGGTTACTGCTAATTGGTTGAACACCCTGCGGCCTTTCCTCATTTGGCAACATAAAAATATAAGGGACCAACGCATTCTACATATTTTTTGCGCATAATCCAGCGCAGACAACTTGCGCCAGAGTATGGGCAATAATAATTAACTCTAATTTTATATATAATTTTATTTTAATACATTATTTCCAGAAATAATGTACCTACGTAATTTTCATATTGGAACCCCCATTTCTTATTGCAGCAAAGTTATGTAGAATGGCTTAACTTTCTTATTTTTATGAGGCCAAAAAGGAAAATGCTAGAGGGTGGTCAACCATAACACGCTTCGTTTAGATTTCTCAATGTTCAATTATTTCCTGGCATGACGCCACCTCGACCAATCACATCATTGCACTTCATCCCCGCTTATCGCTCCTTCTCCTCTTGACTCTCAAAACTGTAAATCACTTCATTGTCGTCGTCTACAGGGCGATTCTCTCATGTCTAGAGCCGCCTCTGTTATTAACAGCAGATACCCCCTCTCCAATACGACGATTGTTTCTTAGAACCTGTTCGGATTTGTAGGCGGGAATAATTGAACCCGTCCAAGGCGCAGGTTCTCATCAACTTGCCGCCGCACGCGTCCTTGCTCCCGTTCCAAATGACGGGATTGTCGGCAAAGGCAAAAAAATAACTTTTCCAGGAATAATTTTTGTGCAATTTCCCAGAAAAACGCATTTTTCGGCTGCTCTTCTGAAGATAGGTGCAGTTCTTTGGATGTTCTTCTTAGCTCTAGGCATCACCTTTAAAATCGGAATTTTCGGAGAAATGCCAAGGTACTTACCAAAACAAACGAAGTTTGAAAAAGTATTGAGACAATGAAAAACAAGCTGTCAGACGCGAAATTTCGAATTTACAAAAATATTTTTTTCCACCCCAAATTATATTTTTGATTCGCCAGAAAGGCGATTCGCTTTGGATCAAGTCGGGACGCGTTGATTAGCCAAAAACACCCGGAACTTGAAAAATACCGTCCTGACGCGCGTTACCGGATTTCGAGCGGTCGGACGTGACCGGCGAGGCGAATTATAACGGCCATTTTGTCCGACCCAGCCTTATAATCCTTAACCCCGTTGAATTATTATTTCGACTCCCCAACTCTTCATCGGCGTTTGGGGAGGAGTGAAATCTTTTTTGCTTTCACTCAACCGCAGAAACGTTGCTTCCTTGCGAGAGGCAATCCACACGTGCAAGACCTCATCTACAGGCGTAACACCCACATCATCTGGGCAATGGTGTCGATGCGGAAGGATTACAAAATCGAAAACTGCGTAAAACGTGCGTACGACGGATCGTGATCTGAAATTTTAGTCAGATCGAATAGAATGGCCACGCTTTTAGATTATGATAGCTTGAAGATGAATGCCTGCTGCCAATCGTAAAGCTAACCGCCTTGAATTGCTGATCACGATTTTTTTTACTTCCATATTTACGGAGTAAACGGAAGTAATTATTTTGTTACATGTCCTAGCATTTACAATCGGAACTGAGCTTTTGAAAAACTTTTCCATGTTCAACTCCTAAACTGGATTTTGTGCGTAAGTCTGTGCTCATTTACAAAAATAGCCATAGCTTCCTCAATTCTCAACTTTTTTCAAATTTCTTGAACTGGGATGTTCGTCCCAGTGAAACCAATGTTTGACCGGAATTTGGATTGCTCACAGTACTTACAAAATATTGGAACTTTTAGTTTTCAAAATAAATTTTTTGTTCTGGGCAAAATGAAAATGAATCGACTTGAGCGTCCTTGGTTTTAATATTTTCGGTTTAGCTTGCAGCATACGCAAACATTTAGGGCCGCTTTATCAATGTTTTTTAAATAATGCTCATTTGACGCATTTCTATTTTACGCGGGTTTTAAAATTTGCTAAGTGAGTTGACAGTTTTATTTGTATAGTCTCCAAAGTAGTCACAATATAATCAATTTGTAAATCAAATTTACGCATAACAATATACTATTGTGTGTTATCAACGCACCTCTGGTCCTAATTAGATGTTCCGCTTGCATTGCCTCATCGCTGCAATTTATTGATGCATCGTCCTTCTTTTCTTGCCGATCTTTTCCATTCTTGTGAATCTTCTCATTTGAAAATGTATAATATGGAATCCTTAATTTTGTTGCAGACAGCCTTACTCTGGCGTGCTTACCGCCAAACTTGCCGTTCATATTCTTGGTCCCGAGAGGAGGTGAGGCGGTCCAAGCCTCCAGTAGGAGCGTTCATGGTTTTCTTCATGGTAAGCGATTCAGCCGCAAAATATTATAATACGTTTAAATTTGAATGTGTTTTTTTTTTGTTGATTATATTTTTTTAAACCAAAATACTATTTTGCAATGCCCAAACCGAATGAACCGATACGAAGCCAATACCTTCGTCTCGAATAGGATACATAAATCCAATAAGAATCTCTCAATAATCTTGCAGAGTCAAGCTTTTATCTAAGTCAAGAATTTTAGCTCCAGCCAGGAACGAAAAGGTAAAATGACGATGGCGAGCCTTTAAATATATTCAAACGAAACTCGTTTCGACCTTGCCCCGGTGATTACCTTGATTTTGAGACTCGTGATGGGAATGATCTAGTTAACGTGATAATTGAGTGCCCCGCCATATTCGAGATTGTGCGTACAGCTGGAGCCCCACCTGAGCCAAGATGGCCATGGGAAGTATCTTGACAGCCAGATTCCCATCCTTGCAGATACCGATTCGGATTTGAGATAACTGCCCAGATTTACCTACATGGTCTATTGTTTCCGCATTACGTGAAGCGCATATTGTGGGTCTGTGGAACAATATAATTACAAGCTCACGCTTAACATTTTAAGTAGTCGGTAAGATTTTGAGAGAACATTTTCGCTAGATAGGTGTGGATTGTTGGTTACAAAGGAGGTACACGAATGATGAAAAATGCAGTACCTAAATTGCCAAACTTCAGCTGTCAAATGTCCTGAATTTTTTTGGGTCCTGAATAGGTCCTGCTCCTCAGGAGCCATCAGGCCTTGAAAAACGTACTCAGCAAGACATATTGAATAAAAATTGTTGCAAACTTATCGACTTCAACGCATCAGAAAATTCGAAAAGTATACCTACCCTCCGATCAACGTCAATCATACTGTAAGGTACTTCAGTGTCTCGCCTCTGCACTGGGATCACTCAGCTTTCGAAAGCAGTTAGCTACACTGTAATAATAGTCCATCAACCTCCTGTCAGGTCACCTGTCCAAATAGTGTTCACCGATAGTCCTTGTTAGGTTAGTCCGTCATAAAATATCGATATAATAATAAACTGGTCGCAACTCGTGCTGCACCTCGGCCCAGCCAAAGAGCCATCTTTACACTGTTGTGCACTGCTCTCGTATTAGAAGCGTCACGCGAACACGCCACGTCTGGGCGCTTATTGTTGTTGTTGTTAGTTCTACTCAGAAGCTGTTGATCCTGACGTACTGGTCCTTCTTTTCAAGTTCTGACACGCTCATCGTGCGTGCTTTGGTCACGTAGCGTATTTACGTTCTCTTTGCCCTTTAATTTATCTCTGTACACGGTGTGCAGATGATATCGATGTTCTTCTATCAAAGCTTCTTCCCTGTGTCGCAAGGAAGAAACTTGCAAGGAAGAAGAAACTGCAATAAGCTATGCAATAATTCAAATTTTTTCTTACCTTGGAGTGCCCGACCAATCACCAAGAAAATACTTGAATGCTTTTGAACGTTCTAAAATATTTTTCTTGAACATTACCTACTCGGTTTGTGTATTGGCGCACCTTTCGACGCCCCATTTACGAAGTGTTATTTTCTCTCGTTATGATGGTTCCCAAGGGCATTTGAAAAGCTTAAAAGCGTTGGTGGAAATTTGCTTTCAAGCCCCGAATCTTGGGATTTTATTGAATTTTTAAGGAACGACCAGGATTTTATTGGTTTGTTCCTTCACTAAGGTACAAAGAGAAAATGATGACGTTTCCTCTCTCGCTTCTCACAATTCCCGCCAGGCAGTCACCAGAATGTCTCATTCCTTTCAAAAACTTGATATTATTTCCAGGAAAATGGCTCGAACTTTCCATTTTTTCAACTTTCAAAAGCTGGATTACATCTTCTCTGCTAAAAATCATGCTGGAATCCCGTTTCGGAATAACTTCAGTCCTATATTTTTCCCATTGCGGAATTCCTCCAGGATCTTGGGAGGCTTTTATCCACCGGTGAAACTCTCAATTCCCCATTAAACTATAACCCTTGGATAGAGAAACGGTAAAGTTTTATATTCGAGGCTCCCGTCTTAACCGCTTCGGTCGCTGTTAGAGCCTCCTTAAGACCGGCTATTTCCAGGACTCCGCGTGTTTCCAGCGCTGCCTTTTAATTAGAGTTTCGGTTTTCAAGTTGGTAACGCTGATTAGCTAGCGCTGGATTGTCCGAGGTATAATGTCCGATTCGATGAAATGAGTGGAAAAGGTCACATTCAAGAAACCATACTAAACAGCCTAAGGTAGTTTTTCTACTTTCACAAGTTTTCGAATCAGGATTGTTAATATCTCACTGCAACTCACAAAATGCATACAATATGGAGAAAGTGGAATTAATTAATTTGACATTTTGTGAAAACAGGAGGTCGGATCAACACTTTGGGTGCGAACTTTTTCCTGCAAGTATGCATAAAATGAGTATAATTGTATTCGGAATGTTTTACTTCGTCTAGCAGTTCCATAGCTTCCTAACCCAATTTTGGTGTTTTATTCAATAAATTAGCCATTGAAATCGTTCAAGCGAACATTTTTCTGAACGCCTGAAATTTTCATGGTTTACGTTTCAACAGGCGCTGGATCTGAACTAAGTTCCTGAATTTTAAGTTCCTGGAGTGAAGCTAAATCAGCCATAAGATGGCCTATAGAAGGCCGAAATCGATTGCTGAGGAAGGAGAATAAAGCATTTTTTGGGAAAATGAGTTTTTTGGGAAAAGTTGGCCCGTTATAATGGTGGATAATGTGCATTATGCCATTTCTTTGCCAAATATCACTTCCTGTGATCTAAGCGCCATTTATATGTCAATCGAATGCTTTACGCAGTGCGGGGAGGAAAGTTGAATATTCTATGCTCTAGGTTGTATCGAAGGGCGTTGAGCAGGTGCTTTTACGACAACCTCCTATTTCAAGAGACATCCAAGCCCAAGTACGTGCCTGCTTAGCTGCCTATCTCTACCTCTCTGCTACTCGCAAGTCTTGAAAGCCCGTCCCCGACTTGGCCAGTGAAACGCCGAGGTATTCGAAGAGCGTTTAACCAGATTCTCCGCGATCTAATGGAAAAGAAGGTAGTTCGGTCCGATTTTCAATGACCTGCTAACCTCACGAACGTACGAGTTAAAGGCTTGAAATCGGTGTAAATCTGTTGAGCCACTGGTGAAACCCCATCATCCTGGGGACAGAACATCAGCACTGATGATTGTGATTGTCTACTTAATAACGAATATGATCGACCAATACATTATCTTTTTTCGGATGTGAATTTGGGAGGAGTTTAGTACAAGAGAAATGGGTAAATGAAATTCTCAGACGGGCTAAAAGGACTGCAAATTGGGGCCCCTCTCTCGTTTTCTGCAATAATGATTTTTGTTGAAATTTGGGATAAACTGTTACTTCATGCTCGAACTTTTCTACAAATTTTTTATTCCTCACTTTTTAGTTTTGTTGAAGTTAGACAGCATAAAACAAGCTGTAAAACACTAAATTCCAAAAAAAGTCCCGAAATTTTTATTACATTTTGGCTGCAGGGCTACAACTCTAGGTTTGTTTTGTTTCCCTAACCCAGCGTCAACCCTATCAATGTTCCCTATCAATGCGTTCCCTATCAATGATAGCAAAAACGATGTCGGTCGCAGAAATTCTCAGAATCGACCACATGGCCGATACAATACACCAGCGCTCTACGAATGGTGAATTTCCAATCCGTCTATAAACCAACATAGTCCGATGCGGACGTCTTTTGTACGCCGGCCCGTTGGTCCAGAGATCGTTGGCGTACTCCTATCGCTCGAATGACAACAGGTGAGTTGTCTGTCGGTTTTTGAATTGTGAGGAAAGCAGGGCAATTCTTTTGAAGACGGAGGAGGCGCCAGGCGCCCGAAGGCGCCGTATCACTGAGATCGGATTTGTCAGGGGCATCGAGACGGAGACGGTCACTTCGGGAGGACAATGATGGCGCTGTGTCTGCCATCTATTCACGGGAGAAATGATCGGAAAATATGAATGAATGGGAAAGCCGGGAAAAATGAAGCACTACCTATGGCGTTGAATATTACCCAGTTACGAGTTTTCATAATTCCAGCGTGTACAAAAGCACGAGGCGGTCATGCGGAGTCTTTTGAGTGTTGAATGAAACCGCCCCAAAATTATTCGGACCCCCTTGACGAAATCAGAAAATGGTGTTTTGATTGTAGTTTAATGAGTTATGACTAGGGATCGGATCCGTATGTGTTCACATATTTTTTTCTAGGCAATGTACTGATGGTTTCCAAGTAGGCGTGTTCATATTGACATTTTCTGAACCGTTTAAGCCCACTTTCATTTCACATATTTTGACATATTCCACTATAAATCCATATTTTTCAAATATTTGGTCCACAAAAACACATATTTGCTAATTTTGAGTAGTTTTCCCGAGGTTCACAACTAAAATGAATGAAATTTTAAAAAAATTTAGCAAATTTTTTTTTTTTTTTTTTTTTTTTTTTTTGCTTTTTTGCTTCAGACGGCGTACGGGAAAAAATTATTGCAGATTTTTATCTAGACACTCTGAAACGTAAAGGAAAAATTTTCAGGGGGCGATGAAAAAAAACCCGACCGATTACATAGGTACATTATTTCTGGAAATGACAAAATCTTGATGTTCATTTGGGTTTAAACATTTTTTTGAAAATATTTAAACCGTTTTACATATTTTCCACATATTTTTTGAAAATATTTAAACCTTTTTATATATTTTCCACATTTTTTTGCAAATATTTCAACCTTTTTACATATTTTCCACATATTTTATGAAAATTAATACATATATATGTCACATATTTGGCATTTTTAAATACATAAAAATCCGATCCCTAGTTATGACTAATGAAATAAGAGATTTTAGGGTGTGAGGTAGAGAAAAAATTAAATAGGAATTAGGAGGATTGAAATAAACAAAAAATGATTGTCATAAAAATGAAAATTGAAATAAACAAAAAATGTCATTTAATGGCATGTTCAGATTTTGCAAGATTGGGGGCTGGTTTTTCAGTTTATTCAAAACTATATTTATCCAAGGACGCTTGCACTTCATTTCACCTAGGACATGCTATCATTGACCGTCGTACTGAAAATTTCTTAGAAATTAGTCAATGCCATCGTCCTTAGATAAATCTTGCTTTAAAAATATTGAAAAACCGGCCCTTATTTCTTTAAGGCCTGGTTTATTGACAAAATTTATCAATCCGATACCTATCCAAGGAAGCTTCGGATAAAATTCACCGCGGTGGTATCTGTATCAAATTAGAAAGTAAAAATCTCGTTGGAAATGTCTATCTACAGCTTCCTTGGATATCGGACGGATACATTTTGTCAATAAACCGGGCCTAAATTGAATTTTGTGGATTTTTTGAAGTAAAATTCTTCTCTTCCTCTCATCTTGTGTTTCCTGATTCGAAAATAGGTAGACAGTTGGTCGCAGAGATGAGAGAACTATAGGTAGTCTGTTAGGTTTCGTTTAGTTTGTTGCGTTCAGCAGGTTCCATAACAATAAAACGTTTAGCTCTTTCAAGATAGTATAAGCAAGGGGTAAAATATTGAGCACGAATAAAAACTAGTTATTGTTCCACGCGATAAGACTAATATGGGTCAGGAAGGGTCCCATGCCGAGCTACACATTGAACCCTTAGCCATGTACCACCTTTCCTGTTATGGAAAGAGTGACCATAAAAGAACAAGAAAGGTTTGTTGTTGGGACCTCTGATGAAACAATAGTGTATATCCCGACCCATCGCTTCCAGTCCCGACTGGAGCCCATCAGGGGAACTGCTGTCTCACGTAGGAAAGTTGAGATCCTGAGGGAAGGGGGGACAGCCTAAACGCTGATAGCATTCACATCTCATCACGTCGCACTTTCCTATCCCATTGAACAGAGAAGCCCCCAGGAAACCTTTAGACTGGTCGTCTGAGCTATCAACGGCCTCCAACTTGGTAATCAAGAAGGTAAAATCGCAATACGCCCAAACGCTGATTCGATTTTGAGCTGTACTCGTCTTCTGCAGGTGGCTCAAGATGGTCATTTTCCATGGAGTCGAGGCATTGGGGATTTTCGAGGTTTACGCAATATCGGTAACCTACGGTACGAAAACTCATGAACTCTCATTTTTACCCGGTCACTAGACAAAAGGCCGTTCAATTCCAGTGACACAATCCGTACTCGATTGTGCAATAGGTCATCAAGAAGAACTTCCAGAAGGGCTGGCATAATAGAACATTGTCTAGCCTAATTCCTACGTCAGTTGGCAATCCATAGTAATAATAGCATAGTGAGTGTGCACTTGATTTTAAGTGACTCAAACAAAGGTTCGGCCTCAATCGGAAGAGAAGCTTGACTTTGGCCTATTTCGGCAGTTATATTGACAGGGAGATTTTTGACTGAGGGTCTGGCTGGAGTATTTTAATTTGCATTAACTCGTCGATTGAACTTCAAGTGACATGTTGAAGAGTGCACTCTCGCCCAAACAGGTTGCCCTCAAAGTCTCCACACTGTCAACACATTTCATCCAGCAATCGACCAATGGACGACCTTGCCCTGAATTAAAAGCGAGGTAATGAATGTGGGGTCAGGTAATGGTGTTCAATATTGTGTTGCGAACATCATTTCTTTAATTCGTGTTTTTGAAAATCAATTGGTCGGAATTGTGTTTCTAGAGACGTAGAATCCGAACCTGCAATAAAAACGTTTTTCACGCTCACAGCCTGGGGGTTTGAAAACTTTTCACTGATTTTGAAAAATCTTGTTAAAGATTCTATCTTAAGGCCCATAAAACAGATTTTGAGGTGGGGAAAATACTTGTTGTTTAAGATATTATTATATTCTTCAGCCTTTCGGATTAACTTACCTACTTATGAATTGATGGTTATAAAATAAAACATCTGTTCAGGATGTGCAACTTTTTTATCTGCAGGAATAAATTGCTGTTCCAATTAGTGCTGTCGCGCTGACATAGATGAACACACAACAAAGGTAGGAAATGGAATTGCAACTATTTTCAAACCTGGCCACACCATATACGTACGATTCGCTGTCAATATCCATCATTTTGTCCACATCTATTAAAAAGTTCTTATTGAGATCTCAAAGCCGCAATGTAACCACTGGCCAGTGCTGCCACTACTTGTCTGCATTGCCTCTGTTTTTAATCTGGCTGTAGATAACACAGTACTTTTACATTTTGATATGAAACGTTTCGGGCCTTATCGATATTTATTGGGCTGATTTTGTATGATCAAGAAATTAAAAAGATTCATTGCCAAAATTTTAAAGCCAGTCCAATGTATAAGATAGTGGAGAGCTGCCGAACTAAAATGAAATTACCATCGATTTTTTCAAGCCGATAGGTAGGTACTAAATATTTTGCACATCGAACGATCAAACTGACTGATTTTTCTGGCTCCTGAACATTAAATAGAAAACAAAATTTAAATATGCCCTCATCAATAAAAATGGCGTTCTCTAGGAAAACATACTCACTATGCAAAAGCCCCTGAAAGCTTCAATGGCATGATACTCCTTTGTTCTTCAGATGGAACATTGATTATAGCGATATATAAATAATTCATACCTATATATTTAGAAACAATAAACTAATCACGCGAATACGCTCCTAACTTAATTAAAGCGCACTCAGAGTTAAAATGAATATCCCTTCCACAAGTGTTGATCGTATTTCATCTGGGAACCCGGTCGCTGCGTCGTTAACTGTCATCGTAAATGTCTCAATCTTCGATCGAATTGCTGTTTGGTATTCATGAAAGGGAAACATAAAATGTCATAACACAATTGAAACTCCTTATCCGACAGGTTATCGCTGACCAATAATACAATGCAATTGGAGAAACGGGAAAGTTCCGAGTGCTATCCACCTACGTGAGAGCCAACATAGAAATGTGGGCCGAGGAGGATCCAATACTAAGGTCTAACTATAGCCGTTAAGTTGGACTGTATAGTTTACCAGCGCTTATTGATAGAGTTAGTCAGTCCAGGGAGATATAAAGCTCACTCAAGACTATCAATTCACTTATCAAGGAAAGGTAACCCATGCATAAAACTGGATATTTCCATGGTAATAATGTGGATATGTAGACTAGGCCTAGTTTCTATCCCGATGATGCTGAAATTATATCCGAGATGAAATAGGTACCTATTAATGACAATAAATCATATTCACTAGGACACAGAATGTGTAACGATTAGTTTTCACCTGACATCCTCTGCTTAAAAACTGATGATTCCAGAAGATTTTCAGAAAAAAACCTTCATTATCGCGTTTTGCGGCATTGCTCATTATCAAACCTTTTCATGTCGTGAAGGTCCTAAATAACGAGTCGCTCGTGTCGCACTTCAACACAAAATCAAAGCAGAAGAGTAATTATAATTTCTTCGGATGAGAGTCGACCCCATCGCGCTTTCCCTCGGCCAGAGGTTCCCGTCCTGTGAGACGAGGTCGTGCACGAAAAGTGCACGACGGGACCCGTGAAACGGTCGAGCACGACGGCCACACGACCATCTCCAGATTTGGCCTGCAATAGACGAGCCTGACGCATGTGTACGTGCATATACCTAAACCATGGCAATCATGTAAGTACAGCTATAGTTTCGAATGACTGGAAGCTATGGCCGGCGATTTCAAATTCTGAATGTTCTGTCGGTCTTTCGGAAAGCTTTGGTGACACAGAAAGGTGTCGCAACGAAATACGCCAAAACGGTTTACTAATATAAGCACTGGCAATAGTGAAGTCGAAGTAATTCAAAGATTAGCTAGGGTTTCAGCTCCACTTTATTGAAAACTTCACATTTTTGCTAATATCGACACATTGGATGAATGTTCGAAGTTGCTCATGCAGAAGCGAATTCTTCGTTATTAATTATTATTTTTGCAATAAACGTCGTCGTGAAGGACCCCACTCACAAAAAATTGATAATTTTCTAATTCCGGCGGGAAAATCTCCAGTTTTCTAACTCTATGGCGAAACGACACATGGGATGAATGTTCGAAGTTGCTCACGCACAAGCTCGAGCTCGGAAAGATTTATCACCGGAGCAATTCGGATTCCAAACCGGTGCGCCGACGTGTGCAAATGGCATTGGGATGAAGACGAAGTTGAAAATGCTGGGTAGACAGACGAAGCATAGAAAAGCCTTGCCATGGAAGAGACGGACAGTCGGCCGGCTACAGACGAGCTACGACGGACGGACGCCTGCGCTAATATGACGTGGTGATGCTTTAATGAAGTTGTTTATGGCACTTTAATTTATAGACTGTCACTGCGTATGGGACGCTGGATTGAGGCTGGGGATGAGGTTCGAGGGCTGAGCTTACCTATCGCACAACTCGTTCCCGGCCTCACTCGACTCCAAACGTTCCATTCTTCCTTGCGAGGGTTGAATTTTAATAAGGATATTCGTTTAGACGTGACTAATGTTCTGACGATAAGTTGCAAACATTTATTCACTCGAGAAGTTGGCACAGTTAACCAGCATTTTGCGAGCTGAGATGGAACAGTTGAGGGTTTGACTTGACTTTCAGATTTTTCATGCGTTTCGCGATCGCATTGAGGAAGAGCGTTGGTATCAGCATAGGTACCCCTGAACAATGGAAGAGATGATATCAAATGCGTTTAATATAGCTTTTCCAAGTCAAATTGAAAATTTTCTTAGACATTTTTAAGTAAAATCAAAATTAAAATAGGGAAGATCCACGGATTTGTTTATCCATCAGATTAAGAGCTGCAATGCACTAGGTTCCTCAACTTTCATATCGTGGTACTTGGGCAAGAGTCAAATTACGACTTCCTCATGGCAATCTCATCATAAATGACGGCCCCTTTCCCTCGGCGATCGCACCCTCGTCGGGAAACGGCGGCAGGCCACCGGGGGCTCATCTAATAGTCCGAAAGGGGATCCTGTACTGTCAGGGATGCCCCCTGAAGATGGCCGAGAGTCCGAAAGCGCAGCAGCTGGTGCAATTAACATCGTCAAGAGAAGGTCGTCATTTGACTCTTGCCTTCGTTCAAAAATGAGAGTGAAGAAACTTTAATTTAGTGCATTGCATTTTATCTATAGGTTGGTGAGGATGTACAAGTCTTTCTTCGATTTTCAAAATCTCTCAATCATAATAATTCAAGTTGGTTTGGAAAATTCTCAATTGGATATGCTATAAGTATGAGGTAAGATGATAAGTATAGGGGATGATAAGTATAGGTATTCACGCATGAAAAAGATTCGGGGACTCGAAAGGTGTAAATGCGGTGCGAGAAAATGGTAAAAGTGCGTGCACCCGGCTTCAAGTTGCCACTTCAGGGTGTAGGCGATGAGGCTTCTGCAGACTTCCTTCGCAGCAATCTGCATGTATTGCAAAGGAAATCCGAAGCAACACCAACTTGTTAAACGGAATCACTTAGGCACAGCTAGGTCTACCCCGCTAACGCGTCCAAACCTCATTAATTATTTATTTTCATTGTATGTTAATCTTTCGGTCGTAAGTAGTCGGCTTAATGTCCGATAATTGCGCCTCCTGCGTGTGGCTGGACCTCGAAATTTATATGATAAACCGCCGGAGACGCCTTCGCGAGTCGCCATCAGCTCTTGGGATTTGCTTGGAATTCGAACGCCGTCTTTCTCTCTTTGACCCAGTAGGAGTGATGAAATTAGCCAATCCTCCAATAAAACGACCTGGACGGTCGAGAATTATTTTATGGGTTTGTTGAAAAATTTCAAGGCATACACACGAGTTTTATTTGCCGCACTCAACCCATTACCGAGTTCTTAAGACGAGATCGGAAAAGGGGATCTGATAACTGCGGTAGGTCTTGCGCTCTTGGCTACGGCTGTGTAATAAGTCTTTTTACGATTCGCTTTTCTAGAACCGTTTGATGGAGTTGGCCGTTCCCTGAATGACACCGGGAAATTTTTAATCACAACTGTGACGAATTGCATAGTTGACAAAAAAAAAAAAAAACGATTGGAAAAAAAGATTGATTGCGAAAAAATGATTGCGCATTTGAAAAATTGGAATTTAGAAGAATTTTATTGGGAAATTTATCGGAGAGCAGTACTTATAAGGAAGTAGGCATATCAGATATACCTACTCAGATTCTGAGACAACTAGGTATGATAAAGTGAAAAAAAACGTATACCTAAGCGCCTGCATGATTTTCAAGGGGTGGGAGAAAATAAAAAAAGTCAATAAGAGTGATAAAAAACAACATAAAAAATTAAGAAAAAAAAATCATCACAATATTATAGCCGGGCCTATTCAAAAAGAGAATGGTTTGGTTTTTTTAGCAGTTTGGTTTAAACCTTTAGAAATTTTGATTTTGCATCTGATGAATCCAAAAAGGTGGGAAAAGTCAGATTTCGTGACAGGTTGCATGTCCATAGGTATCTACTTGGGAAAATACCTAATGTAACTAGGTACCACTGCATATTTCAAAACATTTAGGTACGCAGCCTCTCAGCGGGATAATTTATAATTTCAACCCTGAACTCATAGGACGTTGGAAAGAATGTTTCAAATCGGGATTCCAGACTCGATAATCCATCGGGATTCGACCCTTTGAAGAGCAGTAGTTATTATTTCATTAGTGTGAAGTCCTCCTTAATTGAACCAGCTTCGGTGTAAACGTACTATGACAGATAGGCGCATTTAGCATAAACAGCTCCAGGCCAAACCAATTCTCTTACGTTTCCACCCGATTTGGATTTGTCATGATCGAAAGGCGGACCGAAACGTCTGTTGTGAGAGGATAAACGACGTTTCCGACTGATGACGCGTTGAAGAAACCGCGAGCCTTAACAAGTTGAATGATGGATGACTACCGAAAAAAGGACCACATCTCCTCGCCTACCAACGTCTCGTTTCAATGCTCATGGTAAAGCTTGACATTCGTTCAGGTCCGAGATGCCTCGACTCGTAGTAGCACTCGAGTCTCTCAGGTACCAGTGGCAAACTAGATTGGAAGGTGGGAGCTGAGCAAGGATTGTAGGAGCGAATGACGATGCATTACGTCCAAGTGAGGCGTCCCGGTCGTGATATGAAGGATGGGGCTTCGCCTCAGACGCTGAGTGTTTTTACATGTGCTACAACACAATTATCTGACAGGTGTTGGCCGAGATGGTTTGGAACCCACGCAACCTGAATGGCACTGATCGAATTGTTGGTCTTGGAAGGCCTTCCTTTGCCCAAAAGATGCAGGTGCTTAAAGCTCGGATATTGAATATCATATGCATCGAATTGTATGTCGAATTGTATGCCTCCCTATTGAATATCATATGTATTGAATTGTGTGTCGAATTGTATGCCTTCCTATTGGATATCATTTCTATCGAATCGAATGTATAGGAAGGCCTTCTTTTGCCCAAATTCTGTGTCGATTTGTATGTCTAAGAAGGCCTTCCTTTGCCCAAAATGTGTAGGTACGTAAAGCTCGGATATTGAATATCTGTTGATTTCATTTGGTTCCATTTCGTTTGGATTTCAACTGAATGAATCCATCATTCAGTATATTGATATTGTTTATACGATATAATTCAACGGTGCCATATTGTGTCATCAACGCTCAAATCGGTATAATATACCGAGAATATTATTCTGGATCACTGGAAAAAAATGATATAGGTATCAGTGTCAATACTTTGGAAGAACTGTGAGTCTTGCCCAGACGAACAACCCAGTAAAAGTAATTGGAAAACCTTTTTCAAAAATTTCTTTACAATATGTTCCAAAACGATTCTGATGAAAATGAGAGTAGGGAGGTATTTTTCAGGGATTTCTGACGGGTAGGCACCTGGGTTTGTTAATTTTTTTGACAATAATTATTATACAGGTAATTGAGCTCAATTTTTACTGAAAAATATTACGGGAGTGAGTGTTTTTTGTTTTACAGCAGCAGTTTCGTGCATAAGAAACATGCAAGTTCGGTTAAGGCGATCAACATGGTTTTCATGGTGAGTCGGTGGGAGCTCTTCTCGAATGTGTCACAATTTTTCGGATCAAAAATTCCAACTTCGAAACTTTAAACAGTTCAATCGGACACTAATTCGAGTAAGGATTGCAAAATAATAATAATAATAATAATAATAATAATAATAATAATATTAATTTCACCAGGAATTATACAATTTTATTGAAAATCATAGCAGAAACTGGCAGAAGAGCCTCTGACGTGGATTGGGGAAGACCAGCGCTCACCTGACTGTCTGTTCACCTGACGAAGAGCGCATAATTGGGAGGGAAGTGGGCGTAGTCCTCCGTGCAGGAAGCAGCGGGCGCTCGCCGGAACCACGGCCTTGCCTTCACCTGCCGCCAAGCCACCGAACAATCTGACTTGATAGCACCGCACACTGGCCGTCTAATGGCACCGAGAATCCTTTCTGAAAACGCACTACTGCCACCGTCTTGGGCTGTGTGGGTGGTGGAATCTTGGAAACAAAGATCCGGAACCTTGGGAGCTAATGGATGGGCAACTGAACGTGAGATCAAGCCTGTTTTGGATTTTTGGTTTCACGTGCCTGCACCCCAGCATGGAGAACTCGATTTCCTCTGTTCTGGATATGCCATACGCAATAAATTTAAACCAAAGCCATAAAACCTGGGTATCATCTGGAAAACCCGGTTTTGGGGGTTAGTTTGTGATGCTAAAACTATATGGATAAATTATTACTAATAATTAATATTAATTATAATTAATATTAATATTAATTAATAATAATTATTTGCATTAATTTACCAAAGAATCGGTCAGTTCAGACGGTCTGTGGGAACGGTCTGACGTGTGATACGGGCTTTAGCACTAGGGGAATTTTCCCCTGTCTACCGAAACCTTGGGAAAGAATTTATATGAACATTTCAGAAATACTTATCTGAACGTACAAAATATCGGGCACTGATTGGTTAAAGATCCAAAAAATACCATGTTAACGTGAAATTTTGAAAGTTAATTTTATGAAAAAAAAAGTGTTTCTAATTTGTGTTTTTGGAGTTCTACGCTTTGAGATTTCCCCTGAAGACTCTCAGCAACGTAAAAGGTCGACGGTACTAAAAAAGACCTAGTAGGGTCACTCAAATAATTATGTGAACTTTCGAAAATCCATATTTTCAAAGCAGAGGACATCAAGCGGTAACCACGTACCAACTTATGGAAGTCCTGTGTGTCAACTGCCATTCATGCGTTATTCAAACTGCCCGTCCTGAAGATCTTTTTCCGCGGGTTTCCGACCCCAGGGAATCGGCTATTGTCCAGGTTATATGGTGCCCTATAAACCTCGACTGGCCAGACTATGGGTATTATAGCCGCATAGTAGACAACATAAAGCCGGTCGATTCCAAGTGCAAGGTTGCAAGGTCGATTATCTTCGGTTCACGACGGGTAATTCGAGCTACGCCGGGGGCACCGAGCGAATATAAGCGAGTTGTTGGCTAAATTACGCTAGACACTGACAGTGGATATAAATTAAACATTAGCATCTAAACGATTGAAACTATATTGAATTTTCATATAAAATAAATCTTTTCGGAACTGTCATCTTCGTCTTCCAAAGGCTGGCCATGATTTTGGTAGCCCCAAATATTGAATTCTGATTTTAGTTCTGAACAGCTGTGTTAGCGGAGTCTATCCTCAGTTCTATAGAATTCGCCGTCTGTACCGAAATGGCCCCTGAACCCGAGGCGACTCACCTGTTGAGTTCGTGTTGGTTATCCCCACTTATTCTTCTTTTTGTCTTGTTCAGCATGTTGTAAAACCATCGCCAGCCACACCTCCGTTGAAATGTTTGCCAGTAGGATAATCCATCAGTTCGCGTAATCTATCAGTATTTTTGTCCTGCATGCATTTTATTGAGAAAAAGCGATTGTTTAAATCTAAGTCAAAGTCGACAAGGAGAGGGAAACTAAACAATTGTCATTTATTGCTGAATTTCTTTTTAAGCATAAAATTGTTTATTGAAGTTGGTGCTTTTATTGACCGTAAAGTGGAGGTATTAAACAAAAAATCATTTTGAATTTCATTCAATTGGTATAAGCACCTTATAATTTTCATTCGAATAAAATTTTCGTTGGGAAAATACTAGTACTTAGAGCGAAAATTGTAAATTTCCCTTTCATTCAATACCTGGCATTCATTTATTTTTCAAATACCCAGAATATCAGTCGTAAAACCAACCAGCAAAGAATAGTCATGAACCGGCTCTCTTTTTCATACCGTGTGCTCGCTAGAGACAAATTTTGAAAAAAAAAACACGATTATGGTTCGGCTTGAAATTACAGTCACGTGAATTCGAAAAGCGATTTCGCGAAAATATTTCATACGCTGACACGGAAGAGATTAAACAACCGGCGGGGAAATGTGCAATTGGCCGGTACAATTATACGAATGAGGAGGGGCGTTTTTCATTTGGCTTCAGCCCGAAATTAGAGTTGTTAACAGGTCTGTTCTTCAAGGATGTCTGCACCCTTCCCAGCACGCGAGGGCTGGCGGACTCTGGCGAGATCAGAGAGATTCTGGAATTGCAATAGAAGTAGTCACGATGCGAAGGTAATGGATGGAAAATTGCAATTTTGTGGAAAAAGTGATCTCTTATTTATGGATTTATTCATTGGCAATGCGTGTTAAAATGATGATTCGTGTTAAAATAGAATGTAGAAAAATTGAAGTAGGGATAAAAAATCACAATAGCTCCCGGCGAGTTCTATAGCGGGTCGCATGATCAGGTTTGTTTTGATGAGCCGGGCCCGTTTTGAATTTTCAGTTTATCACAGGAAAATTCGTGTTGAATTTTTTTTTCAATTCTTCCGTTCGAAAATGGCTATTGGATCGAAGGATGCCATTTCCTATTTATAAGTAGGTACATGATGCGTGTAACACGCCTACTAACAGTTAGCCGGTGCATCGAGAGTCAAACGAATAGGTAAGCGCCTACGTTGATCAAAGACCAACGTCCTACCCCGGCGTACATGTTAATAGCGGCCTTGAGGAGGGTCGGTCAACAAGGCTACACTGCCAGCGATAGGCGCGCGGCGTCAACGGTTGATTCCCAGGGAGCACAAGGACGCGATAGACGCGATGAGGCGAGGAGGTTCCTGTCATTAGCGCAAGGACGGGCCCACCGACCTGTCACGCCCGCGGTGACCCCTTCCGAAAAAGTAGGCGGATTTTCGAATTTTCCCGTCAAATCGACCTATTCATCCGTATCAAATTACATTGTATGTAAAGTGCAATTCATGATGAAAAACAAAAATAATGGCCAAAAATACAATTAGGTATGATGATAATGTAATAAACAATGCGATGCACAACGTATATTGTGTTGATCAGGCCCTGATGAAGGTAAAGTAAACACCTAAAGTTCGGCAAAGAACGGGAGTCTCCGCTTTTTGACCTCAGTCCCAACGATTGACTGCCAATCTGGTTGTAGATCATATACCTTGAAAGCCCAATAAGTACGGTGTCAGCAGATCAGGCCTCATCAATCATCTGTTCGATCATCCATCCACAACTCAATAGGTGCCTTCTCTAAAAGTATGTAGGCTTCAAAATTGTGGCCTTGAGGTTTTTCATGCTGCTTTGCACGAAAAATGCTCAATCAAACTCTAATCGAAAACTTCTGTTATAAAGCAATATACCTAATCATGTAGGAATATTTACCAATACCAGTGAAATTTTTTCGAACTTTGAGATTATCTACTTTTTTATTAAGGATGCCAGTAATCGTTTTTATTAAGCGTTGAGTACCTAGTAAAAGAATACTTGCTCTGTCCCGCATTTATTTTATAGTTATCCATACCCATCAGTCAACGACATTGATTCGTCCGCAGCAATCAATTCATGAGTCTGATGTAAACTCCGGCGCTGGTGTACATTTTGAAGCCCCTTCATTCTGAATTCCAGTCACACTTCAAAGTTCTACCTCAACACCAGCCGCCGTCGGGTTCAGTTCTGGATCGAGAACGGAACATTTTATAGAAAAGCGTTTACTTATTCGTCAGTATTTTATCAACGTTCCAGGAGCCAGAGCGAGGCGACAACTCGCGCCATACGGCCTCACCGAGCAAGCAGCTCGTGTTGAACACCTTTAATAGGTGAGTTACGCCTTTTAAAGCAATTGTGAAACCCGCAAGTTGATGTGGCTTTCCTTCTTTTCCACCGGATCGGTCCCCCTTTACGAATACTTCGACTCCTAACTGAAAATATAAATAGTCTTGTTTTGTCTATGTCAGGCGTGGCTCGTGCACTGGCTATTAGGTTTCCTCGTGGAAGGCCGCCCGAGTGATTGAAGGATGACATCGTCTTGCCTCTCGTCGGAAGCCGGTGGCCGTTGAGAACGAGAGAGAAAGAGCTAGTGTTCACAGACGAACTGGGACATGTACGGCTAAAACTGATACAACAGACGCACTACTGCGTGCGATCGGTCTGAGTTGCATAATTCTCCTTACGATCTGACTCTACTTACGGGGCAGTTCTAGTTCGTACACGGCCGGTCTTGGTCAACTAGGCTGCCCTTGAATCGCGGCGGTCAAGGGGCCCGCTGTCGAGTTGTAATAGTAAACCTTTAATTTAGTTCCTAATTTAGAGAATAGAGGTCGTTAGCCTACGTTATTTAAAGCGAAAACTGGAACCAGCAGCCTCTCCGTACCGCTCATCCGGATTTTGTTCTTGGGATGCATCAGTATGCACATGAGATTTGTGCTTTACCCACAAAGACAGTGTTAATGATCACCCATCACCTTAGAGCTAGCTCGAGAAGACACCTAACTCCCAAACCCACATCCGGTAGATAACCACCACGACCTAAACTAAACTATACTAAACTAAACTAAAACGCATAGTCAAGTACACAATGAAACAGAAACTCAAACTCAAAGTCTAACTCACAATGGAACAAAAACTCAAACTCACAATGAAACCGAAACTCAAACTCAGAATCAATCTCGAAGTCAAACTCACAATGAAACAGAAACACGAACACATAATCAAAATCGAAGTCAAACTCAACTTGGAACAGTAACTCAAACTCAGAATCGAAATCGAAGTCAAACTCACAATGAAACCGAAACTCAAACTCATAATCAATCTCGAAGTCAAACTCACAATGAAACAGAAACACGAACACATAATCAAAATCGAAGTCAAACTCACATTGGAACAGTAACTCAAACTCAGAATCAAACTCGAAGTCAAACTCACAATGAAACCGAAACTCAAACGCATAATCAATCTCGAAGTCAAACTCACAATGAAACCGAAACTCAAACTCATCATCAATCTCGAAGTCAAACTCACAATGAAACAAAAACACGAACACATAATCAAAATCGAAGTCAAACTCAACTTGGAACAGTAACTCAAACTCAGAATCGAAATCGAAGTCAAACTCACAATGAAACCGAAACTCAAACTCAGAATCAATCTCGAAGTCAAACTCACAATGAAACCGAAACTCAAACTCATAATCAATCTCGAAGTCAAACTCACAATGAAAACGAAACACGAACACACAATCAAAATCGAAGTCAAACTCACAATGAAACCGAAACTCAAACTCAGAATCAAACTCGAAGTCAAACTCACAATGAAACCGAAACTCAAACTCATACCTAAACTCACGACAAGTGAAGTGAAGTAAAGTGAAACTCACAATGACACAGTAAAGCAAACTCATAGTCAAACTCGAAGTCAAACTCACAATGTATCAGAAACTCAAACTCATAATCGAAATCGAAGTCTTACTCACAATGAAACAGAAACACGAACACATAATCAAAATCGAAGTCAAACTCAACTTGGAACAGTAACTCAAACTCAGAATCGAAATCGAAGACAAACTCACAATGACTCACAGAAACTCGGGCTCAAAGTCGGACTCGAAGTCATAATAGAGTGAGTTTGACTTCGAGTTTGATTGTCAGTTTGACTTTTTGTTTCTTTGTGAGTTTGACTTCGATTTTGATTATGTGTTCGTGTTTCTGTTTCATTGTGAGTTTGACTTCGAGATTGATTCTAAGTTTGAGTTACTGTTCCAATGTGAGTTAGACTTCGATTTTGATTATGAGTTTGAGTTTCGGTTTCATTGTGAGTTTGACTTCCATTTTGAATATGTGTTCGTGTTTCTGTTTCATTGTGAGTTTGACTTCGAGATTGATTATGAGTTTGAGTTTCGGTTTCATTGTGAGTTTGACTTCGATTTCGATTCTGAGTTTGAGTTACTGTTCCAAGTTGAGTTTGACTTCGATTTTGATTATGTGTTCGTGTTTCTGTTTCATTGTGAGTTTGACTTCGGGGTTGATTCTGAGTTTGAGTTTCGGTTTCATTGTGAGTTTGACTTCGAGTTTGAGTTACTGTTCCAATGTGAGTTCGACTTCGATTTTGATTATGTGTTCGTGTTTCTGTTTCATTGTGAGTTTGACTTCGATTTTGATTATGTGTTCGTGTTTCTGTTTCATTGTGAGTTTGACTTCGAGTTTGATTATGAGTTTGAGTTTCGGTTTCATTGTGAGTTTGACTTCGAGATTGATTCTGAGTTTGAGTTACTGTTCCAAGTTGAGTTTGACTTCGATTTTGATTATGTGTTCGTGTTTCTGTTTCATTGTGAGTTTGACTTCGAGATTGATTATGCGTTTGAGTTTTGGTTTCATTGTGAGTTTGTCTTCGATTTCGATTCTGAGTTTGAGTTACTGTTCCAAGTTGAGTTTGACTTCGAGATTGATTGTGAGTTTGAGTTTCGGTTTCATTGTGAGTTTGTCCTCGATTTCGATTCTAAGTTTGAGTTACTGTTCCAAATTGAGTTTGACTTCGATTTTGATTATGTGTTCGTGTTTCTGTTTCATTGTGAGTTTGACTTTGAGTTCGATTGTGAGTCCAAGTTTCTGTTTCATTGTGAGTTTGACTTCTATTTCGATTATGAATTTGAGTTTTCCGATTTATTGTGAGTTTGATTTTGAGTTCATTTGTGAGTTTGAATTAATGTTTCATTGTGAGTTTGGCTTCGAGTTTGACTATCAGTTAGAGTTTTTTTTTTATTATGAGGATTTTGGGTACGGGCCTGTTTAGTAGTCGGGGATGGAAAAAGATACTGTTGTAGGTAATAATAGTACGTGCATTATTCGAAAGATTCTCTATCCACCGCATAATTTTATTCATAAGGCAAACATCGCGGCTGTCGTTGATCAATATAATTTCCAACGCCGAAATTCTCGTGCTTTTCCCCTGCATAACAAAACGCGTTCACCGCAAACCTCGGAGAATCCGCCCAGATGAACGGTTCCAGCTGATACATTCAATGAAGGAAGACGTTCGCGTGATGTGCTCCACGGCTGCAATTTGAACTAGAACCTTCAGAGGCACGCATATTTCAGAAGTCGGTAGTCGAGAGAACCCCCCAAAGCGTATAACATCTCGAGCATGACCAACCGTGTCGTGTTCTCGCTGAGGAGCTCCACCGCCTTCACTACTCGTAAATTCGTATCCCCTGATTTCCATTCATATTCTCCCAGCGAGGGGTCTGACTCTTGAACTGAAACAGTAGGTGCTAATATTCATCACTGGTTTCCGAAGGCTGGTACTTGAATTGATCGATCGGTGTGATTGGTTGAGGTGGCGTCGGCATAAAACCCAAAATATTTAAATCCTTACAACCAAAGATTGGATCATGAATGGTTCCACCTTGGGATTGACCATATCAGACCATCGCTCCATGCGTAGCTCAGTATCCTGTATGCTCCGGCGCATTCATACGGCCACTGCCGAGTGCCATATCGTAATTATTATTGAGTAAGAGAGAACATTAATTTCGTAAGGAGTGTTGTTATTTTTGATCTTCAGTTATTATCTTTTCAAAATTTAGTGATTGAGAATCTCGCCTCACTATATTATTATACATATTTTATATTATTATATGTATTTTTATGGCACAATGTCCGAGGTGAAAATCCCTTTTTCAACATCATCGCGGAAGAAACTGTAGAAACAATATCCTCACTCCGATATATTATGCACGCTTGATGAGCCGGCATGTGCGGTTACTGGCGGACTCAGTGCCCGATGAGCCGCACTAATGTCTCCCCAACCGCGAAGCCTTATACTTCTCGGGCGTATGCTCATTTGCAGAAGGCGTGCCACTACAAAGTAGGATGCATCTGGAATCAACCGTTGTACATGAAGGTGTAATGAGCTCGAAAGATTATACCAAAGTTTCCGCTGAATACGACATTGTTATCGATGATGTCCTTGAATTAACGATCGGCGTAATGGTACGATTTTTTTTTGCATTTATGAAGATTATGAGCTGAAAGCGCTCGAGCGAATAAAGTTTTTAGAATTTGTAGGCCATAATTTCTAATTGGCTTCAGCCATTACAAATCGAGGAAACAAACGGTAGGATATTTCTTCGGATAAGTATATTCCGTTTTGAATATTTCTATATTTATGATCATGGTTGATCTCTTTTCCATACTCCTCCGATCATCTCATACGTCAGAACTTGGCAGCATCCTCATCGTGAAGGGCACGGTTACATTCCTTGTCACACGATGAAGGGAGGAATGAAACATTGACACGCATCGGGGACTGGGAGTATTTACAATCTGAATTACCTTCGGAACGCATGTTACCTGTCCATCTATTCACTCATTGGAGAATTATTTATAGCGTTCTGTTTTTCTTCCCCTCATCATCGATACGAAGAGTCCGACTATTGTGGATAATCGGTTCGTTGAGTTATATGATGTCGCCGCTTCGATAAATAAATCATAATCATCATTACACTTTCATAAAGTCGGATATGAAATATGAGAAGAACGAGATGGACTTCATGTCGGGCATATCAATAGGAGGAATCCCTCTCGCCGAAGAGTTTTCAAAACAACCGGTCTGTCGCCGAGTTGACTGGGCTGTGGCACTCGTAGCTTACCTTTAGAATAGAATCTCAGGCATGCAGGCGGCATCAGCATCTGGAAGATGAGGATGTGGATGCTGAACGATGCCGGGAGTCTCGACCGGGTTTCTGTATTAGGCGACTCCTTGCCAGTCGGTGTGACAGCCGCGAGAGATATTAGAGCTTTTATGTTTCTTAAAAGGAACCAAACGGTCGAGGTTGTAAGTTGGAAGTTGTGTCGATTCCCTTCGCGACGAAATATTGCGATGATCCGATCGGTTATAACAATAGTATGCTCCACACCAGCCCATGCAAGCATTCGAATTCCATCCACTGTAGTATAGTGGAGAAATCTCTCAAGAGGCTATTGAACGTGCAAGTTAGCTAAGCCGAGTGTTGTCTGGAATCAAAATAATTTTTCTGATAAAATACTTGGTATACCTACTTAATATAAAAAGTTGCCTCAGAGAAGACGGATCTTTATTTTTGCCCATTTCTTGCGTTAGAAAACCAAAATATTCCTGCAAGAACGATAGTGATACCTACCACCATACCAACTAAGCATGCCAAACATGGGGCCAAATTTTTCTGAATTCTGACCTCCTACACAGTTAAACAGAGGATTTCATCTCAACCAGTGGCATACAGAACACAATACTTTTATATTTTGATATGCAACGTATTTGTCACAATTTGATGTTTTTTCACTTTTTTTAAAAACTCGCCTAAAATAAAAATACGTCAATTTGTTGGAATATAAAAATAGCCACGTATTCTTCAAGGTTAAACCAAGATTTTGAGACCAAGAACGCTCAAATCGGTTCATTTTGGGGTCCAAGAAGAAATAAAATAGCAAACACTAAAAGTGCTAATATATCGGAAGAACTGCGAGTAATTTGAGTTCCGGTTAAACAGGGCAATAGGTATTACCGAGACGAGCATCACAGTTCAAGAAATTTGAAAATAGGTTAAGAATTGAGTTAGCTATGGCCATTTTTGTAAATTTTGGTTTCCTGATGGCAGTGAACCGGCAATGCCCTGCGTTTTGGGACGTCAGGGTGAAGATTGATGTAAAAGAGGTGGATTAAGAAACCGGAGGACGCAAGTCCAATCTCACCATTCATTTTTGTAAATGACCCCAGATGTACACACGAACACTTGTTCCGGAAGTGATTTTTTGCAAAAATTGAAAAAGTAAACGTTTTTTCTGAAGCTCCGTTCCGATTCTCGATTTTAGGACGATTCCAATGGTTCCATTTACTTTGTAAACATGGAAATAAAAATTTGATTGAATTAATGGATTTCATCTGGAAAAGTATTTACCTTTAAAAGTATCTTCCGGTCTGTCACCGGGAAAAGTTATACTACCCTTGCAAAAATGTTGAACGCTCGTCTCTGTAGCTCAACAACAAGCAAGTCCTGCGTCTTGCTTTAAAAAACGATTTTCCAGCCTCTCTCTCGAGGGAACAGTCCGTTTTTCATACTCGCAGCATTACAGGCTTAATCTTGCGGAACGTCTACAGTTGCGTCGACCAGAAGTCAAAGCCGGCTAATTTGATTCCCATTTAATGCTTCGTTTCGTCCGAAGGTTGTTAGTGCCCTCGCACTACTTTGCAGCCGTGTAGCTGATTTTTTATGGGCCCGCTAATCAGCTATTTGAGTTAGTGGTAGCCGGGCGCGTATTACACTCGAACTCGGGCTTCTCAAACGCCTTCTCACGCTCTGATTGTCGAAAGGAACTCGACCTCCGTCTCCGTCGGGGAGGTTTTCTTCTCTCGTTTCTCGCAGCCGAGTTGGCCTTTGCCCTCGGGCCGATGGTATTGATAGTAGTTTACAGTAGCTCGAAAAACCTGTACATCTAGGAAGATGTATTTCCTTTATTTTTGGTTTCCTTTATACTTGTTCCCTTTATAGCAGTTTACAGTAGCTATATAAACCTGAACATCTAGGAAGATGTATTTCCTTAAATTTTTACGCCGATGGACGTTCCGGTGTAATTTTTTTAAGGGCGTAAACGTGGTTATAGTGATATAATTCTTTTCGAGTGGAATATTAGCGTCTCCGAATGGAATCGATCGCATCAAGTATCTTTATCGTGGACGCAAATCGAGCCGAATCCGAGGCTCTTGATAGAGGTGCTCGACTGTTCACAATTAAATTAAATTTTTAACCGACTTCAAAAATGAAGAAATTACTCAAATTCAATTGTTTTGTCCTCGCACAGCCAATTTTGAACTCGAAAAATTCTTTCGCTGAAATGCCAAGGAAGTCTGCCAATTGGTAACACTATTTTTCCATTTTCATAAAAATTAATTAAATATAAGGATTAATATTGGCGGCACTAAGACCAAAAATGTAAAAATATAAAATAAAGAATTTTACTTTTGAAAATTCGAAATGTTTGTTAACCTTAACAACGGGTATCTTTCAATTTGCTATCTGTCTCACCGACCGCAGCCTCTCCGTTCGGTTGAGCCATATAACAAACGGAGAAGCGACCCTCCCCGATTTGAGTCGTCCGAATATGGCTAGATTTTAATCGCGGTTTTGTGGCCACCTTTTTTTGAAATTCGGTCATATAATATCGCCGTTGTCACATATGTCACGATGGCCTATTTCTCCCTCCTCCGATGGCAGCTTCCTAATAGGTACCTTAGAAGTGAAAACGTCCTCAGCAACCTCGCGGTTTTTGTTTCGAGTTTTGACCCGTTATATATCCATCAAGAGATGGGGGAACCGGCGCTTTTTAGTGGAAGGCCTGCAACCGGACTCCTCGCCTTTAAATGTCAACCGAAGGTTTCGAAAAGTTGTCATAATATTTTGAGAATCCGACCAATCCATTTGGAAGCGATTTTTTTCCTACCACCTTGAAAAAAATTTAGGAGAAATTTATCTGAATGGCTACCACTCAGCTATTGATGAAAGATGAGTAATGAATATAAATTTCGGAACGATGCCGAAATCTAAACTTTTTTCTTGGTTACACCTAGAAGTTTAGGAGCCACGTATCACGTCGTATCGCAAAGCACGGATCACGTACTCTTGAGGTAATTGCCAGCAGGCACCATGGTAAATTGAGTTCCTTCTTGTAGGTGCATGAAAATGAGGGAGTAAAAACCATTTGGGTGTGAAGAAATTGGATGATTGAATGGGCAAGTTTTTCTGAAATTCAACCATTCCTATGCCCACCACGTTTTCTCAAATGTAGTTAAAATAAATAGGAAGGTATAAGCATTTTTGGAAAATTGTTTTTTTTTTTACAATTTTTGACGTTTGAACCGCAATGAAAACACCGCCGTTGGCATCGTTTTGTTCCATTTTCGGCCTAGTTTCACGCAAATTGTTTTACGCCCAATTCGAAACACTGTATTGAGTAAAATTATATTTTCACCTAAAACTGTCCGATGAAATGGTAATGTTTCAACTGAGAATAGGAAGGATCGAATTTCGCTAATTAATAGCGATATTATTCTAAATAAATTGCATTGCATTGGATAAGTTGCGTTCCTTGGCAGTCGGATCGGGGCGTTAGATGAATCACTCAGACAGGAGGTCACTAGATTTCTAATTAAAAGACCGCCCGAGACACCCATACCTCAGATACCCATATAGCGGTTGTTCTACATGCCAAGAACAGTGAATAATTGCAGTCGGTTAGCATTGTTGTACAGAATGAAGGCTCATCGAAATACCGATAGAAATTCAGTCCGACTTGAAGGGATCCCCGCTGCGTTTCAGCCAATCGGTTGAGATTCTTATTAGCGTTCAATTCTAATTTCAAAACTGTCAACTCGAGCCGGCCCTGGCAGGCGCCTTCCTACACGTAGACGAACGGCGCCGATGTATCGACCCGAGATGATACTGACTATTTACAACAATATTATGTTCATAACGATGTTACTATGATGTTGCTTTTATAAACATGTATTTTCTGTCCGATTCTTGCGACATTTATTCATTTTTCCGTCCGATTCATGTGACAACAATATTATGTTTATTACGATGTTACAAATATTAGGCGATTTTATAAACAGGCATTTTCTGTCCGATTCATGCGACATTAATGTAGAAATAGTTGTTTATTAACTCAACTAACTAGATGTCTTCCTTGTGGGAAAAATGTAAATTCTTTCGTGTAAAAAAACCATAATATGGTCTGTATGTATGAATATATTATATTCAACAGTGTCGCACATACAGACGAAGTCCTTAAGAGCGGTTTACGCTAATTTCCGGTTGAAATAGTAAAAACGCACCTACTGGGGTAAATCGGTAACTCACCACCGTCCGGCATTAGTCAACTTTATTTGACCCCCTGAAATTAAAACAAATTGGCACTAACTTTCGGTGTTTCGGCTGGAAACCCCATTGTCTCTACGAGACACCGCTAAAAGAAATGTATAAATAAATTTATTCGGTAGATAATTATTTCTTATTTCATCTAGGTACATTTGGGCCCAACAGCGTCTATCCCAATCTCTTGTTGTACAACAAAGCATCGCATAACATAGATAATAGGAGAATAAAAAAAATTGAAAAGAAAAATTATTTTTTAGCACGCCAGTGTGGCATAAGATTATCAGTTGGTAGTGCTAACTACTAGTTAGTTAGTTACTAACTAACTAAATAGATCTGAGTACTACTAGTTGTACTAGTAGTACTATCAAGAGGTACTAAACTCTATGGTTAATAGTTCCAAGCTTCGAAAATCGATTTTTGAGAAAATTTCATTACTCATACGCATGCCATAAGTATGACATGGTTTTTCACACTGAACTCAATGCTCCCAGTTGATCGAAACCCAAAAACCACAACTGATGAGACCAAAATTGATTTTTGACACCTCGTTCCCAATTCATAAGGTCATGTGACACAACCATAGTAATATTATGGTACTCTCTCTTATTTACTATATTATAGTACTCTGGGGCTAGAGCGGCATGTCTCGACTAGTTCTTAGTTGAGCTGGTCGTCAGAATGTGCATTTGAGGCGGCGGAGCACGCCCGGGACAACTTAAGTTGCAATCAACGTCTGAAACGGCGGTTTCATTACTTCATTTGCTCAAGCCATGTAAGTATAGGTAAAGGATGTAAAGTATAGGTACCTATCTGCCGACACAACAATAATTTTTGTCCCGCTCTGTGATGCAAGAAAATCACTTTCATTCTGTCTTCATGATGGTGAATTTTAATTGTTGATAAAGTGATAACCGGCGTTTTCCTCGTTCAGTTTCCCATTCAGACCGTAGGGTCCGCTTATAAATTGTCGCTTTCTCAGATCATGAGAGGTTTAGAGCTTTATTCATGAGACTGAAATGACTTTACACGACTAAAATGTTCGGCCAATGCTCATTGAAGCGAATGCCATCCAGCTATTTGCCAGATAACTTTATGTATAGGCTTGACGTGTTAATAACACCTCAGTGCATCTTTAATACTTCCAGCAACGGTACTGGAATTGCAGCCTCGCTATCGAAGGTCGTTTTGGGCTCCAAGTCCCTGGGCTGGATTCTCGCCTTTATCTCCCGGTCTAATCGCATATTCTAAATCATCGCCACTTGTTCAAAACTTCCCTTACAAACTGCCCGGGGGACGTAGCGAAATAAAATACGATCACATTTTAGTGCTAGCGAGGAATGAATGTTATTTTGTTCTGAATGTGAACAAGAGATAACGCGAAGAGGAATGGGTGTATCCCGCTGGTAAATTGTCCTGTTATCGCCCGACTGCCAATACGTGAATCCAGTTTCCGTAGGTCGTTCTAACTGCTACCGCTTGTAGTCGCTGGAAACGTTTCCGTATCGCGAAGCCGTAGGGAACCTCATAAAAATGGGAATAATAATTTTCATTGATATCCGTGATAATTTTCATTGATATCGTATAATAATGCATTCTGAAGGGAAATTTAGACGCTTGTATCCTGGTAAATCCTGTTTTGCTATAGGCAGGAGGAGACGCTTGTTTTATTCCTAGCGAATTATTTTCAACAATTTTTCTGACTTACCTTACACCAGTAGGTTTTGATGAATCTGTCCGATAGGAGCCTACGTCTGTAAATATGTTTCAGAATAATTATCTATCGAAATCATAAATTACCAATGCATACGGTGTAATTACGCGCAGCGTCGTCCCAGTCCCTGTACTTAACAGTTCACCAGTAATAACCGAAATCAGTCGACCAAGCCTTCGCTATCTGAAAGGATAACCAGCCATGAATCACTAGGTGTGGATCGATCCATAGATCAAGGATCAATAGATATCGCCGGCTCCCTGTCATTGTCTTGCAAACTTGTCCGTCTCCGGCGATGCACAAAAGCAATTTTTAAGGTATGCACTCGGTGCAAAACCGCGCCTTAGCAGGACATGCAAGGCCGTCTTATAAACCCGAGTTACCAACTCAAAATATGCAACTGATCGCCACACCGCATTCGCTTGTCATTATTAGTATTGCTAACTGTGCCTAGTCATGCGCCTATGTCTCTATTTGCATTTTGCCGACAGTCAAATGAAAATGGAAAAAGCCTAACGCATCCGATATCTAGCTCGATATTTTTTCAGTTTTATTGCCTACTTAGTTTTATTACCTAGTCACCTACGACGGTAAAACTAAGGAAAAATGCAATCAAGAGGATTTGCAATTCTATTAATGGTAATTGCGAGTCAATTGCTCGCATAAACTTGAGCACTTTCAAACGGCTAGAGATAGAAATATAAAATTTTCAGGATGATAAAATTGACCGGAATCAGCCCTGGTTCTTTAACTAAGCAAAGCTCACTTTTTAGGCTTCTAAAAAATTGTTGAAATCTTGAAAAAAAAATTTCCAAGATCTTATTCAACTAATTGTTAGCATTTTGAAAAAACTGTTTTTTTATTCACGAGTATTTTTCACGACTCAAGTAAAATATCCCATTTGGTTGATTTTTCATGCTGTACCCGATGAGAAATCCTCTACGTCGATAGCTTTCGCCGTTTTGGAGTTATAGTCTTTTCAGTGAGCGCCCGTATGGGGCAGACTCCGAGATTTTCTTGATTTCGTCAGATTTATTGAAGACAGCGAAGATTGTGGTAGTTTCTGCTCGAATTCTTGAGCCTTAAGCTCTTCGTCCTTTTGTTTGCCTATTTTAGAAATGTTGGAAGATTTTCAATATTATAATATTCTTGGAGCGATAGATTAGTGATGTAAAAATCGGGACGATTGTAGAGATAGACATTTTTCAGTTACTCCGATCCTCCTTTCTTACTCGACATTATTCTGTTACAGGTATGTGCCCTTGATCCTTCAGCTGAACTTGAAAATGATACAGGTAAGCACATTTTAATGTCGCTGTTCCAGCCCCATTGACGAGGAAGTCCTCCCTACGTACTATTGAATTTGAAATTGAATTTTCGGATTTTTGAGAGGCATCCACCATCATCATTGAATTGAGAATATTTCTGGGAGAATCTCCCATCTTCTTATTCGTTGGCTCACTAAAAAGAAGAAGACTCACGTTGTGTAATGGGTGTGGCAGCACTGGAAGGCAGACGTTTCGAACTGATAGTCGCTGACGCCAATCGAGTAAACTACTCCGACAACACTGACTTTCTAAACCATCCCATGATATATCCACTTGTTCGTTCGGTAGCTTTTAGGCACATGAAAGAGGGCTTATGTAAAGTACCTAGGTATTCTGTGGATACAATTTTTACATTCAACGGATGTGCGAAATATTTGATTCGAGTTGCTAAAACCCAATCGTGCTTGGATGAAAGATATTACTCAACATTTTGTTTACCTACGTAATACAACATTTTCTAAAGGTAACCTCATCATGATGTATAAAGCATTTCGAGTGTAAAACCTCGTGAGTCTCAATTTTTGATAAAATAAGGATTTGAGCCGTAGATCCATCAAGTGAAGCCGAATTCCTCCGTTTTCGTCTCATTTCTTCTCTGTGGCCATGTGCAATAACCTTTAAGTCAGAACCTTCCAGGGGTGTTGCAAAAACTAGCACGTTTTTTAGGTACCCAGGCAAATTTCTGAATTTGGACTTACAAGGTTTCACTTTTACCATCGATTTTCAATAAAGTTGTTTTTGGTGGTTTTCTATTTTGCTAGAGTTAATGACAGAAACTCAAATGCGAATCCATTGTCCGATTGCTGAATTTTCGTGTTCTTTATTGGTAAATTCTATTATAGTTTTACTATACAACAATTTTATTACATTCTAGGCATTTTTTATAAAATATCGTTTAAATCCAGATTTCCTAAAATAAGTAAAGTATCCTGATAACCTTTCACATAACTATATATTAATTCTCGAACTTTATTATAAGTACCAGATAGTACGTACCTCAGAAACATTCGGGGCATGTATACGTGATATTTTACGCTCTTTTTTTTATTTTTCTGGATAAAGCACGCCTTTTGGCATTTATAAGGCCTATCATTCCGAACTACCTCAGAAACCACCGAGGCATATGCATAAATCTTCATGTCGTTGAATTTTTTTCTAGGAAAGATAGGACAAATAAGACAGCAAATGCCAATTGAATACTGAGTTGAGGGTAGAACCAGAAAAAAGAGATTTGTTATTCTTTATTCCAATAATTACTCCAATAATTCAAGGTCCTGAGGATGATGGGCTTGGGATACGGATTGAATTGGAATAATAAACAATCGACAATCACACATTGCTCAATGTTGATGAGGCCAAGTTGCATGAGAAGAATTCAAAAACATTTCTATACCTAATTGAATTTAAATATAAGATTTTTGCTCTAGGTCGTACTCAGGTGATGAGTGGCGATGAATGAAGAATGACACAATAGGAATAATATTCTGTTCCAAACATGGACCTAGTAAAACTCTTCAAAGCTTTATTGTCGAGCATACATGCAATTTCACATTACAGTTGAACAGATTTAGCAATCGTACAGCAAACGTTATGTTTAAATGAATAACTGAGTAACTCCAAAGAAATAATTGCTCTCACGTTATGAATAGGTAATTTACTGCTAACAGACCAACACCTAACGGCCATCGAATCTGAAATTTATGGGCCTGGTGGGCTGTTTTATTGTTTCTTCCCAAACTGTTGAACCAGTCGATCACGGATGCTGGTGATAATAAACCTTGAGCCGGTGATGAATGATTTGAGTGTAGGCAGCTGATAATTACTGTGCATCACAGCCGAACTCAACGGCGAGCGTTAGAAATCAATTTGTCACCCAGTAACGAGAAGAATTTTTATTTTCGAGCTCGACTTTTTGAGCATGAATGTGAATCATTCTTCTAGTTTTTATTCCAAGTTACAACAACAACAAAAAAAGGTGGAATCCACTGCCCATTAGTAGTAGATAGTCCTCAATAAATCTATTCTCTATAAATCTATGTAAAATAATCAAGATTCGAAAATCCAAAACTTGAATTGCGTAATTCACATCTTCAACACACGTTAAGAAAACGTGTGCATATTAACAGACTTGAATCTACCAACTGAAAAACGGTCTCATAACTCACTTTGCACATTTTGACCCAACAAACACTTTCATTTGGTCAGTACATCTTCGTTCAAAGACCAGAAATGCAATTTTCGAGCTGATGTATGGGTAGGGATTAACGGTATGAGTTACCAGCGCGAGCCTCATGAACCGACATCTGAGAGACCTGAAACAGTTCGGACCCGAGCCTGAGCTTCTGTGAAACTGGACCGTAAGGAGAGCCTAGGATACTGCGCGAGAGATTGGTCACCTTGGATCGCCATCTTCGTTTTTCAAAAATCACCTACGCTATCTAACCGAAAACGCTAAGATCAAGACAAAAGACAATTACGAAGGAGCAAGTAAGGTTTTTGCACCATTTTTGAAAACAGCGAATATTATTGCCAATTCGGATTCTCATGCTACACCCTTTGAAACCTAAGTTCCTAGGAGTGTTAGAAATTTCATTTTTCAATTTCATTCTTTTTCGACAATTATTTCATTTGGATAAAAAACTTCCCATAAGCTTCATATTTTGAGAACCAGTTGTGCTTAGCACACAATACTTCCATATTTTGAAACGTAAAAATATGACACAATTTGATCATATTTCGACTACTTTTGAGGGTGTTTAGGCCAAGAAATCAAAAAACTCGCCTAAAATAAAAATACGCCGGGTATACGGAACATAAAAAATGTCCACAATGTGGATATGTCATATTCATATTCATATGTGGAATATGTCATATTCCTCAAGCTAAAACAAAGATTTTACGATCAAGAACGCTCAAATCAGTTCATTTTTGTGGCAGAAAAAAATTAAATGGAAAACACTAAAAATGTAAATGTATCGGAAGTACCTACTGCGAGTTTTTCAATCTCCGATTAAACAGGGTGTTATGTCTTGCCAAAACAAACATTTCAGTTCAAGAAATCTGAAAAAATTTGAGAATTAAGGGAGCTATGGCCATTTTATTAAATGACTACAGACGGACGCACAGACGCTTGTTCGGGAAATGATTCCGTGTAAATGTGTATGGGTAAAGGTTTTTTCTGAAGCTCCGTTCCGATCCTCGATTTTAGGACGATTCCAATACTTCCTTGTAAATGTAAGGACCAAAAATGCACCTGTAAAATAATCTCATATTCAGAGGAGACCCACAGTTAAATTATTGTTTTTTTTTTGTGCGTCAAAGCCTCAAAATCTTGGTTCGGTTTCGAGCTGTTGCTGGTTATTTCATTCTCCGCAGTCAAAACTCAAGATAACCCGAAATTTATTGAAAATCTTCAAAAATTGATATTCTACGGTGAAATACGTTTTGTTACCCCTTGTTTCAATATACCTAGGTAACGTAAAATTTTCACTCCCTTATCCATCAGTTAATCCCTCGTTCGTTATCTTCCTCCGAGATTTTCTCGTTTGCCGGCGTGTCTAACCGGCCGAATTCTCTCACCAACAGCAGAGAGGCCAAAGTGTTGAGGCCAAGGGCGTGGAGTCTCCTGGGCGTATCCGCGGATAACGTTATTGTCTCTCAAGGCGCCTCTTCCGTTGCCCGTTCGCCTTCTTCAACCTCATTTCCGCCGCGAACCTTGAGGCCGTCCTTAGCCGGGGATCCGCCACCGGAAAATTACCAAGCGTTGAAAATCGGTATCGATACGTGGAAATGGCGGTCTGCGTAAATCACCGGCTTGTCACGCGTTTCCGCTCACGACCGACCGTGATAAAAACCGCCGGTGCGTAGATAACACACGATACTTCCATACGCACGGTTTTGAACCGCAGGCATTTGATTTTGACTAATTTGGTGGCTGCAGTGATCAAAAATGTCCAAGAGAGAAAATCGAAAAAACAGTTTTTTCAACCACGATGATTGCACGTGCATTTCAAAATTATTGCCATCATTTTGGTGTCAGCCGATTTTGAGGTGGCCAAAATCCCAAAAAGCAATAATTGTTGAATGTACAAATTGAACAGTGGTGCAACCTACATACCTTATTATCTGTAATGTCTATAGACATGATGCCAATTTTTGTGACAATTGTTGAATTTTCATTATTTCGTCACTTAAGTTCTAACACCGCCTAACTCAATTTTTGGCGAAAATGAGTTGGACACACCAATTGATAGATTTTTCAATAGCCGATATCATGGTAAAACTGCCAAGGAGATTGAACCAACCAGTGAAGAAGGAGATGGAGAAGAAACAACACCGCTCAATGTATTTCCATGTTGAAATAATTAGTTTTTTGTTCCTCCTGAAAACTTGGAAAAATTGAGTTAGGTGGTGTTAGAACTTAAGTGACGATTTATGGACTGTCGGGTGTACAATTCCCAAGATACATTAATTCATAGAAAACATTCCTATTATAAAATTTAATTATAAGAGCGTAAGGCATTTTGCCATCTTGATTTTCTTTTCATTTGACGAATTTTCAAAAAAAAAAAATTTCCGGAAAAAAATACGACATTTTGTAGGGATTTTCTCGATACTAGCGATTGCATTTCGGAGGCAAAGTTTCGCGAAATAGAGACCATTAAACGCGATCAGTATCCGCCGATAAGTTCTTCCGATCGTTGGACCTTACGATCCCGTTCGCCACGTTCTTCATCCGCTACCGTTCGTCTCTTTCGCTCCCTGAGATCGATTTGGTTGTCAAAGGTCGCCTTTATCGGCTACCTGTCATCTTCAATTTGAAGACGAGTGAATAAAATGAATTTTAGCACGTTTATACCGAAAAAATGGATAAGCCTATCTACTACAAAAATATGGAATTTTTAAATTTGAATAGTAAGTAGACAGCTATTATTTTGGTAATTAAAATTTATTTTCCTATTCTTTTCCTAATAAAGTAAAGTTTATTTTCGTTATTAGAAATTCTTAATTCTATTACCGGCTTATTCTGCGCCTAAATTAATAGTACTACTATTTTTAGTCCTAAATCAATAGTCCTACTACCAAGATATTTCCTGAATTATCTTACTCGACAAAATGGGACAAACAACAGTTCAATTGGATAAATTGAGTTAAATGGACTTCTGTAGGTGTATTCAATTAAAAAAACATATTAAAACCTATCCAAATTTCATAGGATCACAGAATTGATTTTTAGGAAAAATTTCTAGTGAATTTCATCTTTTTTCGATTTTGGAAAAATAGTTGGAAAATTGTAGAAAAATCGCTTGTTCATTGCGTACTATTATAACGCCTCAGCTTAATTTTTATACATGGAAGATCTTTTTATTTTCATTGTGGTCAAAGGCCGGTGACTTAAATGATCATAATGAGAAAATTTAGCGTCTCATTGCCGGTTTATTGACGAAATTTATCAATTCGATATCCGAAGAAGCTTTAGATAAACATTTCCAATGAGATTTTTGCAATAAAATTTATCAAAATTTTTACAATCAAAATTTATTCGATGTAAATTTACATTAAGTATTTATACCACCGTGCCACGGTGACCGTGGTGAATTTTATCTGAAGCTTCCCTGGATATCGGGTTGATAAATTTTGTCAATAAACCGAGCCTCAAACTAATAAGGTTCATTTACGACCATACAAACCACAAAATCAGTCCGGAACTAATGAAAATCTTTATTTCGCAATTCTGACATACTTTTTTCTACCAGCCGCCATCGCACCGATAAATAATCGAATATCGAAAAAAACACAACAATCGATTACGCCCATCGATCACCGGAGTCCCATTCATGAAGGGCGGTCTACCGCCGAGAAGTTCCCCAGCCTCGGCCGGGCCGCAGTGAAGGGAGAGTTCCCACGGTCTCGGCCGCCGAGAGCCGAAGCGCCGACTGGCGAGAGAAAGTGAAGTGAAGCTGAGCACTAATGACACCATGACCATCTCTTGCTCAACATGCAAATAGTGGCCGCGGGGCGCCGTTGACAGTGATGTCACCCTCGACCCCGCAGCACCGGGACACTCCTATCGAGTACGATCCGCCTACGCATTTTGGACATTGACTATTTTCCGCCAAATGTGTCTTCGTGATACCTATGTAAATTCTTTATTTTATCCCTGCAAAATTCTTTTTCTCGCGCCGAAAATCCCTACTATTTTTTCCGGAAATTATTTTGGGAGGTCATTTTATTTTTTATCGTAAGTATTATTTCGCCACCTGGAAAACGGAAATTTTCAGGTCCTAACAAATTTAGTTTCATGACCTCATAAAAATAATGTCACTCAAACACCCAAAGCAATTGGTCAAAATACCCAATATTCCTTATTTAGTGGTCAGTTAGGCAAACCCGAAAAACAGGTACTTCTAGCAGAAAAATAAATAAAATGCAAATGTCCATAAAAAATTTGTAAGCTTGGCAACATTCTAAAAAATGTCATATTATATCACTCAATATTAAATACCAGCCCCAAAAAAATTTTCCATCCCTGAATAGGCCCGGAGAGGCGACAGCACTAGGAAGAAAAAAGAATACCTATCTGAGTACAATGGGCAACCATTCTCACCCTCACCTCAACAATGAAAAAAAATTTCAGATTGCTTTTCCAATAACAATTAATGACGTTTAGAACCAGAGGAAACGGAGAAAAGCGAATAATAGACTTAATATTCTCAAAATCTGAAAAAATCCACGATATTTTGATAGATTTTATATAAAAATATACAGCAATTTGAAATGAACAACAGTGGAAATTTTTTGAACAATATATTTTTTCAAAAGAACCGAGTAACTAAAGAGCAGTAGCAAAAATAAGTTATCATTTACTAGTATTTTATCATCGACAATTTTTCGCGGCCCCCAACGAACACCGACGAAGATCCCTCGTCATGACATTTCGCGGGAGGGCGGAGGCGTGCGCTCCGGCGGAAGACCGTGGGAAAACAAAAGATCATGACGGCCGATCCGCGGGGTTCGGCCGGGGATTCGGAATCAGAAGGCGCCCTCGGCCGGGGATGGGCTAATCCGATCTCCCTCCAGAGCGGCCCTGAGCTGGAGCACCACCCCCGATCCGCGGGGCTCCAATTGCGTCACTTAGTTCCCATAGCTCGACTCATAAGCTGGACTTCCTATGCCCTTCATGGTTCCGAGGATGACCACGGCTTTTTTTCAAATGTAATTTTTTGTACGAATAATTTTCTAATTTTTATTTAAACAAATAAAATTACATCCCGATAACTTGGCGTATTTTTATTTTAGACGAGTTTTAAAATTTGCTTAGTGTGTTTTTTGATGTTTTTTATCTGAACACCCTCAAAAGTAGTCAAAATATGATCAAATTGGGTCAAACTTTTACGTTTCGAAATATGGAAGTATTGCGTGTTATCAACGCACCACTGGTTTTAGATCACGAACTTGGGAAAAAATGGAAAAAAGGTAATTTCGGAAAACATGGATTAGACCGGTTTTGAAACCACACGCCTCAATTTATCCTTCGAAATAGCTATGGGTTTTCCGTAATAAAAAATGGGCCTACTTAAACGGATACTGATACTACAACTCAATCTGCAACTGAATTGAAGTCGAGTTGAGCATAAAACTCAAACTGGATCTCATACATATACTACCTACTCAAACTTATACTAGCCCAAACTGAAACATAGACTCAAACTTATACAAAAACTCAAGCCGAAACTCGAACTGAATCTCAAACTCAAAGTAAAACTGAAACTCAAAGTGAAACTGAAACTGAAATTCACACTCAAACTGAAATTCAAACTCGAAGTGAGTTTCAACTAAAACTAAAACTCAAACTGAAACACAAACTCAAACTCAACTTCGAACTGAAACTCAAACCGAAACTCGAACTGAAACTCAAATTTAATCTCAAAGTTAAACTAGAACTCAAAGTCAAACCGAAATTCAAACTCGAACTGAGTCTCAAACTATAACTCAAAGTGAAACACACAAACCTCAAACTCAGCTTCGAATTGAACTGTTCGAAACTCGAACTGAAACTGAAACTCAAACTGAATCAAAAACTGAAACTCAAATTGAATCTCAAAGTCAAACTCAAACTCGAACTGAACTCAAAGTTTCACTTCTATGAATAGAATTTAAGTTTGAGTCCCAGTTTTGAGTTTCACTTTGAGTTTTAGTTCCTGTTCGAGTTGCAGTTTGATATTCAGCTTGAGTTTGAAATCGAGTAGCGGCATCAGTTTGAGTTTGAATTTCCGTCCCAGTTTGAGCTTTGTATTGATTGAGTTTCCAATTCGTGTTTCAGTTTGTCTCGGATTGGGAATGAGGTTCTTCGAAATGAATTTCGTACTCCTATGGACCCCATTCCAAATCGGGTGCCAATCTCAGTTTCAGTTAGAGTATCATTATCAGTTCAGTTTGTGTAGCAATATTAATTTGAGTTAGAGGTTTGATTTTAGGTGTGGTTCATTGTTGTAGGCACATGTCATTACATGCCATACATGCCAAACATCGAACAATTTCTTTCAACTTAAGTCCGTGAAATCAATTTCGGAGCTCCAGCATACCTGTCCTGTTGTACCACTCAAGCGGGAGACAACATCGCGAAATTATTTTCGGCCGACGACAGTTTTCATCTTTTTTTTCCATCACATTTTGCTCCAGTTCCATATTTGGTTTTCATGTAATAAGCGCCTCGGCCAAAATTTCATTCAAAAGCTGTCGCATGCAGGGCGATGAATAATGCCGGGCGGCTGTCGTCGGAAAAACGAACAGTCGGCGTAGGCGTTTTTACAAGTACGGACGTGTTAGCGGTCGTGTCACCCGGGCGATTGTACGAATAAAATTAGGCGGATTCGACGCGTCGACAAGTTACGACCTGCAGTGGCCGCATATTATCACGCGTCGCCCCCTTTTTTCCGATCGTTGCATTTCGGCCGCCGAGGGTGGGGTCTCCTTAAAAGTGCATCGTGATTCAATTATAAGGCCGTGAATTATTCATGCCGAAAAAACCTCAGCGGATCGCCCGTTCCAAAGTTGGCCGTATAATTCGCTCCCGGCCCGAGAACCAGTATTTATAAATTATTACATTATGATGTTACCTCGGCGGATTATCCGTCTCGAATATCTTGCTAACTTTAAGTACACTTTTTACCAATGGCCGATATTCGTTTATAATTGAAGAGTTTTCATGATTCGCGGTTTTAACATCTACTATTTATGCCAACTTACCCAAATATGAAAACACGCTTGTACGCATGACGATTTAACCGGTCTTGCGATTTGTTCGAAACGAGATAATAACCCGACATTGCGTACAGTGTGAAAAGAATGCGCGAATAGCAGGAACGGGTAGCCGCGTCGTCTGGCTCGGCTGATCATCGGCTCCGATAACCTTTAGCTCGACTTGAGCGCCCACCTTGCAGGATTTCGCTCGTCTCTCGGCTCGGCAAATTTCAATTTAATTGATCCAATTAGCCGGCTCGGTTACCTGCGAATGCGGCAGCTGCTCGGGGTGGCCTCTCGCCGTATTCATTTTTCAATCCGATGCCCCGCTCGTACTGCATTCTCTTGCTGCGTTCGATTTATTTTATTCCTCAGAATTATGAAAAGCGTGTTATTTGCATATAATTCCAGCTAGAAGCAGGAAATAATGAGGGTTGGATTTTTACTTCCGTTTCCAGAGTAAATACAGTACTCAAGAATCACTTCCCGAACAAGTGTGGGTGTGCCCGTCTGTAGCCATTTACAAAAATTGCCATAGCTCCCTCAATTCTCAACCTTTTTCCAAATTTCTTGCACTGAAATGTTTGTCTAGGCAAGGCCTAACATCATGTTTAATCGGAATTTGAATAACTTACAGTACCTACTTCCGATATATCGCCGGTCCCACAGCAACACCCCGTATCGTCATTTTGGTCACTTTTCAGGAAAGCCAAAACCATGGTTGTCAAGGATGGATAAAACTTTAAAAAATACGATAAAAGCAGGCTATTAAAATCGCTCTTGCGGTAAAATTTGGAGCACATGCGAGGCCACATCGTCTGAAACGGTAAACGATGCCAAATAGCTGAAAGTACAGCTCGTTACCGACACAATGACGATACAGGTTGTTATCTAATACGTGAATTGCGCACATCCTATTGGGATTGAGATGGAACTTCAAATTTTATTGAATCCGTGCTGGAGAGAGCTTTACAAAAATTTTTACAATTTTTACAACAAGCTTTACAATTTTTTGCAAAAATTGTAAAAAAACAATTTTTACAATTTTTACAACAAGCTTTACAATTTTTACAACAAGCTTTACAATTTTTTGCAAAAATTAAGATACGGGGTGTTGCTGTGGGACCGGCGATATTTGCATTTTTAGTGTTTTCTACTTTATTTTTTCCGGCCATAAAAATGATCCGATTTGAGCGTTCTTGGCATTATAATCTTTGTTTTACCTTGCAAAATATGTGCATATTTTTTATACTCCGATAATTTGGCGTATTTTTATTTTGGGGAATTTTAAAATTTGTTTAGTGAGTGGAGCATTTTGAATGATCGTCATATCGTGACTCAAGTTCTAACACCACCTAACTCAATTTCCCAAGTATTCAGGAGGTACAAAAACTAATTATTTCAACGTGGAAGTACATTAGGCGGTGTTGTTTCTTCTCCATCTCCTTCTTCACTGGTTGGTTCAATCCCCTTGGCAGTAATACCATGATAATATCATAATAATATAATAGCTGATATTATCAGCTATTGAAAAATCTATCGATTGGTGTGTCCAACTCATTTTCGCCAAAAATTGAGTTAGGCGGTGTTAGAACTTAAGTGACGATATTGAAAATTTCTTGGAAATGAGTTAATGCAAGCGTCCATGGATGAATATAGCACATTGTTATTACCATGAACCGGCCCATTGTTATTACCTTCTCCTAAGCAGACTGTACTGTTCCTGAAAAATTCTCAATGGTCAGTCCAATCGAAGTAAATCGCACCCACCTGAACAAAATCCCGCAATAAATTTTGTTTCGCATTGGCGGTAGGTACAACATATTAATGTTGCTGGTACCGGGTATAGAAAACCGGTCTTTGGTCCGTCTAATGAAGGCATGTAGCGATCAGAGATGCGTAATTGCTGCAGACAGCAACCTACTAGGATAGGGTGAATAATTCACCCGTATAATAATATATATAATTCCCGTATAATTATTATACGGGAGTCAGTACTCCTTTTTCCGATCAGATCCGATCAGAGATGCGTAATTGCTGCAGACAGCAACCTACTAGGATAGGGTGAATAATTCACCCGTATAATAATATATATAATTCCCGTATAATTATTATACGGGAGTCAGTACTCCTTTTTCCGATCAGATCGGCTCCCACGCCACCGACGCCACGCGTGGGGACCTTGAGGAGTCGGTGAGTAGGTCTCTCGTCCAAGGGCTCCCCCACTCGCCAGTTCGGAACCCGACTCGTACACCCTCGCCAGTCGTGAGGTCGTTAGACTCCGATGACTAACGGACGACGATCGTCGGTGCAGAACTTCAGGGCCCTAGGGTCAGTGAATCGTGGAATTGGCACGACTTTCGATCACATCCGATTCTGATGAGTGATGATGGGAAACTGCCGGCAGGAAGAACGCCGGGCGGGAAAATGGTGTACACGATGTACCAGGACATAAATCTGTTAGTGTATTAGTGTACAGTACACCAGTAGAACACTCCGAGTCGGGGTAACCTCATAGGGGTTGCCGTACTTTACCCTCCAGCTTTGTTATTACGATAATTCTAGAATGTTCAATGAAAAAACAGGTACTGTCAGGGTGAAACACGAGAAAAGTGAAAGGGTTGTTTTTATTCCGTATTTCTACTCAAACCAACAGCCAAAAATAGGCATTCGAGCAACTTGTTGACTAGGTACCCACTCAAATTTGGTCAATTTTGGAGTTTAGGTGCAAAAGCCTTCAAGGGATCCCACAAGCTCAAGAAATTCAAAAAGGGTTAAGTCCCCTCTTTTTCCCAAAAACGTGAAAAGTTGGGAAAACGTAGTAAGTAATCAATAAATCTGGGGCTAGCTAAGAGATCATGTTTTCTAAAATTCCGAAAACAATTTCCTATCCTATCGTAAATCAAGAGTGAAATACGGGATAAATCCTCCCAAAATAATGACCCCGCGGCATCACCTTCGAACAGTTAAGTAAAAAATTATCTAGCAAAAGTTGAAATTTTTTGAAAATTGTTACTACATTTTTGGCTGTAGCACCTACTTAATCCTAAAAATATGAAAAAATAGTGGTACTAAACGGCAGACTTCCCCGACATTGCAGTAAAAGGATTTTTCAAATCGGTTCAAAATTAACAGCGTGAGGTCAAAACAAACATAACAAAAAAGCGCAAAAAAAAGCATGTTGTTTTTCAAGTGCTGAATCTCCTGAATATTTTAGAATCTTAAAACATGATAGAAACACGTTAACTCTTACAGACCTGTTAAATTAACGATCAACTTCTTAAGACAATAATGCCTCGTGAATATTTTACCGAACAGGAGCTGACACTTTGTGGATGCCGCGCCCACAGCGTTTTAGCTTGTTTCATTTTTTAGCCAGTAGCTTTGAAACGGCGTATTTCACAAAAGGTCAGCGAGCTTACGTATTAGTAGGTATAATATTTATGTCGCCCTCACTCCAGGGCTGGTGTTAGACGTGTGGGCGTCGTTCAGCATAGGGCGAGTTGTTGGTCCGGTCTACAAAAATCAACACAAGTCTGTAGAACTGTCGTGCCTAAGCTGAGTTCGGTCGTAATTATCTAATCTGGCTCTTCCTCCTCATCCTGTGCCTGGTCACTGCATATGGAGCCTAGGTCTGCTGCCTTGTCTGCTCTTGTTAGCACGTCGTCGCCTCTGTCGTTCGGCCGCCCGCGTTCACTTCATCAGACCTTCTTTTGACTTATGTTCCTCTTCTAATCTCCCTCTTATGGTGTAAAATGATTTTTACTTCAACATTTACAGAATAAATAGAAGTATTGCAATCCTCCAGAAATCGAGAATCGGGACAGAGCATCTGAAAAACTACTCAGAATCACTTCCCGAACACCTTCTGTAGCCGTCTGTGGCCATAATATGACAATTTTGTATATTATACAAAAATGGGCATAGCTCCCTCAATTCTCAATCTTTTTTAAAATTTCTTGATCTGAAATGTTTGGCTCGGTAAGGCATAACACCCTGTTAAATCGGAATTTGAATACGCATTTGCATTATTAGTGTTTTCTATTGTATTTTTTTTTTGCCACAAAAATGAACCGATTCGAGCGATATTGGTCTTAAAATCTTGGTTTTACCCTGCAGACTGTGTGGATATTTTTCTATATTTTGATAACTTGACGTATTCTGATTTTAGGCGAGTTTTGAAATGTGCATTGTGAGTTTTTTTATATTTTTGACCTAAACACCCTAACAAGCAGTCAAAAAACGATTAAATTGTGTCACAATTTTTCTTTACAAAATATGGAAGTATTGAGTGTTATCGACGCACCAATGGCTTTTTTATTCGGAACATTAAATAAAAACTACATCCAAAGTGCTACTCTATATGAAATGTATTAAAATTGCACTCTTATAAACCTGCAAGACGACATTTTAATTGTACAAGTGATTTACAGCCATTGGAGCATATATAACACACTTTACTTCCATATTTTGATATGTTTATGTTTGACACAATTTGATAATTTGACTACTTTTGAGGGTGTTCGGTCAAAAATATCAAATAACTCACTTTTTTTTTAACTCGCCCAAAATCAGAATACGTCAAGGTCGGTACCTGGATATAAAAAACACAGTTATTCTGCAAGGTAAAACAAAGATTTTAAGACCAAGGTCCACAGAATGATAATATCTGATACGCACCATAACAATTCCCCAGTCCGATATAACCAAATTTGAATGCTATTGCGCTCGCCTCGAGGGTAATAAATTATTTTCCGAATTGGAGGTGAAATATGTAAAGTTGGGCTGGAAATTCCCCACTACTCGGCAAAATAATCGATTATTGGGTCTCGAAAAACCGACGCATACTGAATCGATCGCTACATTATTTTCGGATCCCTGCATCGCGATCAGCCTAAAACCCGAGGCTCATCGATCCTCAGATGAATCAGATAGGTTATACTTGTTAGGACAAGATCGAACAGGACCCCAAACGGAGATGCGATAATGCGTCTTGTAGACAACCTCGATGGCCCTCCTGTCCGGAGAAGGAAAGCAGTTTTTGAGTCTCTTCTCTCTTTTAAATCGAATCGGAAGATCACAAGGGGGAGGCTATTAGTCACAAGAAGACAACAGTCGATCCCGGTTTCCCTGCTTATCGTCGGACAATCGTCGCTCGCCGGATTGTCTGGAACATCGACCGGCCTTCCGAGGTATCCGGGCGACCTACCCCCTCTTTTTGGATACCTGTTTCCATCGGATTGTCCTACATTACTGGCATTATTAATGCTGCCTCCCGAATCTTCGAGTAACTGAACCGTCTCTCGTTCCCCATGTTGAGAATAATTTATCGGAAAGTGACGGCATTTTATTTCATAAAGTTCTTTCTCCACGCAGACGTATAGGTCTTTCACGACAAAAATAAGAAGAGATTCTTGAGCAGAATAATATTTTGTTTTATGATCAGTAAACTTCTTTATTAAGGGCCGTTCATTTTTTACTTACTGATCAAAGAGGTGTCAGCTTATGGCTTAGCGGCGTTTTGCGACGGCGTGACTTTTTTAACTTCTTTTTATAACGAGAATTCCTGTGCACAGATGAGTAATACACACATTTTAGGGTCGATCGTCTACCTTAAGTGTACATGTCAATCATTCCATGATTATAGCTTAACTCTTCAGAGTAGAACATCCGTTTAAAGCTCGTATCACAAGTCAGACCTTTCCCTTCCCAATCCCACAGACCGCCTGGACGACCGATTCTTTGGTAATTTCGAAGTGAAAATTAATTGGTAATTTCTGCAAGAAGTAAGGTTCCATAGATGAATGATAACAAATATTGATACCGGTGCGACAAATTGAACATATCCATACGATCAGAGAATAATGTTTTTGTGTCTGTCCGTGTGATAAGGAGGGGAACGGTCTGACGTGCGAAGCCTGCCTGGAAATTTCGAATTTCGTGGCACTCGATTGCGTGGAAGACTCGATAATCGAATAAAATATTTTCACAATTCATGTCTCGAACATGTCTCAAATGATTTTTTGATGCACAATAAAAATGCAACTTTGAGGAAGCAGAAGCGAAGTAAAACGCTTAGGACTGGAAGACGGCGCCCCAACGCCTTTACTGACCTGAACAATCAAGACGCACAGGCACAATCAAACAACAAGAACAACTCCACGACTTCACAGAAACACGACCACAATACTATTCTAGTGAAGCAGATCCCACCGATTATCCCTTATGTAACAATAAAATTTCACTCTTTCAAAAATAAATAAAAAAGACTCAACCGAACGGAAATTCAGTAAATGCCTGGGACGGTAAATATTGAGTCGGGACGACGCAATATTGCATCAGCCTTGAAGACGAGTCTGTTTTTAAAGCATCTTCATCCACCGGTCTGGGCCACCTCTTGCACAATTAGGTACGACCCATCCCAGGCCCGGGGCCAACTGAGCCATAACCGCCTTTGCCCGAGTACCAATACCTACGTGGGTACGGGATGGGTCGCCAAAACAAATCGGCCTCCGATATACGATTTTCTGTTTGGGGTTCTGGTGGTTTCGTCATAACTAATTTTAATATTCCTTATGTAAACCAAACTGGTCGCCGTCGGTGTCGTCTCCCACGGGTCTTCGAATATTCGAAGCTTATTCGCCGGGTATATCCCGACGACGGATTATACCTACTGTGTACAGCTGGAATATGGATGGTAGGCTATTTGTTGCTTACCCCACTTCCACTTCAACGTGACCAAAAACGTTTCTTCAAGTCCCAAAAAAATCAATTTTTGTCGAAATATGGTAAGAGTTATTTCAAGAAGGTCAACAACAGTTATAACATAAATGCAAGAGATAAATAGGAAGAATAATTCCACAATACGTAAATTATAGTGGCATCTATAGGTAGGTACATTGTTCATCATTGTGCTGAAAAAACTAAAGATCCATTAGTAGAAAACGCCAGGAAAAATGTAATATTTAATTGTAAATTTTGAAGTCGAAACATTACCTGATGGGAATTTCAACGACCGATATTTTTCCTGTATTAGTTTTTGCTAAAAAATGAAATGTTAACAATAAATTCATCTCTAAATGAGTTATTGGCAATCGGTTTTTAGGGATAAACGGAATAATTATTATTAAGACTTTCAAGGATTCAAACGAGACCAGAAAAGTCAAAATCGTTCAGATGAAACCCTCAAGACCGGCCAAAAAATGAATGAAACTGCAATCATCGATTAGAGAAAAGTAAAATATAAAGGAAAACAATGACATATTTTCTAAAATTCCGGCGGAAAACACGCTTTTCTACGGTAGGTCGTGGGAGAAAACCTGGAAAAATACCCCTAAAACTCCGAACCCGTGACATTACCTTCATAACTTACCAATACTGGACCAATTTTACATTACCTTCAAATCGTACCAAATCTGGATGTTTTAACGAAATTTCCACAGCTCTTCATACATAGAGTTTTTTACATAGGTACTTAAGAGAGCTATTTAAGATTAGGGGTTAAAACTCCACCACTCTGGGCCGTGAAATTCATCGTAGAAAATACAGGCCGTTCTGTTTCTTGGTACAGGCCAAGTAAAAATGAAAAGGATCCAGAGCGAGAAACGGGGACTTGCAGGGTTGAGATGAGACTGACTCTTGAAGATAACGATCAAGGCACCTGCCGCGGCGTCAAGGCTGGGCGGCGCGCGCCGTTTGCGTCCTCAGGAAACCGTGTCGGGTTACACGGGAGGTAAAGTACGTCCGGACGAGGGATCGGTGGACCGTTTAAACTTCGGAGATTACCATCTTTCCAATGGAAGAGCGGAAAAATCGTCGTGGAAAAGCCACCGTGGACAGCGATACGATCAGTCTTTGCGTGAAACGGGTTGAACCTTGGAACAAAAAGGGCTGGAGTTCGGTTTACGAACTGAATTAGGGTATTGTGACGGTTAGAAGAAGGGAGTAATTACGAAAAGTAAATGTAAACTGTGATTGTAGGTATATAAAACCGGTTAGATGGTTTAAAAATAGTTTTACCTCAACTCCCAGAATCTGGGTGCCAGAACAAAAACTTGATGAGATTACTCTTATCATCGGGCACACTCAGGGCTATATTAGTCCTATAATAGCAGGACTATAGGAATATAGCTATAATAGCAGTAGTACCTTCCTCAAATTTCAACCAATTAATGATCTGCGGTCAAAAGAATGATGTAATGAAAAATAATAATGTCTTGTTCTACAGTCGGCTGTTGAATTTTTTCGCCCATTAACTACCAGCAAAATACAAAAAATAAACAATAATATTTTTGCCAATAAAATTATAAGGTAAACTTTTTTCTAGGCGGACGTGGGGGCTTCAATTTGAGGCACTCATCCATATGGATGATTAATAACGTATACTATACCTACCATCGTAATGGGGATGTTTCAATATAATCGCCCATAGACCACACAGTACCGTATGAGAATTACGCAACAAAACATATTATGCAGAGCCGTTATGTTGTTGATTATTTTTTATATTATAAAAAATTTCATATTTTATAAAAAATTTCATATTTTATAAAAAATTTCATATTTTATAAAAAATTTCATATTTTATAAAAAATTTCATATTTTATAAAAAATTTCATATTTTATAAAAAATTTCATATTTTATAAAAAATTGCAATTTTATAAAAAATTTCAAATTTTAAAAAAATTTAATATTTTTTAAAAAATTTTATATTTCATAAAAAATTTTATAGGTATTTAATAAAAAATTTCATATTTTATAAAAAATTTCATATTTTTTAAAAAATTTCATATTTTATAAAAAATTTCATATTTTATAAAAAATTTCATATTTTATAAAAAATTTCATATTTTATAAAAAAATTCATATTTTATAAAAATTTCATATTTTATAAAAAATTTCATATTTTATAAAAAAATTCATATTATACTTCGGCATCCAATCCTCAATATCAGATAACAAAGTAGTACCGGTTCTACGCCAATTAGTGCAGTTTTTAGAGATGTGTCATGATCATGTGATGACATGATCATAAAAAACAAAATGTTCCCAACGTAGTTCCTTCGTTGCCGCTAGGGCACTCGAGTACCTTCTTCCCCTGGCGGCCCTGCTTGTAGCCTTCCGCGATGGTTGTCATTCGGTTTTTCTGCACCAACTAGTGCTATTACGCGTGTCGCAATTTTGTGAAAAATCAATCAGAAATCCCCAAATTTTGCGGATTTTCTTCATATTCGAAGTTAAAAACTTACAAATTAACGATTCGCGAGTGAATAACAACAAGCTGCTGGGAAATTCTCTAGTTTTGCCCTCGCGAGCCGACTCTTGGCTCGAGGGGACTGGCGGTCTGTTGACGAGTTCATTGCATTGTTTATCCTATTGAATCCAGCAAATCTGTAAGTATTGATCATTTTGATTATTGTTTTTACCCTTTATTTTACCCAAGTACGTAGATTCTACAGCGTTGGGCGGAAAACGCCCCTTCTTTACAGTACAGGATGGGTTGGGACGTCAAGCGTCGGCGTTCCCCCTCCCTTTCGGACGAGTCCGATAAGCTCCCAGCTCACCCCAATGATGGCAAAAGGCTCAGAAATTCGCGATCAAGGGAGAGACGTCGTCCGTTTCGTCGTAGGTCAATAACCCCCGACTCAAATTTGCCCCATCATTCCGTGGGTAGGACCGACGGGAAAACCCATCACCGTCGTTCACATAAGTCCACCTCGTCTGCTCAGACGAGCCAACATTACAACAGCTCTGTTGTATACGCCGACGACCAGAAACCCTCGTCCGTCCGTCCATACCGACCGAGCAAATGTGAGCCAAAACACTTGTCTGCTCAGACAACTCAACCCAACCATGCGGTTGAATCCAGTCGGTTGTCAAAACGAAACCGTGAAAATATGCCTGCTCAGGCTAATTATTCACGAAGCTGTAGCTCTACAGCTGACAAAGTTGGCCGAAGACGCGGAAAAACGTCTGCTCAGACGTACTGCAGCTCTGCAGACGAAAGTGGGGAGCACCCAATTTTCCCACACAGAAGGGATAAAAATCGTTGGCCTTCCTGCAGCTCTGCAGGTTACAAAGTCGACCGTAGTCGATCCCCCTACAGCCGAAAATGGGAAGCCGAAAAAGAAATTTTCCCTAGTTCACAAATTTCGGCTCTGCAAAGGCCAAATTCGTCAGACGGGTCGCTCAGCGATTCTAGTGGGGATAACGGTCGAAGTACGCGTAGTGTTCGTAGACCCTATCGGCGAGTTACCTTTTCCGCTATGCCAAAAAACAGGGTTCACCCTAGCTCTAGGGTTCCTCAGCTCTCGCCCCGTATTTCTCAAATGAAAAGCGTTGTAAACAAGGCGTACATGGCTGAAGATCAACCTCGCTACCGTTTTGATCCAAGAGAAAAATACTCGGGATCTTCCCCTTGCTCGAGCGACGAATATTCGTCTTATTCTTCGGAAAATGATCAGGGTCAAATCTTCAGATCGTCGTCCAGAAGCCCAGGCCCACCAGCTACTAGGTCACCCCAAAATCTTGAGGGGCATCAGGGGTCGGCGGAAATGGAAAATGACAAATCCAAGGAACCGTCTCAGAAAGACCCTATTTCAGAAGGTGAATTTCTGCCGGATGACATCAAACAAATTATTGGAGATGATCCCCACACTAAAACTCCCGCCACAGTTCTTATTCACCAATCGATTGCGTCTCGTTGGTCTCATATTCTGAGAAATGGCATTCCACGGGATGAGCTCTCATCTCTGTTGGAATCTCTACCAGTGCCGTCTAACCTACCAGAGTTGTCGGCTCCAAAACTGAACCCCGAAATTTCCGAAATTATCAATAATCCACAAAAGACGAAAGATTCTTACTATACGTCCTTGCAAGACCGAACTGCGGCAGGTCTGAGTGCCCTGGCCCAGGCACTATCGGTGTTCATTGTGGAATCGGAGAATTTGGACGGAAAAATCAAAGACGAGGTGCTCCCCAAAATTTGGGAGGCAGGACGCATTTTTGCCTCACTTTTCCATCGGCTTTCGATGACACGGAGATCCAACATCTTGCCGTCGTTGCATCCAACGGTCAAAAAGCTGGTTTTGGGAGTCAACCCTTCTGATCATTTGTTTGGAGAAAACCTTGCTGAGCGAATCAAGGCAAAGAGAGGCATTGAAGGCCTGGCCAAGGTTCTCAAGCCCACACGACCGTATAACTATTCTAATCAAAGCCAACGCCATTTAAATTCAAGCAGCAATTCCATGGTGGCTTTAAACCAAAAAGGGCCGTCTCTGAAGGGGGGGAGGCGCGTGCCCCAGAACAGACAGAACCCTCGTCTACCGAACAGGCAACTGAGGAGACCCGGATTTCGCCCTCAGAACCAGACCGACCGACGGAGGCAGCACCAAGGTCGAATTTAATCATCCCTGAGGTTGGTAAACCCCATAGGGCTGGACAAATCCGCCACCACTTTAAAAAATGGTCCAATTTAACTTCAAACCCTGTAATCTTGAATTGGGTAAAGGGGTACAAATTGCCATTTTCTAGCATTCCTGCCCAGTCGTATGCCCCAAATCCAAGGAAATGGTCAAGGGACGAGGAGAATGAAATGAGAGCAGCAATTAAGGAGCTACTTGACATCGGAGCCATTGAACAGTGCCAACTCACTAGTAGTCAATTTATCTCCTCAATTTTCCTGGCAAACAAACCTAACGGATCCAAACGATTTATTTTAAATTTGAAAATCTTAAACGAATGGATTATAACACCGCACTTTAAAATGGAGGATTATCGCACTGTTAAACGTCTCCTTTGGCATCGATGTTTTGCTATCACAATCGATCTAAAAGATGCCTATTATGCTGTCTCAATATCTAAACCAGATAGACGTTTCCTGAAATTCCAATTTCTAAACTCTACCTTTCAATTCAAGTCTTTACCCTTTGGACTATCTTCGGCCCCTTACACTTTCTCTAAGCTGATGAAACCTATCGTCCATTATCTGAGATCCCGTGGTGTCATCACAGTGAACTATTTGGATGACTTTGCAGTGTTTGGCTCTAGCGTCGAAGAGTGTGCTGAAAATGGACGGGTCTTGATAGACCTATTGATGTCATTGGGATTCACCATAAATTTTGACAAAAGCGTTTTAACTCCGGGTAACTCGTTCAAATTCTTGGGTTTTCAATTTGACACTGTAAAAATGAAGATAGGACTTCCTTCAGATAAAAGACAAAAAATTAAAAACTTTATCTCGACATTGAGCACCAAGTCTACCTGCAAAATTAGACTGTTTTCCGAGTTTATTGGCGTCTTAGTGTCTGTCTGTCCAGCCAGCAAATACGGCTGGGTGTACACAAAAAATTTTGAAAGGACCAAGCTTTTGGCCCTATCCAAGAACGATTTCAACTATGACGCCGACATGGAAATTCCGCCACACTTGGCCTCCGACTTTGACTGGTGGCTCAACAACATAGATTCCACATCAAACGAGTTAACCCATGACTCTTTTGCCATTGAAATATTCACAGATTCAAGCCTCTCAGGCTACGGGGCAGTGTCAGCTGGAGAGTGCATGAACGGTTGGTGGCCTTCGCAGTACAGGGGAAAACATATTAATTTCCTAGAATTGAAAGCTATTTTTCTAGGTCTAAAATATTTTGCTAGAAACCTCAGTCACTGCAATGTACTGGTCAGAACTGACAACACTACCGCATTGGCGAGCGTTAATAAAATGGGAAGTGTGAGACACAAGGAATTTAACGACCTTGCTCGAAAAATCTGGCAATGGTGTGAGGAACGTGATATCTGGCTCCTAGCTTCATACATTCAGTCTAAAGAAAATGTGGAAGCCGACCGAGCCTCCCGGCTCCTTCCAACGGACACAGAGTGGATGCTAGGGCCAGATTTCTTTACAAAAATCGTAGAATCATATGGGATGCCGGAAATTGACCTTTTCGCCTCGCAGGACAACAAAAAATGCCCTAGATATATGTCCTGGCTCAAGGATCCAAAGGCAGAAAATATTGACGCATTTACAGTTTCATGGAGCAATTATTATTTCTATGCCTTCCCTCCCTTCGCCCTCTTGTTAAGAACAGTTAAGAAAATTATCGAAGATGGCGCCACGGGCATTCTCGTTGTTCCTTTCTGGCCAGGTCAACCCTGGTACCCGATTTTCTCAAAGCTATTGATTGAATCCCCCATATTACTCGGACCATCTTCTAATCTCCTTATTTACCCTTACAGCGACCTGCCTCACCCACTGGAGAAGAACCTTACCCTGGTAGCCGGGAAGTTATCCGGAAGGCTTTTCAACGACAAGGAATTCCCGAAAGTGCACTGAACACCACGCTGAATTCTCTGTCGGAGGGAACGATTCGACAATATGGAATTACCTACAAAGCCTGGTGGTCCTTTTGTGAAAGTATTCATGAATCTCCCTTCAACGTTAACAGTAAATCGGTAATCCTGTTCTTTGAAAAATTACTTAGTTCAACAACTAATCGTTTCAATGCCTTCAACTCACATCGCGCCGCATTGTCGTTGATTTCTGACCAACCTATCGGCAGGAATATGCTTGTCAAGAGATACCTCAAAGGTATTTTCAGGCAGAGGCCTCCTGCGCCAAGATACCAAACGACATGGGACCCCCAAATTGTCCTAGATTATCTTGAAACGACAACGGGATCTGACTTGAAGGCACAGTCATTTAAATTGGTTACCCTGCTGACATTGGCGACAGGCCAACGCCTCCAAACTATATCCACAATAAGAATCCCGAACATCACAATGTCTGCCGAAGGTGCTCGTGTGCTGATTTCTGATTTTATCAAAACCACCTCACCAAACTCCGCCCAACCTTGTTTACATTTACCATTTTTCGACGCTAAACCATCGCTCTGTGCAGCCCGCTGCCTACAAACGTACATCGAGTTGACCAAAGATCTACGATCTACTGATAGCGACAAGCTGTTTGTTTGCTACAAGAAGCCGCACAAACCAGCCACAAAGCAAACCCTAAGCCGATGGGTTAAAGAAACTCTGACGTCAGCTGGCGTCGATACAACAATTTTCAAACCGCATTCGACTCGCCATGCTTCCACTTCAGCAGCCGACCGAAAGGGCTTGGCCATCGAATGCATCAGAAAGACTGCTGGTTGGACATCAAAATCAACAACCTTTGCCAAGTTCTACAAACTTCCACTCGCCCAAACAGGAAACTTCCTTCATACCGTGTTTGACCAGAGTGAAGATAATTGAACGATACAATCATCAGCCGTTTGCGAAAATATTCCTAATTCTTTGAGTGCCTTGAAACATTGAGATTACTTTTGATGTTGAGTTCCGAATCTCGAACCTTTCTAATTTGCAAACAAGTATTCCCATTTCTTGGAATAAAAATCCATACAAGAAACGTTTAACTTTCTATTGCAAAAGTAAACTTGGGATTCGCTTGGCTCTTTCACAGTGCCCTGCTATTTTGTACCTTCTCAAGAGTAACAAAGTATCAGTTGGGTGCTGCCAACAATTTTTGAAATTATTCTTGCTTGGGCAATTCTCTGAACATCTACTTTGTTATCTGATATTGAGGATTGGATGCCGAAGTATAATTAATAGATCAAACGAACTTACCTTAAGTGAAGTTCGATCTTAATTATACGAGGCATCCAATCCGAAGATATCAGAACCCATCCCGCCCAACCCTGATCCAAGTCAATGAATAATTCAAAAATTTAACTAACCTCCTAAATTTATCTTTGAACAGAATGACAACCATCGCGGAAGGCTACAAGCAGGGCCGCCAGGGGAAGAAGGTACTCGAGTGCCCTAGCGGCAACGAAGGAACTACGTTGGGAACATTTTGTTTTTTATGATCATGTCATCACATGATCATGACACATCTCTAAAAACTGCACTAATTGGCGTAGAACCGGTACTACTTTGTTATCTGATATCTTCGGATTGGATGCCTCGTATAATTAAGATCGAACTTCACTTAAGGTAAGTTCGTTTGATCTATTAATTTTATAAAAAAATTCATATTTTATACAAAATTTCATAGAGAGAGATACAACCTTTATTTTTAAACAAAAAAAATGGCGAGCTGCCCGAAAATACGGGTTGCCGGACGACACAGCATTCTTGTTACAGGGTTTTTTCTTTCTGTTTCTTTATATAGTTTGTGTAAATCGTTGCTTCGGTGGAATGGGGTTAATATGGTTAGGTACCTAATATTTTATGAAAAATTTCATATTTTTTAAAAAATTTCACATTTTATAAAAAAAATCATAATTAATGAAAAATTTCATATTTAATAAAAAAATTTATATTTTTAAAAAAATTTCATATTTTTTAAAAAATTTCATATTTTTTAAAAATTTTATATTTTATAAAAAATTTCATATTTTATAAAAAAAAATATTTTTTCATATTTCATAAAAAATATTGTATTATTTTTTATATTATAAAAGATGCAACTTACTGTAGCTCATCCAAGAATTCGTTTGGAAAAATTCTCGATTTGGTTTGGAAAATTAACAACTTGTATGGGAAAATTCTCACTTCGACTTGGGAAAAATTCTCATTTCGACTTGGGAACGTTATGCTATCCTGCAGCGTCCGTGGGCAAATCACCGACTTACTACTGAAAGAAAGGCTGAAACTGAAAACTATAGAGGAGGAAATAAAAATTGAGCCGTTGACTTTTACGACCCCGAATTGAGTTGTTAGACCAGTTACGGACACGAAGGGATCAGTATAGCGAGTAATTAGGGCTACGTGAGCGGCAGCTCAGAAGCCGCTATGACCTGAAGCTCCAGGATGGACCTGTAGCTGTCGAGATGGGACGTCTCCGCCAGGAATCTCGCGGCGTCGTGGAAACGCACCAAGCGCCATCGTTTCTAATTGCCGAGGTTCGGAGCGGCGGCGAGTTCGGTCCACGACCTGTCATTCGATCCGGCCAACCAGCGTCTCGCCCGAGAATTCGTCGAGGAATCCTTTTAATTGACAGTGCGCTTTACCAGTGAGCCCCCGACATTTCTCCCTTTTTTCTCAGGCTCCGACTAATCGCTTCGGAGATTCTGCGGGATTATTGCTTTCCTCAAAATACCAGCCGAGTCGTTACTGTCGGAATAGTCATTGGTTTCCTCGACTATCCCGCACCTGCTACAAGTTCAACGGATGAACTTCGGACGATGGACAGCATCACGTTTCGATATTTTGGATCTTCAATCATCAAAACCCGTTCAAAGGCCAAAAAAACGGAGTTTAATTTTTCAATAAACCGGTGGCTGCAATGATGGCTTTACAGTGTAAAGTTTACACTAAAGGTAAAAGTTCATCGGAATCATTACAAATCAGGCCTTGGATGGGGTTTTCACGTCTGAAATTCACTCGATTTTGACATTCAGGGATTGAAAAAGGTGCAGAAACCTTCAAGGAATCCAATGAGCCAAGAAAATTTAAAATCGGTTAAGTAAAATTCCCTCAAATCCGCGAAAAGGTCGAACAATAAGAAATAACGATCAAGAATTTCGAGCCAAAGTTGGAGACAACTCATGAGAAATCGCCGAGTTTCGTATTTCATGTTACAAATCCGCCTTTCTTGTAATTATCAAGGACACACGTTTATCAAAACTAGCATCGCCCATTTAGTGGCGGGAACGGTACTTGAAGTCACGTGGTTGGAAGAGGCTCATTTATTAAACAACTTACGACGGTGGACAGGTCGCCGTGGTAACGAGGTGAATGTATGTTTGGAATAACAACTAGGACGAACAGGATGTGAAAGGTGGGAGGAATATGAATTATGGACAAGAAATGGCTGGAGGAGGCCTTAGGCAGAAGAACATAGACTCGCAAGGTCAAGGCTGGAAGATGTTCCGTTTCTCATGGAGAAGTGAATGGGATCCCGATGTACAATTATGATTCATAATGGCTCGTCTAGATGGTAATCAGTCAATTCTCCCGAGCATAAAACGGCAACGGTGACAGATCAGTTGTAATTGGAGGCCTATATCTGAATTATTTAGCATCTGGAGCATTGAACGCGGAACATGGCATTTTCTTCAGTCATTATGGCTAATTCTGCAGGCTATTTTGCCATCAGTCATTTTGGCTATTTATTGTGTTTATGAAGACATGAATAAGTTCAACACCTGAATATTAGTCAAGTATAAAAACAGCGAATAAGAGCATTTAAACATTGATAGAACGAAGAGAAGAGGTGGTTTATGTATATCTACTTACTGGGTTCAATGATGCTTAATAGAATACGGGGTATTAGATCAAAGTCAACTTCAAAATCGAAGTCAACTTCAAGTTCAAAATCAACTTCGAGATCAAAGCCAACTTCGAGTTCAAACACAACTTCGAGTTCAAACTCAACTTCGAGATCAAAGTCAACTTCGAGTTCAAAGTCAACTTCGAGTTCAAAGTCAACTTCAAGATCAAACTCAACTTCGAGATCAAAGTCAACTTCGAGATCAAACTCAACTCCGAGATCAAAGACAACTTCGAGTTCAAACACAACTTCGAGATCAAAGTCAACTTCGAGATCAAACTCAACTTCGAGATCAAACTCAACTTCGAGATCAAACTCAACTTCGAGATCAAACTCAACTTCGAGATCAAAGACAACTTCGAGATCAAACACAACTTCGAGTTCAAACTCAACTTCGAGATCAAACTCAACTCCGAGATCAAAGACAACTTCGAGTTCAAAGTCAACTTCGAGTTCAAAATCAACTTCGAGATCAAAGTCAACTTCGAGTATAAAAGTCAACCTCGAGTTCAAAGTCAACTTCGAGTATAAAAGTCAACTTCGAGATCAAAGACAACTTCGAGTTCAAACACCACTTCGAGTTCAAACTCACCTTCGAGTTCAAAGTAAACTTCGAGATCAAACTCAACTTCGAGATCAAAGTCAACTTCAAGATCAAACTCAACTTCGAGATCAAAGTCAACTTCGAGATCAAACTCAACTTCGAGATCAAAGACAACTTCGAGATCAAACACAACTTCGAGATCAAACACAACTTCGAGTTCAAACTCAACTTCGAGATCAAACTCAACTCCGAGATCAAAGACAACTTCGAGTTCAAAGTCAACTTCGAGTTCAAAATCAACTTCGAGATCAAAGTCAACTTCGAGTATAAAAGTCAACCTCGAGTTCAAAGTCAACTTCGAGTATAAAAGTCAACTTCGAGATCAAAGACAACTTTGAGTTCAAACTCAACTTCGAGTTCAAACTCACCTTCGAGTTCAAAGTAAACTTCGAGATCAAACTCAACTTCGAGATCAAAGTCAACTTCAAGATCAAACTCAACTTCGAGATCAAAGTCAACTTCGAGATCAAACTCAACTTCGAGATCAAAGACAACTTCGAGATCAAACACAACTTCGAGTTCAAACTCAACTTCGAGATCAAACTCAACTCCGAGATCAAAGTCAACTTCGAGTTCAAAGTCAACTTCGAGTTCAAAATCAACTTCGAGATCAAAGTCAACTTCGAGTATAAAAGTCAACCTCGAGTTCAAAGTCAACTTCGAGATCAAACTCAACTTCGAGATCAAAGACAACTTCGAGTTCAAACTCAACTTCGAGTTCAAACTCACCTTCGAGTTCAAAGTAAACTTCGAGATCAAACTCAACTTCGAGATCAAAGTCAACTTCAAGATCAAACTCAACTTCGAGATCAAAGTCAACTTCGAGATCAAACTCAACTTCGAGATCAAAGACAACTTCGAGTTCAAACACAACTTCGAGATCAAAGTCAACTTCGAGATCAAAGTCAACTTCGAGATCAAAGTCAACTTCGAGATCAAACTCAACTTCGAGATCAAACTCAACTTCGAGATCAAACTCAACTTCGAGATCAAAGACAACTTCGAGATCAAACACAACTTCGAGTTCAAACTCAACTTCGAGATCAAACTCAACTTCGAGATCAAAGACAACTTCGAGTTCAAACACAACTTCGAGTTCAAACTCAACTTCGAGATCAAAGTCAACTTCGAGTTCCAAGTCAACTTCAAGATCAAACTCAACTTCGAGATCAAAGACAACTTCGAGTTCAAACACAACTTCGAGTTCAAACTCAACTTCGAGATCAAAGTCAACTTCAAAATCGAAGTCAACTTCAAGATCGAAGTCAACTTCAAGATCAAACTCAACTTCGAGATCAAACTCAACTTCGAGTTCAAACTCAACTTCGAGTTCAAACAAAACTTCGAGATCGAAGTCAACTTCGATATCAAAGTCGACTTCGAGTTCAAAGTCAATAATTATTTTGGTGTGGTTCCTACCTATTCTGTGTCTTTTTTTTATTTTTATTGGTTCGTTATAATGTAATAGACTTGATGTTCATTTTTATACCAACTTTGATATGTACCTACCTATTATATATAAAAATATATACCTATGCCTATTGTTTATTTCATAGCGTCCCGCTTTTGAATTTTGGATATCTGGTCACCTTATGTGTACCTCACTTTCTATAGAATAAAACTTGAGACTACCGATCATGTCTGTGTCTCAAACTGAATCCTAAGAAGGCGTGGAATCCGAAGATAACCCAAAGTCTAATGGAAGTGTTGAGCAATGGTTCGAAGGCTGGGCAACAAAAGTAGTTAATGCGTTTACCACATCAGCGCTTTTGTCACGTCCCGTACCCGCAGTAACGCGTTACGTGGAACGACGCATCATCGCACGAGAAGACGGCGCTTCTTGGAAATGGGCAGATTTGTCCCGAAACCTTTTCTCGACTGATTCCCTTGATTTTGTCGTCCCAAAACCGTAATTTGGTATTTTCAACTAAAAAACAAGGCTAATTTAACAAAATAAAACCAACTCTAAAAGACGAACAAAAAAGTAAAAAATAAAAAATAGGAATAAAAAAAATGAAAAAATGATCCTTGCAACAATCTTTTTGAAATTATGGGAATACTATAGGTACCTACCGATATCGTAGTCCTCTTTCCACCGAATGGCTCTGTCTATGTACCTACCCTCTCTTTTATACGTCCCTGTAAAATATTGATAATACAAACAGAACTTGTTTCTGCCATTTGGAAAAATTTATTTAAATTAGCAGGCATTCAAACATTGGAAAATATTGAAATTCGTTTTGCATTGCAGGATGACACTGTTGGGAAGCGATGGGTCGGCGGAAGGGAAATGACCGATGAAGATATCCATCCCGCGACGAGAGAGGTGAGTTATTTTGAATTGTTATGGCATCATCTCATTCGGTTTTGGTGGAAATGTTCAAAAACTGTTGAAAAGGGGACTAGGTAAGTATAATACCTAAATATATGGGATCCTTGGAAAGTAGACCGCTGATTTTGGAAAACTCATTTCTCCTTCAAATCGGCAGGCCTCTCCCTTCTCCGTAATTAGGGCCAATCTTTTTTGTCGTGGTTTTGTGTTTTCGAGTCGCTCAACGCAGGAAGCCAAGAACGCATTCTTGCTAAAAATCAGGAATCACTGTCCCAAAGTTCTTGATGTGGCGTTTTTATTCCTTACTTTACATTTTCAGTCTACCTGCAAATTCGAAAAGACTTATTTTTCTTATTTGGAGCTCAAATATAGCCCAAAAACGTGATTGTTTTGGGGATAACATCAAATAATGCTGCTTTTGGCAGCTGATACCTACCAAACGATCGGGTTCGGTCGTTTTGGCGTCATTTTGAACAACTTGATACTGCACTCGATTCATAGAGAAGCATTATGGACATTCGATTAGACTCTCGAATTGCCAGAACCGAGCCCGTACGATAGTGAATCGAATCGACACTGCCTGCAGGCACCTGGGCCCACGATTTTGCCTACTTGGTAAAGATGAATTCACCAAATCGTGAGAAGATAGGTACAAAAAAGGGTGTAGTCTCGGATTGCGTGAGTACCCAAAAATGGCAACGACTTTTGGTAAGCCAAGGTCCGCCTTTGACTCTTCAATGTTTTGATCAATTTAAACTTTGTGGTGCATAAAAATTTGTAATGAGTAAAACTTTTATCCCAAATTTTTATGATTGGTTTAGGTCTGAAGTTGGGAGGAGTACGATTCCGAAACGTAAATGGGTTGGTTCAGTGAAGAAGGTTTTAAATTCCCGACTGTTTTTATCAGAAAAATTTAAAATCGGCTCGAATAATTCTAAAATGTTATGAATTGACGTGAATCATTCGAGAAATTCAGAAGATTAGGGAACATCAGGAGTGCAAAAACCCAATTTCTATTGTTTCCATATTTATTTCGAAATATTTCAATTTTTCACCCACAGGCACCCTTAATCCCAAAGAAAATTTAACACAAGACAAAATTAAAGAACATTAAATTTGGCGTTGAATATACCTACTAGTATAGAAATAATGACAAATAATAATTCTGGACTGTAATTTTTCCCCTGGAGCCTTCATGCATTTCTGTCAACTGATCTCACACTCGTTCGTACACTCAAAAATTCAATGGGTGAAAATTTTTCAAAAATCGAGCTTGTCATGCAGAGGAATCGCTGGATAAAATGAGGAAGCAGTTATCCACGGTCCCATATCGCACGATGTCGTAAGCAATTGCAGTACAGAATTTCGCAATATCCAATCACGGAGAACACGGTTACACCAGCAGCCGGTGATAGTAAAACCGGTAATTAAACTGCACATATAATTATGCTGAAGAGTTGATTATAGAGTTGGCTTCGACCAATGAAATATGCGCCTCATTACGGGAACGATTACTCATGAAAAACTTCGTTTCCAGCGATTAAAAATATTCCCCGCGTTGAGGACGATTGGAGATTGTGCAAGAGAATGACGATTTCTAGAAACAAGGATAGGGAGGATTTTATTGGGTTTTTCATTCGTATTAAAATTGCATCGTATGAGGAAAAATCAATTCAGAGGACAGAAAGAAATGGAAAATTCCAAGCGAATTACCGTCTCTCTGGCATGCACGTCAATAATTATTATTCAATTTAATAAATTATTGTGTTATACTCTTACATATAACTTTTACAAATACTTTTATATATTGAAGTACTAGCTGTACCCGCCCGGCGTTGCCCGTGCAAAAAAATTAGAAAATGCAGATAAGATAATTGCGCAGGAAGCTCTCTCTCTTCCCCCCCCCCCCCCACACACACACAACATTCCCCGTCGATAAAATCAGATATAGGGCTACCCAACCATATAACTCCCGTTATCGTACCTTCAGTCATTCTTGAGTTTTGTCGGCACAAACATAGTACACTTTCTTTTAGGACCCCGTAAAACAATCAGTTGTAAAAAATTGATAGCTGTACCCGCCCGTGTCCCCGTGTTGTCACTTTTTTCACTTAATTCACTTTTTTCACGTTTAAAACTCACTTTTTTCACTTTTTTAAAACTTAGAAACTCACTTTTTTAAATTCACTTTTTTCACTTTTTTAAAATTTGAAAAAAAATTTTTTTTTTCAAAAATCGAAAATCGGGCTTTGAGGTCTTGTTGCCAGTCTCTTTCTGCATCCGTGTAAAAAATTCCAGGTCCCTGCGTGCGATAGATTTGGCTGGAGAGCTCGGTCAAACAAACAAACACTTGCTTTTATTATTATAGATATTATAGTAATCTGATATTTTAAGTTTTTTAATTTTACTTTTTTAATTTTACTTTTTTAATTTAGTTTTTAATTTTTTTTTCGTTTTAGTGTTATGATAGTTTAATGGAATAACTCGGATCCGCCCAATATTGAGGAGGATCCTCTTCGATTCTGAAGACCTTGAGTGCACGGGAGTGACCTCTGTTCCCTCGCCACAGATCCGGGTCCCCTTTCCATATGAAAATCAATCAACGCTCATCTTCAAGGACTTCTTCTTCCTCGGGGCAGTCCAGAACAGCACAAAAGGCGGAACCCGAGGAGGTCACAACGATTATACCCCAGCAGTCCATTAATTGGAAGGCTGATTTTAAATCTGCCTTTTCAAAATGGACGGACGCGCAGAAAAAAAAGATTTCTATCCCAAGGGATGCGACGAGTGGAGATTTGTCGGAGACACCGTGAATTTTAATGAGGGCCCCAAGGACCGAAGTTCGGTGAAGAATTTCGAGGCGACGAATCGGGCGACGCTGGCCGAAATATTTCAGATCCGACGCGACATTCGAGAATATCGTATTTTGTCAGATAAAACTGAATTATGAGACACGATCCGGTGATGCGTGAGGGTTGGAAGATTGCAGCACGCACACAGGTTAGATAACGTACAATACTTCCATATTCTGACACCTATGAACCGATTTGATTTTGACTAGTTGGGAGGCGACAAAGAGCAAAAATGTCAAAAAACGCGAGATGAAAATTTTAAAACCCGCCTAAAATCGAAATACGTTTAGCTGCCGGGTTATAGAAAATATCCACGTATTCTGCAACGTGAAACAAAGATTTAAAGAGCGCTAAAAATTAAAAAAAAAATTGTTATGGCCGGAAAAAAAACAATAACACTAAAATTTCTAATAAAGGCCGGAAGTACCTACTGTAAGTGATTCGGACCCGAACAATAGAGTGATAGGTCTTGCCTAGACAAACATAGCTATCCTAGAAATTTTATAAAAGGTGAAGAATTGAGGAAGGTATGGCAATTTTTGTGAATGACAACATAGTAAATGGAAGTATTGTAATCGCCCTCAAATCGGAACGGAGCTTCAGAAAAAACTTCGGAATGACTTTCCAAACAATCGCCTTGCATTTTTAGTATTTACTAGGTATTTAATTTTTTCCAGCCACAAAAATGTGCCGGTTTGAGCGTTCTTGGTCTTAAAATTTTTGTTTTACCTTGCAGAATATGTGGATATTTTTCATATTCCGATAACTTGGCGTATTTTTATTTTAGGCGAGTTTTAAAAATGGCATAGTGAGTTTTTTTATATTTTTGTCCTAAACACCCTCAAAAGCAGTCAAAACATAATCAAAATGTTTAAATTCCTTCACGTTTAAATTGTGGAAGTATTGTGTGTTATCTACGCACCACTGGTTTTCCTTGCAATTAAGAAGGTCTATTATTATTGAATAATGCTGCCGCTCATCGGCCGATCCGTCGATCCGCGCGGATTTCGCGCAACGTCCGACGCCTGTCGCTGGCGGAATCTCAGTAAAATCCGTTCGCCTTCTTCAGCGCATCGGCACGGCGGACCAGTTGGTCCGCATTGCAATTATAGAGGTGGATAATCGGCCGGCTCAGGCCATCGCACCATACAGTTCTTCATCGGTAGCCGCTCGTGTGCGTACGCGTGAATATAGAATTCGTTGCCGCGAGGCGATCCCGAGGGAAAGGCTGGATTGGTTATTCCCGTTTTCCTCAGCTCAAGAATGCCGCCGGTCGCCGAATATGGAACCACCGGGCGCGCGGTGCGGGAAAAAAGTCCAGGCCGAGCGGCGCGCTGGGGCGATTGAAACGCACGACATGTGCCGTTCGTCGACGAGGAACTGAGTCTGAGGCCGAGCTGCGCGCCTCCTGCGCCAACGCCGGCGTAACTGAAAAACCTAAATTGAAAAACCTGGCGTTTTTACTTGCGCATGATAGAAGTAGAAGAGAGTAAATCGGATCGGGAGTTTAAAAAATCGTAAAAATCGTTTAGATGGCAGAAGTAGTAATTTAAGTGGCGGATTGCTCCAAATTGCATGCATACCTATTTTCGGGGAATCCGATTTGAAAATGTTAAGGGGTCCAAATCGGTCGAAATTATTGATACTTGTCATGATTTGGTACATTTTTGTAAAAATAGAAATGGCCGATTGGTAGTACATATCTGTCCGAATGGAAAGATTAAATATCCGCCTTCCCGAACACTTATCGCTAGGGATCAGATTTTTATGTATTTATAAATGCCAAATACGTGAAATATGTATTCATTTTCAAAAAATATGTGGAAAATATGTAAAAAGGTTAAAATATTTTCAGAGAAATGTTCAAGCACAAAATGAACATTACAATGAGATTACAACACCCCCTGAAAATTTTTCCTTTCAGAGGGTCTTGATAAAAATCTGCAATAATTTTTTTCCCGTCCGCCGTACAGCCGCAAAACGCATAAATAGAGCTGCCCGATTTAAAAAAAAAAAAAAAAAAAAACGAAAATTTAGAAATTTATTTTAGTTGTTAACCTCGGGTAAGAAAATCACTTTAAATTAAACAAAAACGTTTACGTGTCAAAAAAAAATGTACCAAAAGTCACAATTTCACAAACAGTTTTTTTGTACTTTCGACGCCTTAAAATTTTTCGATCGGATTCTCCGGACAATATGCACCAAGTTGGAGCAAACCACAACTTTTAGGACTAGTTTCATCAAAATCGTTTTGGTCGAAATCGGTTGACGGTAAGGGGTCCAAATTGGCATTAGCAGGGTCCATTTTCGAAAAAACACAAAAACTCAATTTTGAAGGTGATGTCGTGGGTTTAGAATTTTTTGAGTATTTTTCCCGAGTTTCTCGCTTGATTCACCATAGGTGAGGAATGATTTCCTCAAAAGTATGAAAAACAACCCAAAATTAGCAAATATGTGTTTTTTTGGACCAAATATTTGTAAAATACGGGTTTATAGTGGAATATGTCAAAATATGTGAAATGAAAGTGGGCTTCAACGGTTCAGAAAATGTCAATGTGATACTTGAAAAACATCAGTACATTGTCTAGGAAAAAATATGTAAACAAATACGGATCCGATCCTTACCTATCGCCGATTTGCCAATCATCGACGTCACTTAGACCACCGGGCGAGTAACGTCCGTTTTCTTTACCTCGAACCATTAAAAAGCCAACATGACTCCGGCTCATTACAGTCATCGAATTGCCTGCAATTGGAAGTTGAGACAAGCGCACATCCGAGGTCTGTACAGTTACTGCGATTAGATCCTATCTGAAAGCCATCACCTGTCGCTTTAGGGCACGAAATGACACTTCGATAGCGTAAAAGAAACGTTTCAATCGCCAGCGAACCGGTGAACGCCGGTGTAAAACCTGTGGGAACTCGGTAGTCAATACGTTGGCGTACTTGTAGCGATTTCTTTTCGCCGTTGTTTACAATTGACGAGACCGTGGGAAATATAAAGTCGACATTATGCTACATAATCCCTATTAGGATAAATATGAAAGTAGTGGAGAATGAGCATAAATTGCAGGGTTTTCGATTATGGACACGAATTAGGTAGGTACATTCGTAAATGGCAACATTCCTGCTTAACAAATCATCATCGGAATTTTTTTCATAATAAGTCTATGAAATATCGTTTTAAATAGAGTTGCGATACATAAATAGGAGAATAAATGTACAACTAATAGTATTTTATTGGAATTAATTGCATTTTTACTTCCAAATTTACAGAGTAAATAGAAGTACCTATTCCAATCGTCCTAAAATCGAGAATCGGAACGGACCTACAGAAAAAACATTTACCTACTTATGCACATTTACTCAGAATCATTTCCCGAAAGTGTCTATGGTCATTTGCAAAAAGTGGCCATAGCTCCCCCAATTTTCAACCTATTTTCAATTTTCTTGAACTTTAATGTTTGGTAAGACATAACACCCTGTTCAATCGGAATTTTAATTACTCACAGTACTACCGATATATTTGCATTTTTAGTGCTTTTTATTTTATTTTTTTCCGGCCACAAAAATGAACCGATTTGAGTGTTCTTGGTCTTAAAATCTTTCTTTTACCTTGCATAATATGTGCTATTTTTTATACTCCGATAATGTGGCGTATTTTCATTTTGGGCGAATTTCAAAATTTGAATAGTGAAATTTTTGATATTTTCGACCTAAACACCTTTAAGAGCAGTCAAAATATAAACAGAAATATTGACATTGAAAATTACGTGAAGATGGGATGAATGCAGGAACAATTCTTTTATTATTATTTCAGGAAGTAGGTAATCATAATATGATTAAATATAATCATCATCATATATCATGATCATATATATATGATTATTATATAATAGATTATAGTAGTAGTATTATAGTATTATATATCTATATAGTCAATGGTTAGCCAAGATCATCAACTAACATCGAAATAATCAAACGTTTTTAACACATCGAGATAATCACGCATTTCTCAAACTCAACCAAATTATCAAAATTGTACCATGTTTGTTTGCGAATTTACCACAAAAACTGTTATTTCCAAAACGTTTAGTGAGTATGAGTAAGCGGTATTCTTGGTAGATACCTATTTCTACCTAATGTCAACTCCTTCGACGAAGGCCAGTTTTTAACGCACTTTTAAACGCACTTAACACTAGGAGGTTCTTTCGACATTATAGCCGCTGAGCAGCTTTCTTAGTACAAGAAAAACAATTATTCCTCACAAAAAAGCAATTCCGAGATCATTCCAAGTTTTTTTCATCCTCTTCACCAGCAAATAGCTCATTCCGGATTCCGCGAATTTCCTATGCATCGCCAAGGTTTTGCAGGGCGGGTGACTAAAAAAAGTAAAAACTACTTGAGAGGACTAATTTAAAAAATATTAAAAACTTTTATGGTCTCTTGGATTTGGACTACTTTTATGATTGAGGAGAACAGTTAACTCGACAAATGTGTTCTACACCAAGGTTTATCGCCTCCTCCCAAAGTTAATTGCTTTTTTGCACCCGTAAAACATTTTGGAATCACAAGATACACACATACACAATACAGATACACAAGATACACAATACTTCCACACTTTGGTATGCACCTACATGGCTTTTAGACCCAAATGGATGTGATTCAACTCGACATACAATATAAAAAATGTTAATTTGAAAATTTTGAAGCTGCGGCCACTGGTTTGAATATAGCATTGAATACGGAGGTACCTATTCTTAGCGAGGGACGCCATGTACAGGTGGAGGTCAGTCAGTGACGGACCTTATTAGATTAACTAAGGTGAGTTACTACGCTCAATCAGGAGCGAGCATGTGCGTACCTGCTAGGTTCCTACACCACCTAAAACAAGATAAGTTGCAACAGAAGGTTCGTGAAAGTATGCCATTCCTGAAACACGTTTACTTCTGAGCTCGTATTTGGTTGAGGAGCGAGTAGTTTTTTCCCATAGAGTATTTGAAATGTAATGCTCCGTAAGCGTAAATCAAGTCGTCAAAGTCTCAGTGCCGAGGAAGGATAATTCCATTTTCCAAAATGATGTCAACGTTCAAGTGTTCTCATTAGAAAAACTTATATTTCTTCTGAAATGTCTGAAATGCAATTGCGGAAATGCGGTCCTTATTAGTTGGGTTTTTAGTTACGAATGTGTCCACTAGGCTCATGGAAGACTGCCCTCATAAATTGGGAAAAGTTGTTTTGAATCGTGTAGATTCGAATTTTCCTGAAACATAACGTACCTATGTTTTTTTAGCGAGGTGGAAATCTAAAGTGCTCTGATTCATGTATTCTCTAATTTGTTTGGTGATAAGAAATCGAATTCATCCAAATCGAAAGACGGTGCCAACCGTCACTGGCTAAACCTCATGAATATTCAACTCGGTTTCGCCCAATGTCAGAACGACTTCTCACTCAATCCGTGTTCGATTAGGAGCTAATCCGGCTCATCGCCTTAATCGACAACCTTGTACAGGCGAAGTAAAATGCTAATACGATTATAAATCTGTGGACCTAGTCTCATCGATTTCGAATTTCTGGCAAGAGGAAAAGTGTAAATTACCCAACGACGCTACTTGACGGTCACGGCCAGCTCGAAAGATTCGAAAATGAAATCTACTACGGGTTGAGCCGTCGGCGGGCGTGCCGCTGGAGCTGAGTGCCGGACTGGAGCAACGGACCCGCTGAGGCGGCTGAGTGCCGCACGACGGGGCAGCTCCGCGTACGCGACGAAGACGGTTGCGGGTTGAGTCAATTCTCAATCGTGCAAAACATGAAATGCAACTCCTTATAGAATGGCGTTACTGCTTGAGGTGCCGGAAAGAAACCAGTGGTGCTTAGATAAGACACAATACTTCCGTATATTGATACGAAAAAGTATGACACAATTTGATCATATTGATCGGTACATACAGATATCGTAATAACATAATATGTTATTATGTTATCATTATAATATCATCATCCGATATATTATATCATAATAACATTGCAATAAATAACCATGCAAATATAGAACGATAGTTATCAGACCCTTCAGATCATGATCAACTTTCCCGTCAGATTTGCATAGCACGATGACCTAGACAATTGTGTTGTAACTTGTCTGCTTTCTGTCTGCGACGTATTACTCATAATGGTCGTCCTATTCAAACGTTAAGTACCCGGCAGAAGCACAACTCATCACGTGACACGAATGGGCTGTAAACAGGGCTAGACGTTCCATCATCCAGACTACGCATTAGGATGTGGGTACATTAAAAAGAGACAACTCGTTATCATTTGATTCACACGGGGGGTTCATCATGGCCATTACGAGTCTGAAGTAAGAGCTTCGAAGGGACTTCGGCGGCTTCGTTATCTTGAACAACATGTACCGGTTTCGCATTGTCAACATTTCACATTGTCAACTGCCTTTCCTCTACTCAAAACGTCAAATTTTATGATGAGAGTTTTTTTTTTGAAAAATTGTTTGACACTTGCTTATCCATGGCACGCCAAATGCACAGTGGCAGTTAGAATTTATTAAATAAATTCAAATATTTCATAAGAAATTTTCTTATGAATTTCATCAAATAATGTATATGTAACTCCATTACCAAAAATTAAAAAAAATTGGTGCTGCATGTGCCATGGGTGGCAAATGGGATTGGGAATCGATTCACCTCCATTTTCATATACACACAAAGTAAATAAACGTCCAAAATTGCCCAAAGGTTCTAACTTTTTTTTGGGCATGCAGTAGGTTGTTAAGTAGGCATACAGCATATTATGAGTCACTGATTTCGTCTAGGACCCATAGTGTTTTTTAAAAATTATAAAAATATTTAATTGACCTAAATTAAAAAATATATTTCATTTTATTTTAACGATGCTTTGAATTGGGCAGTTTTGCAGTTTCATCGTCGATATGTACCTGCTACCTAATAAAAAATTTTAAACACGAAAATGAACGAATAGGTATGCTATGTTCATGGCCCTCAAATCCTGATCTTGGATTGGGCAACATCCGAGTTGTGCCTGGATTGGCGTTTTGATATTAATAAAAAACACATACCTTATCACTCTAACTGGCAACGTGTGCTGAAATTGAGCTGAAGAGCAATCAGACAGCCAACATAGAGGAGTGTTTCGCAAACTCGTAGATGTCACGATTTAAAGGAAATTGCTGGCTCGGAGGATTCGCCAGTTTGAAAAGGGTGAGGCTTCGGATAGTTGAAACGCCAGGTACCTACGGCGTCACCTCTAATTAACATATTAAACTCACTTTATCCGAGGGTCAATTTGGTGTGATGGGATCGGGAAAATAGAAGAGTTGTCTCGCATGTTGCAATGCCTGCCATTCGCAGTCGTGCGCTGCCGAGTATCTATGAGAAGTGTGGAAGATTGGAGACTTGTTAAACACACGTTTCGCGTGCCTTATCCGATTAAGATGAATCTCCGGGTGGAGGATGCTAAGGAGTGACCCTAATATTACTGTAATTACGACCTCGGTTGTACACAGATTTCGGATCTATACCCGAAAAATTGACCTACTGAGCCCAGTAATGTGATATCTTGGGTGTTTGGGAAGGGACTTGGGACTTAGTTTTACGTGTGTTCGCCTTAAGATATCTTTAAAACTAACAAACTTTGTACCTTTTGGATACAGTGCTATAAAGATAAATTATTCGATCTGGATAGACATCCAAATATTTATTGTTGAGGTGAGGGAGAGAGTAGTACCCCATCGTACTCTCATTTTCTTTATTGCTCCTAGCGCTTTCGCCCCTCTTCAGGGATCGACTCTCTCCCTCACCTCAACAATAAACCTTCACCATCAAACAATGACAGATCCAAATATTTGTTGGCCAAACTTATGATTTCCTGATGGTTGACTGAGTCAGAAAAAAATTACTTCCATAACACTTTCCAATTGCATTCATGATCAGGAGGAGGAGGAGGAGGAGGAGGTGATGAGGGGGAAGATGTGGAGGGAATGGTGGAGGGAAGGAGGAGGAGGAGGATTATGAGGACGAGAAAATGGAGTAGCAGGAGGGGGAGGGAATGGAGGAGTAGGAGGAGGGAATTGAGGAAATGGAGGAAGAGAGAAGGAAATTCAGGAGAAGGAAAAGGAGGAAATAGAGAGGGAGGTGGTGGAGGGGCAGGAGGAGGAGATAGAGGAAACGGGTGAGGGGGAGGGGGAGTGAATGGAGGAAGAAGAGGAAATGGTGGAGGGGAGGAGGAGTAGGATCATGAGGACGGTAAATGGAGTAGCAGGAGGGGAGGGGGTATATGGAAAAGGAGGTCATGATGAGAATGGAGGAGGGGAGGAGGAAATGGAGGAGTAGGAGGTGGAAACAGAGGAAATGGAGGAGTTGAGGGGGAGGAGGAAATGGATGAGGGTGAGGAGGAGGAGGACGGCGGTTTGACTCCAGAGGGAGGCCATACTGCCAGAGTGAGGAGCTAAAACTGATGGACAAGGCCTCTTGATCTTTCTGTAATGTATGATTCTTACAGATATTATAATATCTAGATGCCTTACCATATTATAACAAAATTTTTTTTTCCTCCACTTTAGGTACATCCACTTTTAATTTGTGCATGTGTGAACCGATACGATGCCAGGGGCGATTCCCACGGTGACGTTCATGAATGTTACCGTTATAAGGCCTTCGGGATATCGTTAATGAGCAGTCATTTGGATACGGAATCGCTAAACGATAGGATTTGCTCAAACAAAAAGATACCAAGACAGCTGGACTAGCATGAGAACGTCTAGTGGGCCCTCCTAGCAGCTGTAGGCGTGTTTGTGTGCAAATCACTCCATCCACGACAAATGTGGACAAGAAGTTTCCACGATCCTTCACAGGCCAGTCGACAAAAATTTTTTCCCATCGACTATCTCTGCGTCACCTGTTTGGTCTTTCGATCGGTCTCGCCCAACTAACTGGGAACAATGGCCGTTTTACATCTCATCTCGCCGCGAACATCGGTGAAAAATCGCCGGATCGTTGAGCCGACATGCGGATACGAGGATTCGGTATACGAACCCCATTTTGACTCGGATTACGAGGAATCTGCATAATATGCATTTCACGGGTAATCAACCTGCATTCGTATGCTACGAGGTGAAGAGGTTTCATAATAAATGTTGCTACGTTCTCGATGGTTAATGCCGTTCTGTTAAAATTGTTCTGAATTCGTCGACCGTTTTTTAAGATTTTTTTGTGGGGAGGGGGTAAAATAGTAGCGATTTTAACACCTTTCTAGCTAACTTTTTTAAATCACCTCGCCGATGTTCGAGGTGCGGTAAGTTCTTCAACCCCAAACTTAAAAACATTTTTTGAAAACGGCCTTATCAAAGTCGGCTAATGCGAGTCTCATCTTATAAGAAAAGTAAATTTGGCACGAGACCTTTCAATTTGTACCCGGGATTCAGTAAAATTGTCGATATTTTAGAGTCAGCTATCCGATGGATTGTCATTTAAAATCCAACCCCGGTATAAAGCTGATATTTTTGCTATACACCGTCCTCTTTTTTATGGCCCGTGATGGGAAGCAAAAACAGTGAGTTTTCCACCTTCAACTTATTGAAACGAAATATTAGGTTTTTGAAAAATTGTTAGTTTGAGACCAAAAAAATATCGCCATTTCAGGCCAGGGGATAGCCCTAACTAGATCGCCAATGTCAGATTGAAAGCAGCGAAATAGGTGAAGGGAGTTTGTTGAATGAATAAATGGGTAATGCTTTATTTCAGTTGAAAAAAAATCATCATCCAAAAAATAATATACAATCTTCAGCAAAAAGGAATATTTATATCCCAAACATACCAAAACCAGGTCAAAGCCTTGTTCTGAGAGGTTTGGGGGAAAGTTGTGGTTGTAATCCGATATTTTGTAAGTACCAACGCATGGCGTTGGGTGGAACCAATTGTTTTGGTGAAGAACTAATGCGTTGTTGGAATTACGGTGAAGGATCCGAATTACGAGATCTTCCAAGATCCTGGCCGAGCAGAAATCTCTGTAATTTGAGGATCTCTTTGAAAATTAGATACGCGCTCTTGAGAATCTTCAATTTACAACGAGACCCGCTTTTGAGAGTTCATGATTTCATGCTTCCAAAAACCATTTGTTTTTACCATTTTTTTCTCGTAATTTTCTGAGCGATTTCTTCAATGAGAAGGCACTCTATTAGTATTTCTCGTGCGAAATAATGACCGAGGTATCATTCAAGTTCAATTTTTGAATTTCCTCAATTTCTAGGCGTGAGTGTCAGTATAGTTGACGCAGGACTTCTCCTGGCTGTAGAACAACTGAGTACTCGCAATCATTCAGTATACGAGTTCATTTCAATGATTTACCGTTCCATAGCTCAAATAATGACTACTGTATTTTGATCCAAGTCCGGGCAAGTTGTTCTTTTGAGGCATAGTAATGACACAAACGCCCCTAGGCTCCGAAAACGGCTCATTTTAAATTCATAAACCGACGTCCGATTCAGATTAATTTTATAAAAATACGCAAAATAAATAAGACAAAAATGAGCCTGAGGGGCAGCCTAGGGAATACTCCTGTTCTGATTAAAGGAGGGAGGGGGATTTGGAAAACTTGAAGATCAAGCCGTTGATGCGAGCTACCTTAATTCTTAATTTACTTTTTAATCGCGAGTCGACTGATCATTCTCTGAGAAGATACGCCTATACGCCCCCAGGGTCTTAACGAACGTTCCTAATAAAAACAGTAGATAGGTAAATGTAATACGAAAATTTAAGAGAATTTTGTTTCAATCATTCGGACTGAATGATTTGCAGATTCTGTAGGTCTCCAGCCAAAAATCATGGGCGACCATGAATTCATGGATTTAAGAAAGTTCTCTTTGAAGTCCTAAACACTGATTAAGACCAAACCGGATGTGGGAGTGAGATCGAAGATGGAAAAAAATTTTTCTTTTTTTTCTGAAACCAATGGACCGTTTTTAGATTTTGAGAGGTAGTCCAACTCACAGAAGCAAGACTAAGGGCGGAATTATGGCCGGTTTCAGGAAAATATTCGAGTAAAATTCAAATTTGATATTTTATTCTTCTCTTAACTTTTCTTGAGGAAAACAAGGATCGAGCGCTAATGGCAATCTCAAAATTCATCGTAATCAGGTCGAGCCCCCTGCAATTCTGAAGTAATGAATTGCAGATCTAGAAACCGCACCGAGTGCCCCGAGTGCACCGAAAAACACATTGATTTATTTTAGTTCAGTTTAGATGCTTTTGCGACGACTAGTTTGTTGGAAAATCTGAAATTCCCTTCGATTTTTTTGTTCGATTATTGATCATCAGTAATATTAATTTTTATTTCAGGCGTCGGGACCTCCGGTTCAATTAGAGCCGGTGGACCTGAGTATGAAATCTGGTACGACTCCCACCTCGCCGGTGCCAGCGCTCCTGCCCATCTCGAAATTCATCGCAACCAGGCCCAGCCCACAACCACCAGGTAATAAGAACATTTTTTATCTTTATTTACCGATCCGCTAAACGTAAACGATCCTTACTTCGTCTTTACAGGGCTTTAAAATTATTTGAAAAAAGATTCTCAACGACGCACATTCAAAACAATGCCTCATCGAAGTCTGCGATCGTTTTTTGCCCAAATTGCTTACAGCTGGTAACACCGAGCAAGAATTTGGCGTGCTCGCCGGTTCTCCAGGTCAACTCTTAAATGCCGCTAAGATTGGGCTATTGGAATTAAAACATTCTTCAACATAATTAAGTGAACGTGGAACGTGGTAGTAAGGCAACATGCGTTTCGTGCCCTTTGGGCCGAAGGTGTGGCACACGGTCTTGTCCCCCAAACTGCGCCTGTCCTTCGGAAACCTTGCGGTATTCAGAGTACAATTCGGAATCTTCGGATACGCGAAAAGAACGGGACTTTTTTCATTTAATTCGCCTTCAAGTGGTTAAATACTGTTGCGCAAATCGCCGCAGTTTAATTTCAGCTTAGCCTTTTTCTCGGGTAAAAAAGTGACGCGTTGCATACCGGCAATTAAATGCCGGTGGAATTCCTTGAACGAAAATGTCCATTCGCGAAACGGCTTAGGCAATAATAATAAAACAGTAATTTTTACAACCTCAACGCCTTTGAAAAGTAAAAGGACGTTATATTAATTTCTATTTGAATAATACAACGCTACATTTGTACCTATGTCGTTTTAACGCATCGATTAGTGAGCATTCACTCGAAATTCGAATATAAAATAAATAAATAGGATAATTACGAGCATTTTTTTTAATTTCAACTCTTTTAAAATTAAATCTCCAATTTGATGCATACGTCAAATCAGGTAGGTAAATATTGTTGTTGATTGAGTTATAACTCTCAAGTTGAAAGGCGTTACGCTTTAAAAATTACACGCTGTTCGGCCTTGATGAACGGCTTTTAGCCAGACGAAGTTGAGTGTTTAATGGGAGATTGAGTTTTACTAAAATCGTCGCTCTTGCTCCCATGGCAAATTTTACTCCGTGTAAAATCGGTTAGTTCGTAATATCACGGAAATTATTTCGTAATTACGTTGTAATTCTTAACCGCGGTCCAAATCAAAGCGGTCGGGCAGGCGACCATTTATCAGAGCGTCGGACTGACTAGCTTCATTAAGGCGACACTCAGCTGCCTCAATTATTGCGGTAAATTGGCGGTTTAGCTATCCAAAGGGAAATTGATGGCGAATTTAATGGGATATCAATAGAGCGATTCGCATTTGTCAAGATGGACTCGATAACGTAGGCAGCGGGGTAAACTTTGAATGATTTCCCCAGGCGTATACCTAATTATGACCTCAAGACTTTGGCCAATATGAAAATCGTGAATAATATCTAGGTTCAATTTTGTTTCTAACCGACTTCAAAAAGGAAAATGTTACTCTAATTGACTTGACGTGGGATTAAAAAAAAAAGTAAAAAATGAAAAATATAAAAAAAAAAATAAAACTAGCTTCAAAAGAAATTGGGATAATTTTTCATTTTTTCAAGTTTTATTTTTTATGCGTATTTTTGATAATGTGAAGTTAAACTCATCACAGAACTTAGGGAAAGATTTTACCTAATTTTGTTAATATCGTGGTCAACTCAGCTCAGTGATTAGTTGGTAGTGGCAGTAATTCTGATTCTAGACATGCCACCGACTAGATAAAATTTTAAGCCTGCCAACTTATATTGAAATTGGACGTGTAAATAATGCAAAATCTGGAAAAAATTGTTAAAAAATAGGTATCATTAAGTATTTGGTTTAGGTTTACCTACCAGTGTATTTTAGTGCGATCAACGCTTTTGACGTTAAGGATTTAAAGGCTTCATTAGTGCAAATACATCGCTACGATCGCGGAAAAGACCGTTGACCCTAATTGGAGCAAAAAATGATTCCAAGAATAGACAATGGGATTCAAGGGGCAAGATTGTGGGAAACTTGGGATTTGAAAAATTAGCATGTTACACTGGCTTTTGCAGGACTCGATAAAGCGGCAGAAAGCAGTTTTTCCGAGTCTCATTAAGGTCTGGGTCGAGACAAAAGGAGGCTAAGTCTTCTGTCGTTTATGTCGCCCACTGCCCTGTTACCTGCGCGTCTGTGATTAGCGGCAGGACTCGTGGGAACTGCGGTTCATTACGCATCAGCCGACGCAGCCGCAAGTTCTCCTGTCCCTAACAGAAGCAGTTCTTGTCACTCGTGTCACGATCATTCCCCGCCTTTCAAAATCGCCGGCCTCCGCCTCTTGCCCTCGACCGTGACCCATTAGGTGGCAGGTTTTCCTCGACTAATTTCCCTTTCCCTGTAATCCCCCCACCCCCCAGGGTGAAAAAAATGTTGAGACAATTAATAGAAGTTTATTAGTGGAAAAAATATATTTTTACTGAATATATTTAGTCTCCGAAGCACATGAAACACGTCCTTCCGAGTTGGAAGAATGATATTTTTCGTTGGTACTTTTTCGTGCAGTTTCGCTGGACAATGCTCTTGAAGGGAACAAGCATTCAAAGGTCAGAATAAGCTCATGTTTTCAAAAGTAACAACAGTTACTGTTGTTCTAAGAAACTGAAAAATGCCAGGATTTTTTTTCAATAATGTCTAGTATGCGGAATCAAAAATAGCAGGCGTTTTTCGTATAATTAAAAATACAAGGTATTTTCGTAGCTCTTATGACACCAAAAATACCATGTATTCTTCGTCATAATATGACGTCATATTATGACGTTCAAGCGAGTCTGTTACCACCAGCCTCTTCCAAAGGTGAAGCCTCTTCCTAACGCTGCGAGTATTTATCTACCTACATTACCAGTTATTTCTCGTGATACCTATCAGAAATACCAAAAATAAATACCAGTATGCCATAAAAAATTCCAATTTTTTGCCAGGTATCAATAATATTAGATACATTTGATCAAAAGTAATTAGTCGAAAAAATTCACTTCCAGAAGAACTCACTAATGGCCGATTTCACCAACCGTAGTTAATCCGGACATAGATATGTTTAACGAAGTTACCTAGAGTAACCATGTCAGGATTAACTCTGACCGTAAGTTGGTGAACCCACCATAATTGTAATTCATACTCAATTTATCCCTAATCCCAACCAGCCCTGCTACCCTGGCTTTATCAGGCCAGTAAAATAAAATATTTCATGATCCGGCGCAAATGGTGGAGCAGTAAATATTTATAGCTCCATGTATATACGACTTCATTCACCACTAAAACTCCCGTTCGAGCTACTACCTAAACTATATCCACGGGCAAAATTGGTTTCAAACGTGTCTGTCAAAATTGGATTTCATCCTGATTTAAATGTTGGGCAACGCCTGTGCTGAACACTTGTACAGTTTTATACATGTAACATTTTTATCGCGCTTTCTAACATACATACTTACGAAGCATTCAACTCCTTTGGTTATATTACTTCGGCTTAACCTGAGTCGTACGACTCGTAAAAGTCACGTCCGGTGAAACTTTTACTACCTTCAACGTAATAGTGTAGAACAATGTCATAGTGCGCCGGATGGTGTCTGCCGCCGCCGTTGCTAAACTAGCAAGATTAGGAAAATGCGGGCCTATGGGTTTGAAGGTGTATGATACGGAACGCGGCCTATAAAATCGGCACTACGTTGGCTAGGCTAGAGGATAGAAAGAAAACTATAAAATAGTTTACATTTTTCGAGGCGCAAGGTCCTCCACTTACACCTCACAACATTGCATATCCTTTCGAGATCGGAAAAACGTAAGAAGACATGAAAAGATTTTATGACGGAGTGCATCTGATGGGAAATTTTAAATTGAGGGAGAGGGGGAGGGGGCAACGACCAAAAAGTACTTTCAACCACCAACATTGGGTTACCAATAAAACATTGAAACAGAAACTCGAACTCGAACTCAAACTCAGAATGAAACAGAAACTCAAACTCTTAATCAATCTTGAAGTCAAACTCACGATGAAACAGAAACTCAAACTCATAATCGAAATCGAAGTCATTCTCACAATGGAACAGAAACTCAAACTCATAATCGAAATCGAAGTCATACTCACAATGGAACAGAAACTCTAACTGGTAGTGAAACTCGACGTCGAACTCACATTGGAACAGTAACTCAAACTCATAATCAATCTTGAAGTCAAACTTACCAAGGAACAGAAACTCAAACTCATCATCAAACCCGAAGTCAAACTCACAATGAAACAGAAACTCAAACTCATAATCGAAATCGAAGTCATTCTCACAATGAAACAGAAACTCAAACTCATAGTCAAACACGAAGTCAAACTCACGATGAAACAGAAACTCAAACTCATAATCGAAATCGAAGTCATACTCACGATGAAACAGAAACTCAAACTCATAATCGAAATCGAAGTCATACTCACGATGAAACAGAAACTCAAACTCATAATTGAAATCGAAGTCATTCTCACAATGGAACAGAAACTCAAACTCATAGTCAAACCCGAAGCCAAACTCACAATGAAACCGAAACTCAAACTCATAATCGAAGTCATACTAACAATGAAAGCGAAACTCAAACTCGTAGTCAAACACGAAGTCAAACTCACAATGAAACAGAAACTCAAACTCATAATCGAAATCGAAGTCAAACTCACAATGACACAGAAACTCAAACTCATAATCGAAATTGAAGCCGAACTCACAATGAACGAGATGAACAGAAATTCAAACTCATAAACGAAATCGAAGTCAAACATACCTACAATGGAACAGAAACTCGAACTCATTATCAAACCCGAAATCAAACTCACAATGAATCGGGAACTCAAACTCATAATCGAAATCGAAGTCAAACTCACAATGAAACAGAAACTCTAACTGGTAGTGAAACTCGACGTCGAACTCAAACTCAGAATGAAACAGAAACTCAAACTCTTAATCAATCTCGAAGTCAAACTCACGATTAAACAGAAACTCAAACTCATAATCGAAATCGAAGTCATTCTCACAATGGAACAGAAACTCAAACTCATAATCGAAATCGAAGTCATACTCACAATGAAACAGAAACTCTAACTGGTAGTGAAACTCGACGTCGAACTCACATTGGAACAGTAACTCAAACTCATAATCAATCTTGAAGTCAAACTTACCAAGGAACAGAAACTCAAACTCATCATCAAACCCGAAGTCAAACTCACAATGAAACAGAAACTCAAACTCTTAATCAATCTCGAAGTCAAACTCACGATGAAACAGAAACTCAAACTCATAATCGAAATCGAAGTCATTCTCACAATGGAACAGAAACTCAAACTCATAGTCAAACACGAAGTCAAACTCACAATGAAACCGAAACTCAAACTCATAATCGAAATCGAAGTCTTACTCTCAATGAAACAGAAACTCAAACTCATAATTGAAATCGAAGTCATACTCACGATGAAACAGAAAATCAAACTCATAATTGAAATCGAAGTCATTCTCACAATGGAACAGAAACTCAAACTCGTAGTCAAACACGAAGTCAAACTCACAATGAAACAGAAACTCAAACTCATAATCGAAATCGAAGTCATACTCTCAATGAAACAGAAACTCAAACTCATAATTGAAATCGAAGTCAAACTCACAATGAAACAGAAACTCAAACTCATAATCGAAATCGAAGTCAAACTCACAATGACACAGAAACTCAAACTCATAATCGAAATTGAAGCCAAACTCACAATGAACGAGATGAACAGAAATTCAAACTCATAAACCAAATCGAAGTCAAACATACCTACAATGGAACAGAAACTCGAACTCATTATCAAACCCGAAATCAAACTCACAATGAATCGGGAACTCAAACTCATAATCGAAATCGAAGTCAAACTCACAATGAAACAGAAACTCTAACTGGTAGTGAAACTCGACGTCGAACTCACATTGGAACAGTAACTCAAACTCATAATCAATCTCGAAGTCAAACTTACCAAGGAACAGAAACTCAAATTCATTATCAAACCCGAAGTCAAACTCACAATGAAAACGAAACTCAAACTCATAATCAATCTCAAAGTCAAACTCACAATGAAACAGAAGCTCAAACTCTTAATCAATCTCGACGTCAAACATTGTAAGAACAGAAATTCAAACTCATAAACGAAATCGAAGTCAAACTTACCATGGAACAGAAACTCTAACTGGTAGTGAAACTCGACGTCGAGCTCACAATGGAAAAGTAACTCAATCTCAGAATCAAACTCGAGGTCAACCTCAAAATAAAACAGCAACTCAAACTCATACTCGAACTCTAAGTCAGACTCACAATGAAACCGAAACTCAAACTGATAATCAAACTCGAAGTCACACTCAAAATGGAACAAAAACTCAAGCTCATAATCAAATTCGACGTCAAACGCACAAAGAATCGAAAACTCCATTTTCGTAATCGAACTTGAAGTCAAACTCATAATGAAACTGAAACTCAAACTCATAATCAAACTCGAAGTCAAACACACAATGAATCAGATTATCGAACTTGAAGTCAATCTCACAACGAAACAGTTAGTCGAACCCATAATCGAACTCGAAATCAACTCTCAATGAAACTGAAACTCAAACTTGAAGTCGAACTCACAATGAAACAGAAACTCAAACTTGAAGTTCATTGTGGGTTCAACTCAGGTTTCGATTGTGAGTTTGCGTTTCTGTTCCACTGTAAGTTTGACTTCGATTTCGATTATGAGTTTGAGTTTCTGATTCATTGTGAGTTTGACTTCGAGTTTGATTATGAGTTTGAGTTTTTGTTTCACTGTGAGTTTGACTTCGATTTTGATTATGAGTTTGAGTTTCTGTTTCACTGTGAGTACGACTTAGAGTTTCATTATGAGTTTGCGTTTCTGTTTCATTTTGAGTTTGACTTCAATTTCGATTATGAGTCGGAGGTTTTGGTTCATTGTGAGTTTGACTTCGAGTTTGATTATGAGTTTGCGTTTCTGTTTCATTGTGAGTTTGACTTCGAGTTTGATTATGAGTTTGAGTTTTTGTTTCACTGTGAGTTTGACTTCGATTTTGATTATAAGTTAGAGTTTCTGATTCATTGTGAGTTTGACTTCGAGTTTGATTATGAGTTTAAGTTTCTGTTTCACTGTGAGTTCGACTTAGAGTTTCATTATGAGTTTGCGTTTCTGTTTCATTGTGAGTTTGACTTCGATTTCGATTATGAGTTCGCGTTTCTGTTTCATTGTGAGTTTGACTTCGAGTTTGATTATGAGTTCGAGTTTCTGTTTCATTGTGATTTTGACTTCGATTTTGATTATGAGTTTGCGTTTCTGTTTCATTGTGAGTTTGACTTCGATTTCGATTATGAGTTGGAGGTTTTGGTTCATTGTGAGTTTGACTTCGAGTTTGATTATGAGTTTGAGTTTCTGTTTCATTGTGAGTTTGACTTCGATTTTGATTATGAGTTTGAGTTTCTGTTTCACTGTGAGTTCGACTTAGAGTTTCATTTTGAGTTTGAGTTTCTTTGTCATTGTGAGTGACTTCGAGTTTGAGTTTCTGTTCCATTGAGAGTTTGACTTCGATTTCATTTATGAGTTTGAGTTTCTGTTCCATTGAGAGTTTGACTTCGATTTTGATTATGAGTTAGAGTTTCTGTTTCACTGTGAGTTCGACTTAGAGTTTCATTATGAGTTTGAGTTTCTTTTCCATTGGGAGTTTGAATTCGAGTTTGTGTTTCGGTTTCATTGTGAGTTTTCAATCGAGATTGATTATGAGTTAGAGTTTCTGTTCCATTGTGAGTTTGACTTGGATTTTGAGTATGAGTTTAAGTTTTCGTTTCATTGTGAGTTTACACTACAGTTTGAGATTTTTGAGTGATGGAATTCCAAAAAAGTACTGGCCTGCTGCGGGAGTAAACCCTAGAATTTTGTGAAAAAAAAAACGATTTTCCCCGTCCGTATCACCATGCCGCTTTGTATCTTTTCACAATTTGTGCACTATATCCTGGGCTTTAGGCTAACGCTATTGAATAAAAATGCATATTTCGAATCTGAATAGCACGATTCCTATGACCACATCATGTGCTGATGAAATAGGTTAGTTGTTTTAATGCACACCGAATAAATTTCTCGTATCTTCACCATTGGTACTCCCTGGTTCAACGATAGTTTGGCAATTTGTAGTCAATAATTCAGGGTCCAGGTAATTAGCAGAATGCTTCGCCGCCGTCTTAGCAACTATTGCCGTTCAACTGGGCCCAAGCTATTTGCCATTCGAACATTGAAATCCTCAGTGATAATAGTGAATGACGACCCTATAAAAGTAGGTACTGTGCCCATTACCCGTTGGAGATTCACACCCGATTTTATGGATACTTGGCGTTGGTCGTGAAATAGTTGGCGGATAGCCTCTGCCCCGTCTTTTCGCTGGCAAGTCGATCTCATCACCTTCTCAGCTATTTTTCCCGTCCGTTTGTCGAGGGCGAGATTTCACGGTGACGGGAATAGCAAATGAGCTGCTATGAATAGTGATCGACTTCCTTGTTCGACGTGGGTTTTCCATCATTGGTAACGAAAGAATGCGATTCGCGTAGGCAGCTGACAGATACATGGTTTTGTGTGCCAAATTTTGGAAATCGCTATCCATTGACTGAGCTCACGACATTATTGGGAATGCTGTCAATTTTTACGGTATACTTTATGATAAGTCAATTGTTTTTACCCATTAGATTTAGGAGGATTAAAGCTTCAGCAGTTTTGGAGTGGATCCAAATTCTGGGTGTAAGGAGTGTGGAAAAGCTCGCCCATCTTCATTCTCGGTTCATAGTACCTGAATATTGCCAAAGGTTATGAGAGATTTATAAAATTCATCCCCCTTCCGTTCCATACATTGCACACATCGCCTGATTTCCTACTTGCATAATCGAGTTCCAACAAATCGCATTGGCCTACTAGGTATACTGATATTGCGAATTGTTCAAACGTGAAACGGATCGCTACCTATGATATCTTAATTTCAGTCCAACCTCGCAAGCGAGCAACAAAAAGTCGACTTCAATTCCGCTTTTGTGGTACAGCGATCGCGCCAAACGATCTTGCACTGCTTGGCAAAGTCGCATTGCTTATCTTTACTGAGAGTGGCACGAAATTTACGACTTGTCGCAGAAAGAAGCGTAAAATAGTATTGAGACTATTATGCGAACATATTTATCCGCGACTTGGATCGACCGCGTAGGGAAGATTGCTTAGCAGGAGGTCGTAATCTTGCGACAACAAACCACCTCGAGGTTTGAAATAGTCAACCCGAACGCGAGATATAGTTGAGTTAAACCTTTGAGCTGCAAACCCAGGTAAAGCCCGTATCACACGTCAGACCCGTTCTCCTCCCCATCCCACGGACCGACACACAGACCTTACAAAGAGTAACTCTCCGATTGGCTGATCCTATGGATATCTTCACTTTGGCAGGTGCGCCATCATCAAGGTTTGCTATAATTCATCAATGGAACCTTAGTTTTAGGAAAAATCATCAATGAATTTGCGTGTAAAAACGACCAAAGAATCGGTCTGTGAAGACGGTGGGATGAGAAGGAGAACGGTCTGACGTGTAACACGGGCATAAGGTGTATCCGCAAGGAACCTGACGAGAGGGGCTAATAGAGTAAGATAAATATAAAGACTCGTACGCACATGGTGCTGGTCGATCGTAAAAAAGACTTTCAGACCTGTACAGCACTCTGTTCTATGGGTGAGGGTGTGATGTAGTGTAGGGTCGACGATGGGATTGGATAGAGATCGTGTCAAGGACTCTCAAGGCGACTCGTACCGACAAGAGATTAGATAGCAAACTATGCACCTGCACCGCTCGCGGTAGCGAACATACGCGATAGTGTTCCGCGATGCTCCCACTATTCCTTTTCCGAGCTGAGTCCGCCTTGAACATTCCGATTCGCTGTCATCAGTCAAATCGATCATTTTTTCCTTGTTTCACATCTAGGTATATCGTTTTGAGATGATAATATCATCGAAAATATTATTTTGGATTTTTTTCCTCTCCGAGCGATAATTTTTTATCGCGCAGTATCGATTGCGAAAGATGCATGTCTATTGACTCGAATGATAAGGACTGCGATTGCGCTTTTGGGCCAACCGGGCCTTCGCTATAGCCCTCCTTCTTGCACATTCACCTCATCGCAGCATAACATTGTTATACTTCCTTTTTCAGTCACTCGAATAGAAGTTTCACCCCTTCCCATGTCGGTCTTGTCGCCCGGATCTGGGTTCATCATGTTCGGTGACATTGGACGAAAAAAGAAGAAAAAGGAATGATTTTTTACTATTTATAGTAAAATTTACTATTTATAGTTTATTTATAAATTATTCAGGGTTTTTAAAGATTTTCCAACGCTCGCTCAATACAGGGTCGTGACTTTGCGACACTGTTGAGGCCCTTTGCGCCGAAAGCGTTCGAGCATCCGAAAATAGTTTGACCTTGATGATGCTCTTATCTTTTACCGAACGGACACCTCTGTGACGACAATTAGCTTACCGAAACCAGAACTAGGCAACTCCAAAAACTTTGCACTGTATCAAACTATCTTCTGTCCCCTTCGACGGGATTGATTCGCTGCTCCGTACAGAAATAAAAGACTATTTTCGATTCTGAGCCATTGCGTATTTCGGATTAATGCATCGGCTCATCTCTATCATCGCCCTTTGATAATAAATCATGTAATAAAGTGAACCGAGGCGTCTTCTGTTTAATTAGCTTAATGGTTCGTGACTGCCCGGCGATCTTTTCGCCTCGAAACGATCGAGTTTATAACTTCGACGATTTAGGCTCGTCTGAACATCTCGCCAGGAATCCGCTCCGGATTATCGGGGCGTTAATAATAGGCGCATCAAACTGCCCATAGGAACTCCCATATGGTTCCTAGGGGATAATGCGGATCGCATAGGGAAAGGTGCAGGCATGTCTGCCATGGGAAAAGGATCGTCATATAATCGCGGGTCTTGTAAATTGGTTCAAAGGAGCTGCTACGCTATGCGAGGCTAGACCCGTCCATTATACAAATTAATGTTCCTCGCCTCACTCTCATTTGGACGTTGCCGATGAGGCCGAACATGTGTTTAGGAACACCTTCGTGCACTGCAACAGTACAGCACTGTTATTATTTATTTTAATCAAGCTATCGCATAACTTTCTGTGGGTACCTAATTCGCTCGCCAACGCGTGCATTTGCCAATCGGGGCGGCCACGATCCGCGAATTCAATCGTCGGTAAAAATCGATTTAAAAACTACTCCGATTTAAAAAAAAATGTTATTTTGAGGGTTCCTATGTTTTCTTTGTTTTTATTCACTAAGGAGGCATAAAAAAATTAAATAAAAAACAAAAGCGACTTCAAAAAACGCATAAGGGTGATTCTCAAAAAAAAGCAACTTTTTGGGTCGAGTAAATTTTTAAAATTTTGTTGCTCAGAAAAATTTCAAACTTTTTTCTAACATTGTTACTCGTTAGTAGATCACATTTAAACACTCGGTTGAGATCAAACTCATCATAGGAATAAAATAACTTAATTTTAATAATAAAACCACAATAAGATGGTAGGAATGGGTCGTTTCTGATTTTTTTCCCTCCGGGCTTTTTTCCGGAGCCTTCTACGCTCCTTTATTTCTGCTGGAGTGAACAATTTTGGTGGAGCCATCGACGTAGTTCCTGAATAAAACAACTTGAAATAATATAGGGGTTCTCACATCACTCAACAATCAAGTACCTACGCTATTTTCAATTCAACTTAAAACCATCAAAATCTAAAAAACTGCAATGATACTGCTGATTTTTCACTCCTATGTCCTTACCGTCGGTCCCACGGCCACATCACATTATCAATAAGGGCATGGGAAGGAACTTGATTGGGACATGGAACTGAAAAATCGTTCTTCAATCCATTGTATACTACTGTAAAAATAATTTAAGGTGCTAAATTGAATTTTTCTTAATGGTAACAGACGAGTAGAATGCGTTGAAAGCAAAAAAATTAGCATGAGCGTCGAATTAGAATTGATTCTATAGGGGCATGGAAAGGAATGGAGAAAAAACACCCACGCGTTCGCGTTCACCTCAGGAGCGCTGGCGGAGCAATGAGAGGTGTAAGCGCCGTGCAACTGTAGGGCCATAGAGGCGAACAGTTTTGCCAACTACTGATGCAGTTTCCCGGCTTTTGTCCCTCACACTCGATGCGAATGGACACTTTTTTGATGAAGCCATGGAACTGAACTCAAAATCATGTACACAAGTTTGAGGTACCGTGGCCGACTAAATTCGAAAGAAATGTTGATATAAGCTTGCAAAACATAAAGAAGAACTAATTCTGAATCGATTCAGGGAATTTTTTTCAAGGAAATGTGCTGATTTCAATCAATACTCACCTTTCGAATCTTGAAAACGTATACTGCTACAGGGCACGGAACTGAACATTTGAACGTTTGATTAGCAATAAATAACTTCCAATATCCCCCTCCCTTATTTTTTGGGTTGGATTACGTCAGTGGCCGCCTAGTGAACAGATAGAAAAAAAAATCACGAGTCTCAGATGATTGGTTCCCGAGTTATGGTCGATTAACATGAAAGTTGCTTTTTTTTGAGAATCACCCATAAAAACTAAAAAGTAAAAATTTAATTCACAATTGAAAAAAAGATCCTCACAGCAATGTTTGAAATGATGAGGAAACTATACCTACCTATCGTAGGCCCCATCTACTAATTAGCTCAGTACCAAGGACAACTCATCGCCTGAACATCAAATTTTGAAATTGTTGCCTTCATTTCATGTGAGCTACATAAATATTAGCATGACCTAAAATTAATTATAGCACCAATTTTGAAGTGGATTTCAGGTGAGGTTTTGTCCTTGGCACTAAACTATTCAGTACCTAATAAAGGGGCTTAGGTATCGAGTTAAAAAAAAAATATATTTTTACAAAAGTTTTCACTGCATTTATGTCTGTAGCCAAAACCTATATTAAGTGATGTTAAAAGTAGAAAAATTTTGGTAGGTAAATAAATTTCCCGAAATTTCAGTGGGAGAATTTCTGAAATCGGGTAAAATTGGCTAGGTGAGAGAAGAAAAAAGTGGGGAAGTCGACTTTACTAACCTCCTTTATTTTAAAGTCGGATGAAATATTAGAATATAACGTTCACACTCAGTACACACTTCCCTAATAATCTGTTCGCTATCAGTGTGCTTACTATCTATCATTGAGGAATCTCTGCAGTACATCATTTTGTTCGAATCGTGAGCGACCGTGTACTTCTGTTGACAACTAGGAAAACTATCGCTGCCCGGATGATCGACGAGCTGCGAGCGTAGTAAAACACTCGATCATTCATTCGACCTAACAAAGGAAACTGTTTTGAAACTTTTTGGAAGAGGGAAGCTCCAACCACACCCTATTGAACTTATCGAGCGATGCGACAAGGCCGACAAGTCTCACGTGTTTTGGTAAATCCTGAAATACAAATTTACATAAGTAGGCTGAGATTGATGTTGGCAAAGGATTTGTCAAAGTAGCTGGTAACGTTGTGAGGTTGTTTCTCAAAGCGATCCTAGATGGTATTTTCGATCCCTCACCAACCTCAGCGTACATCAATCAAAAAGGAGAAGGTAACGCAGGATCCAAAACAAGGCATCCATCCAGTTCTTCGGGCATTGCGCGGTTTTTTCTATTTTTTCTCTCTAACTTCTGACTAATCACTACCTTCACCAATTAGCCGGCCGTGCCGTAAAACTGGTTGCAAAAAACAGTTTCGATATCGTCCATGCCGGTTCAAGAGTTTCGTGCGAGCCTATACTCCGGCGTAACACATTTCCCCTGCCAATGGACGTGAATGTAATAGCTACAAAATCGTGCAAGCTTTTCAAGAGAGAACGCACCTTTACATTTTTGGCATTTCGAGTAAAACAAACCTTTCCCATACTGTTAGAGAGGTCATGACTAGTCAGGATCTGGCAGTTTCACTCTCGACTGGTAGCAGAAGCCTCTAAATTACTTAACTCTCTCCATCGACTCGGGTACGAATACTGGCAATCCTGTTTCTGAATAATCGTGATCGATCGCTGTCAAATGTGCGGTAATTACCCTTAAGATAAAGTGCGGGGTTCATGCCTGGGTTTCGGCCTTACTCGCTTTAATTGTAGGTCGGTTATTTTATTATTTAATGGTAGCTAATTGATCCCTTGGGAAAGATAAGAGGATCTGTTGTTTTGTAAGGGTGGCCTCAAATTGAGGTGTTGAAAGTTTGATGGCATTGTGTGGTAAGGAGACAGCGTGCCTGATCATGCTTACTTGTGGGATACTTAATTTTATTGTGGGATGACTAATGGTCCTATATTTCTACAGTTGCCCTTCATCTGTGGCACGATGCGCTGGTTTGTTTACTTTTCTTTTCATTTCGTACGATGAATTCGCTCAGCGTATATAAATATTACGCCCGAGAGTATTCGAAAATTTCAAATCACTGCAAAGAATAACAATTCAGCTCAATAATTGCCGGAGGTCAATACTTTGAATAGACGTCGAGTCCATTCGTGCAATGGGTACGGGAACCTCACGTCAGCCGCATTGGTCAGAGATGACGAGATGTCGTTTGTGTGCAAATCAGCCGTTCGGACGGATCGTTCGATGAAAGAATGACTTCCCGTTTGACTTTGACCTCTCGAGCCGAGTTGGGTTCGAATTGAGTCGGAGTCGTCGTACTCTTGAGTCAAGGGAAAACATATCGGTGAGCCGTTTGTGGGAGTGCGGACCCGCGTGGGAGGACAGATGGAACAAAAGGCGTTCCCATGATCGACCAGCGCCTTTTTCAAGGTGCATTGTCAATTAGTGGGTACCGAACGTACATATTTACATAGCCAACAATTTACTCATACGTATCTTGGGATTTTCCAGGAACTTCTTTTCCTCATGCGCTCACCTGAACCAACGAACGTGTTTGGGAACTCACCGATGAGATAGGTTTATTAATTCTTATCGATTTTCAACTAAAATTGCTGGCATAATATGTCGGAGTACACGCTCAATTTTTCATTCTATAGCTAGGAGTAGAGAATATAAATAATTATTGCTGCTCCAGTACCATGCAAGAAGGGAAAGCTCGTATCTCGACGATTGTTTTTTGGTTTAGTCTGTGAGAGTGAAATTTCCATTCTTCTCGGGTGCTAAAACAAGATGGCAAAAATTTTGAATGAACGACAATAATATTTCCTCCGGGATTCCCCAAGATAAGGCTGTTCCCTCGGAGCGTTACATATTCTTCTTACTTAACTTACATGTTGTGAAACGAGCTATGAAAGAAATTGAGATCTTCCTTTCGCTAAGTGATCCGGCAATCCTCTTCATTTTGGACTTACCTCAGCCTCTATAATACCACGCACAATCTACCGTTTGGCCTTATTTCCTGACTGCGTAAATCTGTATAATACTTATATACTAGTTCTTTCCTGCTCTTCACTACCTTGGTCCACTGGAGCATGCCGTGAATTGTGTAATCAACATTATTTAAACTTTCAGGATCAAACGTGTTGAATTCTCTCTTGAAATTTCATAAAATTCTCGATTTCCAGCAACGTCATCACGTTTTTGTTATGTTTTTTTGTATGTACCTAACATACGAAGGAAAATGGGATGGGTAGGTAATACCTACTAGGTATACCTATCTGGCGTACTATTGGTAGATTGAAATCTGAAACGCTGACGGCTTTTAGGGGTATAATTCACAATTTATAATTAACTGAGAAGAAAATAAAGTTAGTTATTTGAATATTAAACGAAAAATAATTTAAATGGATTAGGTAATTTTTGAAGTACTTCATATTCCAAACATAGGAACTCAACTTCTTACCCTTTTTTTTCTCATTTTTCGGCTGCTAGAAGACTTGTCGAATTATCTATTTAGGTGGCTCCTTGATGAAGATTGAGGGACTCTTCTTTTTCCTTGAATACCTGACCCTCTTTTTCTGGAATTTGATTTATAGATCATAAAGTTCCCACCCAATTCGTGTTGCCTTATTTCCAAACAGAAAACTGCGCTTCTTTTCGGATTTTCTTTGAGATCGAATACAAATAACAACAAACACGTTAAATTATTCCAATACTGCGGGCCGTGTACCTTCTTTTTGAGATTTTCTCACTGTTCATAATAATATATAATATCTCATTGGCACCTAATCTATATGGGTGGCCTTGATATCGCATGTTATCAGGTTATATTAATCTTTGCTTCGCGTTGGGAACAAACTCAAGCTAATCAAGGTGGGTGTCGTTTCTTTCGACTCGACCTTGGTACAATGTGGCCGTTCTTTAGCTGCGTTCCATTATAATATCAGGTTGTCGGCATATAATCAAAAACTCAGGAATAGTGCACACCCACTAATTATTTTTGGTCTCACTGAACACGGAGATTTGACAGGGAAGCGCCCTTGTTTCTTTCAAATCATTGTCCGGTCTTCCCACAGGCTATGGCGGTGACTATGTTTGAATTATTCATCCGTGCCATAACATTTACGAGGGGATACAATCAAATCAGTGCACACCTTTGAGGCTATCGAACTAGACCGTCATCTCATTAACACCTCAAAGATCGCGCCCTCTTTTCTTGCTCATTCATTTACGATCCGCAATTTTTCGCCGGATTTTACTTTCGCTTTTCATTTTGAGTTTATATGTTTTCAACCACTTTCACGTTTATTCATTTCCACGTTCGCAATGTTGAAGGATATCGTCAAAAATATCCAAATGGAAATGATTATGGGTTATTTTATCCCCATGGAGATTTATGAACACTTGAGCTAGCCAAAGGATCTCATCCTTTGATTCAAATAACATGTAAAATCCACTTGGACACTTTGAAAATATGAAAATCGGTTTTGTGGTTTACGATGAGGACTCCCTATTTTTCATTACAGCAGGATTTTCTTTGCTACTGAATATCTTTAATTCGCCTTTGCGGGAACTTGGCAACGATCCCGCATTTTTCCCGATATTTATGCGCGGATGCCTGCACGCATGTCAAGTTCCTTCATCTATTATCCATCGTTCGCAGAGCTTCCAATACTTTTGCTCCAACTTCCCACAAATCGAGCTTCTGGATAGCCGATCGCCCTTCGCTACCGTCGAAAGCGATAAATCTCCATGCGGTGTCACTGGACAAGACACTTGTAGGTAATAGAAGATCGTTGGAGCTGTAATTCTATAACCGGTCTGCAGATCGCTGCACACGCACCGATCGCCACTGATCTAATAAACTTCCTTATTTCCATTCGCGTTTTTTATCGGGTCGGAACTGACTTGGCTTCAAACGTTGTCGTTACAGTATCAACGGTGACATTGACGACCGAGCGGCTTGTCAATAAGTCGTTCCGCATGCTTATTACAGAAAACCGGTGGGTATTTGCGGGCGAGAATTATTATCGCACGGCTTAATAAGGTGATGATTGCTCTTGCAGCATTTCATTTTGAATTTCAGTTTCATCAGCTACACTGCCACTACAAATACGACATTTTTGGAAATATCCTCTCCCACGTTTAACAGAAAACGTTTCTGACCTCTTAGGGTCATATTCACAGCACATCCTTTGCATAGGAGCCGTTCGTTGCTCCAGCACTTCATATGCACATTTTAAAACCGTCATGGTATGGAGACGATCTCAGCAACTGAAGTACTGTCAATCGCAACCACGATTTTCGAGGTCCCAATTTCAAGGCTGCTCGGTTGCTTGAGAAAATGAGGATTTTGTTACTGCTGATCGGCTGTTTGACGTCTGAGATAGGTAAATCTCAATTTTTTCGGGATATGAAATTTGAAGGTAAACTGCGTTACCTATTTACCCGCTGGAGAAAAATATTTCCAGCCCACGGCATCAAGCTTGTCGTCCGACCGGGAGTGCGCAGGTTCCTCGGTTTGATATACGGCGCGGGGGCTGCAAGTGACAATACGCTCCATTAAGTTTTACTACCGGGCGTTTTCTGTCTCATCATCGCCCGAAGCTGTCCATTATGTTCGAAACGTCGGCGTCGTCTCCTTCCGGCCACAATATTCCACCTTAACGTTTTATGTGCGAAGCTCTTAAATGGCCGTTTTATCTGCAATAGCCGTCCATCTCCTACGACCTGAAGATGTTTCGCTTTTCCAAGCCGGCCCCAAGAGTCGAGGCGCTCCTTGGCGAAACAGCTTAGCTCACCTTTCACCCGAAGAACGCCGACGCATGACTGGACGAACAATGCGAAATTTTCCTTCCGTTCTTGGGCGAGAAAGTCCTTTTAGCCGAGGCACATCTCCGTGCAATGTAACCAGATACTCGAACCGAGATGGCGAGACACAGCTAGGAAACGAAAGTCTCCCAAAGCTAGTCGGTACGCAGCTAATTAGAATTCAAAGAAGGTCCTCGAAACCAGCTGGCTTTGTGTTCCTCTCGAGATGAATCTACCTCGTTTTGATTTGGACGCCAATTTATTCCGTTGATCATAATCGCCCGTACCCATGGGAGCCTCGTTTCGCATTAACCTTTATCATCTACCTTGTTAGACCTTTATGATTGGGGTGTCTAACGAAACTTGATGGTTACAATGAGCTGTCGGTTCGGTTCGATCAAATTAATCTGCATATAAACGGTTGTTGGTGACTCGAGGGAGAAAATTTTCACAGCCTTATACCGTCATGGGTTTTTAACCGTTAAAGAGATATAATATTGTTTTCTACAATGTTTGGGGTCCAGACCAAGTGTTTACTGTACCAAACGGTCATACCGTTTAAGCCTGATGATGAAATTCAAAAACACCTCCAACGAATAGCCATAATGCAAGAACACTTGACATGATCTTTTTTTTAAAGTCCTATGGTCACGCACGACTGTTCGCGAAAAGTTGTTGGACGCCTCGAAAAATCTGCATTGTATGCATTAGTGAGGTCGGTTCCAGTTGCATTTTCGAGCCACCGTAAACGGGCATGGGAGCTCGAATTTTTCATGACTGGTGCTGGTATGAGGTTGATGCCCTTTTTTAATGCGACAAATTTTGATGTGAGTCCTAAGTAAGTAGGTAGCTAGTTAAAACACAAATGATCCCAATCCATTAACATGATCACCCATGCCAAGAAAAACTGACAATAAAGCGATCATAAAGTCCACGCTGCAGAACACCTATTCAACCTAAATACGGTGTTTTGAATTTCTCGGATTCCTCAACGAGATTTGAGCGCTCGAACATCAAAGGGAAGTTGCGACAATAAAAAACTATCTTAAAGAATGAAAACTGGCAAGACAGTTTGATCCCGCATAAGGAGCGGTCCGTGCGCAGCCTATAGTGACCAGTATAGTAGTTGGCCGTCAGAAGTAGTGACTACTATAGGAGCAGCTAGCAAGTCCAGTTAATCGCCTATATTATGTCACTCAAGGGGGCAATATTACTCCTCTCTGACAATAATCCTTAACGGCTCGGTTAGTAACCAGACGAGACCCAACGCCAAGCTCCTTGATACGGGCATCCCACATCCACATTTAAAAGCTTGAATCTTGCAGCTGTTCGGGCCCATTTCCGGAATAAGTCCTCACTTACTCACCCGAACTTTACGCCATAAAATATCTCTGTGTGGGAGGGTACTTTCGAGCACTACATGTTTGCTTTAGGTTAATTATTTAGTAACAGTATCTCTTGAATGCAATCTTTCTTTTTCGAAATTACAAATAAGTAATATGCAGCCACCCACTATAACTTATGCAGCCACCCACGGTAAGCTCTTTCACATCATTGAATAATTCAATTATTATATTATTAGGTATACCATTCACAATCATCTTCAGGCGAATTTCAAATCCGAATACGAACCCTTGCTTCTTACATTATATTTCTCAAACTACTTCGCAAGAAGCCTCCGTAGGAAGCCAGTTTATTCTCATGTTGATATTTCAAAGCAGACAATGATATTGGTAATCAAAAGTGCAATTTTAGGAGAACCAAAGTTCGATGCTCGTCCGTGAATACGTTTTTATCGCAACAGTCAAACTCTTCCTTTTCGAACAAAAAATCAAATTAATCGACGCTGCAAATTGAGCAACTTACGACCAACAATTAGTACGCGCGTATGGAGCGGAGACGTTTTTACCCCACATCGTTCTCGCTGGAACGAATCATTTTGATTGAAAAAGTCGAAACTTTAATGGCAAGGCAGAGAATAAGTTTTACTGGGAGCCCTGGGACGCCTTTTGCCGCAGGCGCAGTTACGCTGATTGCCCCTACACCAAGCCGAGTCTCTCTCCAATGGTCTCACAGGGACACACCACTTTCGAGTCTGAAAATTTAATGCTTTTTCATGGCTCTGACTGCAATCATCCGTTCTAAAACCCTCTTTCGACGACTCTTTGAGTTGAGCTGGGATCGGCGAAAATTGTCTTCTATTGAGGAGAGACCTCCCTTCAGGTACCGAAGTCTCTGTCACCTGGACTTGGCCGGCCACTACTTGACTGTCTCTCTCGTCCTGCGCCTGTGCGATCGTTCGACTGTTCCGCTTTGCTTCGTTTAACTCGAAGTTAACAGCAGGCGACTTTTAATCTCAATAGCTTAAACTATTTCGCCAACCTCCCATGCTGCGTACTTGACTTTTTCCGGATTGCTAAACTCTCGGGCAGGTGATCGCCCAGGAGAAATTCTTCCTGGAAAATATCTCCATTTCACTTCTTTGGTAAGGAGCAATCTTACAGCTTGTGCTAGAGTTTTTTTATGGATACGAAGACACATTAAGTTAAGCACTCCAAAATACCACATCTTTTAGCCCAATAATAGATATAATATACCTAAACAATAAATTCTGACCTACTCACTTGGTATCCCTACTAACTTGTAACTATGTAACCATTTCCTGGACATTGATTAGTTTTTCATGATGCTATATCAACACGCGGTTGTTGTTCTTGACGAACAACAAGTTTCTCACGATGCTGGAGAGCGATTTATTCCAAGCTTGTCCAAGACACGTTAGTGGGCAGCAACAAAAGACGAATCGAAGGCTCCGCGATACAATGGCAGTCCTGCATCAATGTAATGCTGTAATTTTCCGCGGATTTCTGACGAAATTGCCGGTTATAAAAGTTCGAACTTGATACTTTATGTATAACCTGGTTATTCTTCGAGCGTAGGTTAGCAGGGAGTAGGTTATGGAGTATTTGTGTTGTAGAGGGAGTGGTGCCAGTTTTGTACTTGGTCGGCCGGTCGGTGGGATGAAGTAAGTGCCTGATGACGTCATTCTCGTGTCTATCGGTTCGCACGACGACGGGGCCACACCCCGAAGATGACATGGGAAGCCGAGGTCATAAGCCGCCATCGGTCACACCTAAGTCGTTTTTAACTCCCAGTTACTTTAAATAATCGAAAGCCCCATGGATGTTAGTTATGGCTATGCTCGTTTCAAAATTGCATCCACTCTCCCTGAATATATGAAGAGATTCTCGTGAGTCGTCTTGTTTGCTGAGTGCTCATAATACCAGCGTAGGAGGGGAAACAAAATTAATCATTCTTCAGTACAGAAATCATGGGCAGCGAAAACCTAAATAACATTAATTTTTATTCGTTCAACATTCAAGTAGGTACATTACGTTCTATAGGTACCAGAAAAAAGGTTTTTCGTAAGGTGAAATTTAACTGTCTTCCATGTTTATGTTGGGCATGACGCGTTACGTGAAAATGTTATTTAATGCAAACGGTTAAATTCGAAGCCTCTCAATCGCGCAATGCTCTGCCCTTGGGCCTCAGAGGTCCCATGATTCGTCCCTAACCTAGAAACTGAAATCTAGGCCCCGCCGAGCCTCACCCGATTCGAGGAGACAGTGTTAGCAGAATGTTAACAATGTAGCCCGAGCGATAATGTTGGAATGTTAACGCCGAGTTGGGCTTACCTACGACTAAACTTTGCAAACCCGATGGGGCCATCAGCTACCTCATACTTACCGAATTGTAACTCACAGTCTAAGCGTACCTTTTTACCCACTTGACCGTATGCCGTTCGAACTCTAACTCACAAAATCAGCTCATGAACCCAAATTACTAACTCAAACTCGACTAGACTCACATTACCCATAGTCAGGTTCAAGTTTAGTTTGACTCGAGTATGTTTCAAGGTTTAGTGAGTTTCTGAAGAATTTGTGTTGAGTACGAGTCAAGTATGATGATAATGAATTTGAGTCTCTACAAGAGTTATGTGCTTTATGAGCGTCATGCGCGTTTTGAGCGCTATACGTGTTATAAGCTCTCAGAGTTGTAAGAGCGTATGCTCAATTTATTTTGACCCTCAAAAAATTTTGAATTTCGGAATTTTTTTTTCTGTATCTCTTACTAATATGGGGTTTTCTTTGTTCGCAGGTAATAGACTGACTTTCCGCTCGCCGCCCCAGCTGGTATGAAGTTCAATCGTGACAATATGTTTTGCAAAAAAAAACGGCCGTCATTTATGTTGAAATGAGTTTGTCTTCAAAGCTATGTTTTTATAATTTCGAAATAAGAACTAACTTTTTGTGGAAATTACAAATTATAAAATAAACTAAAACGCTATAAAAATACATGAATTTCAAAACGAATCGGTGGTTTTATTTATTCCCTATAGCTCGCTTAAATCCTCAGCAACCTAAGAAGCGGCAATTTCGATAAATAAGTGAAATTTGTGCTAAAAAAGTCAATTCACAGAGAATAAATAAATCGTTTGAGCTTTTGGGAAAATAGTGAGGAATAATTTCAAAATATATCAGGCACGATTTCGAATAATAACGGGGAATAATTAATAAACCACCTATTCTAAAATTAATCAATTCACTCCAAGCAATGAAGACCAGCTCATTGTAAAGCGTATGGTTGAGCATTTTAATTGACACGTTGCAAACTTTTTGACTGAGTTCAAGGAATTATTCTTTTAATGAGTTGCACGGTATTTAATAGCACTATATTATTCTTGTGCTCAAAAAATTCACGAATTTGAGATTCCAACTTTTAATGATATGACCAAAACCGTAATTTCTTTAAAACTGGTTTTCTGATATATTCTGTTGGGAGACTTTCACCACAGATTAACCGACTCGTTTAAGTTACCAATGCGATAGTTACTGCAGGTCATGCATCCATCTACAAAGTACCAGCAGTAACTGAAGAGTCGGTGATTTTAACGATTCTGAAATTTTAGGTGAGAGCTTTATGCATTGATTTTTCTATTGAAAGTTCACTCTTCAAGTTGGACTATTGAAATACGTAATCAACTCGCTTTCACGCGATTGACGATTTATCGCCGAACGACTTTTGGACGACTTGAGTCTAAGCTCAACTCTCATTCTGATATTTTTGGCACTTGGAAATATCCCCGTTCCGTGGAGCCATCCCAGGACGTCTTTTCGTCCCATAACCTTATGTCATTTCCAGGAAAAAATTTGTTGTTTTTCATTCCTTCTTGAAATGAATATGTAAAACAAACGAGTGAATTATCGTGTCGGTACGTATCCTCGAGGTTTTGTTGCCTCCAAGGAAAATTTTCTGATCCTGGTAGTTGGTAGTCCCACGAAGATTGCCCCACGGGTCACGCGCGCGTCGGTTGCTGATAGTCGAAAGTTGTAAGCTTTGGGCGTCTACAGGTTCCTGCCTAAGGCTGAGGGAACCGTGACAAATACATTGATGGAGTCAGAGGCTCCACAATCAGTCAGACGACTCCGTGACCTTGAAGTTACGTCACTTTTTCCTGAACGTATGAAATCATCAACCTTGAGGACCCCGACTACCAGTTGCGAGGGATACTCCTCCCGCCCGGTAATTGTTGTACCGCCTAGGTACGTGTATGTTAGCTATGGTTGATGAGACGTTCCCATTCAACAGAGGCTCTCTCATTGTTCGAGCGAACATTGTCTTGATAGAACACCTGAGCGATTCAGGAACTTTTTACGCCTTCCTTCTCTAGATTCTTCTGAAGCATCCTTTTCATTAGGATTGGATAAATCAAATTTTCAACGAACGCGATACCAATTTATTTCAAGTAAGCCCGTATTTTAAAATCCTCTTTATGCCCTCGGCCAGGTCATTGTAGAGCTAAAGTAATCGTTGGTTAGGCTTCCCCTCGCCGGACGACCTACCAACCCTGATAAATCCTCGGCCCAAACCTGAGAAAATAGCTTTCAGAAATTATCCCCAAAACTTACCATAACCTTCATTTGAATAAGTGTAAACATCCATTCAAATTAGATATAAGTTCCTATAATATAAGAAAAATCACGACAAAACCGTCCATCATTTCATATTGGAGCCGTTCAATACAAACTTACCACAAACTTCACTTATAGGTTAGCTAGATTTTATACCTAGATAGCTTACATCTGCAAACAATGTCGTTTATATCGCCCTTCTTTTCAGACAGCTGTTCAGATAATCCGACTCTTAGGTGCACGGCAAGTTGTTCATTATAGTGCCATAAAAACTATAGCTCCGGGCAGCGCGATAGAGACGCTTGAGGTGCCCGCCCTGAGAAAACCTCTTCATATTCGTTGTGACTCTGACGCGTGGTGTTATAATATGAAATTTACTGCCGACATTTTTGCAGCTTGCAGAGCGAACAATGTCGGCGCCTTGTAATTAAATGAATTAGACCACTCCTGCTCATAAACGTCAGTGAACCATTTATTATACTTGTTCCCATGTGAACATAATATGAAGTTTCATTAGCTTGGATATTATCTATTATAGTTTGCCGAGTTTGCAGATAGGTGGCGTCTGGAAGTAGGTGCTGGTTAGTTTATAGTTTTTGAGTAATTTTATAAGCGAAACCGAATCATTTTGAAAAATCTTCGTAACTTTCGATTCTTCTGTTCCTGGAGCGTACCTAGTCAATTTCAAACTAATCTACGTTTTCTTTCATGGAATCGATTCATCCTGATATTCTTGGCATTGACTTTCTAGTCTTGATTATAATGACGAGAAAATTAGGGGACCCTACGCTCAGACGGCATTGCTATCAAGTCCCGAATTCTTCTCGAGGAAGAAAGAGAAATTTATATAGATGCAGGAAGGATAAATGTCAGTCAAGCTGATCCATAGTACCTACGTCCCATGTTGAAACGTCCCATCCATCTCGCCTTCGAAACGTGAACATTCCTGAACGATTGACCGTTCTTGAAGAAGCATGCGCCGCTGGAGCCGTGAGGTCGCGCAAGCGCATAACGACACGCCCGACGTCGCGACAGGTACGCGTATTTCCATAGCAAAGGACGACAGACGCCTGTGGTCAGGACGGGATGGCCATACGCCCTGACTACGGATCAGAGATCGCCACCATAAACGGAGGCCAGTCGAGTTGACATGGTGATCGACTCCTTGAAATACCCGTCGGTCAGACACGGAATCCAGCTAAATGCGAGAAGACTGAGTAGGTGCTGCAAATGTGCATACTAATGGAAGAAGTGACACACGGGTAATGATGAAACCCTAAACGTATAGGTATAGTTATTCAATGTTTAGAAGATCTTCCGTTTTGTTGTTGGTCCTACTAAAAATTAAATTTAGGATTGAATTTAATTAAGATTTTTTTCTGATTTTTTTAATCTGAACATTCCCCTGATGATGAGCTGGCTACCTATTTACGTACACACTATGGAGGTGCCCCCGAGCAGATAATGGCTTAGGGATGACAGGTAAATTCCTTTCTGCGATATCAAAGCACGTCGTTTCTAATAAGACGAATGTCGATGAATATCATGTGAAAATCATTGCTTCGAACATTGAACGGTGACTGAACAGCTTCAGCGTCGGATGATGACATCGAAACATCTTATAGCGGCGGTAAAGTGAATATCGAAGTCCACACTGCGCATAGAAATTGCCAATTTACTCTATGCAAACCCGCGAGAAGATTGAAAATAATATGCAAACCGGGTTTATTCATGAGAGTTGAAATTCGATAAATTCAGTCAAGTCGATACTACGATCTTGTATCTGATCAGGTGAACAGTTATCACAGAAATGCCGCGGCTATAAAATTTTCATTTATTCGGAATACTTCTCGAACGAGGTCAAAATATAATAATCAGCCCCCAGGTCAAAAATTTGATCAGATTATCGAGGAATTTCTTCACTTTATATTCTCTTATAGACCAGCCAAGATTCCTCGGGCACATCTAACTATGTTACCGCTACAGTCTAAATGTCAGGTCGCCGAACGGGAATCGTCCGAAGGCGAGGAATTCGCACAAAATCGCCTTTGTTTTCCAGGAGAAAGAGAAAAACGGGGATACCATCATCGGAAGAGCTGGACGGGCCCTTTTTCTCGTGTCCCTAATTGCACGTCAGCTCCTCATGAGATGTGACAAGTCCCAAAGGTTTCAAGCTCCATCGGCTGGGGCGTTTTTCGCACAAAACCAGAATTCCTTGACGACTGGCATGACAATGTGTTTCAGATGGGCGTTCTTCGGATTTCTTGTTCACCTGAAGAGCCTATGCAGTTAACTCCCTACCGGTGGTCTCTGGATTGCAGCAGATGGCAATGACGACAGACGTGGAGGAGAAAAAACCAGAATAGGAATCCGGCGGGTTTGCAATGCATAATAGAATTAGGCACAGCTGGAGTTGGATGCAGCTGTTTTTGGGTTTATAGATTGAAGGAAAGAAAATTTGAAAAATAGGTGAACAAGAATTCGCGCTCTTAAAAGTTGGGAATAATAATTGGGGAATAATAATTGGGGAATAATAGTTGGGAATAATAATTATATTATCTGCAATGAAAATGTTGCACAACATCTTAAGGACCCCCCAACAGGGCGTATAGTGGCGAAATATGCCTCCGTTTAGCTAAATCCCGAATTCATAATTTACCTGCTTTGTGATTAATGACCTGGTCGGTAACAAAAAAAGGTGTTGAATTTGCACCTTTTCCAATTTTCCCCTTGCTTTGTTATGAGAGTGGCGTATGTATTGATTCATTGCTAGATCCGTTCTTTTTCGCCGCGCTGCCTTTCTGTTTCACTTTCAAGGCTTGAAAAATTGTACTCGTAGGAGTAGTTATGAGGAATTAAGAAGCGAATGACATATCGGATGAAAGTTGTTATCCCTGAAACCTGAAGTTGAAGAAGATGCGCCTCTTTCCGGATCCTTTAAGGTGAACCAGTACCGCTTTCCATCTCGGCTCAACTTTATTACGACGTAATACCATTCTTTATAACTGTAATTTTCAAATTACGATAATATCGTAATAAATTGTACCTAGGTTCATAATTTTTTTGTAAATTGTTTTTATGGCACGTTTCGAAGGGAATCGTGCGACATCGAGACATCAATCCAACAAAGTATTACGCAATTATATATCTTTTCAAATAATAATATTATCCCTTCGATATATTATCCCTTCGAAACGTGCCATAAAAACAATTTACAAAAAAATTATGAACCTAGGTACAATTTATTTCACTTTTTCTCCCTCAGACAGCATTATGTTTAGCAGTGTCACAACGATTGCTGTTACTTTGATAAAACGATTCGACCATTCTGCCCTGGTCTCAGGTACGGCACAGGATCGGGGCTGGAAGTTCTGGGAGGGTCATCTGAGTCGAGGGTCGTTTCCGGTCGTTACGTCCACGATATTCTCTTCGGGGAAAATGTCACCGGTCCTATCTCGGCTGTCATAAATGGCCCGAGCAAAGCTTGGGAGCGGCTACCGAAGATAACTTGATTCGGTTCCTTCTGGATAGATAAACATATTGCTCAAGACGGTCAAACAGTATTAGTTTGTTTGGAGACTTCTGCGCAGCTGACGATGGATTGCTGGGGAGAGACCAAGACGTACCTAGACGTACCTACCAAATACCTTCAGGTATTCCTGTAGTTAAATAAAATATTTCCCAGCAAAGATTCTCTCTCTTGGAGGCCTCTGAGGGCCACTTTCACCAAAAAATTTGTTTGGCTCTTTGAAGTTGTACACCAACTTGGTGGTATACCAACTCGATAATTACTGATGGTTACTTATCTACAACAAAACTAGCATCTTCAACTAACGAGTTAGTATCTGTATCAAGTCGAGAAAATTTTCGTGCAATATAACAGAAATATTAGAGAGTAGGTCAGCTATACGGATTACCTTGGTACTGTTATCTCTCAGGAGAAAGAAGCCCTCAGCCCTTTCACTCGTACCTGTGTCTCCTCTTCCTCAAAAAATTACCCGTTACGCCTTAAAAGGTAAACGTTGCACAATCCTCTCGATTAAAGAAGCCTCGCCAACGATTCGAGCCAAAATGAGAAAGGCTAATTCGAAAAACCGGAGAGGTGCTGAGAGGAAAGGTCTTATTTACGCGTTTTAAAACTGACAGTCCTCGAACAACCTTTCGTAGGAAAATCGGGCTTTTAAAGGTAAAAACCGAACTTAGAACACCGCGGGGAGGGAACGAGACACTTGTAGCTGCAAGAGTCACCGTAGGCCGTAATTCAGGCTTCCTTGTCGAACGGAAGAGCACTCGACAGTTTAGTGCCGATAACTCCTTACCAAACAACCTTTCCTGCCTGACTGCCATGGTCTTCTTTCTGTACTGCCCTCAGACGTACTAAAAATAAAATCTTGAACCCCAGACCCTAACTCTTATTCTGTCGCCGGCTCTTTTTGAAATCCGCAGTCCCACCCAGTGCGCTCATTTTGTGATCCTTCCAGGAGTATATCGCCAGGAGTTGGACTTACATGCAGATAAATTTTGATTTATTTTACAATTTGTGAGAATCCAGATGAGAGAAAGCTGTCAATCCATAAAAACTGCTAGTTTCCGCATCCGGATGGATGCCACTCTTCCCGTGCAGAAGACAGGAAACGAAACAGGATACCCACTCATGAAAATCCCTGAAGGGTTTACCGTTCCGGCCTATTCCATACAGACTATGAAGTGGGGAATTGAATGCAGCTTTGGAGATTCTTGTAAGAACATGCGCACTTCGCTATCATTATCAGAGAATTTATTATGAAAGCTTCAACTGGGGACGGAAAATTTTCAATGGCTGACCACAGGGTGAAAAGCGGATCAGAGTTTTTCCTATGATAAAATCACGATCGCCATGGTGCGTTGGAGCTCTTTTGTTGAACGCCAACCCCTTTCATCTACGCATCCACAAAATTCACGAGTAGTAATTATCCTTTCGTCGGAATGGCCTCCAGGATGTTTTATGTACCAATTCGTTAGAGCGATAACTTTTCACTACTTCCCCTTCACCCTGATGATCCTTTCATTATGTTAGCACGCTCTACACGTAATAGACGTTTATGCTAATTTTGGTATCATCTCATTAACTTGATGCCTATTAACTTCGAGGGCTGGTAATTATTTTATGAGGTTAATATATTTTTCCGCTTGGCCAATCGGTTATAAGGTGCGCAAGTCATGTTCTGAGGTATAATTCTGTAACGAGAAATTATTATTTCGATGACATCCTGTTCTGAGAAAGATAGGTTGTTACAGCTGGCTGACTCTGATTACAACCCTCAATCATCAAATTACAGAAAAACGGCGAACCCATGTTCTTTATCAAGGATGGAAGGCCAGCCTTCCTTCAAATGTTCTACGAAATACGGAAGGGCCAAACATAAGCGGGTTAGGTTATGGTACCAGTAAGTCAATATATTATGTATTTATCTACAGCTTGGGGCTCTATGAAAAACATTTTAATCACAAGTTTCGATTGTCCCTTTTTCGTCCACTTGTTTCTTTTCGAGAACCTTTTTGTTTTTTTTGAAGGCCCCAACCCAGAGCTTTGCCGGTTAACTGTCATCAGGAAAACTTTTCTTTGAGGAGGTGATTTTAATGTGAATTTTTCTCAATCACCAACGCACCTTGGAGCCGTGACCTCAGCAAATTATTTAGCCTGCCATAAATAGTAAAGAAGGGGAGGAGAATTATCTTGATACCGTAAGAGTGAAAGAATCAAGGACTGAAGTCGATATATCAATCAGGTCCAAGAGAACACGGTTGAGCCAGAGTCCTCTCTTTTCCTTCTTTTCACCGTTCAAAAACGACCATAAACTCAAAAGGCCGTGATCTATGCCGAGATTGTAAAATATTGGCCGGGATATCTACAAAAGGGCCGCTTGTTGTGAAAGTTGTCCAGCGTCGCAGCGATGGAGCATGCGATTTATATGTACAAAAAGTTAAAGGTACTTACCTACTTTTATAACAAAATATTGAACCACAAATCATAACTCCAGTAGCCGCAAGATCAAGAGCACGGAGCGACAGTGGACGAGACATTTTTGAAATTGGCTTGTTCTATTGGTATTATATACGAGTATATTATTTATTTCGTATATTATTTTGTAATTTGTAAATGTGAACTTAAGCTGGAGTTGAGGCGGTTGATCGTGAATCAGACATAAACTTGAGCGACTTTTGTGCATACCATGAAGGCACTTCAACATTAAATGTTCAAATTTTGAACGCGAGGCTCACCCCCCCCCCCCTCCGAACTACCCAATGACCTGACCGTTCTAACAGATTGACAGGAATGTCTTATACTATGTCCCGAGGTAACTTCGAAGAATCATGGCTTCTTAGAAGATTTAGGGCGAGGCCGGACAGATAGGGCGAACTCAATTAAAAATATTACGACGGGCAACGTTTTCGATACAGACGTTACACAAAAGCATCGGCAATTAGGCGAACTGTAGGGGGTACGTGTTATTTATGGACGGACTGAAATTCTCCGGATATTGAGCCGATGTTGGACTAATGATTTTGTGGCTGCGGGAAGGCTATAAAAATATTCGAAGTGCATGTTGATTATAGTCGTATACGTCTCATGGAGGAGGAAAGAAGGTTTTAATTCTATAGTAGATACCTATAATGTAACAACTGTTTAAAGATGTGTAGAGTTTTTTCCAGCTATGCGAATTCATTAAGCCAATTATGTCAATATCTAACTAATAAAACTTTTTGAGTAAAAAAAAAATTCGAACCTTAGATCCAATTTTTATTTTCTGAAGGTTATTTTCCTTATTTATTCGACGACATAAGCCAGTTCGTATATTTGTACACGAATTGTATAGCATTTTCAAGTCGATTGGGAATTTCCAAATCAAGCTGAGAATTTTCTGAATTAATTTGACAATTTTCCGAATTAAAATGGAATAATTAAGAATTTCCCAAGCCAATTCGGTTGACAAAATGCTAAATATTGAGTGAGGAAAATTCTCAATTTGCTTCCGAAAATTCTATATGGGAAATTCTCAATTAGGTCTCGAAAATTCCCAATTTGATCACGGAAATTTCAACTTTAATCGGAGATGCTATATATAGCATCTCCGATTAAAGTTTAATCCGATTAAAGGTATAATCCTTATACCTATAGGTATAATAGGTATAAGGATTATATGACTCGTATGATACGAGAAGGTCTTCTCTGAAGTAACTATTGCTATACTCACTTTCGACAATGATTACCTCTCAACTATATTTGAATATAAATACGGAGGACTGCTGGCATCAGGAGTTGGATCGTAAAGAAAAGAAACCATTCTTAACCCAACATGACTCGTCAGCTCGGCAACTCTCGTTACCGACTAACAAAAACTATTAACGAGAAAATAATGGTTTATGGAGTAGATGGTGACCGCAGCTTGACGCTCTTTCAACACCGGTTAATTACAGGCCAGAAGTCCCGCCCTTGTTAATGATTCATTAATGACGAAAAATTTCTTTGCTCCAGTTCATTTCAAGTAGAAAGCAGCTGTCAGCGAGTAGAAAAAGTAAACCCATTCTCCGCCCTCGACATCGCCATTAAATCTCGCGGCGAACTTTTTACCGCTCCACGCCTTCTTCTTCACGTCTGATGGTCAGTGCCTCGAGAATCATCTGCAGGGATTTCGCATTCTCCGGAAATGCTCTGGAAGGGAATTATAATCGTATTAGACGGGCAAAAGTACGCTCGTTGTGAAACCAGTTACTTTTTTGCATCTCGTTGCCAATGTCTTGGGATACCTAGTTGAGAGCGCGTGAAAATCGCTAGCGCATGGGGTCAGGAATGGTTGGTCATTTCCAACAGGACCAACTGATACACTCAGGTCAGATGAACTTCAAGCGAAGCGGTTAGTTTACACGAATCAGAAATTCTGAGGTGGGCGAGGTGACGATCCCAGGGTGGCGATGTCCTGGCCGAGGTAGAGCCCAGGGCTTCTGGTACTGGTAGGCTATCCAATGCAGTGTTGCCAACTCGTCGCCTTGCTTTCCCTCTGTCAAGCACCGAAAAAACCTCTGGATTCGACTAAAAACCTCTGACTTTCAAAAAGTTGTGTTCTTAACTACAACATTGAAACATACGAATAAAAGGTGATCAAAGTCAACTTTGAGTTTAAAGTCAACTTCGAGATCAAAATGAACTTCGAGATCAAAGTCAAGATCGAGATCAAAGTCAACTTCGAGATCAAACTCAACTTCGAGATCAAAGTCAACTTCGAGATCAAAGTCAACTTCGAGATCAAAATGAACTTCGAGATCAAAGTCAACTTCGAGATCAAAGTCAACTTCGAGATCAAATTCAACTTCGAGATCAAACTCAACTTTTTTCAAAATCCGCTCAAAAACCTTAATAGCTTGGCACCTAATAAACCAAACCCCCAAGACAAACCCATCAAAATGTGGGAAATTTAACAGCCAGCAAAAAACCCTTTCCGCGTATACACTTAAAATCGACGCAACACACCGAAAAACCCAAAAAACCGAAACTACCTTCATGAAAAACGTCATCTTTAGCGAGTTTGAGTATTCGAGACCAAAGTCAACTTCGAGATCAGAGTCAACTTCGAGATCGAAGTCAACTTAGAGATCAAAATGAACTTCGAGATCAAAATGAACTTCAAGATCAAAATGAACTTCGAGATCAAAGTCAACTTCGAGATCAAAGTCAACTTCGAGTTCAAAGTCAACTTTGAGTTCAAAGTCAACTTCGAGATCAAAATGAACTTCGAGATCAAACTCAACTTCGAGATCAAAGTCAACTTCAAGATCAAAGTCAACTTCGAGTTCAAAGTCAACTTCGAGATCAAAATGAACTTCGAGATCAAAGTCAACTTCGAGTTCAAACTCAACTTCGAGATCAAAGTCAACTTCGAGATCAAAATGAACTTCGAGATCAAATTCAACTTCGAGATCAAACTCAACTTTTTTCAAAATCCGCTCAAAAACCTTAATAGCTTGGCACCTAATAAACCAAAACCCCAAGACAAACCCATCAAAATGTGGGAAATTTAACAGCCAGCAAAAAACCCTTTCCGCGTATACACTTAAAATCGACGCATCACACCGAAAAACCCAAAAAACCGAAACTACCTTCATGAAAAACGTCATCTTTAGCGAGTTTGAGTATTCGAGACCAAAGTCAACTTCGAGATCAAAGTCAACTTCGTGATCAAAATGAACTTCGAGATCAAAGTCAACTTCGAGATCAAAGTCAACTTCGAGATCAAAGTCAACTTCGAGATCAAAGTCAACTTCGAGATCGAAGTCAACACCGAGATCAAAATGAACTTCGAGATCAAACTCAACTTCGAGTTCAAAGTCAACTTCGAGATCAAAGTCAACTTCGAGATCAAAATGAACTTCGAGATCAAAGTCAACTTTGAGTTCAAACTCAACTTCAAGATCAAAGTCAGGGAACTGGCGTTCCTGAAACTTTCGAAATTTCGGCCCACATTGGTCGCTTCCCGGAAAAATTATTTTTATCTGGTTGGTTTAGACTGACTAATGAGTTGCAATCATCATTTCCTCTTATAAAGTACACTTCCATTTTTTGTCTCTCAATGAGATGGGCGTATCTTACTCGAGTTTCTATCATTCATGAAGAGACCAACAATTTGGAACCAGTTTCAACCTCGCTTCTTATGAGGTAGATTTTGAATGAGTTTCTTAAAATTTGAAATTACTGTGGCACGAAAGCGCCCCAGTTCAGCTGAGTACGAATTTCCATACGTTTATCTGGCAGATGAAAAGAATTTTTTTAGGCGAGTAAGTCTCACGTTTTTGATGAGGCATAAAAATCATGGAGGGCGCCCGACTATAGGTAGTGCAGGATCTCCGAACCTCTGATTCAATTTTCATTTTTCTAAGTATGAAAGAAAAGAGTATGGCGATGAAGAACATTAGCGCGTATCATGACTATTTTGAGGTATACGACTCAATAAATACTGGAATGTCGGTTCGGCGAAACCAGCCTGCTGTCACTGAAAGCCCTGCTGACCTCTGCTGTTGATGGTAGTATAATCAATCATGATGTTAAAGATACAGTCAGTATGTCCCATCTTTTTGACGGTGCTCGTTTGTTCTTTGTCTTCCTGCTTTTGGTTTCTCAAATATTTTGATAATTATTTATGCTCGATGCCACGGTAAGACAACTTCCTTGTATTTTTTGATTCCAAGGACTCAGCTCCGGTTCTTTTTTAGTGAGAAGAAAAACGGTATGTTTGAACAAACAAGCAACTTTGAGATTGGGTATGGGAGAATAGATTGTAATGGGTGTTTTCTCACTTTATGCCGCCCTTGAGTATGGCATTAGGTAATTATCAACAGTCACCTGCAGCTATAAAAGAATTGAATCCATAAAATAATATATGCAACAGGTTGACATCAATAGAGAGGAAAGCAACCCGCGCTACCAGAAGGGGGATGGAATGTGTCAGCCGTTCAAGGATGCGAGGGTGAGGATCGTAGTAGTTTTTATACGACACAACATTTAGACAGGAGGGAAAAAAGTTTATAACAGGCTCTAAAGCTGATTCCCACTCCCTGCCGGAGAACATCCTCTAAAAGGAGCCTCTACCGGTGGGCTAGCCGAAGGATCCCAAGGTGAACTGCATCAGCATCGCGAAGATGACCCGGATGCTGGGACGGTGGGCGGGGCCTGCGGCAACCAATCATCTCGGCATAAAATTATTCTCTCAAAATAATATAACCGAAGGTACGTCGGGCGCGACTGCTCATTCGCGTTAGTGGCCAATAAAATCAACTATCGCCCGTCCGTGTACGCAGCATCTGTGAACCTTCTGCGGGGAACGGGAGGTTCAGTTCTTCCTTGGGCCGTCATAGCCGCAATTACGTCCGACACTTTCTGCGCTCAGTCACGTCACGTTTCTACTATATTTCACTTTCGAAGTTTCTTGCCGAAATTTCCGCACTCCACCTGCCGCAAATAACGGGAAAACCTTGAAGTCCATTAATGCCCACGAGTTAGACAGGTCTCGTAAATTCGTCGTAAATCATTTCCAAGTGTACCGCCCGTGATGGTGTAGCCAGTCGATTGAATGGTGGGGTTTTCTTGAAAACCAGGAGATCTAATGCTGAGCTGGTCACGCCAAGGTTTACTCTTATAAATTGTTCAAGGACGTTCAAAGAAAAAAAAAACGACGGCATCCAAAATATTCTCGAGAATCAGTTAAATAATTGTGACAATGGGCTTGTTCCAGGAGCGTGAGCATTGGCATAAACAAGTTTGGTAGGCAACTTTCGTGAGTGCCGTTGCTGGGGAGTTGCCCACCAAACTTGTTCACCTCATGCCCACACTCACGCTCCTGGAACAAACCCAATAATTACAATGGACTTTGAGCTCGTATAAATTTAAAAATGACGCCACGGCAGCCACCAACATAGCATTGATTTTCACTATTGCAGGCGGCATTTTCTACACCATCACCAATATACCCGCCCTTCGTATCGGAACCCTTCAAATCCGATGTTTCATCAATTCACTCCATCCAGGGTTACTTTGGTGGATATGTACTGTGTATCAGTATCGAATTTATTTTGGGCACTCGGGCCAAACAACCATTAATGTCAAACTGTTTTTAAATGTCGTTTTAATTGTTCTTGAATGGATTTTGAATTGTTCCCAGTGGGATTTGAGTGGTGACCCTCGTAACTTATTCTTTGAATCCCACTCGCCCTGTCCTGCCTCAGAATACCTGCTTCCAAATTGGGAGGATACGGATAAATCGAAGACACTAAACGGGGAAAAACGTTGTAAAACTGTTTAAGGTCCATCCGTTCCCCGCGGAGTATAACATTTTCTTGCGTTTTACTGGTCTCCGATTGGAACTTTAATGTCTTTTGAATGTTTTAGTAGGAGAGGCACTCGAAAAAATTTACTACCCCCTTGTAGGCTCTTAAAAATTATGCCCTCTGATTTCTAAAAGCCGTTAAAGGTTTTATTGCTCCCAAAACGAGATGACCTGAACGATAAATGACAGCTTATTGTTGTGACGATGTGTCTCAGTTACATCATCGTATATAACTCCTGATTGGTCGCTGTCGAATGAGGAAAACGTCTATCTCTTAACCTAACAACGAGAACAAATCAAAGAAAGCCCTGATGATGATCGTACGAATAATCGAAAGCTCGTCAATAGAGGCGTCTAGTTCCGTTTGACCGAAACCCCGATCAGCCGACAACCATTATCCTAAAAACGTTGAAAATGTGATGAATCCCCTTGAAAATTTGTATAAACATAAGTGATGTTTATACCACCATAACTATAGGTGCCACCGTAACTATAGGTACGCCTGGGAGAGTGTAGGTAATGAAACTGACAATATTTCTTTCCCTTCAGCTTTTAATTCGAGGGATAAATTACTCGTCCTAATATCGGCAATTTGACGGTAAGCTTCGGCATAAAGTCACATCGGGCTGTTTTCAGAGCCTTGCGCAAAACTTGCGCTCCCGGCTCAGCCGAAAAATTGCCCGCCTCGCCTTGAATACAAATGAAGACCTGGAAACGACGAGTTCACTTTCAAAGCCACCGCGCGACCCTCAATGGTAATGCCCTCTAATCAATAAGACTATTTATTATCGGTAGAACCACGGCTTTTGCCGATTCCTGACGACCTAAGCTCGAGCACTGCTTATCTTAATTGATCCCAACTTTTAAATACCCGCGGAGCTGTAAATAAGTCGAAATAGCGAACGCTTTTAAACGGGGCAAAAACACGGCTCTTTTCACTTCCAACTTGTTACTGACTCTTTCGAATTATACGATCCATTTATGGGAAAGATCCGTCTCTACACCTGTTAGCCGTCGGTGGCCGCACTTTTGATGTATTCAAAGGAATTCAAGCCGCTAGTCTACAAATATTCGCCCCGAAGCGCAATCGGGAAGAATCGTTAACAGCCTGTTGAAAACTTGTTCCCCCAGTACCACCTAATGCCATCGTAATAATTCCGAGACCATTGTAATCTGTTGAAAATCGCTGCCATTAATGCGATATAATAATTAAACATACTCTTTTATAGAGAGGCCTATCCACCGCTGTATAGGCGGCAGGTTATGTGTTAAGTTGTTGCGAGCAAAATTACGCAGCTAATAACTAGATTGAAATAATCATTCTCACCCCCTTTCCTCACTAACTTATCCAAAGGCTTACCTTCTAAACATACCATTTTCTAAATGTTCCATGAGGTTCTTTTTGGGGGTTTTGCAGCCATCGAATGTATTGCTAGAATCCGAAGATCCGAAGTCTCGTTTTTTCGTGAATTTTTTTGGTTTATTATTCAATTTTAAACCGATGTACCTACCTGAGTAATTGCCCGAAAAAAAGTCTACTTGTATCGGTACCTTAACATTTTATATTTTACGTTTCAAAAGATGTAGAATCCGCTTTAAATTTTATATTTTAAATTTTTAAAATTTTTCCTTAAGGTGTCAAACACTGGTGTTTTCACCCTACCATTTTTTGTTTATTCTTTCGGCCTTTTCACTTTTAGGGCCGCTTTATCGATGGTCGATTATTCAGAATTCATGCTAGTCTCTAAGCCCCTCAATCTCACCTAATTATACTGCGTAAGAAATCGATTTTTTGATCTTCAATTCAGATTATCTGCCTACCGCTGGTAAATAGAGGAAAGTACTTTCGATCGGGCTCAATCATCACTGTTAAATTTGATCTGTAATCGAACGGCTCACATCAGTTATTAGCATTTTATGATTTATCACTATCGGTGTATTAAATTCGATAATTAAAACGGGGAAACTATAGTTGGATGAAATTATCTCCACAGATTATTCCATTTTATTAAAGCTGCCGGATCACCTTGGATATGTGACAACTCTTGACGACGGTCGAGGTAAGTATATTCATACAAAATACATAACCGTCGTACACCAAGGTGGGGTTCCTAGAGCCGATTTCACCAACTTCGGATTTGAGTTATCGAGACATAGTTACTTATTTTAAACAAAGCTACCGAGAGCAGCCATCTCCGGATTAACTATATTCCGAGGTTGGTGAAATCCGATCACTTTAGGACCGCTTAGAAAGCAACATCTCAAAAATGTAGGATACTCATATTCTGATGTCTTAATTTCCCAAGAACGGCCCACTCAAGATAGATAACAGAGAATCCTCAACCCATCGCATGAATTTTTTCAAAACCAACTGACGTCGTGCCATTGGGGAAGATGACGAGTAACGTCAGGTCAACGAAGTGCTAACCGCTCGACCAGCATCGAAACCGAAGCCGCAAAGCACGAGAATCAAAGTCCAACCCCAACCGCATCCCTGGCCCCCCACAACCCGACGTCCTTCTTTTGAAATGCAAATTTCGTTCACTTGTGCGCGCGCGGCGGTTGTGACTTGACTATATAAGTACTTTCACTAAAATGATCAAGTGCCGAACAAAAGGGAGGGTCGTGAAAGGTTTTCCAACTTGTACCAACGTGTATGTGGTGAAGCTTCTCCTCACGAGTTGGGCTCTGGATGACGTTCACTCTCAACGTCGTGATCTCGTTACAAGATTGAACACATCTTTGACATTCACCCACATCGAATGTTAACAATCATGGGCAAATACGATAGAAATACGCGTACTGGGTTGAGAGAGGTTGAGGTTTGCTCCCTATTGTTGGCAATGTAGCATCTTGTATAGCATTTCCAAGTAAGAAGTTTACGTTTTTAAATCCCGTGACGATTCACTGACCAAATTTGGAATGGAATAACGACTCAGTAGAAATTTCTACTCGAAGACGGTGTCGGTATCGTTCTGTTTGCAACCGAAAAGTTCCAAACTCGAATGTCGAACTCAACTGATCAACTCAACTTTCAAACTCAACCCACAAAATTAACTCTCACCCACACACTCAACTGTCAATGACAACTTTCAAATTTAATTTGAAAGTTAAGTAAGTGAGTTGAGTTCGAGATTCGAGTTTGAAACTTGAGTTGGGTTGAGTTTGAAAGTTGAATATGAAAGTTGGGTTTATTTTTTGAGTTGATAGTTGAGTCTGAGAGTTGAGTTCGAGAGTCTAGAGTGTCTGTTGAGTTTTAATGTTGTGGATCCAGTTTGTGTACTGAGTTTGAAATGGATCTCATATTTTCCCCCATTAACTTGCTGCTCGTGTCGTTCGAGACGTATACCATCAAAAACAATATCCTTCGTGGCTAAGGTCAATCCTCCGCATATTACCAAACTGATACAAACTTCCTTGCACCTCATGAATCATCAACTTTTCTTGAAAAATGTTGGATGCATAATTTATACGTTTATTTCCGTAAATTTTAAGAAGGCAGTTTGAGACTGACGAGGCCACGCCAGTTGTTTTTGGCCATCCCACGTGCCGCATCTTTATGTGCAAACGGGTGTCGTCACCGCTCGGTCAAGGGTGACGATAAACAGCCAGCACGACAAAACAGCCGAAGCAGCTTACAATATACCTACTGGCAGGCCCTGACCTGAAATTAAAAGAATCCTACGGGTGGCTTACCATCCTTTCTTAGCAAATACATCATTGCCAGGTGAAGAAGATTCTCAATAATTTATTACTACACGTGAAGTTGGCACAGAATACGCCATGCGAATTGATGCAAATTGATGAGGACGGCAGAACTTGAAATACCAAACCACCAAAATCTAAGTTATACCATGAATAATCAAATAAAAATGTGAATAACGTTTGAAATGTTTTCAAACGTCAAATGTTTTTTTTTCTTTGTCTTAAAAATGACATTCTTTTCTGCACCAAGATTTTTATGTAGAACATTTCTCGCAAACATGATGCTTCATTTATTTAATGAATGTTACAATTATCCGTACTAGAGAGATCAAGGGCCAAAAATAAATTTGCTAGTTACCCATTATTTTGAAAAATCGTCATCTCCCCGAGGGCTATGCTTGGATTGAAACCGAGACTGTGTTCTTGTCTCTCTCGGCGATTACGATCTCCCACAGCCTTGACTTGACCTGTGGCTGGCATAGGACGCTGTGATGGCACCCAATCGAAATGGAGAGGATTTCTTGGCAATCGACCACAACTTTCGAACGGGGAGTTTTACAAAACGAGCACCTGTTTCAAACCTGAACCCGCCCCAAAGGTCTCCGGTCGCGCATCTTCCAGTTGTTCGCATGGCTCACTGAATGAGAATCATCGTTTGCCGTAAAAGGACGCCCGTCCAAGTAAAATGCTAAATAATTTCACAACAGTCTATAAGCGAGGAATAATTCCTTGGAACAATTATTGTTGAACATCCCAAGGTGCTAGAGGGGCTAATGATTTATTTATTCCACTCGGACGATCGAATCGATAATCAACGATAGTAGTAACTTATGAGAAAGGACCGGATTTCCTTAAATGGACATTTTGTTGCCTGAAGGAATATCTTAGAATGCCAAAAAGATTTATCTGATTTTGGCAAAAACAAAATTCATTTAATGAATATTTAACAAAATTTCTCGTAATATTTATGCGCCGATAAAGCCTTATTTTTAGAGGCCGAAAATCCACCCCCTGCTTATGAGTGTCGTATTTTCGTTTCGGGTAGCGTGTTTTACACGTGTTCCATTCGGTTCGTATTTGTGGGTTAAGGTTAAAGTGTTATTCTACTGCGAATTGAAGGAATGAAAACATTGATATCATTCGGTAGATTTCTTCCTGCATCTACGTATTTGCTGCACAACGGCACCCTGTCATGAGAGTAAATGTTTCATTTTTAATCCAATAAAATTCTATCCGTAAGCGAGATTAGGATAATAGGAAAAATAATATCTCATTCGGACTGTAATATCTGTAATGACATGGGAATTCGTTTCCTCGCGGTTGATTGCAACTATATATGCAGATCAACAGAGAAGCCTCAAGGACGCGCAAGATGAAGAATCGTTGCCATTTTTCGAGCTAATGAAAAATCGAAAACAGCTATACAATCAGCAAATAATAAGCGATCAGCTACCGGGTGTCGGCGCCGATCCGCCAAGGGCGTGTTCGGGGGCCCGACAGAGGACGTGAATTTATGAGCCAATATCTGGGCTATTGATCGGGCAGAACTACCAGGTTACGCCCTCCTCGGGGGCCCATCTTCCTCTCTGTCGATCCTCTGTTCTTCAACTTATTCCCCCTCGCTGTCTCTCCGTTTTCGACAGGGGAGGGGGCCCTCGGGGGTGCTACTGGTCGAGATAAATTGTGATACCCCGGGGGCCCCATTAGACGCGCGGGCGCTGTTTCCCCGACTCTTTTCGGCATTGAAATTGCCGAGAGCGAAGAGCGCCAGGCCAAGTTGGCCACGATTGTTTCGGGCTACGAATTCGTACGGTCATCTTAATCACGTTTTGAACACAGGGATGGCGACATATGGCTACGAAACCGCGATTGAAGCTTGTCTCGGAGGTTTTTGAGGTTGTTAAGTTACGGTGGCTCCCTTGATCTAGAGTCTTGATTATCAATGAGCTCATGATACTCCCCAGCTAATACTTACTCAGTACTCAGCCACAAAATGCTCGAGGCAAATTTTGAAAAAAAATGTATATTTCCTGTCTACTGTCTGTCCCTTTCTTGAATGTAACAATAAAAATTTTATTGTTTCTCAAATTCTTATTCGTTTACCTATGACCTGTTTAGATTCTCGTCCACTATGCCTAGTCAGAACTGTCTCACCAAAACCAAGACTTCAACACGTACGCACTGCTCCACCTCCTCCTTCACTCACCGCTGACGCTAAACGATATAATTCAGCATAACTCGTTTACTACATTTCCGTAAGCGGTCAGTAATTTATGAAGTTTTTTAATTATTCAAGTAGTTTGTTCCAACAGCACCTGTAATCGGCGGAGCGAATTAAAACCGCACCGTCTTGGTCGCTTGTTTGGTCGCTGCGGGGCGCGGGCAGTTCGTCACGGCTTTCCGTATGGATTTATTGAGCGTTACATGTATATTATTATCTCAACAAGGTCAGCAGCCCCCTGTGCAATGCTAAGCGGCCTTTTTCTCGGCAACCTAATCACTTCTAAGAGGATGTGCTTGCCCGAAAATTTTAATGGAATCTCATCGGAAATCCAAGCCAAACGGGAATCGTGGGGTGGCCTTTTGCGACGTTCGTGGCAATTTTCGGAGGGTTAACCTTATCGAATTTGGGTTTTTGAGGTTTTTTGGATTCTTTGGAATCTGCTCGACATATTGCACCCTTGAACGACCAAATCGGTCAAGTTTTCCAGCCAAAGAATGCTTTCAGAGCTCGTTATTTAAATTTAAAAAATGTTTGGCCTCCTAAAAATTTGAAAAACTAGTTTTTTGTATCACCTTTTCAGGCAACTTAGTACTGGGAAAACTCGGCAATCCTCCAGCATCTTCTCGAAGGAGAAAAATGAAGAAAAAAAAACGCTCTAGTCAAAAAATTTTAGAGGAAAAATTGGTGAAAGCGTTCAAATTGTCGTTGAATGGAATATCCTGATTTATACTATCGGATCGCTGGTCTGTAGGTAGGAGCCTTTATGTCTATTTTGCCCCCTTTGGAAAATGCGGGGAGGGCTTGTTCGACAATAATTATTGCAGGCAAGTCGTACCTACTTTACCCAATAATTTAGTTCCAATTCCATTAGAATACAGTAAAAATTTATTCCCCGATGTCTGGCGCGGAATAGTTGGCCATAAAATACGCGATACTTCATTTAAACTGGCATATTGGCTGGCGGCTTATATGATTTAGATTTAATAGGTTTACATAGTAGCAGACTTGAGGTCAGAACCAGTTCTAGACTTCCAACGCGCCCGCTGGCTCCATCAATAATCGTGTTTTCTTCTCAACATCGACAAATTTTGATGGTTGTACAAATTATGAATATTAAACAAACAAGGTCTTCACTAATGCGTTCTCATATTACGGTCAGCCTCAGGCTTATGATATGATATACATCGGTCCAAGGCGTGTCCTTAACGTGTCTAGGAAAGCTGTTTCCATTTGGCCATCATCCGATACATCACTCGAATTCATTCAACATTTATCAAATCTATCAAGTTCCTCGTGGTACCTAATTGATATATAATATATACCAGAAACCAGCGATCAGTGCTTTCATCATACCGTCCAAGGTTAGTCTTTAAAAGTATATTAATGACACATACACGAGGGGTTAAAACGAACAAATTTTCGATGGATGGACAGTTTTGACAGATGGACGGTGATTATTTATACCCGCTGTTAATGGTGCATAAATGTAGTCCATATTTAATCGATCTATGAGAAATGGCAGCAGAAGTTTGAATTTGGTTCTCCACCGTTTGGATTGGATTTTGGGTGAATTGATTGGTTGGTTTCAAAATCTCAATTTCAGCCTAGCTATGCAGGTAATAGAATATCAATCGAAAATTATGCTCACATAATATACCAACACAGATATGATCAAAAGGGTGCACAGCATATTTTTATTTATTGTGAGAACCAGTAGGTATAGGATAAAGAGGGTTGCGCATGCACTCGACGGACAGGTTTAGCGTTGAATTTCCTCGAAACGAAAACACAGCTGACCGGATTTTTGAATGTCACCAAGATGAGGACCTAAGATTTCTGGTTCTCGGGCGAGCTTTATTTACAATTCAACGTCGCATCCTCTTCGTTCTCAGGTTGGGTCATCTCGGACCCAAACCCGAGCGAGTAGGTTCGACATCACGAATGACCTTGTTCCCAGCAAAAAAAGAAGCACGACAAACCTCTTGAAGACGGTCCCAAAGGAGAAATTCAACATTCAAAACTCGAGGACTTCGCCACTCACCATTCAGTAATCCTCTGTTGTAGATACACAAATACATCCCGATTTGTACAACTTGAATGAATTACCGACTGTAGTCCCAATTTACTTTTGAAAAATTTAGTATAATTCTGCTTGATTGTTTCCCAGCATTTGGGAATGCAATGGGAAAATCCATAATTATGAATCGGCCAAAGTGACCAATCGGTATGGTATAGCATATCGTCACTTAAGTTCTAACACCGCCTAATTGAAGGCTCATGCTACTTAAATAATAATTATTATACCTGCCCAGATATTTTAGACAATAGTTACATGTGCCTATTATAATGCAATAGTAAACAACCAAGTATGAGGAGATACACGAGAAATAATTATAATTAGTATTTATCGCCCCCCTTAAGTATGATGGCGGATTCAAGAAACGTAGGACCAATATAAAAAATGAACAATTTTCGTTTCGTATAGTGGATCCTATCTGTGTACTGATACATTTTTTGAAAGTAAGAAATTGAAGATAATTTTAATAGGTTCCAGGTCCACTCATAATTGCATCAATCTGTATGAAGTTAATTGAGAACATGGCACATTTCTGTGAGTTTTTAGGCTACTAGCACCTAAAAGCAAAGACGCCTCTAAGTTATCAAAAATGGCCCCAATTTGTTGGTACAAATATTTAAAGAATAAATTTCGAGTTTTTTTTACGATTATAGCGTTTTGGCAGGTATGAATACACAATTATTCATGTTTCACTCAAATTCACACCTCCCACCAGAAGATTCAATGCAACCCGTTTGAAATTTGAGCTGATTTCCCCGCGTCTGCGCGCACAGCAGGCCAAGAAGCTCCTTCCAGTTCTGGTTTGCGAGTCGGCGGCTATTTTGCTCATCGTCGGTCATCAATTCTCCGCCGTGGTCTGTTCTGTCTCTGAGTCAGTCGGACAGAAAGACAGGACAAAATGGCCAGTGACTCTTTTGCTCCCTCATACGGATGGTACATCTGGAAAAAATCTGTTTTTTTTTCTCTCGACGTTTTATCTCGCAGACTGAAATGATGATAGCACCCTTCCATTTGTCTCCTATAGACCACCCAAATAGGATTAACGCTGTCCCTGTCCGCCGGTCAGACCTTCTTTTCGTGTTTAACATTTCGCCAAAGAAATCCCCGCATAAATCGCACAAAAGGCTGTCAATCGGCCTTGTAAATACTCCAAATGATTCGGGCTTCGATAAACCTTTAGGCTTTTATTATATGACTACCCCTGGAATTCCAAACAGATAAAAAATTCACCCCTTAAGAAATGCATTTTCCTTGGATCCTCAGAAAACCTCTCAACCGTACCACGAATCACTTCAGCCGGACACCGTTGAAGCAAAAACGAAATTATTTCTAAGAAAGTCTGTGATTTCTCATTCGTGTTACGGTCATTCGATGGGCAATTTCAGACAGAAATACTTTGATGATGTCATCTTTTTGACGTGGTGTAGTGTGACAACGTGGAAAGTTGAGTGATAACCTATTGATGATATTTTCATAATTTTCTTCCGTAAATGATAACTATGCCAACAATTTTAATCGCCCAACACAAGGTGTTATACCAAGACCCCTTGCTCCTCAAGCGGATCTCTTCAACATTAGACTACGAGGTGTCCGAATTTTTATTGTCCCGAGGTTTTGAATTGGAGGCTTACTGTTGGTTTTTCTGCAGACTCAACTTTCCATGTTGTCCCAGTCGTACCTAAATTCGAGTGTTGAGAATATGGAAACAGGAAATTGTCCCCCTCCGTTTTGATCAATCAGTAAAAGTAAGTCTGCAAAAGAGTCTGCAAAATTTGAAACGTCGGCCGTGCTTCGATCCGCCGGATAGAGCGCCGCCGATCTTTGCGTTAATAGCTGGGAGGAAATTACCATCGGTGTATTGCACGTCTTCATATTCATACATCAAAGGTGTTTGTTATCTCGTACGCCTCAATCCGTGTCACCACAAGGGGATAACCAAAGTGGACGTTTGTTCGACATGGGGCCGAAGCGGAACCAGTTCCTCGGGCACCTCGAGCCCCTGTCCTACAACTCAGCTGCCCCTGGCCTTTGATAAACATGACCACCCACGCTTTCCGCTACCGTCACGTACAACTAGATCGCTTCTATCTGGACGCCGCGCCGGCTGCTCACCCTTTCCCACAGCGGCCGACGTTTATTTGTATTTAATTCTAGGCCTGACGAGAGATACCACCGGAATAGTGATCTTGGCTCAGGACTAAAATGACATGCCGTACAGACTATTAAATTGAATTGCTCTGCGTGAGAGGGGAATTGATGTCAGCCTTATATTTCACTTAATTGAACGAAAGGGGAGCGGGGAAAAATTCTAGGGTTCGCAGCGACGGTCGTAGATGGAATACAGATAGATAGACTCTGGTTAACGGGGTGCTCATGGGGTTGGGCCACTTGACATAGGACGTGTCGTGTTATATACGTCGATCAGGCAACACTGGGAAGGATGTTCTTACTAATTGCGTGGTGATGTGATGTTTTGATGGTTATAGTCTAAAATATAGCAGGTACCCGTAACCGTTTATCTTGTTTTTGCCATCACCTCTCGGAAATTGTGAGATTTCTCATCCCAGTAGCTTCAAAGGAGGCTTCATGTGACTGGCGAAACACACATCCCGGCAAAAGGTATCGGTAATGTAACGGATTGGCATTTTGAACAACCTGCAATAATATTGACATTCATAGGGCTTGTCAGCCGAAGCAACCATGTCGTAATCGTGATTGACGAGACTCCGTTTTTCCTGCGGGAGACGTTTATTGATTGAGCTGCTCTGATTGACAGTTCGAAGAGTCGAAGAAACTAATTGCTCCATCAAGGACATTCGTTCAATACTGTAGCGTCTCGCTAGTGCGAAATACGAAGCATTTCTTCTAAGTCATGCCAATGCAATTATATCCCAAATCCAGTAGCAACAGCTCTGATTGGTGGACGGATAAATTGGACGAATGATTTTTTAAACGCCGCTCTACGGTGGTTGCACCTGCCCTCACATTTTGCTCTGGTACATACATCCCACTCTCAGTTAACCCGAGAAAGAAGAAGTGCAATCGCATGAAGCACCTGTTGGGAAGCGTTTAAAATCACGCGTCAAAGAGGATGTCTTAGGAGAACACCTTTGGAAATCTCCAACATTGCCATCAATAACTATGAAATGTCGATATCATAGTCCTTCTGGTTTGAATCTCAAATTTTTCTGTGAGCTGGACTTTTCCGTACAATTTTTACTAGGCAAACATTATGGCCCGTATTCACAACACTTCCTAGGCATAGGGGCCGCTCGATGCGCAAGCACTTCCTTTGCACATTTTATTGGTCAATTTAAAAAAAAAAAAAACATTCCGTTTCCATAAATTCGCATGGTATGGAGACGAGCACAGCAACCTAGGTACTGTTAATCGCAACCACGATTTTCGAGGTTCCAATTTTAAGGTAGCGAGCAAGCAAGCTTAATGGGCCTTGAACCTTGAACGTTATTAAATCCGGTTGCAAGCAGTGAGTTGTTATAGGCACGATTTGTGGATGCGCAGCATAAATATTATAGCTGCGTATGTAAAAATAAATTATTCTTTCCCATCACAAAAATTCGAGGACTGCAAGATGCGTCAGGCTGCCCACAGCTCGCAGTTTCTGCATATTTTGAATCCTGTTCCAACATGAAACAGTGGACATTGAACGTCTGTGAGGGGAACTTGCACGCTATATGAATAATCACGTTCTGGAGGTAAAATCGCGCCATCGGAATCTAAATTTACTGCTATTGTCACTGGGTGCTTGTTATTGGGATCTGAAGGGATTCCAAGTTAAAAGGGCAGGCTGGAAATCAGAGTGAACAGGTCGTGGTTTCTTTCGCGAACGTGAGGATGAGGGCACAGTAATGAGACAGATTTATACCCTTTCTTATTAATGTACCAGCCGCGTCATTCTGCATGCCGGGTGTCTAATGAATGACACGAATCGTACGGCTTGTGTATCATTAGTCGACAGTCTCATTGATGTCGGGAAACTTACGCACGTGTGATTCACGGTGCGTTCGCGATCTCATTATGGGCGAGTTAACACTTGATTCATATTTCTCAGCAAAATGAATGCGCCTTGTATTCGTTGTCGTGCATGATATTTTTGAGGAATTTCAGACAATGCTTATTCACTCTTCAAGTCTTCAATGAACTAGGCTATATTAATTAATCTGATATCTTGAATGGAAGGCAATCCTACATAACTGAGAGGTTTCTATAGAAAAAGGTTACCCCTTTCTATATTTTCTTTTTTTTTTTAATTTTTGGACCATTGCGCTTGATAATGTTTTTCAATGGCTAGTTGGGGTACAATGTCTGTAACACTTGCGATATAAATGCACATTTAACTCTCGTTTTACTATCTATATTCACATCTATAGATGTTCTTATATTGTTTCACATCTATAGATTTGTGTACAAAGGTAGGTACAGCGTTTTTAAATCAGTGACCAAGGATGGAAAGAAGTTTTTTAAAACTGAAAAATTCCATACAATTTTAAATTAGACACTGTCTATTTTTGACCTCATAAGTAAAGGCTGATGACTGAAAAAATAAACAATTCCCAAAATCAAACATCGTACCCAATATTTTTCTCTAATTGAAAACAATTCCTTCCACCCTTGGTGCGGCTGATTTTAAAAATGTCCGATACTCTCTCACTGACAGCCCAGACAGATCCTCATTAGAGTGGAGATTTTTCAAATCGTCACGCGATCTTTGCTTCCTGTTACCGTGCGATACCGGCAGCATATCGCCCTTTAACTCATACGGGCCCTCACCCACGCGATCTCTTATTCCTACGCACTTTCTTGGGCAACTTGATTCCTCTACCGTGTGAGCATCTCAGCCTCGGGCTGCCGCAGACAGTCACCTTCCGTTTCCATCCTTCACGAAAGAACTCGCGGCACGACCTGAGGTGAATGAATGTTTCCGTCGACTGAGAACCCAACAGCCTACGGGTTCAGGGGATCTTGATAAGTGCTGCTAGGTAGACAGTATTGATCCCTTAAAGTGCCACCGTATTTTGCTGATTTCTGTTCAGCAATTTCCTTCACCATGAGACTTTCTCGTATAATGGACATCCACCAAAGAATTTTGAATTCAGTCACTTGGTACGTACATGAGGCATGATGCACATATTTATGACCAAGCTCTAACTTTGATTGGCTAGGAATCGATTTTCTTCCCATAGAAGAATGAAGATTGAATTTTGAATGAAAAGTGCTACTACAGGTACAATTAAACATTGTTCACACTTCCTGCTAGACTCCACGGATTAAGTACCTATCATCATCCCCATGCGCCTGTCACCTTCTCTAGCATAAAAAACAAATCTTGCAGCTGAACATAAACTTGAAATTTTGTCTTGAACGCAGTGACTAATCCGCGAGGAATTCGATATTTGGCACTTGAAGAACCTACTTCTTGCAGGAGCTTCGAATTACGAAATTTCCATTCCCAGTCATGCACAAATGCGAAGTGGAAAGGTTGAAGGTGAGCCGGGATGATCATGATGTGCGCCTTGTAGACAAGAAACGAAATAGTAAACCATGTAGCCTGTCAGGAAGACTTGGTCACGTACGTCGGTGCCTGGGGACCCACTACGTTTATGGAAAGCTCATTTCAACTATAGAAACTACATTTGCCAAGTCCTTCTCTGGATTTGTACTTCTGTAGCGGACTGAGACTTTTTACAATCCTCACGCAAGACAGGCATAGCTACACTGAAGTGCCTTTTATTCTTGACGGATATCTTGAACGATTAATGAGCTTTCAAGAAGGCCAAGTCACAACAAATATTCCTTACCGATGCCGCCTTTTTTGATACTTATGCTGCTTCATTACTATATAGTTTTTCCTTTGCACCATCTCCGTGCAATGTGTGGTCGGTGCTGCAGTATCAGATACTGAAGATTCTTCATCTTGTCAACAGATATTCGATGGCTAAAGGAAATAATGATCGCAGTATTTGTTTCATCATTAATCGAATTATGCACTGTCAAAAATAACATCTTAATTTTAAGATGTTTCTGGCTGTCCCCGAATCGAAGATGCAATAAAACATCTTAATATTAAGATGTTTTAAAACATTTAACAAGTATCTTAAAATTCAGTTACTTTTAGGTATCATGGAATCCAGTTGTTTTCAAGCATCTAACCGATTACTTTGTGTTTTGCATAAATAAGTTTGATGACTTTTTGTTCGAATCTTTAAATTTTAGATTGCGAAAGCAAAGTAAAATTTAAAGATTCAAACAAAATGTCATCAAACTCATATGTCTACGCAAAACACAAAGTAATCAGTTAGATGCTAGAATAACTACGCTAGTGCGAGCTGGATAATTCAAAGACTTAAGAACTAAAAATTGAAAAATAGACATTGAATTGTCGCTGAGCGAATTGCAAAATATCCATAATTTATTATATTTTGACTTTTTGGCAGAAAGAGGCGGACAGTCGAGAAGAGAGGTGAGTGTAGGCCGAGACTCTGCGAACGGAGAAGTGACCGCCTCGAAGAAATATACCGACACGATATACGATCGGGTGGATTGATGCTTTCGATCATCTTGCATGAGCGGAAGTATTCTGTGGCATTACCCCTCCTCCAGGAAAAGCGCGACAATGTCGGATGAAGGTATCACGGTGGTCGAAACTGGCCGAAAATAGTCGTGGTGAGTGTATGACGGTGGAGTGTTGAGTGGGTCGCCCAGCTTGCTACAGTTGTCTGCTTGCCTGAAGTCACGGACATGTCCCGCCGTGGATGTTGAGTCCCACCGATGGGCGCTAGCAATTCTGCAGAGGACAGAGAGTGGATCAACTTCGGGTTGGCTTTGCTTATCAATAGCTACTGTGATGTTTCGTTTAGATAGACAGCAGTGAAGGGATCGAGAGATACAAATTGAGCCAATATGAGGAACAAAAGAGGTGTGCACTCACCGAAGCGCTCCACATGAGAGGAGCGGATAATTCAAAGAGAATAAGAAGTTGTTCTCCAGGGCCAGATTAGCGCATTTGACGGGCTCCGTGCTGAGCGCCGACGAGATGATGCCCGAGTAGAAATCCGTGAGTGTGCCAAACGTTGAAGAAAAAGCTATACAATATAATTCGCAAACGACCGCTAGAAAGGTTCCGGTGGAGTGTTGTGTGGGTCGCCCTGCTTGCCACTGGTGTCTGCTTGCCTGGAGTCACGGACATGTCCCACCGATGGGCGCTAGCAATTCTGCAGAGGACAGAGAGTGGATTAACTTCGGGTTGGCGTTGCTTATTAAATAAGAAAATAATAATACATTCCATCCTATGGTCGGGAACACACAGGAACGGGTCAGAATACTTATAAGCACGTTTTTGGTTGATTAAATCAACAAATTTTGTTTCGCCTTGTCAGATAATATATAGGTTTCGATGAGCACCTTCAATATCGTCGTCAATATTATACTCATGTCAGTATTATACTCAATATGTCGTCAATATTATACCTACTCTACCTTGGCGTGAGTGCTGTCGTACTGGCATTTCATTTGTGAGAGAGCTGCTTTCAGAATCTCCAATGCCTGTTTCCAAATGTCCGTCTGCGCGGTTTCGTTTTGGTGGTCGGAGCAACTGATGTCCCATCGCAATAAGAGAGGTGTATTGACTTCCCTACCAAGGAAGAGGCGAGTCGGTGATAACCCTGCAGACGAATGTACGGCAGAGTTGATGATGGGCCAGCACCCGCATCGCTGTGGGGGTCGAATTCCGGTAATTTGATCATTAAAGAAGTTTTTTTTTTGCCGACGAGGAGATGAAACTTTGCACCATTCGCTTACCTATTTTGAGCAGCCAGTTGTTGATTCTGGGCCTCCAACAACGCGATCAGATCCGATTTGAGATCCGTCAAAAACTGGTCCTAATTCAGCCATTTTTGTCAACAAATGTTCGGCGTCAACAGATCCCTCAGCAACTGGTTGAGAAGTCACAGGGCCGGGAATGGGATCAGATCCCACTTCTGATGCGATAGAAATCATCTCGTCTCAATCACCTTCACGCTCACAACACATTACCACTATTCGCCAACAACCGAAAAATTTCTGGTTCGTTTGTGAAAAAAGTTTGTTGTATTCAGGGAACCAAGGCAGCGAGCTCCATGACCACGACCACATGACTGCCAAGTTCAAAATGCATTAAAAAAAAGTAAAGTTCAGAAAACATCTTAAAATTAAGATGATTTTTCAAAAGTATGATGCGAAATAACAACTATCTCGAAATTCAGTTGTTTCTGATGAAAAACTTCTTAATTTTAAGATGTTTTTGAAAATCCTTTCTGACAGTGTGTTCTGTATGAAAAATGTCCTAATGATTTTTTTATAGTTTTTTGGTGGTTTAAAACAGAGTTCTATTGTATGTTTCAGGTATGCCGGCAGGGGCTTTTTGTACAATATACCTACAATCGGTCCCAAATTGTAAGTAATTTCATAAAAAAGCTATTACTGTATAATTTCAATCGATTTTGCACCATATTTCGGTTCATGTATCCAATAAAATATCAATTAGAACGTAGGTTATGGTAACGAATTGTTATGGACTGTTTGGTGTCACGCAACCTGGGTTGGAACGATGCCCAAGGTGCTTCCAACTTGACCTTAGCGGTTAACGATTCTTGTCCAAGGCCATGAGATTAATTGTAAGCCCATTGCAATTTTGCTATTTATTCGCGTAAATATCTGCGTAAATATCTCTTCATGGATTTAAAGTTTTACCGTCACATCTTCAGCAGACAAAGAAACTGAGTGGTCGTAACTTATCCTCGGCCTTGATGGTGAAAATTTTAGAATATAAAATCTGCTTGATTGATAGCTATCGGCGATCATGAAAATTTTTCTATGCGATGAGAGACGTACTGAGGTCTATAATATTCTTCCATGGGGAGCTTGACAAGCTGAAATATTTTTAAAACCTTCGCCTCCTATGGTAGTAAAACTTAATCATAGCTAATAACTGGTTACCGCAGAAAAGTCAGCTCCTTCGGTATTCCCAACTGTTGGATTTATGAATAGTAGGTAACTCAATCTTTTTACTGCCCTGGGATGCAACATTGTCCACGCTTGCGTGCTCAGAGGAAATTCTATAATCGATGATTTTCCTCCTGGATATTCAACTTGAGAATGCCAATGATTTAAACTTCAAAGGGATAGAGTGGGAGAGAAGGCAAAGTTACCTTTTTAATATTCCAGTAGTAGGTTTGTGGGAGAATTTTAGAAAGGTAGGTTTTTGGGAAGAAATGATTACCTAGGCAGGCAATTTTTATTAGTAACTACAACTCGAAATTGAAATTGTAAGATTTGTTATTTATAACACCTCCAAGAAATTCGTGTACAACTCTCGTTGATGATGATTGATGGCAAGTCTCTCGCCGGGAATCCAGCCTCCGAAAGATTGCTTTACATTGTGAAGGAAACAATAATTGGTATGGATGAATAGTCTATTGTCGACTCATAGGTACTTTGGACACTTTAAAAAAATTGTCAAATGTGGGTGATCTCTTGCGGCGCTTTGTTCCCATGCCGGCGCCTTGGAACCGGTGCCTATCTCGAAGAACCACAAAAAAGGATCCGGCTGGACAAAAACGCCAAATAATACATCTCTTTAGCAGACAGTTGGGCGGGACAGGCACGAAGAAGTATTAGAGGTGCTAATTGGGTAGCCCTGTAAAACGTCTTAAGCGTTGGGCCGGGCACTGGCAGGCGACTTGTCCCAGCTGGACGGTGTGGGAGCGCTGAGCTGATTTGTCTTGTAAAAGGCTCGCAAGCTCCGACAAGGCAAATTTATGTCCTTCAGAGACGGTCGAATGAACGAAATTTTGCGAATCTTATCCGCCTTCAATCGCAGGACGAATGATTGCCAAGCTAGAAAAAATATGTTATTTTTTTCGATTTTCGGTTCGGTTTTTTCGGAACAGAAAAGAACTACAGGTATTTACGTGTTCAGAACGCTCGTGAAACAAGGCAAAGATCGCCTAAATTTACAGGTGGAGGCAGGTTTTTTCAATATAGATCTTGTGCAAGACAAAAACAGTACCAGTTTTGTGTCAAGTAGCTTTTGGTAGGCTGCCGATAAATTCGTGGTATGATGCTCCAAATCACACGCCATAAGCTGAAAAATGGCATTGGAGATCATTTCAATTGTTTTCAAGTCTTATCATTGTTGCGCCATTTTTCTATTGCGAAGCAGGACAAAAATCATCTCCATATAAGAATCAGAATTGAGAGATATAATGAAGATTTATGTCGTCCGTAGGGGACAACAATGAAATTGGTCGTCAACACCTTGCGACTAATGAAGACATCATGGGTGTTTGATAGCTATCGAAAAGTGGGCGGGATTTTGGGCTTGGCAGTGCTCCTTGAGAACTGACTGCTCGTCTATATCAATGACTCCGTAGCGCACATTCCTTCCATCTTCATCACCTTTCGACAGTGAAAGGTGAAACTCGAAAGGGGAAAAAAGGAAGAAAAAATGAGCCATAGCAAAATAACGTAATTTTACCAGTTCCCTCCAAATGCTTCTCGATCTCTAGTCCAAGCGATGAAGCGCGATTTAGGCTTTTGCGCAATATATCATCTTTCGTCGGTTCCTTAGTTTAAGGACTTCATTTGCATTCGGCCAAAGAAGCTTCTGTCGTCGATGAACCATTTGGAGAGATTATGTTGAGAAATAGTCTTCGATGTCACCTTTATGGCGAAGGAATAAATTTGAAAACAAAAAATTAGTCCGCCTTCCCGACCAGAAGTATTTGAGGTTACTGTGGCGCCGGAGATCGTATTGATAAAATTCCAGACGATGTAGGCCAAATCCGTTGGATTCTTTTGTGGGTAATCGCTACTTTATTGCTCCGGCAGACCGCAAAAATCATTGTTAATGATCGTATTAATGTTATAATATTCTACAGAAAGCCCAAGACACCAGCAGATCGAAACATTTCTGCTTTTGGAATAATAATGTTTTGATGAGACCTCTTGCAGAATAGAGCCGACTGTTTTTAACGTCACCTACTAATATTTTTGTTGTCTTACTAACAAATTTTAAATAACTTAGTGTGCTCCAAAGTTTACAAAAACCGAACTGTATGAATAGCCGTGAATGGTTTCATCCATATCGCCAGCGCTTAAGTTCATTTAAATTTTATTTTGGAATTTTAAATCAAGAGATTTCCATCTTGTCCAGACTCAAGGTCTCTATAACTTATCGAAAATCGAAGACTCGAATTTTGACGCCTACTTAACTTTCGGAGGTTTTATTCATAATGGCTGCGTGTCGAAAAGAAGGCAACGGTTTACATTTCATCAAGTTCGGTTCTCCAAAGTATAGGCATGTCTCGGGCTGATCGTGTCATTTCCATCAACCAGATCGAACGGGAAGCGGTCCGAAACGTTTCTGCTCTTACGTTTCAAATTTTACGACCGTCAGTTTTCTCGATCTTAATATTCAAATTTCCTCATAAAGGATCCTTAACCGTCGAAAAGGATGCCACGTGGGAGAGGGTGGGAATCGTGCGTATTATGGGTTGGGCCCCGTTCAGGCATCTTGGGGTAAAAGAGCCGTCGAATATTCAATGGGTTTCCAAAGCAATAAAAGAGACTCGACGGGGAGGTTTCCTGCGGCGACACTAAAAATCCGCCCAAACTGAAAAAAATCGAGTCAACCCGTTCGATTAGCGACGATTTGGCTTCAGAACAGCGGGATCGGTTGAATATCGTTGGCCCGATTCCTGAGAGGAAAAGGTTTCCGAAAAATCCACACATGAATGCTATGCAGGCATCCCATGTGTAGAATTGTTTTGGAACCAGCATGATTATATTATCCTGAGAAAACTTCGAGAGTCGACATAGTTGAAAAAATTCAAGAAAGCGTTTTCGATGTTCAATTAATTAATCTAGGTGATCAACAATAAAAATAACATTCAAGAACCTATCAATCATCTAATTTAATATAAAGTTTTATTTACGCTAAAAAATCATATACGAAAACTGCTCTTTTTAGATCATATGAGTCACAAATTCATTGCGTCCTTGAATAATCGATTGATCAAGTAGGCAAAGCACTTGCTATTTGAGTATTTCTCTGGCAGAAGGAAATAAGCAATGGTGACTTCTTGGGGTGCTCAAAACTAACATTATTTCGCACCGTCAGCTTCAAGGTGCAATAACCGTTTCTGCAATCGAGATTTTCTAGCTTTCATTGCACTTTGCACTCAGCAGGCTATACCGTAAATATTAACCCGTATAATATTCGCAACTCCGCCGATGCGCTCAATTTCAATTGGCTCATGAGTTCTCCGGATGCAAAGAAGATAACGAAAATTGAGTCAATTTTCATCTGGAGAACTTCTCTGACGGTAACGAGGTCGTTTGCGATTTCGCTGATGGCGAGGTGCTTAGGCGACCTGTTCGGTTTATGGAGCAGCTACCTACATACTCAAAATTAGGTTTGCGAAATCAATGCCCCATGTGGCAGCTTACACTTTTGACATTTACCTACTGATCAAATGAGTTTGAACTGATCAAAGGTTTGCCAAATAATCCTCTCTGTACGAGTAAGTAGTTGGTGCCGTTATTGTGTATTTGAAACTGAGTCCTCCCTCACAGAAAGTTTTTCGTATTTCGAGTTTTGGTCGTCGGGGGGTTGGGAAAATTTAATTATTAATAATAATTAAATATGGCATCGTTTTCACTACACTGTGCATTTTCAGGAATTTAAAGGAAACTGCTCGTTGATAAGATAATTTTCAATGTTGAACAATTTCCTATAGGTAATTTTAGATGACAACAGTTGTCATCTGTGCCCAGTTACTGGGCATGAGTGAAAAAATAAGTTTTGAAAAGAATGAAATTTATGATGTTGAGAAGCCCTCGTCAGTTAAGTACCTTGCCTATAATGTTTTTGGTTTATTATTCAATTACATTTTATACTGATCAGATGATAAACTCAAAAATCACTAGACGTCAAATAAAACAGTCATGGCCGAAACGGTGACTCGTAATACCATTGGCTGCAACGCTAGTTGGAGCTACTGCAGGCAATGAACAATAATGATCCATCAATTGGCAATTGCCATCAATAATGAGCTTACTTCATGGCTTTTGATACTAATCCAAATTGGTATCTAACAGGATGCCTTAGGCTATAATGATACCGAATTCGGGAGTGTTGTGACTGCCCTAGGCCACCATACCCATAGTAAATCACCTCACCTCAAAGAGCTCAAAAAAGGTCATGTTCTCGTTGATCTGAGCAATGCGGCTTGCTGATGCGATGAATAGCTACCGTGCTAGTTCCGTTTCGATTATAGCGTACCTACTCTCAAATTTTTATCGAAGACGAAAATATAAAAAAATGCAGTTAACAAAAGCGATAAAATAACGTGGTCAAATCTCGGGTTACAAGAGACTTCACTGCCAGTGGCCGAAGGCAAGAAAATAGGAATCTACAATTTACTCGCTGGTAAATGGGTATTACTGGTGATATTAGCTAACGAAGGTCCTACTTATTCCACTTTGGGTTCAACAAAAGAATTCACCCACCTCTGATTGGCTCTAATACTTCGCCTGGCATCCCGCGAGATGCCTTATGCCCATATGAAGAACGGGCGGGGCTTTTAGAAAGGGCATTACAGTACGTGCAACGTACCTTCCTAAGCAAAGGTCCCTGACAGAGAGCAAGGTTGTGGGACAAATAACTCTTCCAGCCCAGGCCACAGGGTAACTTGCCAGAAATGTCTTAATACTACAGCTGACATTCACCTTGAACCGTCTTACTTCAGACCGGGCCTCACATTTTCTTGTCTCGTCATTATAGGTACCTAACTGAATCGCTCCTAGCAATTGCGAGTATTTCCGCATAATAATCAATTAAGTACCGTAGTGCTTAACTTGAAGTCTGACGATGCAATCACAACAAAATTGTTCGTACATCAGTCTTGCAATAAGTAAACATGACGTGGTCTCGCTTTGATGTTTAGCCCTCCTAGAGAATTTTCTGGAGCTAATATCCCAATAGTACCTATAACCTCGTCGTATAAACCTCCATAAGATAAACCTTCTCAAGAGTACAAAAAATCAATATTGGGGTAGTTTTTGCAATTATACCAAAATCTTGATTTTGACTATAAATCTTGCATCAATTACGTTGGGCGGTTGTTCAATCCATTCGGAAGGACGGTTAACCAAGGGAGTTACCACTTATGGACACGGCCACCAGTGGCGAGCACCACTTATGAGGAAAATAACTAATAAGGAATATATCCAAGGTAAAATTCATGGGTAAAGCATTCCTTGGTACATCCACCCTAAAAATCGAAAGCCTGTTACACCTTTACCATTTTATAGACTGGCGTTATGTTCATGCTTATACGAAGAATTAGTGTTTAGTGATACCTTTTTAAAAATTCAGAATAATAATTACCATTTTCCAGACTTCTCTACCCTACTCTAGACTACTCAGCCAGACGTGCCATCCGCGCTAAACAAGGAATACCGCGTTGATATTAAATTGTCTGTAGGTACTTGTTTGCATAAAACATCTTCTGGTAGAGTTATGAAAACATTTTCTCATCCCGCCCATCTCAACTCCTGGGAGTTAGGTATCTCAGAAAACAAACGATGCGATGATTTGTGAACACGAAATTTCCAACCCACTTCCGAGAAATCGGTGTCTTACAGACAATAAATAAAATACGTCTCGGGTTAAAAAATATAAAATCTTTTCGGTCCTCAGCCGGACCGTGACATTTAATCGGTCCTCTATAGAAACGAAAGGCAAAGGAATGATGGGGTTCTGGGAAGGGTAAGGCGCAAGGTGACCAGACGAAGATGGCACTCAAATGCTAAACGTTCACCTTCAGCTCGGACCGTCGGATACGAGTAACAACTCCCAGAAAATAGAAGATTCACCTTCGCTACCGTAAGGTTGTGGTCGTGTTTTGTCTCCACACCTTCCAAACAGCCTTGACAAACCTTGTTGCTCAACCTGACGACTTGGTGCCGACGGATTGAATGAAAAAATATTTCCCTTGCTACAGTTTGCTCACTGCTTAAAACGAGTTTTCTGACTGAGGGGTATAATGTATTTCGACAGTGAACCTGCAAAACCTCGTATGTCCAAAAACCAAAATTTTACGAGAAATGAAAAAAACTTCTGATTGCTAGCTGCGCTAATGGGGATAACCATGGGGAATTGGCTTAGAAACGCCAATGAAATTTGATGGTTTCAACTTGGAAGGTACCTCAACCAATTGAACTAATGGATTTTCACGACCCACGATCAGCTTTTGGATAGTGAATGATCGCCTAAAAAACAGCTTAATTCCATTTTCTTGACTTGAGAAGATGCGCAAGAAGCCGTTTCACCAGTAGATATCGAAACATGAAATTTCACGCGATATGAAACATTATTTTCCCAAAAAACTGGACTTACGAGGTTTTGCAGGTTCACTGTCGATTTTACTTTGCGAGGAAAAAATGTACCTGAATGAAATTCAAGTCTCCTCCATGAGCCATATTACGATCAAGTGGCTGAAACATTCGATTTCGGTCTACAGACCCCCTACTGACGAAAGAATTCAAATCACGTCTTAAAAATTTGAAAGCTAAACAAACTGAAGTGGAGTTTTCAAACGAACTCAATAATGGTTCTTCATCGAGCTGAATTTCGAACATTTTTTGGATCCGACCGCTCGTTCGCCCCATGTCTTCCTCCCAGGATAAAGTGAAACTCGTCCGAAGGCAATGGCGGAAATAGAGCCGCAAACAATATCCGTTAGCAAGGCGTTAGAGAACAAAGAACTGAACTTCAGAAATGCGTGGCAAACCTGAAGGACGGATGAAATAGTATAGGTAGTAAGGATCTAAACTGTCGGTATAGCGTCCATAAAGCTATTGAGCTAAGCTATTAACGTGAGATATGGCCGTCGTTGTGCCCGCGGAGCTGTAAAATGCTCTTCTTCAATCTCAACTAATTCTATAGTGAACCATTAGGCCAAGTTCTCATCTTTCTCCTCGAGGCGCTCTTCTATTCAACCAACCAGGACTTATTTGTTTCGTCAAATAATTAACTGTAGGCCTTCGGCTTTGTTCGGTTTGAATTATTTCCGAACTGTTGCGGTATAGCCTCTAACGTCTTTGTCTGTCCTAACTGATTAATGAATTTTGACTTAACGATATTTTGGCACCATCAAGGGTAACAAGGAAATCCTTTGAGATTAAGGGCATTTTCCACCAAAAAAATTTTGAGATGTTGAAGTTACAGACTCGTCGGTTGGTGTTGGCAACGTATCTGTCCAACAGCAAGCAAGGAGTCTGTAACTTTATGTAATAGCTACCAACGTCGTGAATTGTATGGCGGTAAATTTGAGTTCATAATAACAATAACCATTTTTACGCAAAAACTGAGGATTTTACGATCGCCACTTCTTGATCACGAATCCAAACAATCGCCTCAGAAAAGAGGATACCAAAAAACACGAATAAACAATATGTGCAAGCAAACATCGAAACAACTAATCAACCAATAACAACATTTAGAAATAATCAGTTCCATGTTTCAAGTGAAATTTCACAAATTAGAGTTTTTTAAAATCGTGTTTCAGGGTAAATATCTCCCGGAATTGATGATTTTGGAAAATGACCAAGTCACCATCAAGACTCGCAATTCGGTTGTACAAAATTAAGTATAGGGTGTTCTATAAATGGCACTACACAAAGGGTTAGTTAAAACAGAGCAACGACTTAGAACAACGAGCAACATTCGTCAATATTAGCAAGAGCAAATTAAGCGTTAGGTTAGTTCTGATTAGACCAAACGGAAGATATAGCATGAGAAATATTTATCTTAATCAAAGCTCAAACTTCTCCGCATGTGAAATAAATTTTACTCCAATCTACCGCCAATTAGCTCGAAGCCGAAGCCCATTTGTGAGCTTGTCATTCTTATCAATACCGATCCCCTCGTCCACATATAACCGCGTTACTTCTCTTTTTTTGCTACCTTGATGAGTAAGGGGTTCTTGAGGAAGCGATTTGAGTTCGTGTTCCGTGCTAAGAGGGAGACCTACACCAGCGTTTACGAGAACGGGTTTAAGACGGTTCAGATCCGGCTTCTATAAACGAAACAGTCGAGACTCTCATCCGAAACACCACGCCTCTTAATTTAATCAAAACTCAGTATTAAGAGGCGGGATAGCAATTAATTAATTATTGATTTCGAGTAAAAGGTCGAAATTAATAAAAACATCTGTCCGAGCCCCGTCACGAACGTTTGATGTAATAGTTTCGCATGAAATCTCAATTTCGCTCTGTTGTGAGATGATTCGTGATCGCATTTTTGGGTCAAATGGGTGCAGTAAACCACCCTGAAGAATAAGGAGTTACCTATCGTAAGACCAGGAGAACCCTACAGTACTGAAAAATGTATTAATTTTGACCGACGTGATATCCACTCGATATGACACTGGTCAGTGTTGCAACCCACCCCAATGGTCTCTCCATGGAAAATGCGGTGGAGGGGGCCATAAGAAAAATATTTCCGAGTGAGAATAATATGAATGAAACGCTGCGCCTTTGGATAATAACCGCGTTCAATTATGCTAATCGCCTTTAGACTTCTGTTTTGAAGATTAACATTTTCAGTCTAAATTACACGTACCCTACTTGATTTTTTTAGAAAGGAACGAGAAGTGACCCTGAAAGCTACGTGTAGAAGTGACAGTTCAATGCGATGAAGGGAGTTGCAACGATTAGGTCGGTATCCCAGCTCGGAGGGCAGCCTACCGGCATTGGGCAACCTTCAGCGTTTGAGCCAAACTTGGATTTCTTTCCGAAGACTTAAATTAACAGTCGAAAGGGGGCCTCCGCGTTTCCATTCTTACTTCACCTACTTAAATTACACTGAGCGTTCCTGCGTTGGACTTGTTAGTGGAGTCATGGAAAACCAATAGAGAGGCTCAGTCGGATCTGGTGCTCGTGGAACTTAAACTACACCCGCACCGAGCAACTTTATCACGGGCAATTAATAACTCGGTTGTGGTAAAAGGCCGCTTTTAAAATGGTCTCATCACGAACCGACTGGCTCTCAAGGGCGAATAAAGTTTTTGAGCGGCATAATGTGCGCGGTAATCGCGAGAAATAGGCAGTTGCAACACTCATTCTAAATTAGATCGAGATTTTGACTCTTATCAATAGCGGAGTTTTAGAATCGAAATTGGAGTTTAAATAGGTACGTGGGTATAACTTTTTTGAAATTTCATTTCTTCAGTGCACACGTTGCCTATAACTAAGACAGAAAATATATAGTAACATTTCAAATTTTTCGGCATTTCTAACCACTTTGTTGCTAAAGACAACGAAGAGTCCTTTGCCGAACGAATGCAGCCCAATTGAGGAACGAGGGGGTCAAAGGCGCTATCGGTTCTTGGTCCCAGTCGATGACTCGGGGGTTCCAATTCCCCCTCTCAGCCCTGGAATTTTGTGACCCTTGCAGGTACATTCTGTCAGTATAACTTTCTCAGAAAAGCCCCTTCGTCATGTCGGGCCCCGTCGAGGTCATACAAATCTTGATTTAAAGCAAAATTTGTTTATTTATCGGAGACGACAACAGGCCATACTTGCTGGGGCATTCCCTATGCAGTTGAGCAGGTAGCATCAGTGGGAGCGATCCAACATCCTATACAATGTTAAGTTGAGTTGGAGAGGATTCACAGAACTGTGTTTTTCCCAGTGGGCTGTAAGTAATTTAGATGCTAAATACCGCGAAACGTAGGTTTCTCTTCTAGCTTCTACGTGTTTATACGAATTTACGGCATTCCGTGCAGGTCTTTCGATTGAATTCTCGATTCGGTGACAGACAAGTATCGAAGTGCCCACCAACGTACAGAAAATGTAGGGATCCGCATGAAAAGAGACAGCAATGTATTCTCGATGGCCTTCGAGGACCATTTACATAATAGATCCTCAGAACAAATGGCTCGGAAACGTTCTTTTTCAATAAAACTAGAAAATGTGCACAAGGCGGCGCGTAGATCTTCACCGGTAACCTATAGATCTGTCCATCTCTGAAGTGGCGATCTTATCGGGAATGAGAAATGACTATACATAAAGGGCCGACTATTTGCATTTTACAAAGTTTCCAGCGAAGACGATCGGTAAATGTGTGAGTTCCGGGTCTTCAGCCGATGATTAGGAAAGAAAGCTCAGGCGAGTAAAAATATTTTTCTCGAGCTCCGACTGGAACTGGAGGCTAGAAACGGGCGACTTGGACGCGATTTGTTGAGCTTGACAGCCGTAAAACTGTCGTATTAATTGTCCGAGACGCGGACACGCCTTGAGGATCGCCGTGTGGGCCGTGGAGAGGACCTCAAGGGTATATTATACGCTTTGTTCTTGACAAATCCCGTTTATTATGGTCCCCATCGTGAAAAGAGTATTATGAAAACTTGCGATCAGGTTTTCATCTTAACGTGTTTTTTGTGACCTTTTTATTTTCATCATCGTTCAACTGTTTTACGTACAGTCGGCGGACTGAAAAAATATCTTTTGATACGGCGTTCCTTATCCCGCTGTTTTTCCTCGATATTATTACCATTACGCTTTTACAACCCCTACAAGGGCCAGTAGCTGTATGGTTAGCACCAAGCTATGCATATAAATATAAGTATAATCGATTTCTCCTTTTGGTACATTATTTCCAGAAATAATGTACCTATGTAATTGTTCAAGAAAATTTTTTTTACAACACCCCCTGAAAATTTGTTCTTTCACGTTTCAGAGGTTCTAGAACAAGAATCTGCAATAAAAATTTTTTGTCCGTCCGCCGTACGCCGTACGCCGTACGCCGTACGCCGTACGCCGTCAGCAGCAAAACGCATAGAAGGAGTGGTCCGATTTCAAAAAAAAAAAAAAAAAACGAGCGTTTAGCAAATTTTCCTGTGACGTGCACCTCCTATAAGGGAATCCTCTGAATCAACTCTAGACTACTCAAAAACGATCAAATGTAAAAAAAGTCATGATCTCAAAAACAGTTTTTTTGGGTTTTCGACCCCTTAAAATTTTTTGATCGGATTCCCCTGACAATATGCCTCAAGTTGGAGCAAAACACAACTTTTAGGACCAACCGCACCAAAATCGGATCAGCGGTTCGATACGAAGTGGACGGACGAAATTTTGGCCAAAAATTTCGTCCAGCCACTTCGTATTGAAATACTCATCCGATTTTGACTAAATTAGTCTTGAAAGTTGTGGTTTGCTCCAACTTGAGGCATATTGTCCGGGCAATCCGATCGGAGAAGGTTAACGGGTCCAATTCGGCATAATTAGGGTATATTTTTGAAAAAACACAAAATCTCAATTTTGAAGGTATGCCGTGGGTTTAGAATTTTTTGAGTATTTTTCCCGTGTTTCTCGCTTGATTTACCATAAGATAGGGTGGTTTTTCCGAAAAAAATCGAAAATTTGGTTTTTGAATCGGTTTGGCTTGAATTTCTTAATGCGATTTCTGCGTTTTCGCGTTTTTGGCAATTTGAGGGAGTCCTACTGAACCGATTTTGAATTTTTTGAGCTCGTTGGATTCCTTGAAGGTTTTTACACATTTTTCACTCCCTATAAGTCAAAATCGATTGGGGTTTAGTAATCAAAAACTGGTTTAAAGACTAATTTTTGACCTAAACAAAAAATATTTTTTTGACCCTTTAAAAAAAATGTTAAAATTCCAAAAAAAATATTTTTGAGTAGGTTTTGGGCAGGTACATGACACAAAAAATTTGCAATTTTCTACAACTCTCCATGACTAAGAAAAATGAAAAAAACCGATTTCAGCTGGAAAATCCAAGGTCCTAGCCTAGGAAAAATTTCAAAAAAATGATGGATTTGACTTCGGGGTTTTTTGGCGGGAATCTTTAGATATTGACTATGAAACATGAAATTTGGCATTTTTTCGAGATTTTGGTCAACAGGGTCAATTTTGGGGGCAGTGACACTGCTGAAATTGCGGTTTTGCAGTTTTCTTGGGTTCACGGCACATGTTCCAATCGGTTCAAGGCGTGAGGAATACGAAATGGCGGCTGTAACATTCCCACCCTTGATCTTGGTAGGGTGGGGAAGTAGGGGACTTCCCCTACCCCTACCGGCTCTTTCGTCGTCTATTGGCTCAGATTTATTAGAAACTGAAAGTGTGAAGCTGGGATTGGACAGCTTATGTTAATGGGGCGGATCTTGATAACAGTTGTCACCTGTTAACGCGGTTAACAAAATGGCTGCCTTCTTGCCGCCAGGCCTCAGGAAATATTTCTTTGAAAGCAGCCGCCAGGTATTCTCTTTTTATACCTACCTATTTATTATCATTGTGAAAACGTACCTTTTCGGCATAATTGAATTCACGATTGACCATTGCTCCACAAATGATATGATGATAAACCGACCTACTCCAACTATTTGAACTTTATTTTCTGAGGTACCCAGACAAATAATGTACCCATGTCACTAATCTACTTAGCAGCGTTTTTCGAAACAAATCGTAAAATGCAATAAAACTGCGATGGAGAATACAAGAGCCTTATAATAAATATTGCAATTCAGCATTGGACTGACAGATTTGACATTACCATTTTGTGACCTTTTCGAATCTGATGACACACCTTGTCGAAATATAGTCGGATCATTCACTTGCTTGCATTGGTGAGAGTTATTGCCAGGAAAATGATAGTCCTTTCATGATACCATTGCTGCAACTAGAAGCTTTAATTACCTCTGCTTCAACTGTACTACTCAGCTGAAGAAAAACGCCGATTAAGTCTTCACCTCTTCATAATTTTCTCCATCATTGACCTTGACGTCAAGAGCATGCTGCATGCCAAGAAATGGCAAAAAGACGATTCCTCGGCCAACTCACGTCGATATGCGGATAGGCATAGGTATTGACAATTTTCTCGGATTCGCATAGAAGAAACAGCAGATGCCTCGTCCGCGTTATAAAAACGACGTTCCCACCGCATTTCAGATCAAATGATTGGAATGATTTCGAAGAGCTCATGATGAAGTACATGCCGGTGTAATAGTCATAACTTACCCTCGCCAAAGATCAACTCGCAGGCCGCTCCTCGATACAAATCAATTAATGGAATAACGACTCACATTCCGCACGGGTCTTTCTCCTATTCTTTTTCTCGACGACGAGCAATCCTGTCCAATCGGATTTTCCATACATCTATTATCGTGATTTGTTATGTGTCTTTGCAGCTCATAACATGCTGACGGTATGCCATTTCTATGTGATGTATTCCCTGGTGTAATTCCCGATTGCCCTGGTTACCTTAGTTATTTCAATTATAATTTGCATTTTCCTGATCCTCCATCCATCAAATCCTTACTATCGTCCTACCATCGTATTTTTTTTTTAGAAAATAGCAACAAATATGTTTGCTGCACGTCCGAACAGATCCTATACGTTATGGAAGTACCTACCTTTGTGTAATACCAAAAATGTGCCAACAGCTCCAATGAGGGGGTCACTTCGAGCTGGCAGATACAAAAAAAAATCCTTTCGTAAGATCACTTCTTGCAGTATGAGAACGTAATATGACAGAATGCATTCTCGTACCGATGGTCTCTGACAGCGGCAACTATGAAAATGGTTGAAGCTTCGACTTCGACAGTCACACGAAGCACAAAGCAGCTCTTTTTAGCTCCATGGTCACAGTAAACGCGAATCTCATTAAAACTCGAGAGTTATTGCATTGGCGAAGAACCAGCCCGACTGTATACGAGTCTCTTTTGCTGACTGTACTGGAAGATGGTTTTACGACTGAACGGGTCGAAACTCAGTCGGCGATCCGACCGATACAGCTGCTAATATCTGACTTACTCCTGTGCGAAGTAATTATTGATTTGAAAGTTACCAACCGGTAGTGTGGGAACGGGCATTTGATGTCCTCTGGAAGAGGGTTTCGTGGATACCAAGTTGGATGAATGCAGCAGCCCGAATTGCCTCACGATCATAAAATGGCTACTGCGAGTATCTGAAGCGAGCAAATTGCAGGTATAGAGACACATGTTGTACGACTAACCTTCAAAAGCCAATTTCAACGTCATTCCCTCCTCGATAGTGATCCGTCCGTATCTAATTGACCAAGCGAGGAGTGCAGTTGTTCGAGAGAATTTATCAGAGCTCTTTTGCTTCCCTAAGAGACCATTGTCAACAAAGCGGCTTCAAAAATGGAGACTTTACTTAGCCCTAGCGAAGAATTTGATGTTCTGAAAGCACTCCTGCATTGAGACGGATTCTGACGAATGGAAAAGCCAATGCTATGCATGATAAATTTTTGTTGGCTGTATGGTGGCGAATTGGGCTCCAAAATCTTCAAACAACATGAGGGTTAAACTTCATGTTTAAATAGGAGAGGATGTCCATTTAATTTGAGTCAGGAGCCATCACACTCAGGCAAACCTGATTCCCTACTCCGATCTCCAGCCACCATTACCATAGAAACCGTGGTTTCCTGGAAAATCGTGGTTTCCTGGAATACCATTGTGGTCTGGAAAACCGCTGTAGCATGGAAAGCAGTCGTTGCTTTGTAAACCGTCGGTAAGTACCTTGATAGCCATCGTTGCCCTGTGAACCGTTGTCTTAGCATGGGGACCATCTCACCCATGGAGACAATGTTACCCACGGGACCATGATTCCACGGCGGAATTAACATAGGATAGGAGTTTTAAAAACTCCCGGAACCATGATAACATTATGAGCCTTTCTTATGTATGTCTTAGTAACCTACGAAATGAAAAGATCATGATGACCGGATGAATGAGTTTGCGTGAACCACCCGCGTGGCTCAGTGGGTGTAATAAAAAATGTGCGTCCGCTCGTTTTGAAAAAATCCTCTTGAGAAAAGGGTTGCCATATTGAATTTTCTCATTTGACTTCGGCTGAGAGATGTTCCATACCATAACCATCATACGAATCCATTGTGCGCAAGGCGCCTTTATCGGAACGGACGATATTTATCAACTCCCGTCTCATCGTTTCGCTAAGGCCTGAATAGAACCATTCTCAAGATAAATGCTCTCAATGTGAATCGGTTAGCAACTGCAACTTGTCACAATCGCGGGTTAAATTTATGCGCATGAGCAGTCGCATTATGCGACTATAGAAGCGTGGGCTATCAGATTGATCGCCTTCCCTTACCTGTTTGTGGATATCATAGACCGCAACAAAATGAGCCATTGTTGAGGAAATATGAAGCGAATTTTCACACGGTTGCGGGAATACCAGTCCAAACGGCCCATGACATATCATACCCATAGCCATTTTATATTTGAGTTCTGCAGCCTACGTACAGTATAATATATATAATTGACATAATTGCGCTACTCTAGCTCAACCACTTCATCTGGTCTCTGAAAAATCGCCTTACAAACTGGTTAAACAGAATGCACCAGCTGCTATTTCATGCCTTCAGTGAAGCGCCAAACTGGACGAGAGCGATTGACAACCTGTTGACAATACGAGCGACCCTCTAATCATCTTTGAATCTCATTAAACCGGATTCGAGTGGCTTGCGCCTAAAGAAGCGATCAAATCGGCTTGTACAGCCATCTTCACGATAATTAATTAATAACTAACTGCTCTCTGGAGTTTTTTACCGTACCCAGTTATTACGTTGAATCGGTGCCTGTTCTTGACAGCTGCTAATGATTCGTTGATGTTTACTCACATGTCTCTCGTCACCTTCGCATCGGGACTGGACACTAACCTGCGCAAGTGGAGAGTTGTCTAGAATGACAATTCAAATTGCCCAAGATTTAGGGCATATTATCACGAAGGAGGATTCAGAAATGAGTTTCAGCCGAAACTCTTTCTGTTCGCATTGAAATAAATTTGGGTGAAAAGTCAAGCAGGATCCCTCACTAGGACCAAATGGTGTTTTAGTCGATGCTAGATTCACGTCCACGTCATGAAATCTGACAATGTTCCGTCGTTTCCCTTCAGCAGAAAAAGCATTTTTGCAATAGGTACATAGGGCCCTTCCTCATGAAGAGGTTGGAAAATAGGTCGGTATAATAACAAAATTTATTTATTAATATCAAGATGGTTCACAATTTTTCGCATGAACTAATCAATCGTCGATTTGAAATTCCTTCATATAATTCTGAACACGGGTGTGAATTCCAGCTGGATCTCGAGGCCGTGTACACGCCCATCTCTCGTCTGGTAATCCGATACCTCTTCTCTATATGGGCATAAGTGGCGCACAGGCCAGTAAGATTATCATATTGCCAGGAGGGCCACGAAATTTGGATTTTTTTTAGAAAGCGGAGAGATAGCCTTAAAAGACCCGAGGGCAATAAAGACGGCAGCTCCATCTCAAAATCTTAACGAAATGAGAATCTATATGGAAATATTGTCTCTGACTTGCATGCGTGGGGTCAACTGAGTAGAGTATTTTCCTCTTATTCGGCCCAAGTCGAACGCCCGAAAGTCCATTATTCGTGAGAGAAATTTTGGAGATTTTTGGCTACCGCGGTCGATCGAAATCGCTGCGAGATAATAATTATAATGAATTAAATAGCATAGATACAACAGGAGCATAAAAATAAGTAGTTCCGTGTTTTCCCTAAATTTTGGAGCCTGCATCGGCCTGAACCCTGGGCCAATAGGTAAACACTTTTAACTTAGGTACATTACCTATTATTATTATTATTTCCGAGCCGGATCCACCTACTATGCGTGAATGGTCAAACCAATTCAGGGCCTTCTTCAAGCAGCGCGTATGTAAATTACCGAACCCCGGGGTCATGCTCCAGCATAAAAATATCACATTTACCAAGAGAGCAGAAATGCCGTTATTGTTAAAAGGCGATTGCAGCCGTAAAGGTCTCGAACGGTAAATCACTAAAATCAAGTCTTCAGTCCGACCAGAGCTCTGGGAGATGGCGTGCAGCGCTCTGCACAGGCGTATCACATCACCGGTTGGCAGCTCAGAGCGAAATTGAGCGATCTGTTGAACATGAAGCCGCTGCAGGTTGGCACGAGGCGAAATAAGATCCTGAAGCCACCTGGGAGTAAAAAAAAGGCCTCCGCGATGCTGAGACGGCTCATTTGAATCCCATTATACGGAAGACTGTTTTTTCCTTGGACCAGAAAGAGGTGAAGAAGAAAAAAGTCGTAGAAAAGAAGAGGTGGAAGACATTTTCGAAAGATTGCGCGGTTTCAAGACGAGTTTTGATAGAGGCGGTGGCTTATTGTGTTTCCACCTGTTCGATAATAGATTCACCCAAGGCCTCGAGACTTACCACCTACTATCCCGTTCTCCAGCTGAGGTTTTTTTGTACTTTTTGGGCTCCTTCCAACCTAATAAGCGACTCTCGTCTCTCATTCTGCCTTGTTGAAGTCGCAGCAACTATTGGAGCTAACTGCCGTGGATACTCCTGATCAGACGATGGTGGGCGGCTGCCTGTCGCCTGTCCAAAGTGGCCGCTCGTTTTTGACATGGCGCTCGCGCTCTGTTGATTCTAGTCCAGTCAAAATACCGCCTTCGACGCCACCCGGGCCGTTTAAATAATATGCCATCTCAATGACACTCAGGAATCTATCGATTAGTGCCAAAAGGCTGAGCAAGAGATTCCATTACGCCTTTCAAAATCAGTCGTATTGGATGGCAGCCAGTGGCGAGGTCTCACGGTGCAACCTGGGCAAGCAGTGCCTTGCCGCTCGTTACTCAAGAGCTAGCAAACACTATCCGATTGCTGGATTGGAGGGGTAAGAAAATGTATTGCTGTGATTGGCCGAGGTGGCGTAGGCGTTGAATTAAATGAATTTTATTGGCGTTTCCAAGCCATGGTCCCATGTTCATCGCCCCTCTAACGACCAGCAATCGGATAATGTGTGGGCGACTTAACTCATGTCTATGGTTTTAAGATACGAATTTCCTCTTGACAGTTTGCCCTGTTTCTACCTGAGAATTCACCACTGATGGCAGCATGAGCTGAAAGGTTCAGATAAGATGATGGTGTAATTGTGTTAATAAATAAGGTATCACAAGGAGTGGGTTTAGTTCTCAAATTTCGATTATTTCCAGAAACCCCGAGTCCCAGGGATGACACGAACCGTGGGCCAAATTTTCCATGCTGGGAATCGAACCTTAAATCCCGGATATAACATGCAGCTAGGCAGAAGCGCTAGCCACTAGACCAACTCGTTAATACATTGTTGACCAAGTTCTCATAAACATAGGCCAGTAGGTTCTGGCATTTAGATGCACAAATTTATTTTGTATCTGATCCAATTTTCATTTCATGTTTTTTATTGGAAAATCACTGAAATTCTTCTATCGCTCTTATTGAACACCCACGTACATTGCCAAGAGAGGTGGTTCAAGTCGCATATCGTGGAAGCATTGCGATTTTCTTGCGTCCATTTAATTGAGAGTTAGAAGGGTTTGACACGCCAGATATTTATACTTAGTCGGCAATGTTTTCGGTCTGATAGGCAAACATATGCTCGCTATAAAGAATCGTGACACGTTCAATAAATTCGCCCCGCGTTCCGGTGCCTCACAAAAGGATCTGGAAAATGCCGGCCGACAAGTCTGACTCACGAGGCTCGATCAGAATTAGACGACAAAAAGATTGTTCAGTCGAGAGGAGGTCACTTTTTTCTAGTCCAACTAACACCAATCGTATCGCAGGGTGGAGATGAAAGATTCGAACTTGGCTACCGAACGCACCCCACCCGGCCAAAATCCTTAATTAATTAATTAATCCCGAAACCCGAGGAATAGTGGGTGTGTGTGAATATGTAAGTATCGAGAATAGACGTGTGCGCTAGCGTTAATTATAGTGTTCAGAACGGTTATAGAACCAGCCGCTGATTTATGTCCCCAACATTCTACACAGCCACTCGGCCGGCAAGACAATGCCGTTGTTAACATGGCACTTGTCTAAAATAGCCGCACACCCTTAAAAAGCGGCTCGTGATTTCGTGATAGCCGGTGGTGACTAGCATCGTTTATAAATCCGGCCCGATGTTCTGTCCTCTCGATATTTTACTAACGCGATAATGTTCAATCCTACCAAGGTTCCAGCAAGAAATTTTTTCATCGTTATTTCGATCAACGTGCATGTCGATGACTATAAGTACGCATACCATGTTGGCAGATATGACTTGTTGACGACCACGGCGAAAAATGATGAAATCATGATTCTAATCCGATCTTACTGGAGTGATGGACTCATTATCGGACTCATACTAATTGACAAAAAATATTTGAATTAAAAAAATTTCAGGGGGTTTTGTAAAAAAAATTTTCTTGATCAATTACATAGGTAGATTATTTGGAAATAATGTACCAAAATTAATATGAATATCATCGAATAAATTAACATTATTGGTGCATCTGTTGGTTCAGAGCACTAACGAGAGAAGGGAAAAACGCGAAACAAATGTTGATTGAAATTCAAATATTGTCAAAGCGATAATATTATCCAAGTTTTACCAACTCTTGCATGCGTGTGACCGATTGGACATCCGATTCCAGGATTTGGAGCGATGATCTCCCATAGTTGGACACGGCCGATTGGATCCCGATACGATTCGTGACTGTCCCAGGACGCGTTACACGAAGGTCCCGCCTGGTGAAGGTGCTTTGCTGACTTTAAGCGTGAACGTCTGAGCGGCCGTGGGAAAAAAGTTGCGAATGTCGTAGAAAGTCGATCACTGGAAGCATCACGCGCTTCTGGATCGAAATCCACCCAGTCGAATGAGCTCGGCTGCGGGTCGATCATGTCGATTATCGACCGATATGACTAAGTTTCCTATTCCCACGTACAGATATCGCTGATTGGGTAATGCCCGAAATGGGTCGAGTCATCGAAATACTCTAGGGAGAGTAGGGAATTAATTTTTTTGAAGTACGCAATTGAAATTTTGGAGAGTGAAACTGAAAAAAATGCGCAATACATCTCTTTTGCAAATATCAAAAACTACCTACAACTGCCCGCTGTAGCCCGGGGTAAAATGAAGTTTTCTCAAAACCAATCCCTATGTTTTATATCGAGTAGGTATATGTACCAAATTTCATTTGTTAATGTTGTTCTCGAGTAATGAAGTTATGAGGGAACACAAACAACTTTTGCCTCCTAAAGAATTTTTAGAAAATTAAAATACAATGTATCACGACTGTTGACCACAAATAGGAGGTCAGTGAGGTAGGTATTTTTTAGTGTAATTAGCGGACTCTAATTTCTTATTGGTTTGAATTATTTCATCACCAGGAACTGACCCCGATTCTTCCGCTGCATCCATCTCAGCGGTGTAGCGTCAAAAGCTATTATGTCTCCGTTTATCTGAAGATATATCTTTATCAAAAAAGACTGATTTGTAGTGGTAGAAAGATTCTCCGAAAACAAGATCAGGGAGGTCCAACGTTCCGGAAAACAGTGGAGCGAGAAGGGCGTGCATTCTTGGATGACAACCAAAGAAGCTACGACCCATTGGCGAGGCAAATGATGAATTCAAAATGAGTCTATTATTGCACATTTGGCAACGTCTGTATGACAAATAGAAAAATCCGCTCGCGGGCCCAGTCAGTCGCATCGTCAAATTCCGGAGGCCTTTTTTTCATCCGATGCGACAATGTCTACCACATTACGATTTATCGCCTACATTTTCTTTCCTCCCATTTAAAATAGATTATGAGTCAGAATATCAGCTCAACATTCGCGGGTAATATAGTTTCATTTTCGAGTACCGACTGCTGAGTTATTCAGGTCTTTTGATTCATCCGTCTGTCCTCCGTATAGATGGAATGCGATTCCTTTCGAGGAGCGATTCCACCAAACATTCGTCACATGACGCATGACACTGTAGTGAACGATTTTTTTCTCTCTTTGTTCCAGAAACGCCGATTTCGCTGTTAGGAAGCCCAACGGAAATTCTATCAATGGAAAATGCGTGGAAACGATCGCCAACGATACTACCCTTTAGCTGGAACAGCTGGAGATCTGATGTCGGCATAGGGTGAGCTGTTTCTTTTTATTGCTTCGCCCCCCCCCCAATCCACCCACGAACCCAACTAGCAAACTTACGTTTCAGACTCAACTAACGGACTCGAGTTTCAAACTCGAACAACAAACTCAAACTCAACCCACAAAATAAACTCCCAAACTCAACCCACAAACTCAACTGCCAATGTCAACTCACAAACTCAATCCACTGACTTAGCTCTCAAACTCAACCCACAAAATAAACTCTCAAACTCTACCCACGAACTCAACTGTCAATGTCAACTTGCAAACTCAATCCAATAACTTAACTTTCAAACTCGACTCTCGAACTCAACATTCCGACTCAAACCACAAGCTGAACTCACAAAATGAACTTTCAAACTCAACCCACAAACCCAACTAACAAACTTTAGTTTCAAACTCGACTCTCAAACTCAACATTCAAACTCATTTCACAAAATATACTTTCGAACTCAATCCACAAACCCAGTGTCAAACTCGACTCTCAACCTTGAATCTCAAGCTCAACTCACCAATTCAACTTTCAAGCTCAACCCACAAAATCAACTTTCACGCTCAAATCACCATATAAAGTTCCTCAGTTGTGGTTGTGAGTTGAGTTTGGAAACGTATTTTGCGAGTTCACTTTGTGGTTTGTGTTGGAATGTTGAGTTTGGGAGTTGACATTGACCGTTGAGTTTGTGGGTTCAGTTTGAGAGTTTATTTTGAGAGATGGGTTGAGTTTGAGATTCGAGTTTGAAACTTGAGTTTGTAGGGTTGGTGGTTTGTAGGGGGGTGTAGGGTGGGGTTGGTGGGTTAAGTTTGAAGGTTTATTTTGTGAGTTGAACTTTAGTTTCAAACTCGATTCTCAAACTCAACTTTCAAACTTTGTGAGTTGAGTTAGAAAACTTATTTTGCGAGTTCACTTTGTGGTTTGAGTCGGAATGTTGAGTTTGGGAGTTGAGTTAGTGGATTGAGTTTGTGAGTCGATATTGAAAGTTGAGTTTGAAAGTTCATTTTGTGGGTTGAGATTCGATTTTCAAACTTGAGTTTGTTAGTTGGGTTTGTGGGTCGAGTTTGAAAGTTCATTTTGTGAGTTGATTTTTTGGGCTCATAGCTCAACCGAGGGCCTTTCCATATTGTTTTTTCAACATTTTTAGTTCCTATTCCAAAGTGTCCAATTCAATCAATTTTATTCAAAAATAACGTAACGAAGTGTGGAATATATTGAGGGTTATCTACGCAATAATTTTTTCAACAAATTAAAGGGCAACTTATTAAACCGCATTATGCAACCTGGTGGTCAGACAGTCTGCATTTCGAAGGCAACACTGAGCTTATAATTGAGGTGGAACGAGGAGCAGGCAAAACATAAGTCACGGAGCCTCCGCGGCTGTTGGTCAGTGAGGCACCGAATAAAGAGGGACTTTCAGTCGACGTCCCGTGATTAATTTTCTCGCCATTATGGCGTTTAAAGCAGTCGCAGCTCTGAGATCGGTTGTATATGATTCTCTCGAATCTCAAAAAGGAACAGGGATGGCACACATCTAAATATTCCGGCATACCGAACCGAACTGCTCGCATCGGTCTATGTAACAGGTGTTAAGGCTCGTAAAAGGCAACGGCCACATTCTTCATAACGTTAGGTTAGCGGAGGTATGAAATTCGCGTATATGCGAGCTGCAAATCCTCGATAATATCTGTAATGCATTGGCAGTCTTGCGCGGGAATGGCTTGCGCAGTTTGCAATTTGCGTAACTGGTATATACCTCCCTTTGCCTATCTGGTTGGATTTCGTGAGTTATGATCGCAGAGGTACGTTTTTGTTTTTTGAATTTTCCATTTAAATACAAGAATAATCGTGCAAATCCCAAAACAATTTGGTTAAGGCAAACAACCACGGCTTGGAAAATTTCGTTACGCTGGTTGCGCGCGGTTTCGGATTACCTTTGAAATTTCGCTCAGTGAATTCGAAGAATTTTCTCTGAAGTGAGCACTTGCGCTTTTGCTCCTCGGACTCTCCATTTTGTTTTGAGGACCATTCTCTAATCCGGCCCTCAGGTTCTCAATATTACCATCATCCGTCTCATCATTCTGATTGATGTGCTTTTACGGTTTGCGTCCCTATGCTTTATCCTCGCCTATAAAAGTCGACTCCGCCGCTCCGCCCATCGAGAGCCTTCACTATAAACGTTGAGTTTGGTTGAGCAATTTCTCAACGAGAGAATATCTCAGCGTCTCCTTTCTTGTTCCGTCGTCGAAGGTCCTCCAGGTTGGAAACCCTGTTTTCTGCAAATGAGATGCGTAACTACCGTCGTCTAGGAAGATGGAAAGCTTACTTGACATTCTCACAGCCTGATTGATGGCTATCTATTTCCGAGGAATATAGGCACACTGAGAGATGAAACTTCCCCTCGCTTCTTGTGACCCGTGGTTTCGTCTCAGTCTTACACATAATCGAGAGATTGGTTTACGCGTATTCAAAGTCATTCGAAGTACAAGAAAATGTGCAATAAACTCTACTGTCCGTCCGTCTTTACGTTTATGTTCTGGAGCTGAAAATGCATGCTAACGCCATTCAGAGATCAGTCTCTGTCTTCTTCTTCTTCTTCTTCTTCTCTTTTCTCTGCCCTGGCGTATGAGCCACGTCGGGCACTGATTGTCAGTCTCTGTCAGCCGTAGTATGTTGAAACGGGGTGGTGATAATGGTAGATATAGGTAAGAGATCTTCTGACTTTATTAATGGGAAGGAAATCTATTCTAGTAATTTGGAGTATAGAGGTCGTTAGCCGTTATTTACGGTGGGACCAGGAACCAGGAGCCTGCCCATACCGCTCATCCGGATTTTGACCGGTTCCTTGGGTTGCATCCATATGAACATGGGCATTGTGCCTTACCCACAAGGGGCCCCTAATCGGCTCCTGTTGTTGGTACCTATACAGTGTAGATATACTGTACTTTTTTGTGATGAATCGTCGGAAGTGGGTAATTCTTTTGGTGAAAATAGTCGGGATTTGGCCAATTGAAACCACTTTTACCTTAGTCCTTTTAGTATTTAGTTCTTTTAGTAATGTTTTTAGTATTAATTTAGTAATGTTTTTAGTATTAATTTAGTAGTAATTTAGTAGTATTTGGCCAATTGAAACCACTTTTACCTTAGTCCTTTTAGTATTTAGTTCTTTTAGTAATGTTTTTAGTATTTATTCCTTGACGTTTTGGAAGCTAACTGCTCCCATCTTCGGAGGATCTTGGAGGAACCAAGGAGACACCAAGAGCTTGACAATCTCCAATGTTGGAGCGCTATTATTTAATTTCAAGTACAATCTGATGATGGGAGCAGTTTGCTTCCGAAACGTCAAGGAGTAAATGAACTAAGTTAATTGTGGTTTCAATTGGCCGAATCCTTACTATTCTCACCAGAAGTATACTGTCTTTTGTGAACCCTTGAAAGGAGGATACGTTTTTTCTCCGAACTAATGCCTACTAATGTTTGAAGTGGCGGACCTTTCGTAGGGGCCGGATCGCTAATTACAGTGCGCAGAGGTCGCCTCCAACGGGATTGGTTTGCGGGGCGCATTGTGGCACGCAAGGTCGCATCTGCAGCTGATCGGCAAGCTCATTCACTCTTTTCTCCTTCGGCGGTTAAGTTTCAATTTGTTTTGACTGACAATTTAACCGTCGAGGTCACGCCATAAGAATTGAGTCTATCGAGGAAGTGGATAATTATTCTTCGGGTGGACTTACCGGTTTGAACTTTGGATCGTACTGGTTATACCGGTAGATCTTTCGAGAAAACGCCGATTCGGCACAAATAATGCTCGCTCGGGTTTAAGGCTAAATGGGACTACAAGAGGGAGAGAGGAGATGCTCAAAAGTTTTTCGTCTAAGGAACCTATGAACCGGTTTTCAAATTTCAAGAAGATTTGGATGTGTACCAACAACCTTCACAGAGGTATTAGGGCAGGTAAAAAAATTAAATTAAAAATTTATTTTTCAAATTTTTAAATTCAAAAAAGTAAAATTCTAACTGATGTAATATCCAGATTTCTGAAGATGTCAAGAGTTTTAAGACCGTCAGCATGTTCGTATGTTCAGAGGATGTGCCAAAAATTGGGAAATAAGATGGTTGAAATACAGGCCTAAATTTCATTGATATGTATGTTAGGCTCTGAAGCACGGGCTGTTCAAGGATTTTTTAAAATGATTTTGCATAGGAGGCCAATGATACTTTTTCTAGCAGATTAAACACAAAAGACGTATTGCCATTCCAGGGGCGGTGATTATGCTGATAGCCTACGGCGGCGGAAAATCCACCGGTGCGACGTTCAAGGCTGTGACAAAGTTTATACGAAGAGCTCCCACCTCAAGGCCCACAAGCGAACGCACACGGGTGAGTTGTGTTTTCACTTCAGTTATCAGGATTTGCGCACTTGCGTGCTTATTGTTATTAAATCAACCTTAGTTATAGAAACCGTCGGTAATCAATATATAGTCTAGCTTGTGACATGTAGTAAATTTTATGTTAGGTTATTTTTTCAATTTTTTTTAGTTGCAGATATAGGTAGTTTTCACTGTCATGATCAGGATCTAGGTTTGCTACTGTCTCGCTTGAGCATTCATTTTAACAGGTTTATGCATATTCCAACGATAGAATCAGGTTCAGGTGCAGTTAGTTAATCGGTACGTAGCACCTAGTTGATAATTTGCTAAGTTCGATACAATTATTCTGTTTTCACCCGGACACTCGGGGATAAGTCATAATTTTGCGCCTCACGGTATAGCAGGCAGCTCAACATTTTCTGTTGCCACGACAATTGCTCATTCCGGGAGGACGCCAATAACATTGGGCGCACCTGTGCAGTTTAAAAATCAAAAAACGCTTGCAATGGACCCACCACCTATTTTACACATAAGATTTCGTAGTAATAAAAACTCTAAATACCTAGTTAATTCATCATCACCTACAATATCTCGGCAAATAAAAATAAAACACAAAGCTAAAGGTACTTACTTTCTGGAAGAGTGCGCCTTTACAAAGCATGAATGGACTACGAATGAATCGCATCCAATATGGAGCAATGCCCAGACGACAGGGGACAAATTATGCAAATACGACCTCGGGTAACTCTTCCAATAAAACCGACGAATATATTATGAAAGGAGTCAAAATTACTGTAATTTTATACGCCCTTTTCAACCAGCGACAATCGCCACCCGCTGGGAGATTTCACACTTCTCCACGAAGATACTGTACTCGTGATTCGTTGTATTTGACTGTTGCGATTGTACTTGAAAATACTGCTATTGTGATCCAAATCATCGATAAAAATGCGGGTGATATTAGAACCTGGAAAACCCCACCATTCTTCCATCACATTCTCTGATACATCAGAAACATGGAAAAAATTGATCTCAAAAAGTATAAAAATCCCAACTTCCACTACATTTCAAATAATCCTCACCCCAATTTTCAATTAGGAGAGAAAGTTAATTATTAGCGAATCGTTCAGGTGTCGTTAGAGCTCCACAGGCATTAAGATAAGATGGCATCTGCTCACTTTTGTCTGAGCATTGTTCCCTCCGAAACACCACCCATTTTGAGTTGTGTCATTTCTGAGGTCGACGTATTAATTGTTCGGCGGCACTGTTGACGGCACTTTTGTTCTTACTCTTCTTGGAGGTTGAATGGATTTGTGATGCAATCTGTGACACACTGCTCGGAGATTCCACCTCTCGGATCAGCAGACAGGATCTTATGCATATGTAAAACAAAAATATTACGAAAATCATTAGCTGATGACCAAGAGTTGATGTCAGAAGAAAAATTAAGTTTTCATCGGTGCAAGTTAACTTTTTCCGTGAAAGAGACACACACCCTGACACTCCCCACTTACTCCTTCAAGCCATAACCAACTAACCAGGTGATAATCTCCCGAAAAAAACAAGAAACAAGAGTTGGGATTTTTTTTTAAATAGGCAGGAATTTAACCGAAAAATTGAGCTAAGCATACATTGGCAGCAGGTGTATAATTACGCGCCTAATCTCTAAAAAAGGTAAAAGCCTCGTTTTGAAATTCATTCAACGTAAAAATCCTCGCCAGCTATTTCATGGATCCGATTCAGGTACAACATTCCGAGAACTCGAATAAGAAATAAATGTTAACCGCCAGTTGCGTATACTAGAGCCGACGGCGACGGCTGTAACACGGTGGTAGATCTCATTAGTCTACTCCGTTGCCGTTTAGATAGGTTTTATTTGCCAGCGAATAAGAAAATGATTGCTCGGAAATCTTGGCGCCGCTCATGTTTAAGGATAATTGGGCTGTGTGCAGGGTTTTTGCAGCCTTGGGTGCATATATATTTCTCGGGTATATACTTATTTGGAAGTGCACTTGGCCTCTCAGCGATGTCGTCCTTTTCCTGTTTGCCCTGTCAGCTGTTTTCTCGCCATTGACTTTCCAACTATTCAGCCACAATGGTCGATCTTATATTCAAGGTCGTCCGACTTGTCGCAAATTACAGCATCCGCCTTTCTACAACATCGTAACTTATCCTGAGCGCACGGGTAACAGCATTTTTCGAATTTGCCGCAGTGTAATTTAAAAATTAATCGTTTACGGTACATGAGTTCATTTCCATTTTATACCCACGAATACATATCACCATTCAAGTGCTTTAGTGACGATAATAAAATGCTTTTTACTTTCATATTTACAGAGTAAATGGAAGTGTCTGTAGTAATCGTCCTAAAAATGAAAATCGGATAGCAGGTTCAGAGGAAAATTCGTCTTCATACTGTCAAGAATCGATTTTTGAACAATAGTGCATGTCCGTGCGCCCTTGTGCCCGTCTGTTCGCATTAACAATATTTAGAGACCCATCATTACATTAACATCTCGTTAACCGGAATTCGGGTTACTCCCAGTACTCCCATTATATTGGCACATAATATGCGATTCCTGTTTTATTTTTTCTGGCCTCAAAAATGAGCCAATGTAAGTGTTATTGGTCTTAAAATCTTTATTTTACGTTCCAGATTACGTAGATTTTTTATCCCGGTGAATGGACGCTTTTTTTAGGCGGGTTTCAAAATATGCATGGTGGGTTTTATGACGTTTTCGATCTATCTAAAATATTTTTGTTTCATTCATTCATTTTTCGTTTTGGGAAGTTCATTTAGTGCCCTGCCTTTTCAACAAAAAACTGAAATAGTTCTGAAACTGAAGATTTTAAAATATTTCTTTATTCTCCTAACACTCGCATCAGCTATACATGGTCAACAATCAATAAAAGCATCGCAGCCATTATTGTACATTGTCCGTTTTTATGTACCTATGGGATAAATTGGTACAGTACTAATGGCGTGTCAATGGTTGGCAGACGATAGTGTTGACAGCCGGCAAGATCGAGGGTCGATTTTAGAATAAACAGCAATCGGTTCGAAGGTGTTCCTTGCGATACATAACCCGAAACAGCTCGAAACATTTTATCTGTTTGCCGAATTGAGAGGACCATCAATTTTCAAAGAACGAGAAACACGAGGGATAACAGCGAACGGAGGCGGCCGTAGCATCCGGATGTTCGATATTAGATGGAAACACACGATACACGCATTGTATTATATATTTTATTTTTTTCCCTCCTCCCTCGTATCGGTTCGTTTTCGAAAAGAGCATTCACTGGCCGGAGACGAGCACCGTTACAGCTGGTCCGTGATTTACTAGCCAAGTCCCAAGGAGGACCTGACTTTCGAACACCGGAGACAACGCCCGTAAATTCGTTCGCCATATTGGCCCTTCGACTCAAGTGATAAAGTGGATACTCTTTGGGCGGGTAATGAACCAATAATACTAGAAGTAAAGGACTTATACGAGTCTGAAATTTATCCGCCGGGCGGGTAAAGTTATTTTTCATCCCAAGTCACCCTAGCGGGGGATCTTTGATTGTAATTTATTGGGTATGAATTTGTTTTACAAGGGCCAATTTATATTCGATTATGGTCATTATGTGGCGGCCGATTTGCGTTTAGATGTCTCGCCTTGAAAATAGGTTAAAAATATGCTAATACACTTCCACCTATAGCAGTGAGAAGAGATAAATCTTTGTTCGGCACGGGCCTAGCGATGATTTAGTAAGCATTTAGTAACACTCCGACCTCTACCTGCTACTAAATGGAAGCTCGTCATGATCTTTTTCCCGTCCCCGGTTCATCTTGCAGGTTTCATGAATCAAATTTTAAGGGCAAGTTTTAAAACATACTAACTACTGTTTAAATTCTCCCCTTCCCCTTGAAAATTTTAAGGTTCGCGTTTCAAAGGGTGCAGAATTATTTTATCTGCGGTATAGAAATTTCCCTTTCTCCGTCATCACTTCGCTGAAGACTTGTCTTGAATTTCCGGGAAAAAACATCCCCAATTCTTAAAATTTCAAGCTTTCTAAAATGCCTAATTTGGTCGTCAGCCGTGGAATCAGGATGAAAGAAACGTTTAAAATCGAATCAAAATTAGCTGCGCGAAAGCAATAAGTACAATCTCAAATCACAAAGGGAAGATGTCTAAAAGTGGTGTTTAGAGAAAAATGCAAAATAAATTTTTGGACAATAATTGTTTACAATTATTTACTACAATTTACTATAATTTACTACAATTAATTTACAATAAATTATTTACGAAAATAGCTAATATGCCTTCCATAATTTTCAGTTTTATAAAAAAATTCACTACCTATGATAAGAATTGATTCAAGTTACTTAAATCTGCCACAATCTCCAACCTAAGAACTACAAGAAGTAGATGTATCTAGAATGGCATTATTCTGTTCGCCCCTGTAAGGATTTACTTATTGCAACAATCCCCCTTCGACTCCACCCTGTCCCCTTTTATTCCCAACTCATGAAAGAACAAGGGGACATAAATATCTCCAAAAAGGCAATTCGCCCTTCTCAATTTTATTGGTGGAACTTGCCTTTTCCAGTTATGCGCCGTGTCCGGCAGAGGTCGCGCTCTAATTAGATGCTCTCAACGTGCTGTTCCCACGAGAGCATTACACGACTTAGCCCCATTACCGATCCGGAGGACTCGGGATCTAACAATCCGGGTGAAGTCAGCTCAAGCATTGTCCCACTCTGTAGGTTAGACCTCGTGTGCACTTGCCCCACTGCTCGCCTCTCGCCCTTCGCCATTGTCTACAAATTCAACCCTCGAACAACTCACCACCTGTCCTCGCCTGGTTCTATATCTATATCTACCTCACGCCTTTGAATGCATTTTGCATCTCCTATCTACCTTAACGCCTATCCTTGCACCGAGGCGACAACTGCGTTCGGAATTCAGACCCCGAACTTGCCAAGGTACCTACATGTTTTCCGTGGAATAGTTAGCATTAAGCTGGAATTGGGAGTGCAGAAATTAACACAACGGTGGGAAAGCCGCAAGGAACTACGGTTTTCCATCATTGTTAAACTCATCTCATGAAAAGTATGATCTCTTGAAAATTTCAAGAGATTGTTAAACTCATCTCATGAAAAGTATGATCTCTTGACAATTTCATGGTTTAGTTAGGTTTAAAAAAAATCATGAATATAATCAATTTTGTTTTGATAACGGTTTCAAACTAGTTGAACCTACATTCCCCAAAGCACAATTTTCCCCATACATCAGGCCTATTTGAATCTCAAATCACGTGGCATAAATTACGCGTCGAAAATAATTTCGCTTTGCTGCACGACATCCGTTTTGCCGACTAATGCGGTAGGTAAGTTACATCCGCGTGACAAACGCGTCACGACAGTCGAAGAAAATGGTGGGAAACGAGGGAATGCGGAGTCGCCGTCGATGTGACGAGCCGATAGCGGGCGTTAAGTACTCAACTCAGGGACGCAAGGATGTCACCAGGAGATGAAAGAATACGCGATACGCATGTTCCGACAATGGGCGCTGCGTTATCAGCGGAGGACGCCCGGCACCGTTACGTGTTGATTTGCTGTTGTTGTTGCTCTGCAGCTGTTGGTCGTGGGGATGTACGTGTTGATTTTTTCAACGGCTGTGAGAACCGCATTATCAGTCGACTCCTTACTCATCGGATACAAAAAAACAGCCTGAGCCAGCCGTGTTGGGCTACTAGAAATCAACGGTGTTGATTGCGAGATAAAGCTCTTCGTATACCGGTATTCTTGTCTCCGCAGTTCCTGTTGTTGGTGGGCGGTTGAAGACGTTCCGAAAGAAAGATTGTTCGTGATTGTCTAGCAGGTCTTCGGCGGCACATTACTGTCGAACGTTGGTTGAATGTGAACCCCAGGTATTTTCGAGGTGGTCAGTAACTGGTCACAGTGGATATTCAAGGTGGTCTATAACCAATTCTTCATTATACATACAACTAGACGTCCTAAATTGGTATTTATTAGGAAAAATATAAAAAATGAATAGATAAACTGCCTAGCTTTAAACTAGTGTCTCTTGGGACATTATTCTTTTGTGTACCTTTGTCTGAAGAACTTCAGAAGTGATGACCCATAAAGAGACCGCTCATAAACTCGTACCACGCACTTTTTCGGGCAGCCATGAGAATCTTATAGAAGTTGGTAAAATAATCATATTGCACTAGCGTTAATTAGTGCAAAAATTAGATTAATGGATGATGAATACCCTACTCGCTTTCACGCTCCTAATAACGCCCTGTCTCAAGGGGTACCCATATTTCAGCCAGATACCAAGAAACCAAGGCCGAAAAATCCTGGAAAATACTTAAAAAATTCTAAACCCTCGGCCTCACCTCGAAAATCGACTTTTTTCTGTTTTTACCCAAATGGACCATAGGTACATATGGATTTGAATTCGGACCCTATTTAACTGCAGATTTTGATTTTAGACAATGTAACGTTAAAAGTAGAAGTTTCAGGGGTGTTGTAAACAATTTTTTCTCATCGATTACATAAGTAAGCAACTGCATTACTTATTTTGAAAAATTATGTACCAGAAGTAAGCAGATGGTAAATATCGAATAATACAGCCGTATTGGACAGGACTCTGGTGTGGAATTAGGAAGTACAGCCTTCCGTATCTACAGCCAGTTTAGCCTTCAGTACAGCCTGGTCTTGCGGGGTTAGCATACCTACCGATTTCGATTTTCTGTCCAAACAACTCTCTTCAATGTAAAGATGGGAATCAACTCATAAAATATATCTTTTTTTCCTTTTTTCGCAGGAGAAAAACCCTACGAGTGCACGTGGGAGGGATGTACGTGGAAATTCGCACGATCCGACGAACTGACGAGGCACTACAGAAAGCACACGGGGCAAAAGCCGTTCAAGTGTCACCTGTGTCAAAGATCGTTCTCTAGATCAGATCATCTGTCGCTCCATATGAAGCGTCACTGATGTTCCGTGGTGCTTTTGACGGGAACAAGATGCTCACAACCCAAGTTACCTGCGGACCTACAACGCATTTTTCGTTTTTGTCGTTTTTCGCTGTCTCGATCGAGACAAAATCGCAACGTTATTGTTTCCCATTCGAAAAGACATTTATTTTTGACGATGACAGTCACTAAAATAATAATAAGTATAACTCTTGTGTCTTCAATTTTAGGGTAATTTAGGTTAGACTTTAGTTCCCTATGACGAAAAAATCATGTTTTTTGCCAAAAACTGTGGCAAATTAAACAACTCTCCAAAAGTCGGTGAAATCTCGATGCCGAACAGTCATTTTACTCGAATGATGACCTTCTATTTTTGGGTAACAAGTTAATAACGGAATTAATGGATAATATTGTGTTTTGAACATAATTTTAAAAATTATAAATCGTGGACTATCACTGCTTTTGAGAATTAGGTACCTCTTCGAGTTTCCAAGACTTGGAAGCACTTTGTGCTTTCTGAAGTTCTGTTCATAATTAAGCGCATATTGTGCCTATAACTGATGTTAAAAACTTCTCCAGCTGGTATTGTGTCTGATAACTTTCCAACTGCGAAGAACGTTTCAATATCATAAAAAATATTCAATCTAATTTTCAAAGTTCTAGAAAAGAGAATTTTCTTAAAATTTTTTCTGACTTTTTTTCTAAAAACATTTCTGAACAAATTTCCGTAGAATTTTTTTTTCTGGAATACCACTTATTTGTAGGGAGTTCCCCTACTATGGCACAATTTATAACAGACCCACCTCAAATTCAGAAAATGAATACGTCAATTTAGAATCCGTTCGAGTTCACGTAGTTTCAGTGAAATTTGTAAAGATACCACGTTAAATATATCTACTTCTGTTATCATTTCACACGTATTCATTCGCACAATAAGTTAAGTTGGTACTTTGGATTTTATGTGACTAGCACGATATTTGTGTCACCTTTTAGGGAAAGAGTTCGGCTAAAACTGAGTTAACTCGAGGAGAGCGTAATTTGTAACTTCTGTGATAAAAAGACATTTTTAACCGTGAAAAGACAATCAAATCATTCGTACCGTCGTGATCCAAAACTGATGGGACCTCTAGCTAGAATTTCGCCGAGTTTAGAACTCACTATTAACAGACGTAGCGAGAAAAAAATAATAAATTAGCCAACAGTTTTTACTATTTACAGGTATTTTTCGTTGGTATTTGAATGTAGCCAAAACACAAATCATTATTACAGTGTTGTCTCTATAATGGTGTGTTATCTGCGTTTCTCATTCAATTGATTAGAGATTTGTATGACCATTTTCATGTTTTTCTACCAATATTTTCCCCAATTGAAAAACTGCCCGATCTCTGACGGATGTGCCTTGAATCACTGAACTGATTTTACCTAATGTTTGTTGTTAGAAATTTTGCATTTCATTCTTTGCATTGATTCGAATGTCTACGAAGATCAATTAGTGATAAATAATTTCCACTCAACTTACGCGGAGATTCGTTAAAATACTGTCGAATGATAAACTGTAGTCGTGCTGTGTGACAATACACGTGAGAAATTATGAGTAATGGCATTTCAAGTGCTTAGAATAAAATCGATTGATGTAATTTCATGTAATACATAATGCTCGACCACGGATCCATCAATACAGGAACATTGCGAGTGACGTATGAACCAACATTCTACTTCCTAGATAGTTATTGATTGAATCAATCACGATCGTTTTTCTAAGTCAACATTTGGGACACAAGAAATCCACTATTGCGCCTTTGAATAGTGAAACGTCGAGTTTTTCAAAATAACCCGCAGAATATGTTTTAACCAATTTTAGATTTAGTTCAACATAAAATTGCAATTTCAAGTTACCGAATGCTATTTAGCGTTCAAAATGGAGCATGCCTGAGGCAGCAACATTGGCAATTTAAAAAATATATGAAGGAACTCGATTTGTTTCATGATCTCGATGGAAATTGCGTCGATCACGAATACAATTAAGGTTGTAGTTCGCGCGTCAACATCGTTTACCTTTGTACATAGATATAATTTGTAAATAGTACCTTTAGGTAGAAAAATTTGTGCTTCTAGCATCGAACCTAAAACTCGTTTGGTCTAGAAAGTGTCTAAAGTTGAAATAGATTAGTGCCGATTTCCAATAACCGTTTGGAGCCGATTCCAATAATTAATTATTATAGAATCGAAGGAATTGCCCGAATAAAACTAACGAAAAGAATGAAAATTTTGTCTAGATAGGTTTTACTAACGGCGCCTATGGAGCGCACACTCTAGCCGCAGCGAGAAAGGTCTCAAATTCTTTTCAGCCCGAAACGCCGATAATAACCATAATATGGTGATTCAAATTTATTGGAAAAAGTATTGGAAAGGTATTGGAAAATTTGATAACCTACAAAAATACATCTGGTGCTATCACGATACCTTGTGGTATACCTACCGTCATTTGCGAAAATTTTAAAGAAATATAAATCGACTCCAGAAAACCATATAAGTCCGATTTTTCCAAAAATAAGGTTTTGAGCTCTATAGATAAATTTGGGTTGCTTGATTCATCAGCCGAAGCCGTGTTCTCGTGCGATAGTTAGCCCTCTACCCTAAAAAAAAATAACACTCAAATCTTGACCATTCGATTTTAACCCAGAAAAACACATAACTTCTCATCTATATTTGTGCATAATATTGATGGAATTGCGACATAACATCGGCTGTTGGTTCGGTGCAGTTCGCGTATTAAATGAATAAAAAAATTGTTGTAAGGCGTTTAACGATTTTAATAAAAATTTGTTTTTGGTGTCTCCTTTGCCAAAGAAGACTTGATGGTTTTCTGAAGTGACTGTCAAAATATAAATCTGAAATATAAATTAAATATTTTATAAATATTTTGTTTTAATATTACATACATAAAATACATAAAAGCACAAAACAACTGAATATTCATTCACTTGGATTCATTCACTGATTTCATTACATTTGGATGCTTTCCTGACCGCATGAACGAGTATGAATGAACTCATAGGGGTCTGAGTATTTTTTTGTCACTTTTCTGTTTCCCGAGTGCAATCGATAGCTTTTTGAGCATAGACCACGATTGGTATTACCGTTTAACGATGTTATTCGATTGAAATTAGAGATATATTATTTATTTGTATATTTTTGAAAATAATGGAAATAGTTCAGGTAGTTTATCGGATAAGGAATGCTCAAAACCTTTTATACAAAGTGTTATTTGAACAATTGTGTGTTGACATGGCGTGGATAATGAGGTTCCAAAATGTTCTCCCGTTGGTTAACCCACCGCTTCAAATAATTGTCCTCTCATTGTTCCCAAAACTCCACTTTTAGCAAACTGTCCCGTCAAGTCTAACGCTTCGTTAGTTGGTGGTTGTCACACATCTCTCAATAAAATTACCATGGTCAATTAACCACTCCGTTGATTTGTCGAGTCGTTAAAAGGTTTGTAATAATGGTCCATATTTTCCAAAGGACAAAGTTCTGGTGGGGAATTGGCGGGAAATTTTAATTTTGAGTCATTTCGACGAGACAAATTGAAAACTGTAAGCGGTGCCTTAGTTAGTACACGTTAATGTAGGTAAGTTACTTTATTTACCATAATGGTCATATCGACCGTTTTGGATTGATCCACCTTAAATGATTATAATATCAAATGGGATTTTTGGGTATTATTGTTACGAATATTTATCTGTACAGTCTGGATCAGTTGTGAATATTGCGAATGTTATAAATTTGTACATAATAATTATATTGTATCATGTTTTAAAAGAAGAAAAATGTGAATTTACGAATGATGTTTCTGTCGATTGAATACCTAACTCCTTCTCAAACTCAAACTCATAATCGAAATCGAAGTCATACTCACGAAGAAACAGAAACTCAAACTCATAGTCAAACACGAAGCCAAACTCACAATTAAAAACAACTTCAACTCATGATCAAACTCGAAGTCGAACTCACAATAAAACAGAAACTCTAACTCATAGTCAAACTCGAAGTAGTACTCACAATGAAAAAGAAACTCTAACTCATAGTCAAACTCGAAGTCAAATTTACAATGAAACACAAACTTGAACTCATAATCGAAAACGGAGTCAAACTCCCAATGCAACCGAAACTCAAACTCATAATCGAAATCGAAGTCATACTCCAGTGAAACAGAAACTAAACTCTTAGTCAAACTCGATGCCAAACTCACAATGAAACCAAAACTCTAATTCATGAACAAACTCGAAGTCAAACTCACAATAAAACTGAAACTAAAACTCATAATCGAAATCGAAGTCATACTCACAATAAAGAAGAAACTCTAACTCACAGTCAAACTTGAAGTCAAACTTACAATGAAACACAAACTCAAATTCATAATCGAAGTCGAAATCATACTCACAATAAAACTGAAACTCAAACTCAAAGTCAAACACAAAGTCAAACTCACAATGAAACAGAAACTCAAACTCATAATCGAAAACGAAGTCAAACTCCCAATGAAACAGAAACTCTAATTCATAATTAAAATCGAAGTCAAACTCACAATGAAACAGAAACTCAAACTCATAATCGAAATCGAAGTCAAACTCACAATGAAACACCAACTCAAACTCATAATCGAAATCGAAGTCAAACTCGCAATGAAACAGAAACTCAAACACATAATCGAAATCGAAGCCAAACCCACAATGAAACAGAACGACAAACGCATAATCGAAATCGAAGTCAAACTCACAGTGAAACAGAAACTGAAACTCATAGTCAAACACGAAGTCAAACTCACAATGAAACAGAAACTCAAACTCATAATCGAAATCGAAGTCAAACTTTCAATGAAACAGAAACTCAAACTCACAATCGAAATCAAAGTCATAGGTACTCACAATGAAACAGAAACTCATAATCGAAATTGAAGTCAATCTCGCTATGAAACAGAAACTCGAACTGACAATCGAAATCGAAGTCAAACTCGCAATGAAACCGAAACTCAAACTCATAATCAAACTCGAAGTCAAACTCACAATGACACAGAAACTCTAACTCATAATCATGATGATGTTAGTGTGAGTAGGTATGACTTCGATTTCGATAATGATGATGTTAATATGTTCGATAATGCTCATCGACTTCGGTTTCGATTATGAGTTTGAGTTTCTGTTTCATTGTGAGTTTGACTTCGATTTCGATTATCAGTTCGAGTTTCTGTTTCATTGCAAGTTTGGCTTCAATTTCGATTGTGTGTTTGAGTTTCTGTGTCATTGCGAGTTTGACTTTGATTTCGATAATGAGTTCAAGTTTCTGTTGCATTGTGAACAGAAGCTGAACAGCTTCATGTTTGACTATGAGTTTGATTTTCGGTTTTATTGTGAGTTTGACATCGATTTCGATTATCAGTTCGAGTTTTGGTTTCACTGCACGTTTGACTTCAATTTCGATTATGAGTTTGAGTTTCTGTGTCATTGTGAGTTTGACTTTGATTTCTATCATGAGTTTGAGTTTCTGTGTCATTGTGAGTTTGACTTCGATTTCGATTATGAGTTTGAGTTTCTGTGTCATTGTGAGTTTGACTTCGATTTCGATTCTGAGTTTGAGTTTCTGTGTCATTGTGAGTTTGACTTCGATTTCGATTATGAGTTTGAGTTTCTGTGTCATTGTGAGTTTGACTTCGATTTCGATTATGAGTTCGAGTTTCTGCTTCATTGTGAGTTTGACTTCGATTTCGATTGTGAGTTTCAGTTTCTGTGTCATTGTGAGTTTGACTTCGATTTCGATTATGAGTTTGAGTTTCTGTTTCATTGTGGGTTTGACTTCGATTTCGATTGTGAGTTTGAGTTTCTGTATCATTGTGAGTTTGACTTCGAGTTTGAGTTTCGGTTTCATTGCGAGTTTGACTTCGATTTCGATTGTCAGTTCGAGTTTCTGTTTCATAGCGAGTTTGACTTCAATTTCGATTATGAGTTTCTGTTTCATTGTGAGTACCTATGACTTTGATTTCGATTATGAGTTTGAGTTTCTGTGTCATTGTGAGTTTGACTTCGATTTCGATTATGAGTTTGAGTATCTCGACAGTATACCTGCAAAACCTCGTAAGTCCGATTTTTTCCCAAAATCAGGTTTTGACCTCTGTGGACGTAGGAGAAGGATACCGATCGTCTGTAAAAGTTTGACATTGATCTGATAAAAAATGTCTTATCTGTGTTCGTTTGAAAAACCTTGTAAGTCCAGAGCCTTCCAGGAGGGTGGTAAAACCTCGTAAGTCCCAGCATTTGGCTCGCCCCGGCCGATTTTTCAATTTTCCGGTAATTTCTTTAATGTTGCTCTCGATCTTTACGGCTAAATGGATTCATTAGATGATACTCGAAATCGTGAAGAAGAACAACCAGGTTCTAAATTCGGTTTGAAACCATCGTCGGTAATAAAATTCGGCCCGTATCAAAATTCTGGGTTCCGATATGGGTAATATTTTTGCAGAGTCGATTCTCAACTGTTCTGAAGAACACTAATAACAAGAGAACAACTACGAGGAATAACAACAATTTGTTTATCCATCTAGAACAAAACAATGGTTCCAAAAGTAGCAATAAAAGCCAGCGAACATTTCTGCTATTTTCAATAATTTAGACGTTTTTTGATAAAAATTCCAAAATCTCAGTTTTTTCCTATTTCAAGTTTTATAAAAAAAAGTTTTTTAAATATTTTTTTATTAAGGTAGGTATTATTAAATTAAATTTATAAATACGCTGAGAATCGTAATAACCTATTTGAAAGTGGTAAGTTGTAAAACTGAGAGTTGAAACACGAACTGAAATTCAAACAATCTATAAACAATCCCATACGATAAAACGGTTGTGATTCTTCGAGTTGAAACTGTAAATTGCAAGAGAACTAAGTCAATACCCTCCCAAGATGAAAATACTTTAAATTTTGAAGAGAACAATGTCGGTACCTTCCTAAGATGTAATTTTTTAGTTTTCTTTCCATAGTAGGTATTTAAAATAAGGTTAACTGTTATCAGTTGGTATTCACATTCTCAAGCCATCGTTTCACGTTTAAGTCATGTACCTTTTTTAAAACCCTTCTATGGAAAGAAAACTAAAACATCATGTCTTAGGACGGTACCGACATTGTACTCTTCAAAATTTAAAGTAATTAACATCTCGGGAGGGTATTGACTTAGTGCTCTTGAAATTTACAATCTCAATTCGAATCACAGCCGTTTCAATAGTAACGACCAATTATTGGTCATCATGTCAGCTTAGTGAAGTTAGCAACGATTTAGCAACGGTCAACTGCGTGTTTCTTTTCTAACTAATTGGTCTCTAGGGACGTCTTGGAACACATTTATGGCTGTACATGAATTGTGCCACCAGTCACATTGTACGCCTTAGGATTAAACACCTTGGAGTATCCAACACCTTCTCGGATAAGTAGGTAATCTATAAAATATCTTGCTTGATCAGCGTTTGACTGATGAGTATGTCGAATTGGACTGATGGGGGATGTTTTTCTGCTTTGGAGATGCGAGCGCAGCGAGCATCCAGGTCACCTGATCTGTATAAGGAATGTGTGAAGGAACAGTTAGCAACGAGCTGTACGGACTGTATGACTAGTGGCACAATTTCAAAATTGCCATAAATGTGTTCCTAGACATCCCTAGAGTCCGAAAATTTAGAAAAGAAACACACAGTGAACTGTTGCTAACTTCACTCTGGTAATCGGCCAGTCTTAGAAACAAAATCAGGTAAATACCAACAAAAAAGTTGGTTGAATATTTTGGCATAAAGAAACTTGTTTATTTACCAAACAATGATGAGAAAGAGCAGATGTTGTGATCTCAAGTGAAATTATTCTAGTATTTGAAATAAAGACAACGTTATTGGAAGTTCGATTGAACTGTGTAAAACCTTGTAAGTACGAGTAAGGTCTTGAATAAATCCTCGTAAGTCCAAAAATTGCTTCAAAACGTTCATTTCTTCTAATTTTTGTTCAATCTTATTATTATGTCAAGTATAAATGTGGTAAAAATGCAACGGATGTGGTTTTTTTAAACGGATGATGCCTCAAGTCGTTTTGGTGAGTTTTTTGTGCCTCCTGTAAAATTTTCGAATCGGAACATACGAGGTTTTGCAGGTATACTGTCGAATAGGTATACTGTGAAACAGATTCTGTTTCATTGTGGGTTTGACTTCGATTTCGATTCTGAGTTTGAGTTTCTGTGTCATAGTGAGTTTGACTTCGATTTTGATTCTGAGTTTGAGTTTCTGTGTCATTGTGAGTTTGACTTCGATTTCGATTGTGAGTTTGAGTTTCTGTGTCATTGTGAGTTTGACTTCGAGTTTGATTATGAGTTTGAGTTTCGGTTTCATTGCGAGTTTGACTTCGATTTCGATTGTCAGTTCGAGTTTCTGCTTCATAGCGAGTTTGACTTCAATTTCGATTATGAGTTTCTGTTTCATTGTGAGTATGACTTTGATTTCGATTGTGAGTTTGAGTTTCTGTATCATTGTGAGTATGACTTCGATTTCGGTTATGAATTTGAGTTTGTGTTTCATATTGAGTTTGACAGGCCTTTTAAAGGCACTTCAAAACTTGCTTTTTGAGGCATTGATATACTCACATTCGACAACCAAAAAGGAACAAGACGAAGTTTCCCTATCTTATCTCTTATCTCCTGTCTTATCTCGGTTGTCTCAAATGTTTTATCATCCCAGCTTTGTTGTCCTTAATTTCGCTTTGCATTAGGGATTTTGATTGAACTTAAGGAATATTGATTTTAACGTTTTATATTTATTGCTCGCTAGATACAAATAATTGGTTGCTAGATTCGACATGAGTTCAATTGGTGTTAGGTTTTTCCGAACTCCCATAGCGTCCAATCGAGCGATCAGTTTGATATCAACCTTCCGCACCCCGTCAGCTTGTTTTTCTTTGAGCCATTCTTCACTGGATAAAAACCAGAGGCTGAAAGTGAAGTTTCTCAGTAAAATTATGAATCGCAACAAAACGAAAGAGTAAGCCCTGCTGAACCTTCTGTTTGTTTAAATTGCTTGCTTGAGGTTCCTTCTGATTCATAAATTAACTTCGTTCTATTTGTCAATTTAAAGTGACTGATTGGTAATGGCAAAAAAATGCATTTCCAGAAAATTCTACCTGCCAACGGAATCGGTAACGAAATCGCCAATCGACCAATCTAAGCCACGACCAGTCAATAGCAGGAGGATTGCGGTTTTGAATAAATTGTTCATGACGAATATAACAGAAGTTTTAGCGACGGGCACTCTTTCCGAAACTGTTGAAAGCCTGCACATAGACATTAGTAAGGTGAGACATGCTGCAGTGTTTCTGCGTTGCGACATTGATTCGATATCAATATCGATTTAACATCATTTTGACATCGATACTGATTTGACGCCGTTTTGACGTCGACTTGACATCTGTTGAAGATTGAACGATTTGACAGAAACTTCGGTTTTATACATCATCATGGCATCAATATCGATTTGACATCGACATTTTCTAACACCAGTTCAACATTGACCGTAAGAAAATCTCCGATAATTTTTCGATCCCCAGGTCGCCATGTCTCCGGATTTCCAGCACTTGAACGTTTTCTACGTCTGCACCGTAACGCCGCGGCCTCCAGATTTGGATGAGCAGCTTACCCGCACCGGGTTCAGTTTGCGCCACGAATTGTCTCAACAGAGACTCATGGGCAATGTCCCGCTCATCAATTTCGTAGAGGGTGAGTGATTGGCTCGAATAATGACCAAAAAAATTACTCGCTTTTGAAATCAAACTTTAGTTAAAAGTCGATCCGACTTTTTATTTTACGTTATTTTTTTTTTATATTAATTCTGCAGATAAGACGCTGGCCAGGCTGACGGAAATTCAGGCGGTTCTTGCGGTCGCTGACAAAGGAACTGAAGACACGGCCGAGGCCGATCGATTGGGTTCATTGGAAGATCCCGATACAGATTCACGTTACGAGGTAAACCCCACACTGAGATTCTCACGAGACTCCAAAATAATTTACCTCCACCTTCGTCATGTATTTCGTGTAATTATTTTTCAGGAGTCCATGAAGGAACTGAACGTCCCCCAACAAGTGTATGGGTTGAATCGTTCGAAAATATATGATAAGGCAAGTGAATTTTAGTTTTTCATTTTTAACGATTTTTTGAACAATTTTCTGATCGGGCACTCCATAGCTCAGTGACCTAATTAATTGGTCAGACCAATGTGTCTGCGAAATTAGACTGACCTACTAACATAATGTACATTGAGTTATCTATTTGCCTCTGTTCTGTTTTTTAGATAATGGCGGCAAAGAAGGCGTCGCTCCCTCGAAAAAGGAACGCCGACACTATCAACATACCTGAAGGGGTAGCATTTACCCCCTACGAGCAACAGAAGTTGGAAACAAGCTCTAATAAGCGAGAACCATTACCTCGACACATTATCAAGGCTTATTTCAAAGAATCCAAAACGAAATCTTCGTAGTTGAAAGCGAGAGACATGAAATTAAATTTGTATATAAAGTTTTTATGAAAAATTTTTTTTGATTCGTTTCCCTAAATTGCATTCGAATTTCGAGGAGCAGTCGAAGAGATGTGGGAAACTAAGGACGGTTCAAAACTGGGCAAAAACGTGAGTAGTTGTAGCCTAGCTGGGCAAAAAGTCACCGCCTTACTGGAATCCCAATGGGGTGTCACCCAACTGTGCAGCGGTTTATTTAGTTGGCACCTATAAGGAAAGGTCATGAGTTGCATTATTCATCAATCATAATCAGTGTTGCATTGCACACAATATTTCATCATCTCCAGGCATTTCCCAAATTTAAAAATGAGAGGAGCTGTGCCATTTTTTATGTACCTAAGCTATTATTTTCGACCTGTGGTTTTAGTTGTCTTTGGTACACGCACTTTTTTCACTGATTTAACACAACCACGATCAAAGCTGTAATGTGAATTCTATCAGCTGTAATGAATGTATCAGTGAGTCCTTGAGCCCACCTGAGCTACTTATTTCTTGCCCAGTTGGGCGGCTCTGCTGCCGGCGTTGCGATTCACGTTTGCCCTGTTGAGATACGCTGGGGAGTTCTTGCGGGCGCGGCGGTCCGCAAGACGTGAGTAAGGCATAAGCGGATCTTTCCCCCTGTACCGCCCGGAACGCCGTGGGAAATGCGGAGCGTCAGGACCCAGCCGCCCTTCGAACCGCCTTTGCGGCTAGTTTCCAGCCAACTATAAATAGTGACTTTAGAGATGTTACTTATCATTATTTGATGGAAAACGTTAATATTTAAAGATTAATATTATCGGGTCCGCGGAAAAAGGTTAGAAAAAAACCATTTTCTCTACTAAATTAGGAGAGGATAAAATAAAAACAAAGTTGGAACAGTTTGTAAAAATCTAGATAATATTCTGATCTCGTTTATGGCACAATATCGAATTTGCACAACAAATACGTGCTGTTTTAGAAAAAATAAACGTAAATACCAATATTTATCAATGACTTTTTTCTAATCTCTTTTGAGAATGATGACAAGGTGTTGAGCCTTCGGCTGTTGACTGGTTGATGTGGCGATAGCATTGGTGATGCTAATGGTGGGCGTTCAATTCGGCGAGCTGCAACAGGGACGAAAATATTTCGAATTATTTCAACAGGGCTTTCAAGAAAAAATTATCTTGAATATTGAATTGATTGTTAAATTATTGAATGATTGTTAGATTGATTGAATTGTTAAATTGATCATCTTGATATTAAATCTTAAAAATCATCGTTTTTGAATTTGCTCATTTCAGCTTAGAATAGAATATTTGGTTAAAGGCTCTGGGAGTTCAAAATGGATCAGAGACCTCTGATTTTTCCTCCCGAGATTATGTTATCGCTGAACTGTTAACATTCTCAACAAAATCAATTTAAAAACAAAAAAAAAAAAAATTAAAAACGATGATGTGGGGGCAAAAATTAATAAATCATGCCACAACGCTAATCCCAAGGAAATAGGCAGCAATTTGGCTGATAGTCCACAGTCCAGCGAGCCTAACAGACCAGGATGATCTGGGTTTAGGATGCTAGGTTAGCAAGAAAGCAAAATATAACCTCTTTCTCGTCGTCAACTTCGTCTTCTTCATCACTGCCGTGACGTGAGCCGGAGGGTGTGGTGAAGCGACTGTTATTCGGCGATGGAGGTTCGGAAAACGGTCTCGGGTAGTGGAATCCTTTCTTGTTATCTTCTTCTTCCAGCGACGGAATATCGGAGTAGACGGTTTGCAATGCTTTTTGTCTAGCTTGTCTATAATACTGCGCAAAATGAAGTTGCAATGATAAGTAGGTTATGGGAGTCACTTACAACAGTTATGTTGGGTCACTTAAACTAAGAAAATCATTCACCATGTGTCTGCGCTAGAAAAAATGGGAGAGATCACTAGTTTTACGCAAGAAGGTTTGCCAATTTCGCTAAAATTTTCCATTTTCAGTTCATTATTGCACGCAACTTACAATTCCCAAATTTCTCCAGTCGAGCAAATCGCTCAGCCGTTCAGTACGATTTCTCTGTATGATCCTCTGCCTTCTTGATAGCTTAGTGAAGTTGTACATATACTTGGACAGCTGTCTGACGGAATCTTCAACGCCGCAATGTCTCCTGTCCACGATGTAGATGCCGTACGACATCGGATCGGCTATTTGCTCTTCCATGAAGCAGCCGAAACCTGTAAAGGACGCATTAACACACTAAATGTCATTAAAAATTAATGTTTTCTATTGAAATCTGCTGAAGCAGAAGATACAAAAGATACATAATTAATGGAGGTGTCAGTTTCCCCCAAAACTCATGCATGGATTCAAAAGTGAACAAAAAAATTTTTACCTGACAAGTTCGTGGTAATGGAGGGAATTCCCATGACTGTACATTCAGCTGGCGTGTAGCCCCAAGGCTCATAATAACTCGGAAACACTCCCAAATGGCAACCTCTAACGAATTCTTCGTAGTCGAGGCCAAAAAGAGGATTCGTCGAGCTCAAGAATTCCGGATGGAAAACAACCTGAAAACGGGATACGAGTAAAATGAGAAAATTTTTTGAGTTAGGAAGAAGGTTAACATTTTTTGACTATACATGGAGTTTCAAGGAAAAGTTATAAAATAAAAGGCTTCCTTTTTTTCTCTTAGGTTCCATCTCGATTGATCTCAAGACGATTTTTCTACGATTGCCTGGATATGGAATTTCGGCAGCTATGCGGCGCTATTTTGCGTTTGAGTTTGAATTTCAAAATAAGTTTCAGTTTGAGTTTGAGAGCGACTTTGAGTTTCATCTTCAGTTTGTGTTTGAGTACCTCACCTTGAGTTTCAGCTCTAGTTTGGTATCAGTTTGAGTTTGAGCTCTTTCTTCAGTTTTAGCTTGAGTTTCAGCTACAGTTTCAAATTGAGCTCAATTTGAGCTTGTTTTGCAGTTTCAGTTCAAGTATCAGTTTTAGATTGAGTTTCAGTTTGAGCATGGGTTTCAGTTTGAGTTCCGGTTTAAGCATCAGTATGGGTTTAACACTCACTTTAACACGGTCGTGTACGGTATTGAATAATTGGCAACGTCTGACGGAGGCCAAAACCGGGTCGTTCCAGTCGTCGACGACATTGTGCGTAGTAACAGGTGGCAGACCGTGTCTTTGCAGGGCAAACAAACATCTTTTCAATCTGACTTTATCCTCTTTGGTGAGCAGCTCATCTTCGTTGGGCATTCGACCGCTAGATTTTAGTGAAATATCAATAGATATGTAAATTTGCGAGTTTAAAATTATTATCACCTGACCGCTGTTCAGAATTTGGCCTTCATAGAAAATTGCAGTTCGATAAAAATTATTTTCCATTTTACCTCAAACAAATTTCGTACATCCGTTTGCCCATTTTCGCCTGGATTTCATTGAGCGTCTCCCTGAGACTTTTTGTAACAGCGTGACCTCGCAAGCTCTCGACGTTGAAATTGTTGGTTTTGGCGGGGAAGATCATAAAAGCGACCACGGTTGTTTGAGAATGTGACTCCTGAAAGAGAAGAAATTCGGATAGGCACTGATTCAAGGTTTAATTTTAGATTTTCTATGACAGGTGCTTCCTGCTGTGTGAGCAAGAACACCACAAGAAAATAAGTTGTTGATATTGATAGCACAAAGGAAATACATTAAAAAACGTATGGGCTTCGAGGTATTTTATTTACGAGTGTTTAGGCTATAGGTAAGTGCATCAGACACGGATAAGGTTAGAGCAACACGGGCTGAAAAGGCAAAAACATTAATTTTCCCACAAGCGCATGAGTTCCACGATCCCGACAGGAAACGGCATGAATCTCCTGAATTATTTTATATAACTTACAACACATTCATGTAGTCAATTCCACCCCCCACGCCTATTGCGTCAGTTCAACTTTCATCCTCCCTCCCAAAAAAAGTTTTTAAAATATTGTCAAGCGTGGTAAAAAATGAATTATTTTCCACTTCAGTTTTTCTTCTCACGACATTTCATGCTGTTAAATGAGGTGAAAGCATGCATTAGTAGGTAGTACTTGCAAATTATTGTTTTTGAATTAAACACCTATCGTTAAAAATTTGAGATAAAATCTCGATTTATTGTAATGGCAGTATCGACAAAGGACCAAGAATACAATTAATCAGCAGAATTGCTCAATCGTTTCAAGCGTTTGAAATAAGGTTAACCTGCATTAATGGCGGCCCGTATCAGTGGTAACCAATGCCGTATTAGTGGAACATCACATAACATTATTCGGTGGGATAGTTTACCTTCAAGTAATGATTCAAACGTGCCAAACTTTCGATAAATATGTCGGCACCTTTATTACCGAACTCGTAACGGCCAGCGGTAAAAAAATATAACGTTTTGTCCAAATCAAAATCATAATGTCTGAAAATGCACAAACAGGTGAGTGACATGATAAGGTGCAGTGTGGTGCATCGGGTTCGAAAAAAAAAGAAGGTAAAAAAAGCACAAATGGTACGGACATACCCGTAAAAATGTCCTCTGGTAAATTCGTTGATTTTCTCTTTCGCAAGGGCGTGAAGATTCTGGAATTCGTGAAGGGCGGAAAACTTGATAACGTTGAGGCCATTGGGAGTGATAACGTCCGGTTTACACTTGAGCAAATGTTGCGCTTCGAGACCGGTGATTTCTGATACTGTTGTGAATACATGGGCCAAATGACTGCCTGCCCGTTCGAGACAGTAGCGGTGGTAAATTTGTCTTTTGCCTGCTTCTTCATCCACGTTGAACTGAAGAGGAAAAAAAAATTCGGTTGCAATTTTTTCTCTTCATGGAAAGCAGGCAATGCAGGCAATTTGGTGCCCGGTAGTGATTTTTTGTTGTTTTTTTACAAATTTTTCAATGCTCCAGAAACTCACGTTGGCCAAATTGTTGTAGAAGTCCAACTTGCCGGCACAAAGGTAACGTCCGAGAAGTGTGGCGTGAGTGGTGAAAACTGTGGCCACGTCGATCTTCCTCGTCCTGATGGCGATGAGCCCAGCGCCCGCTTGCCACTCGTGGAAATGAGTTAGAATCTTCGGCTGTACTGATGACGTCTCTTCGGCCGCTTTTTTGAACTGAAAATTCAACGTATAGGACGTTTATATTTTTGTTGTATGTCCGACCATAATCATTTTAAAATTTCCTTCTTTCAAATAGGGCAAGTTTGAAAATTTGCAAAAAAATTGTTGCCAACCACAGATCAGCAGTTGGTGAAAAGTTTTCAATAAGGAGGTTATCTACACGCCTTCTGGAAGTAGTTAAAATGGTTTTCTCTAAATCTCGTTTCCCAAGATAAATAATTCTACCGGAGGGCACGTCTTTCTATCTTGAGCTAATCGATTCAAATTAAAGACTGTTTATCGTTCGAGATAACGCGACGCCCAAAACCTTGAGCGGAATTAACCCAATTATATCAGACCAAATTAATACAGATTGTACGGCGAATTGATTTTAGGATCCTTAAATAACGATATTATCTGTATATAAAAATAAAATAAATTTTGCTCGAGTCCAAGAAATATAACCTCAGTCGAGCCACAGCACCAGACCGGGTGGGGTATTTTGCTCTTTTGGGAGTGCAACATTAAAGGTTTAAAAATGTTAAAAACATTCAAACATGTTGAAAAAATTAAACGCAAATTTAACTTACTTCAGCAATAAACTGAGCGATCTGATAGCCGAGAATAACGGCATCGTTGGCTTCGATATCTTGATGTGGGATGCCGCAATGCGTCGTTTCCCAAAGTTCCTGCTTGAAGCCGTCAAGGCGCCACGAGGCAGCGCCAATGTCGAACAAGATGACTTGAGGATTGCCGTCAACTAGCCAGGTGCCTGTGTGGAGCTGGTGGCGAGAGATTTTCGAAAAATTGTACAAAAAACTTTGGCATTTTTGAACATTTGATTATACGATGTCACAACTCAAGATCAGGCGTGATTCAGAGCAGAGTCTGTTTTTCAGAAACGACGCTATTCTTTTCTGAAAAAAAATTTTGAATAGTGGCTCAAGGAGAGTTTTTTTCCTCAAGATTTTTCCGATGCGAGGTTAATTTGTTCGATTCAATCGACTTTCCACCATTTCTGACCCGAATTTTCAAATTATTTTCAAACCCTCGATGATCATCTATCATTTGCAACACACAGCAAACAGTACTTGACGTTTTTGTTTTACCTGGTACCCTTGCTCTCGCATACGGTCAACTGCGATACGGAGTGGACTTCCACTGGAAAACTCGGCTTCTTCAACTTCAGTTCTGGCGCAGGCCTCCTTGTAAGGCCCCAGCAGGACGTACTGATCGCCCAACTCTTCAGTGGAAACGAACGCCTTCGATCTGATGACAGTGTAGATTCCGCCGACTGCAATCAAATTTACAATTTAGCTGAGTAGGTAAGTATAACCTCCTTCAAAATCTAGTGCTTGAAAAAAAGTAGGTAACCATTGAGACACAGTTGGAAAATTATGATTAAAAGAGTAAAAGAGAGGTGAAAGATTCCTAATGTCGAAAACTCAAATTCAGTTTTTTGCTGGTTGCAATCCCTTTCCTCAAAACTTAAGGTACATACTGTTTCCATCCGATACAAAAATTACCAATTATCATGTCAAGCCCATAAATTTTGATGTGGATGATTTTAATATATTTGGTGACATTAACCCCAGATATGGAGAACTCTTGTCACGCTCGGAAGATTTTTATCGACGAAACAATTGGAAAAAGTGCTGACGTACTCAACAATCGGGATTGAAATAATTATCCTTGTGATAAAACGACCTTGGGCGACGAGATTGAGATCGAAATAGAGCCGTTCGCCCAAAACCAATACCTACCTTGTGAATAATACCAATTTGTATAGGTATTTGTCCTGTATATGTGTATATTTTTATAGGTACCTACATAGTACACATAGGTACATATTTCTGTTGAAAATATTTTTAAAAAAATCGATACCTATTTCAATCGTTTCGCCAATTGTTAATAAAATCATTTTCTATTTTCGTACGCTGATTTTTGTATTTTTTCATGGTTATAGATATTCTAAATACTCAGAAATGGCCATAAGTATTGATAATTTGATGCGCAAATGTAATTAATATTTAAAAATGCCTTTTTTCAGATGAATTTCATCACATTTTGAATCCGCCGGCAGGCGATTCTATCCAGAAGGTAGTCGGCAAAGTTACAATAAACAAACTCGACCTTGAGGACTTGAACCGGTTCTTGAAGGCCCAAAGAGTAAACAACACGCGTCGCCAGTCAAGATAGCGTTCAAGTATAAATAGATCGATTTTCAGCGACTGAGCAGACGTAAACTCGAGGGGGGGATAGCAATTGCGTTCGAACAGATTGCAATCCGGCATCATGGCAATAACGCAAATAAAAAAAAAAGATAAGTTAATGCAATATTGGTTATTAGCTGATGCAATATCATTTAAGCCATAACTAAAGGAAAATTATAATAAATTATTATTTTGTGCTTTTTTATGAAAAATGAATCTATTTGGCAGGGAACTTTTTTCTACACAATTCGTGGGGTAAAGTTTTAACTGGCTCTACTAATCCGAATACGCAAGTTTTCTCCCGTCAGCCGTTCAACTTTATTAAGGAGACGAAGTTGTCAAAAAATGAGCAAATCTTTCCAAAATCGCCTGTTTGGCAGAATTTCTATTCAATTTTACAGTTTTTTAGGTTGAAATTTATTTATTGATTTTCAAAAGAAGGTCGGAAATCAAGTATGCACGATAGGATTTTTTACGGTTTTCATACCAAACAAAAATGACTGTTCGAAACATTTTTGAAAAGAATAATCTACAAAAAGTGACCAGAAGAATTCACAGCGTAGTTATAGGCAAGCGTTATGATCACCTCGAATAGTTCGTAAAGGGTGGTATAAATAAAACATGAAGCACGAGGAAAAGACTATCTTATTTCCGACGGACGAAATACCTATCTATAATAAATAATCGATAATAATTTCAAAATTGTTAGAATAATAAATTGTATAAATTATTGATTGATTTGATTCCTAATTTACTACGATTTCTAACAGATGTGGTAGACTGGGCTGAGAATAGTTCGAGATTCTTGTTCGATCCGACAGAACCAATTATCCGTTTGATTACGCTATGATAATATCTAATTTTTCACTATCGAAACAAAAAATTATCTTTAGTGAGTTTTCAACACTTTAAACCCGTCAAACGTCTGTCCAAATACGAAAATTTACAAAACAAAATACATAAAAGTTAATCTTACCTTTATTGGCAACTTCCCAGGCGGCTTCGAACACCCATCGGTTATTGTTGGCGGCGCTGTAGCCGCGGTCCAAAATTTTGGACAGATCGTGCCCGCTGTCGACCCGGTAGAACCGCTTGCTCGCCTTGTTCGACATGATTATCGCCAAATTCTCGCCCACTGTCGATACCGGCCGACCAACGGGTTCTGCCGTCGACGATGATCAGCTCCCAAGGTCGGCTCCCCTTCCTGACGGCCTGAACTCGTGAACTCCGACGTGTACGATACAGGGGGACCGCCCGGCACAAACAGGCGGTGCTCGACGAAGACTGAAAACGAGATAGAGCGTGTTCGTTATGTAACGCCGTTCAGCCCCGGGCCCCGACGTGACCGAATGAAAACGGAATATTTCGGGTGCCGTGAAGGCCGCATGGGCCGGTCTCTCGAGTGGATCTTCGCCGCTGATCGGCCGCTGGGCAACACTCGAAATACCTTGAAATTTTGGGGGTCACCGTCGAGAGCGGAAAATCATCGCATCTTCTGCTGATTAGTTGAACTTGCGATTTTGCTAGCTCGATCAGCTTCCTTTCCCCAGGGGAATATGGAAAACTCAATTTTATTAATTTTGAGATCATTTAAGATTTTGAAATTTGAAGAACAATTGCACAAATCCATTATAAAAATAAAAAACGCTCAAAAATGAGAAAACCAACAATAAAAACCCTGCCTCCTATTATTTACAAACTGTGAAATCGACGGCGAAGAGACCTCGTATCTCCAATTTCGTACCTGCACGTGCACATTGGAGATGTCATGGCAATTCAATGTGGTTACATAGGGTGCCATAGGAACAGTGGCGGTCTTAACAAAATGGAGATACGAGGTCTCACCACTTCGCCGTCGAAATACTTTACAGTACCTAACTGTAGAGTACGAATTCGGATCTTTCGACCTAATTTGGGGGATAGAGGTGTCAGCCTCCGTTATTTACGGTGGGACCAGGAACCAGGAGCTCCGAAAAAAAATCAATTGATAAGTTTTTTATTCGGGTGCTTTATCGTAATTTTACTTTTCTGCCTCCCGAACGAAATATTATTGTCGTACTCAACGTTTGATTTTAGGGGAATTTCAGTCAATACCGCAAGATTTTTTGTTTATTATTCTTTAGTACGAATAGTTTTGGGTACTTTTAGTCAACCCCCGGATTTTTGGTATTTATTTAATAGATAACGTAATATTTACGTTTTACTACAACTATTTAATTACTACTACTAACTACATAAACTACGTTAAAACTATTTAATAGTTTAATAGATAGAACGTTTGTAGTTGCCCAAGAAAAAAAATTACAGTCTGAGAAAAATTGGTTCCAAGATTCCGAGGAAAGCGTCTTTGAAAACGCTAAACCATTGGCATTATTTTCACAATGGACTATAATAGTCCATAGGAATAATTCCTGCTTCCTTTTTATCATCCAAGCGTGTCAAGGAAAATAAGGGGAGTATAGTGGGAACAGACAATGTCATAATATAATATATATAGCACATTATGCTATATTTCCGTACCTCTGCCAAAAATTAGCAAAGACAAAAAATTGTCACCGAATATTTAAACTGGCATAATTAAAATTATAATGGTTATACAAAATAAAAAGCAATAATCGTCACAAGCATTAAATGCAAATAATCAACAAATAAATAAATTAAATTAACTTTAACTTTATTAAATTAAATAAACAAATTAAAAAAATGAATAATATGATAAGATGATGAATAAGATGAAAATCTTGATAAAATGAATACAATACATACGAAACGTAGGTAACTAAAGACATACCGTATTTATACTTGTCTACTTAGATACCTACTTGAATTTATTTTACAATAATTTTAATTCCGGAGGAGAGTGATATGTCCGTGATCACTGAAAGAGTTGCTATCTAGAAGATCAATAGACTAATCGTAACATGAGCTAGAAGAGTTGTCATCCATAAATATTTGGTGACCTTATTGTATAATGACAGTAGATAACCAACTCACCAAAATGACCAAATAATGATTTATGCCCCGAGTGTTGGAGGTTTAATTAGGATTAAATCATAATAATGATCTAATTAGTAGGTACAGTGCCTATTAAAAAGTTTTAGTCCACTTCAATTTTTAAAACCTCTTCATTTCCATAAAATTGTTATTTTTTCCCCTTGCTCTGTGCTAATCGAGCTGGCCGTTTTTACTTTGGAATGCACTCAGCTATTTCCTACTCCTCCCAAACCTTAATTAATACAGTGATAAGTAGGTACTTACTTATTGTTATTGAAAACCGGGTACAAGAACGTCTCTGTTGAAATTAACGAATGCGTTTAGAACCAGGATCCAAGGACGGAGACGGGGAAAAAATGGAAAGAACAAGAACAGGTTTGTTAGTTTTTAGTTTGCTTTCAGACTCAGTGTTGGCTGAAAGTTGAATTCCCCCCGATTAGCGGGAAAATATAAAAAACCTGTCACGACAGTGGTTAACGCTTCCATTCTTGGTCCGAAAAGGGCTAAAGGTAGGCCTCTAAGTGCCGACAAGTGGTAAGCCTATAAACACTATATATGGTAAGCTCATAAGCCTCATAATGCAACATCCTTGGCCTAAGCGGACATCATCATAGAATATGAATGGGATCCTTGGATACTTGAGAAGGAGGAATAATTTTTCGACCCAATGCCGCGTAGACGCTGTGCCGTGCTCCCATGCGAAGAAACATCACCGGAACGAATTGAACGGGAAATTTGTAAGTCGAAAAAGGGAAAATAATTGAATACGTTGGCGCCTTGTGTAACTATCCCTGCTCTTCGTCAGCACTAGAAGGGGAAAGGGAAGACCAGTGTGGCATCATTCACGACAATTTACCTGACTTGTACGATGAATTCCCACAATCGTACGGTATGTCCCACGAACTTCGACGGCAGGGCAATGCGTTCGTGAGTTGTACCAAACAGCAAAAATTTATCACTGAATGGTAATGATGCTGATGAGTTGCAACGAACACTATTAAATAGTGTTCAACATTTTTGATCTGCTTACGGCACCTACATGAATCCCCAGAAAACGAGCTTGCTGCTGAATACGACCGTTTTTCTCACTGTACGAAAATGTTTATCTCAACAGCCGGGTAATGATTTTTGATCATATGCCAGCACTGACACTAGTACTTGTATTCGTGTGAGTTCGTGAGCGTCTGCTGACGGTGGGGTGTAGAGCATGAGACAGAGAAGTATTGTGTTTGCTGTCGGTGAATGTGAATCGTGTGTTGTGGAGTTTTCTCGTCCGCTGCGTCAGTGACTGCATCGAAATTATCGCAGCACTCGCTGATTGTAATTGGAACGGTTGAGTTCGAGTATGCGGTTACCCGGATCATTAAAAACTCTGCTTTCTGACGTTTTCGTATTTGATGCCTCGCACTCACTTGGTGCGCACTGTTCGTTGACAGACAAGAGTTGCGCAACGTAATCAATGGGTTGCCTTGGTGTTTATCAATGGGTTGTACAATTTCGTCGATCTTCCGGTCGCGATTTTTGAAAATCACACTCTCGCGCTTTTCATTTTAATGATTCTGCCGTTTTTCCTGGAAAATCGGTCTAGATTCCAAATCGAGTAAATTCTTCGAAAATTTCGTTTTCAACGTTTTTTATTTTTTGACGGATTCTATGAAAATACGTTTTTAAACGGGTAAAAAATGACTGTGCTTACGGAGGAAATGGTTTTCGCCCGGACGAAAACCAATAATTTGAGCGCTATTACGAAACTCAATTGTTGGTAAGTATGTACCTTTTAAATTCATGAAATAAGTACCTAAATTTTATAAATAACTACCTACCTTATTATTTGCTCAAGTAAGAAGGTAGGTAATAGCATTAAATGCTAATAAATTGTATGTAAAAAATCCATTTACTTACCCAGAAGACTACTAATCTACTAACCATTTTTTTTTTAATACCTACGCTGCATTGCCTTTTTTTACCGACCGTCAGGATTCAAGATGAATTTCATGATTTACAGGGGCAGCCAACTGAGTGATGTAAAGCTTCTACGAAGAATGACTAACGTCCAGGTTCTGTCACTCAGGTAAGTTATTTTTGACACAGAATATTTCAAGCAGGTACCTACTTAATCAAAGTAACTAAAGGATATTAAATTATTATTAATGGAATATTATTTGGAAGATTGTGGCTTTAAAAGCCATGTTACGAAGAATGTAGAACGTAATAAACCTACTCCTTCTAAATGTATTAAGAAAATAAAAAGGTGATTTTTACCCCAGAATCAGGTGTTGTTTGTCACGACAGAAAAACGAGTCACGAATATTTGCCGCCGGAATTTATCAAAATTTAGCATCCGAGGATTTCTGGAAATGTTTGGAAATTAGCCCCGTATCGGCTAATTTTGCGAGCGCTTTCAACTTTTCTAAAAAAATTGAAGAGCGTAACTTGGGTTTATTAGGGTCTAAAAGGTACCCGAATGTGCTTCCTATTTTTGGCCTGTCTTCCACTCAATTTTGTCCTGTGACCTGGCAAAGTTTCAATTCGAGTGGGGTGACTGACACATTACCTTACGGAATGCAAATAACCATGTGATCGAGTCTGGGAATTTCCTGTTCAACCATGCTCAGTTAGAACGAAAATCCGTGGTTTCCAACTTGAAACATTTTCAGAAAATTCCTATTTGTAGGACAACCACTTAACAAACGTAGTTTCTAAATTATCCACATTTCCCAACAAAACCTTATTTTTCCTAAAAATATTTTTTTGTTTTAAAATGCAGTTAAAACCAATTCCGTTGAGAACACATAAAACGTCCATATTTTAGGACGCTGAATCTTGAATCAAATTTATTGATTTTGGCTCATTCGGAGGCTACAAAAAATGTCAAAAAACACTATGTGAATTTTAAAGCCCGCCTAAAATCGAAACACGCCAAGTGACACGAATAAAAGAAAATCCACGTATTCTGCTGGGCAGAACAAAGATTTTAACACCAAGCTCAAATAGGTTTTTTTTTTGTGGCAAATATAAATAAAATAGAATAGGTAATAAGAATTAGAAGAAGTTAGGGCAAGCATACGGATCTTCATTCAACTACCATCATTCATCAGTGAGATCCAATTCTTGTGTCTTCCGAGTGTAAATTTATGCCATGCTCTTCCATGGCATCCCAGGAGTGTGTGGGCCTCATCCTTTTGATACAAAAGAGTTTTGTGGCTTATCCGAGGCCAAGCTTTGTCGGATGTGGGCGGTGTTTGTGGCTATTGAGAGAGCATGTTAGGTAGTCAAGCGGGGGCAAGGTCGTCACCATACAGGATTGTACGTGTCGGTGATACATGCAATATTTCCGCCCGAGTTCATTTTCATGCAATCATGGGCAATCATTTCTCGTTGATTTTGACATTGGGCTTTTTTTTGCTCCTCAGTTTACGCGATTTGGAGTAAGTCAATGGAAGATCTGCATTGACTGCTGTTTTATGCAGAAAAGGTTATGTTTGAGAGCGGTCTTTTAAGAAACCAGTTAACAATAAACCATGCCACCGGGTACTGTATAGGTACCGAATATCAGTATTCTGAGATCTCAGATTAATACAGGATGTTCACACTGAAGATTGTCTTCCTTGAAGGGTAGATTCTTCAGGAGCTCCAGGAAAAGTGATCTGTTCTTGCTGCGAAGATTTCTTTCGTGTTTTTTACTTTTTCTCAGCAAAATTCCCATGTGTCTGGAAAAGCTACGAACTTCTTAAGATTACAGGAAATTCAACTGGCTTTCCTGCGGTATCCTCATTTTTGTAATTACTTCAAATTTTACGGGAATTTTGGCTATTTTACTGAAACTGAGTCTACAAGGCAAAAGAAATCTGTAAAGCAAAAAAAGTGTACTTCCCCTTGGGCTCACAAAAAATGTTATAGAACAAAAATAGTTGGTAATGAGCTGAAGAATCGACCCCCTCCAAGGAAGACAATTTCAAGTCTGAACACCCTTTATAGTCATTCTGAAAATACATTCTTATTCATATAAAGGTCGTTGACAATAACTGACGATTTTCGATTAATTGAGATATTTAGGGGTTGAAGAGAATTTATCAGTCTGCAAGTTCTTTACTATTTTTTTTTCGGAAACCTCTTTACCGATGTGTTCTTTCGCCTTCTCACGACTTTTCGATAGTAGGATGTTGCAAAAGGAGATCAGTGGGTATTGCGGCTGTTGAGTCACGTTATGTGCTGTGGGAGAATCGGTTTCGTCTTTTGGTTATACTTGGAACTTCAGAATCGGCTGTAGGCGTCTACGAAGGTCTCTCCCACGTGTTTCTTTACAAAACCCATAGGTACTACGACATTGGAGCGTTCCTTCCTACAGGATCTCCTCGCCGTGTTCTCAGCTCCTTATGTTCGAGCTAACTACCCGATTTTCCGATTAATCTCTTCGTTAGTGCGAGATAGCTATCTGAGGAAAGCTGTTCTGGAAGATAGCCGATCTCACGGATTTGGTTGACCAATTATTACGTTATCGTTTTAGGTCTTGCAAGAGTTGGTGTACGTTGGCGGTTTTGAATGTAGCCGGGAGATTAAGTTTCGCTAAGGACATAAGGGCCGGCTTATCAATCTATTCCTATGTCCAAAATATTTTCAGTATGACGGTCAATGAAAATCGTTTCCTAGGTTAAATGTAGTGCGAGTGACAAATCTAGCTTAAAATGATTTGATTAACCGGCCCTAAATATTGGATAATCGAATTTACTTCTCTGAACTGACGAAATGAGCTAACTATTTCGGGTTTCTGACGCATGCTCCATTGCGGGAAATGTTGACAGCCTCGTATGACTCGTATCCAGATAATCGCTGTCCACTTTTGTCTCATTTTCGTGGCGTGGGAGAAAATTGAGGTTCCGGCCGCCTAATGATTCAGTTCCTCGCGATTCGCATGAGTCGCCCGGGTCGTCTCATCTCTCTCGACAGACGACCGTTGCCGTCCTTTTGTGATGAGGTCGTTAGCTTTTTGCTACGGTAGATTCCGCGTCGAAACGGTTCGCGTTCGGGTGGAGCCCGAACTTTTTGCTCGACATATTCCTCTTTTTCTCGCTTCAAAAACCTATGATAACCCTTCAATAGGAAACAAAGTTGAATAAATCACCATACAATGGAGCTACCACTTTACAAAGTGATCTAAATGTATTGAGCCAAGATCTGCGGATATTGTTTCAAAATTTCAGAATTTTTCAAGAATTTTTTCCCATTTTGAAAGTTTACAAAATTTTTATTCTCCCTTTCATCACCAATCTCCTGCTATTACGATTTTGAACGCCTCCATTTTCCTCCTCTTAGGAGGTCTGCCAAATACAACCTGAAAAGACATGATAAATGGATTCATGCTGTAAATGATGGGAGGGAGAATAAATAACGATCAACGTTCCTCACAATGATCGCAGTCGTTTTCTAAAATGTCTCTGAAGGCTGATTCATCACGAACAAAGGCTGGAAATTATTGATTAGAATTACAATACAATTCGACCTTTTCAAAAATCCAAGATTGGAAAATATTGATTCGAATAACAATATCGCTCACAAAGCGAAAGTTCGCCTTGAAAAATAATAGTTCCTTCACTGTATTGTGGATTAGGGTTCATGAGTAAAAAACCTTGAGATCGCAACAAACTATTGATTGCTCTGCCGTTGATGGTTTACAATGCACCTGAACATGAATCGATTGACGTTGACACATTGCCGTTCTGGGCTTGCAAACTGCGGACTCGATGCTGTTTACTGGGTAATTTCCCTTTCGTGACCATCACTGTTGCTCCAATATCGTGTCAAATTCTAGTTCCATCCTCATTATAGTAGGTATGTCGTGCTACCTGCCTGAGACCGTCCGCCCAGAGTTTGACCTCGATTAACTTGATGCATTGTGCCCATATGCTTCCTGCTTTAGTTGGAAATAAATTGAGTCGCGTATTTAGGTCAAAACCTACTTTTGCTACTTTGCCTGCATTGGTTGGCAGGTTGACTTACCTATGGCGGGTGTTCACACTTGGGATTGTCTTCATTGAGGAGGTCGACTTTTCAGCTAATGTGGTACAATTTTTATTCTACAAAATATTTTCTGAGTCCAAGGGAATGTAAACTTATCGCTTTGAAGATTTTTCCGGCTTATTTTCACTAAAATACCCATAACTCCACAACAATTTGCGTCTTGTAATGAAATACAAAAATGAGGATACCTTCGGATTTCCCTAAAAATTAAACTCCCTTCAAATTTCCTATAACCTGCCAATATTTCTTAACCAAAAATTAAAATTGAGCCAAAGTCGAGAATTTTTAAAAACCAAATTTTTCTTCATTCATGCGTCAATTTTTCCTCTTACAAGCGAGGTAAATCAAAGAACGATCATACCGTTGTAAAGCTAACCTTCTTGACCAGTTTTTCCCTATGCGTGTTCAGGATTTGTCTATTTTTTCCAATCCGAAACACCCGTCGAAAACCCATAATTTCTGAAAATTTAGCAATTCTCGACTTTGACTCAATTTTTTGCTCTTTTAACTTAGCGTTAGAAGACTGCTAATACCGTAAGGTTATAGACAATTTTACGGGCTCTCCAACGGTGTCCTTATTTTTGAAATTACTTCGAAATTTATGGCTCTCTTTATTACGGGCGATCTTTCTAAAATTGAGTCAAAATCACGAAAAAATCTACAAATCAAAAAAATTGGTCTTTCCTTTAGGCTCACAAAAAATTCTATATGCCCCAAAAAAATTGGAGCAAATCAGCTGAAGAATCGGCCCGTCCAAGGCCTCATCATAGGTCTGAACACCCTGCACAGATGCGATGGTCTGGCGAAGTTTTTTTTTTGTGTATGGACTAAGTTATGAGTTGACATTTCAAGTTTGAAAGTTGAAACAAGTTGAATTTCAATGTTGAACGTTTCCAACCTTTCAATAATGACGGGATGTGTTGATGACGATTTTCGGATACCGGAAGCATTACCCTACAAGTTATCTTAAGAGCCCGTTCTCAATTGGTTGCTGCAGTCGTGAAAACGGCTCGAGGAGAGTGAAAGCGAAAGGCTCGCATAGGCTCTTAGCGTCTACGGACTGGCCAGCCTTCATTCTTCTTCATTCTTGCTTGAATCCAAGGTGAAATAGTTTATACCTTCTGGAATGGACTCGACCGATGCTTAGAATGTTGGTGATTTTTACACTGCCGGAGCCTCGAAGCTGTTTTTCTTGTTTGGTGGGGAATATTGATATTTGAGATTTCTTGTATAAAAAAATCCAAGATCGACCCTTTTCCATTTTAATGGACTATGCTTGATTTATTAGATTCTACCAACGCCACCTCCACCAATCATTCCGACTTGCTTGTTCGCAACTACTAACTAACGATTGGACCGTGAATGGTTACTTTATGAGTGTTCCTGGTTTTAAGTTTCATCCTACTTGTTAGCTGATTTGAAAGGAGTTTTCCTATTGAAAAATTTGATTTTGTTAACATTTTGACAGCATTCATTGATTTTTATTCTCACCTTCCGCAGTTCTTGGGGTCAAGGAATACTCTTTCCCAAGTCTCGTGCTATAAATAAGAGACTGAGTAAATATTTAACCAAGCTAGTTTCATGTTTGGCTCAAACACTATTTCATCGAAACCCAGTCATTTTTCGGGGTCATTACTCACCCTGGGTAATTTTCAAAAGTACTTTAAAATCGAAATTTACCAATTCTGAAACGTGTATTTATCGATTTGGCCATGAAAATAATTGACACGCTAATAATATTTATGATACAATTACGTACTTGCAGCACATACCATGGATATGGTGCCATTCATTGTGCTACATGTTTGATCCGGCTAAATCTTCAAAAATAGAAAACAAGAGATTTAATAGTGTTCAATTCCAAAATTCATTTCTCGTGTCGAGAGTAGGGTGGTGGGACGTGGGAATGGGTGAAATCATTGTGCACTATAATTTGTGTGAACGTTCCCGGTAAAGCTTCACTAGCGGTGCGCAGTGCCAAAAGGCATCTTCCTGTAATTTGTGTGAATCGCTATTCAAGCATTTATCTGATGATGAAAGGGATAAGCTTCAACGTGATTTCTTGAATGGCTCCAAATTAGGGAATTGAGAAAGGAATCAGGAACTAAAAAAGCGAAACCATAGATCCGAAGATGAAATGATTTCCGATTCATCTATTGAATGTTCAAACTTCGTTACGAATGCTGAGAGCCGATTTTCCAATTTATTCTGAAGAGCTGATGGTCACGTATGTTCTTAATTGGACCATTGATTTCGTTCTATTGAACTTGATGAAATAAATCCAAGATAGATAGATGACCATTCATGGATATCTGTCCGCCAAAATTAATTAAAAATGAGGGGTATTGAATTGGCGAGGTTAGCTGAGAGACTTGGTAATTGAGGGGGTTCTGATAATTTTGCTAAATCTCACTACCAAGGAGGCACTTCTTCTAATAATCATAGCATTAGCTATTCACGATCTTCAGAGTTGTCCATCTAAAAGAGATCAAGAGGTTATGGGCCCAGCGCGTATCCATTGCGCTCGAAAAACGGTGACATTCTCACGTATTATGCCATGGCATTCGTATTTCATCCATTTCTGCCAGCGAACGCCTATGAGGGGAGGGTTTAGAATATTTATGCCTACTTGAAGGCATCACTCATTCATCGATCAATAAAAACCGGCGGACCCTACGTTAATCTGAAATATGTATGCGTCTACCCTCTTCAGATCGATTGATGTTGAATGAATGGCCATCGAGATTGATGTTAGTGAATGAGTGCCTACTAATAAGAAACTCTTGAAAGGCAGTTGATGGGCTAAGCGAAACAATCTGGCTGTTGATAATGTATACAAATTAGGGTACGAGCATAATTCTCATCGATCAGACCGGCAATGTATTTATTACGAAGTTGAAAAAAAATCGGGAAACTGAAAAAAACGGAAAATTCGAAAAACGTTTAAAAAGGGGTGAAAAAATAGCAGTCAGTGAAAGCATTATATTATTCTGAATTTCACGATTGCTCCATCTTGTGACCCAACCAGTTAAAACGCTGATCGAAGCTATGACGAATGCCCTTCCCGAATTGCCATACTTGAAACATTTTCGAAAAATGGCTTGAAATTTTTCGAAAAATCCCATTCAATGCCATTACCTGGCTATACACGAAGCGTTTTTTTTTAAATTTTTTCCGAAACTTTTCTGGACATCTGCGCGGACTAAATTGCCTTGAATTTGTTTCATATAAATTTTGATCGAATTTGTTGATGTTAGAATTTATGGGCCCTCGGGCACACCAGAAAACTCTCGGGAAAGCTTTAAAAAATCTATTGTCAGCTAAAAGTATGATCACGTCGTTCTATGAACATGAAAATGCGCTCCAAGTTCTGATCCAATCTACTTCAAAGCTGATAAAAGCTATGACGAAGGGCTTCCCGAATTATCAAACTTGCCGTTCTTGAAAATGCCATACACGAACAGTTTTTTAAAAAGTTTTTCCGAAACTTCCCCAGGCATTTGCACGGTCCATATTGCCTTGAATTTATTTCGTATGAATTTTGATAGAATTTTGTCAATGTTAGAATTTATGGGTGGCGTCCTCAGGCACGTCCGAAGACTCTCGGGAAAACTTTCGAAAGAAAAGTAAATTGCCAGCTTAAAGTATGATCACGTCGTTCCATGGATCCAACCATATTTCACATGATCGTCCAAACGTTAGCGAAAAGTTCGTTGGAAATCTTTTCTCCATCCAGGGCTTGCTAAGCCCCCTTTCAGCGAGGATTCCTTACTTCGACTTTCCTCCGTTCGGCCGACGCGGTTCGTTTCCTCTGACTCGCTTTCGCCTTCGCTACAACGCATCGCCGGCAAGGTGTAATCTGCTACTCGGCTATCGTTAAAGCGTCAACGTCCTCCGCCAACCTCTACTTCGCAATCAGGCAAATCTCTCGCCTTCCTCATTCCAATACCTATTATAGGTATAGTAACTACCGGAGAAAATTGTACCTATTCAGCTCGTGGGAGGAGCTTCCTTACGAAATTGATGCTTCATTTTTTCTGCCTTTATTATCCCCATGGAAATCAGTAGGTTCTATTCATTTTGCAGTGGGCGAGCATTCGCATTTTTCACCTGCTATCTCATTTTTTTAGCAAAATGAGTTAGCTCCTGGTCCTGTGGTCACGATTTTGCTCTATAGAATCAGTGACGTTGGTTTTTCGGTCCACCCAGCAGGGCACCAATCATGGCAAATTATTATTTCATTTCTATGGCCCTCACGTTGGGCCTAGTGGCAAGCGCGACACTTTCTAGTTCCAGGCTATGCCCGGAAGTTACGGGTTCGATTCCCATTTGTAGTCTGAAAAATTTGGACTTCAGTCCTGATAATCGGGGTTTCTAACAATTGAGGCGTTGACATGGAAAAGGTGTTAAGTCAAAAAACCCAAATTTTACAGGAGAGCCAGAAAACTATTTTTGTCACTTATTACATCAATATTCGTAGTTTTGGATACTTCCTTCCTCTTCTCGATGATGCCGGAGTCCCGATCACTTGGCATGTACCTTGGCCTTGATATCAGAAATTTCAAGTCATCTTTCTCGAAGCAGTTCATTGCAACTACCCAAATCAGAGTCATGAAGACGATTCGGTTCTTGATTAAATCGAGACACAAATCAAATTATCACAAATCAAGACAAAAATCAGGACAAAATTTTTGTCCTGCACGGTCGTCAGACCAAATTTGGAGTGATTTTTTGTATGCGAATCCAGGCGATGTTGATGAAGTATCGAAACGTTCAGAAACAGGAAAAATCGTGTAAACTTCACCCTCATCTAAACAAAAATAACTGTCCCTATGTCCCTACCGCACGACCGTGACTTCTGAATCTGCGATAATTTTGAACTGAACCGTCTGATAGAAGAAATTCAAGATTAGAAAAAATATCGTTGACACTCCTATTTCGTACACTGGTATTTTTAGAATTGAGGTAAGATGGATATAGTGAGCTACACCTTGTGACGATTTCTCCCTCGAAAACGACGTAAGACTCCTTTGATGATATGTTGTGTGAAGATGGGAGTGGTAAAGGCGGTGTTCCTTGCGACCGCAGACCTGTATTTACGTTTGAGACCGTTCCATTCTTTCACTCCACTCCTACACAGCGGCGGCGTTTTTGTTTTGTATTAAAACTGACTCCGACCGCGAATCGATATCCGAACGCAAGGTCACTCTTGTTGAAACTCCCCGGCGGGTGTCACACACTGTGTGTTTTTAGAAACATTTAATTCGGTTATTTATAGACGATTCTCGGGCACTCTAAAATGTTCGTGATAAGTTGGGGGTTTGGTCATGGTATTGGAGGATTTCTGGCCTTCCTAATAAAATATTGGGCGCTGTTTTAGGCTTACCAATCCTGGAGCAAGGTTTCTGCTAGTTTGCTAGCCACTTGGATGCGCTTATGGAAACTTCCATTAAAGATTTCCAGAGAAAACCTTGCGCATTTTTCCTGGCGCCTGCAAATCATCGAGGATTTTTTAAATCAGTTCTATCAGTTCTATGGCCGTATCTTCTTCAGCAAGAGCATTACTGATCATGATCATAGTTTCCTTGCTAAAACATTGAAGAATTGAACTAACTCTGACTATAGATGACTACATTGTGAATTCTTGTGAATGATGGATTTTATCGAATAAAATTGACTTCGAACTTCGCTAGTTCAGCCAGGATGTGTAGAAGCGCATATGCAGTAATGACCGCCCGAGGGAAGTTGTTCGTCCTCTCGAGACGGCCATTGTCTGGGTTTCCGAGCGTAGGATCACCCATGCATTCTTGAATAATTAAATCTTTCGCACGCAATAGGAAAACGCTGAAATTCGTGAGAGCCAAGTTCTCTACGCATAATACTGAAAACACTTATCAAAATTAATCCTTCAATCCCTCGGTCATTGACTGGGGTTGTTGCCCGTTCAACTCACTAACTTATAAAAAAATTATTTTTATTTAAAAAAAACTCCAAAAAAAAGCCTACTCAAATTTTATACAAAGTGCTTTTTGGATCTTCATTCTTCGAATGTGATGCAGAAAATGACGAATGCCACTAATATGCAGTGTTTTGTTCTTTATGTTGCAGCGTCAACAATATTGAATCTTTGGAGGACATGCAGTACTGCACCAAATTACAAGACTTATTCGTTCGTAAAAATAACATAACAGACTTGAACGAGGTTTGCTACCTCAAGGATCTGGCCCATTTGAGAAATCTATGGCTCGGTGACAACCCTTGTGCCAATGAAGAGGGGTAAGAATTTGCGGTAATTTTCCATTATAACTATCTTGGAGCCTCGTTTTCCGAGAAAATTAGTGATTATTATCAGTTTCGAATATTATGATTGTGCATGGAGCAGGCCGTAAAAAAAAAAACAGTAGGATAACATTGTTGAAAAATTGGAGAATGCTTAGCTTTACCGTCAAACTTTATTAGGTATAAAATGTGAATGGCTAATTTTTTCTTGTTTCTAGGTACCGGTTGGCTGTAATCAAAGCTCTTCCAAATCTGACGAAACTAGATAACATGGCTGTGGAGCAATCCGAATACGATAACGCTCTCAGATTTGGCCGAACGCTCTCGCTTGATCCGACAGTCGAGGCAGTGAGTGTTTTGTGTTTTTGAATTGTCGCATCGCACGCACGGCGATCATTTTGAAAATGCGTTGAATTTTTCGTTGATGGAGAGTTTTTACCAACTTGGTACGACCAACACCATCATAATTGGACATGACGTTGATTGTCCCAGATACTCTTGGTCCGGTTGCCCCTTAGTTCAGTTTATCACCAATTGTTTCTCCTCCTCATTTTGATGAAGTTGGTGAAAACTCAAACGGTAGCACGAAGAAAGTTCGTTCTAACATCAGTGTGTCTTAACATGTGTTCAATTCCATCTCAACTGTACATCTTTCCCATTCAGATCTTACACGAACCATTGTGTACAGGAAGTGTTTGGATTTCAGAAACGTTCCAGATTAAACTGCACGATTATTCGCATTAAATTCACGTTGTACAAATTTCACTCATCTTGCACGTTGGCAATTTTAGGAATATTATTCCGAACCCGAAGAAGAACCTGTCGACCGAGGCTATGAACGATATCAACAGGTGATTGAATTAAGACTCGCCAGATAATTCGAATTTTATTTTTCCCCTATTTTTTGGCTCAATATTTCATCAATCTTTCGAAGCGAGTAGCTCTCATAACGATTGCTGATTTTCCAGTTATTCTTGTGTGGTTTATGTTCTGAATTTGAGCTGAATCGCATGGCGTTTTGTTAAAAATTTTATAACGTTTTACCTAACATGTTTTTAGAATGCACCGATGCACATCATGATTTGGAAATTTGTCAGTACAAAGCGTTGAAATTAACCAATTCTGACTTGTATGTTATGTAACGCATTGGCTTGATTCCATTCGCCAGGAACCCGTTCGAGAGGAAGTCGTCGAAAACAACCACTCATCTCATTATTCCGAGCCCCATACGCAGTAAGTTAAAATTATTGGGACATTGGTTATCCGATCTTACATTTATTTACTAGAACTATGAGATACCTAACTGAATATTCAGCCAATGATACAATGCCATAAAGTGAATACGAGATGAAAACTACTGCCAGTTTACTGTGTAATTCGCTATCGTATAAATGTTTGGCATTCATCGTACGATACGCCTTACTCCTGTTTTACGAGATTTTTACTCCACCCTCTGTCAGTTTCCCCCAAATTACATCAGTTCACCTCAAGTTGCTCCAGTCGACCCTTAGTTACTCCAGTTTACCCCAATTTGATTTTTTTCCGGTTTTACCCCGAGTTATGCCAGTTCACCTCAAGTTACGCCACTATGTCAAGTAGATAACTTTTGCAATATACTGGGAGATGTATGCGCTCAACGATGACTTATTTTCTTGCATCGTAATTGTAGTTTCTATTTTCTTAAGCGCAGTTGTCTTATTTGTGCAGATACTACAAGGAAAGAGAAAGAGATCACAATGACGTGAGTACTCATATTTAAGCAATCTATCATCATTTTTCGCAACAAATAATTTTCCTCTCATTCATGTTTCACACATGCCATTATTTTCTTTCCAACTATTTTGAAGCACTTGACTTAACTGTGGTCATTCTCCATACTTAATTCTTGGTTTCGGAGCATTTTCTTCTAACAATGATTCATCGCGATAACATGTGATAGCTTAATCATAATCCAATTTCAGGAAAATGGTCACGGTGAGAATAACCATCATCCAGAACCTGTGATCGATTCGGGCCCTCGTACTTACACGTCACAGCATAACCTCGTTAGTAACTTCACGTCTTTGAAACGCTTCTTTCCTTGAATTTAATCAGCAATTGATTGATAGATCAGTATGCATAATAACCAGTGCCTTCTGTTAATTAATGTGTTTTTTACAGTACGATGAGCGACCTGAAATAATCGCCCAAAGAAACATTCATTCAACTCAAATCCCTCGTAGTCGCACTGTAAGTTAGAGAATCTTCATTTAAGGGCTAGGGAGTCGTGTAGAATTAGGGCCGGTTTATCAATCCATTTGAATCTAGTTTCAAACTCGATTTAGCACATTGGTGGTTGACAGAAAAGGAGCCGTTTATCTATTAGTGCCAGCCAACACCTGCTAAGTTAGCGAATGATTACCATTTAGCCGTGCTGCACTCTAACGGCATTCAGAAGAAGCGAATGCGCCTCCAGTTGTCCGCCATTGTGGACTTGTGTTTTTGAAGGTTTCAGGATTTAGGCATAACCATAACAAATTGATTTTCGTCAAATTCCCACGGGTAAATTCGAAATTTCAGCGTGAAATAGGAAAACTGGAAACACAGTAATTCTGTGCCAAAAGAAGAAGAAAAGTGAAAAAAAAATAGACCAAACAAAAGGTTAATGTTGTTGTCATTTTCTTTTCTCTACCCGAACAGCTCAAAACGTATGTCTCCCACAAAGTGAGGGAATTTAGATTGTTGTAGTGGTACATCTGTTTTCTCTCTCTAAATCTAGATTTAGGTAATGGGAGTTGGGCTGGTGATTGATAAACGAACTAATCGTAAATCTAGATTCACATTTAAATCTAGATTTCCCGACAAGAAGATTTAGTAGGAAATTTGATAAACTGGCCCTTTGTCGTTTGTAATCTTCTTATCACTTTTCCATCGCTAGCTATCACTTAGACCTTAATGATGATAGTATTCTGATCAGAAATGCTGGATAACATGCTTATGCTGTGTTTACTTTCGTTTTCTCAGCAACCCAACGTTCAAGCTGATCCCGACTTCACTTATGGAGCGAATGATTGGAAAAGAAGAAACTTCGCCGCTTCCACTTGCTGCATACAGCCGCACCTCAAACGGCCGAGCAATGAGCGGGTAATTTTTTGATATTCATTCATTGAGTTATCTATTTTGGTAGCTATCCTGTTTTGAGACATCTCTCAAAATGGGAACGAACGACCAAAAAGCTGCAGTATTGGGGGGGGGAGTTGTTCATTCTAGTTGGTATCATCAGTTCTGATGATAGCGTGCGTACCTCGAAACCCCCCTCCCTCACGGATGTATCATCTAGTCAGAAACCAGACCAGTCGGGAGGGGTTTAGCTTGACACTGAACCGAGTTGTTGTAATCACCCATCAATTTGCTCATCTTACTTGGGGGTTATAGTTTAGGATGTTTTTCATTCCTCAAACTCACCCTATCTCTCTATAAAATGCATAGGAATGATTTAATTTTTTATCAGTTTTGCTATTGTTATATTATTGATGTTATGATTATGTTTATTCTCTGTTACATGCTGTATAATACTCTATGAATGCCTGTTTTACAGAGAACGAACGTACTGAATGCCGTCTTGTGCCTGGTTAAGGAGCTCGACTTTGCAAATCTTGAAGTTGTCCAGATGGCCGTCAAATGCCGAATGGAAGAACTCGCTCTTGAAGAAAACAGCAAAGCGTGATTATCATTTTGCGAAAAATCCTTATTAAATACTCTAATAGACTTGTTCTTGGTCTGAATTATTTGATATTCTGCCGTTATGGCATTTCGTTGTGAGCATTTCGTTTTCGGTATGTTTTAATTTTGGTACTGACTGTTATGAAATTGGTAGGTCGATTCCATGAATGTTAACAGGTTTAGGGTGGGTTCATCAATTCAGTTTATTCATCGAATATCCATTATCCTCCAATTAAAATTTTCTGTGGATGCGTTGGCAAGAAAATTCGTTGTTTACATTTCCAAGAATCTACTTATTTGGAGAATGATGTTTATTTAGTGAGTAAACTGAATATGAGCCCACCCTTAGCCATTTTGATTGCTAACTTTCACTTTAACTTGAAATCGCAAAAACGTTGTTACATTATTGTTAATTCAATGGCTGAAACCTTTTCTTGTTTCAACTGAGAAGTAATTCTGTTCTAAATGATTGAAGCATTCTATCCAAGTATGAACTCGAAGTATGGGCCATTATCGCATGGCTACCATTTTCTATGAACATGTACCTATGAGATTGATTACCACCTGTTCGACCTGCGGGCCTATTCTGTAAGAGCAGTTTCAATCCTGACTTTGTATCGCTGCAGTATCACTTCTCTCTTTTCATAGTATCAATATGGCATGGTTACAATGTCGAAATCTAGACCATGGAGACACGAGATCATTTTTCAATGCCCAAAAAGGTGTCGAAAGAGCTGATCAGTACTATTGTCTGAGCATGAGTTTAAGGCATCAGGTCAAATTTTTTGTTGTTGCTTACCATGTTGTTGGCCCAAAACGGATTTTATTCAAACTCGCGTCAAGTCACTATGGAATCATCCTAACAGCGGAATAAGTGGTCTCGACTCTATGGCGATACTATGTTTATAGCATTAGTATGTCGATTCCACATTAATGCGATATCGATAACGTAGAAATTCGACCAAAATTCCCAACAGAATAGGCCCCCAGTACTACATTTTCCTAATTCTTGTAGTTTGTTCGCTAATCCATTTAGAGTTGGAATTTATGTTATTTCGTTCTTAAACGACAGCGCGCCTGATAAAAAACCTGTTCTACTTCGTTGACGGTCTTGTTTAAGAATAAGCATCGTACTTACGATAAACATTTTTAGTACCATTTTTATTTACCATACTCTACAATGGTTTCTGAGCGTAAGCGCTCGTTATAGTCGGTACGCATCAAAATGCGAATGGTTTGGTTTAGCGGTTTTTGGTGCGGTGCGCACACCACAGGCGGATCAGGGCGCATCAGGGAGGTACGCATCAAAAACCTAGCTTTCAAGATGTATTTTTCCGTCTGTCCAATGCGTCTTTAGTGTGTTTGTCACACATTTTGCAATGCGATGCGATGCGCCCCGTCTGTAGTGTGCGCACCAAAACTTTATCAAAAATTTTGCGATGCGATGCGCCTTCGTCTGTATTATGCGTTGTGACCTTTAGTGATGCACGTTGTGTGATATCTGCTTGAGAACCCGAATAATCGCCGGTTTTGGTTTATTATTCGAACCATTGTAATCTCTCAAGCAAAAAAATTTCCAAAAAATGTTGAAATGTTAAAAAATGTTTTTTTTTTTTTAATTCTCAATTAAGCAAGTAGTTTAATTTGTTAACTCTGAATCGAATGAGGCCTCCGCCTCATCGGCGACTTACACCATTCAAAAGTTATAGCCGTTTGAGTGCGTTAGACTGTCTGGATGGTAAACTGCGATGGCCTTAACGATTTCGTCTTCAGAACTGTTGTGTTTCAGTACAGGTTTTTGAACCAAATTGTACTTCCAATGCAGGTACTTATTTTTGTTTAAAAAATGCATTATATGATGTTACAGAACGGCGACTTGATGTTTGGATACATGGATATTGGTACCTAATTATTTGAGTCCTATCCAATGTTTAGAACCAAATCAAGTGAATTATAGACCCCAGTTGAAGAATTAGCGACGTTTTCTGTTATCGTTCGTGCCAGACGATTCGTTGTAGATCACTTTACCTCCTTCCTTACCTCTTCATTTTATTGAATCAACGACCGCGGATTGTAATATTGTATAATAATTGTGAAGCTTCTTATTTTATTTGCTACTTAAACTGTTAACGTTTGCCCTCCAGCTAGATGCGATTTTTACTAGGTGCTTTTCAAACGTCTTTGATAACTGATCGACTGCAAGTAGCGTATTTCCGTATCGGGAAGATAATTAGTAGGGATCGGATCCGTATGTGTTTACATATTTTTTTCTAGGCAATGTACTGATGTTTTTCAAGTAGGCGTGTTCATATTGACATTTTCTGAACCGTTTAAGCCCACTTTCATTTCACATATTTTGACATATTCCACTATAAATCCATATTTTTCAAATATTTGGTCCACGAAAACACATATTCGCTAATTTTGAGTAGTTTTCCCGACGTTCACAACTAAAATGAATGAAATTAAAAAAAAAAATTTAGCAAATTTTGCAATTTTTTTTTTTTTTTATTTAATTGGACAACTCTTTTTATGCGTTTTGCTTCAGACGGCGTACGGGAAAAAATTATTGCAGATTTTTATCTAGACACTCTGAAACGTAAAGGAAACATTTTCAGGGGGCGATGAAAAAAAAACTTGACCGATTACATAGGTACATTATTTCTGGAAATAATTTGAAAAAATCTTGATGTTCATTTGGGTTTAAACATTTTTTTTGAAAATATTTAAACCGTTTTACATATTTTCCACATATTTTTTGCAAATATTTCAACCTTTTTATATACTTTCCACATATTTTTTGCAAATATTTCAACCTTTTTACATATTTTCCACATATTTTATGAAAATTAATACATATATTTGTCACATATTTGGCATTTTTAAATACATAAAAATCCGATCCCTAATAATTAGTATTGGCTGTCAAATGAGTACGAGTGAGATATTTTTGCTACCGAAGTACCTGTTCTGTTGCAATTACCGTTTTTTTGTTGTGTTAGGTTTATAATGAATCACTGATATTAATTTTTCAATACTCTATTGTTGAAGATTTTCCTTGGTTTTCCTTATGCAATTTTTTCAAACGTTTTGAATTTCTTTCTTCAATCTTCGATGTTCAGTTCTCGAGTTTTCCCCCCGATATTTTTGAATACTCGTCCGAATGGGCCTGATTAATAAAGTTGTGTTTAATCCCATTGAAATTTTGAAATAAAATTGTTTAATGATTTCCGCTTGTATTTTTTCTCAAGATTTCGTCTTCCTACAAATGGACTATTTGCCACAAAGCCAAATGATCAACGTTACTTTAATGCACTTGTAACAGTTCGTAACGCGGTCGCAAATCGTTTTTTGAATAATTCAGGTCCCGTATGATTCATCAAGTGTTATCACAGAAACTTTTTGACAGCCCCAAAAAAATGACATACACTTTTTTTGTCGATAATCTCGTTTTTCCGCTATGCCAGAACGTTTTGAGCGTTTGAAATCTTTCACAAACATTCTTTCATCGCCCCTTACAATGACAAATTTCTGAAGAATCTCATTTCCAATACCTGTACGACGGCTGTTTTTACCAACAGAATATTAACTGATGTGATGCAAAAATTCGAAATCCTAAGGGATAACTCAAAAACCTGTTCGGCCCAATTCGTCTATCCGCATAATAGGTACAGTTTGTCTACTCTTAATACCGCAAACGTCCTTTACCTTTCTACATTCAAACCACGTTTCGATTTTCAAGCACTTCTCAATGTACAACTACAACAACAATCTAGTGAACACTTTCTTTAGACACGAGTAAACATTTTCAAACGTGAATTTCCGTTGTAGGAATTCCTCGCGAGGTCAGATTCATTCTTTCTGTCTGTGGTAGATATCCTACATATTGTGGGATATTATTGGTCCGTAATTTTCCAAGTTGGCCTTTAGTCTGCGATAGCACATTACAACATTATAAGAAAAACTATTATCACTCAAAAGTATGTATTTAGTATTTAAAAAGTTACTTGAGATATTAATATTAGAGAGCGTCTATTTATTTGCTCTGTGAATTTTCGTACATTATGGCGTGGCTTAGTGGCTGTAAGTCACTTTCAGAAATAATTAAAATTCATCATTATTTCATGCACCAAAAATTTTCCGCCTCATTGATTTCACCGACTCGTTGGAACAATTATGAGAATGGTATTATTTTTTCGCTCTAGCTAGGAACTTATTCAATGGCGTCATTCGACCAGAAATTCCCCATGTTGGTGGCCTACCGACGAGTGTACAATGCCGAGGACAAGATCGTGGCGGCCATGTTGGGTGCCGGTCTCGAGGAATACATCACAGCCGGCTTCACAATGGAAGACGTCTCGACGCCTTTGCACGGGAACAATTCCATCGGTTCCATTGCTAAAAGCATCAGAAACGCTCAAACAACCTCCGACGCCGTACAAGTAAATGTGGAAAACCGCCACCGTTTCTCCGATTCCACCTCACGATCTTCCGCATCCTCTGCACCAACGACGCCCGTCTATTCTTATTCGTATTCTTACTCCTCGTCGGCGGGTAGCGTCTTTCGGGCGAAACATACACGCATGCTGTCGCATTATTCATCGCCGGGCGCAAAAAAGGAAGCCCAGCTGGAACAAATCCTTCAAGAATTATATCAAATGGAGAAGGATTTATCATTGAAGAAAGCCCCCTGAACCGCAGGGCGAAAGACGCGATTCGCTAATGCTGAATCACCGCTTCCACCTGAAGTAGTTTGTCGTCTATTTCAATACATATAATGAGGTTTTGTAACATTTTTTCATGGCTGAACGAAGGAAGAGAACAAAAATTGATAGGTACGAAATGCATGGTATAACCAGCCGCGGTTGCTCTGAAGGCTCTGAGTATAAGATAAGGTAAATGAAAAAATAGTTTTTTGGGAAGAACATTTAACTTCTCCACGTCGGTTGGGGTTTTGAAACTCTTTTACTCGTCGGTTCCAACTAAAAATTTCAAAAAAATCTTAATTTAATTTTTCAAAACGTTTCTGGCTGATCATCAGCGAAGTTTTTTCGAATTGGTTCTTTCGATACCATTCGGTACCGTAAGAAAATCTGGAAAATGGGATAGCTGGTATCCCAGGATCGCCCTTCTCACCGCCCCCGCTGCTGTCGAGCATCGGAGTGATCACGATCTCCAGGGAACGGGAAAACGGTTGATCCGGCATTCCATGCGACGACTCGAGCTCAACTCGTTTATCGTTCCAATTTGTCCTTCTTCTTGAGGATATAGCCACCACTCGCGAACCCCCGAAGCTTCCATCTCTCTAGCCTCTTTGGCAAATAAATAGGGAATTAATTCAAGCAGATGTTTGCCTCTCAGAAAAGGGAGCCAAGGCATAAAGAAAGGGAGGAAACTTGTCTTAACCAGGAGTTAGGTACAGTCGGAGCCTGAGCACAGCTAACTCTCCTCCCGCACTGACACTCTTCATAGCTTCTCGCCCCAGCTTTTCCGCCATTCGGATCCCAGCAAGCCCTCGTTTCCCGCGTTTTCCCGGCGATTTACGACTTCCCGAGTTTTGCATCACCCAGGTACCTCCAGCACCGTCCTCGGATTTATCTGTTTTACATTCTAATATCCCTATTTTAACAACGTATTAAGACTGGAAGAGAAGAAAGAAAGTTTAGGTCGAGGCTAATCGCCCGCTTCACCTCCCACGAAGACCTTCTGCGAACCGCCTGTTTTTTTCTTGCTTCCCATTTTTTCCCCTTTTCCCGGTCGAGAGAGGAAGAGGAAAAGATGGATGTTCCATTAAAACATTGCCGGAACGGTTTTGTGCGGTCGTGAAAACATTTATTTTCAGGTATGCCCCTGCTTGGGAAAAGCGAATTTGCATGAAACTGTTATTAAAGGATTGCTCAAAGTACTTGCGGAGTTTTTGTGGTCGGAAAAGCTTCTGAAACAACAGCTTAAAACACGGGTGCGTTTCACGTCAAAAACTTCTGAATTGCCTGTTGACACGATCCTGGAACGCTTTTTATTAAAAATAGGAGTGTAGAGGTTCATCTACTCCTTAACTTGAAAGTCAGAAAAACTGGCAAATAGTATTTTTCCTCAGGTAGTCCAGCGCAAATTCGGCTTTCAGACAAACTCTTATCTTCACTTTTTCCATGCTTGAATCCAGCTAATCAGGTTTTCTAGTTAATCAGGGTCCAGGGTATAGTTTTCAAGTGTCACACAATCCTGAAATGATTTTAAGTCACGAGAAAATCGCTATGTGATTAATCAACAGTCAATCTCGACTTAGAAGATTTGCAATGTTACAAAATGCGGACTTTATACCAATTTTCCCCAAAACGAGTAGGGAACGACCTTTTGCGGTGGTTATATGCGAGCTTAATTTTGCCAAGTCGGAGCAAGAAAGGGGCCAACCTGGTCCCTCGGGCTGTAATTAAAACTTGGCGTATTACTCTTCCCCGAAGAATGCCGAGCCTAGCAAAAATAAGCCTCGGCCTTCTATATTATAGAGGCAGCACCCAGCAGAAAACTCATGTATATCGCTTGTTGTGCGGCTTGAATTATTATAAGTACTCCAATTGCCGTAGATATACCGCGAGTTTCGGTCGCATGCAGAAGTAAACTCGCAATACTGAGAGTTACTACCTAATAATTACAATTTTGGAATGGAAGATCGACCCTCAAACTTTATGGAAGTCAGTGATCGGGATAGGGGTCACAACAGAACAGGAGTCTCCTTTGTCGAGCTTTCGATAGTTATTCTATCTTGCTTTTGAGCTGCCCTTTATGTTATTTAAATTTTCCCTCGACCTGCAATATATATGGATTTTACTGGTTATTTCACATTTCTCGACGGCTTTTTTGAGGTCGCCAAACTCCAAAATGAGGTCGAGCCAGGTCCTACACAGGAAGTGTTTTCGGACGCACAATCCCCCAGATTTTCCCACTTCTCCGAATATTCCCTGTTCCCATTGTCTCAGCATGTGAGAGCATTTCCTGACTATGGTGAAATTCCCACGAAATAGCAACTCTATGCAGATAAGGGCCGGGCTTGAGGAAGGGAAGAGGGGGGTCATCGCCAGAAAACGAGCGACAGATCCGGATAATATGGGATTCGTTGGTTCATTTCGCTCGAAACTGAAGCTTCGAAACGCGCGCAGTGGTGGACCTCCAACACGATTTCTCTCAATGGGATCAGTCGCTCGAATACGGAGGTAAACGCGCAGTCTCTTCGTCAAAACGTTCGGAGTGGTGGGCCAGCCAGAAATTCCGGCACACGTGCTTTCCCCATTGTTGATAAAATGATAAATTATCGGAACAGCCGAAATGCTACGGTCTACAGATTTCCCCGATACCAATGCTCATGTTCCCGTTACTTCACTCACAATCCCTGCCAATGAAGAAGCCTATATTTCAAAACATGGAAATGCCGCTGTTTTTGGATCGAACATTTCTACCAGATAATACAGTATCCCTGCTTGGCCTTCAAACAACGAAAATGGGTGATCCGGAGTGTGACCTTCGTGTTTGGAGTAGGACAGCGTCCAATTGAAATATGCGGCAGCCCTGTACAGCTGTTCGACGCTTTTTGTCCGCTTGAACAACGCTAGAAACGAATACGCATTCCCGCATACTCCGTGGCACAGCGAATAGCCTTTTCTCAAGAGGCCTCTGTCCCAGACAACATCTGTTGATTCTTCGGCCAATGCCAAATAAGGACTTCCGCCGAACGTGTCAGCTGCAAGGATCAGAAGATCCGTGAAGCCTGGAGCTCCATGACACCACTGCACCAGCCTGTCGGAATTCGAATCAGCTGACGATCTATAGTTGCCACTTCTGAACCGCGTCTCTATCAAATGGTCCAATGAAGGCTTGACGAGATTGTTCACCTCCGAGTGTGAAAGTACTCCAGAGCTCAACAGCAAATACAGAATACCAGCTACTCCGTGTGCTGCTCCAGAATAATTTTCACCCAGCCAATAATAAGCGAGTGGAGAGGTCGTACGATTCGTTCTGGCATTATTGTACCCCTGAGCGAGAATGGCATCGACGTGTTTTCGGAGTATGTTTACAGGTATCGCTTGACTGATGAAAGAGTTGACATACAGTAATGCGTAAAGATAGCCGGCCCATCCATTCAGCAATTCGAAGTCTTGCGATTTTGCGCGTTCTCCAAGAGCTATTAATCGTTCGACACATTCTTGAGCCTTGCGAGAGTCCCCGTAGGTAAAATTAATTGCGGCTCCCATCGCCAATGGACCGGCATCTCCTTGGAGGAACGATATTCGTCTGCCATTGAGCTCCCTCAAAGCCTTCTCGTTCAATCTTCTCGCAAGATCTAGACTTCCGTCCCTCCCAGTCTTCAAGTGCATCATAAAATGTGTCAGTGCAACACCGCTGTACCCGACGTATACCGTATGCCCGTCATTGGAGCTTAAACGTCTGGAGTATTCTCGACTGTTCCTGATGAAGTACTCGATCAACTTTCCAGCTTGAGAGTATAAGCTGGATTTTAAACGACTTCCTGACAGAAGAGCGCGTGCAGTGGATTCAGAATAGTCAGGTGGTCTCGGATAATACCTGTCCGACATTTTACTCGCATTTTCGCTGGATGATCCGATGCCTTATCTTTGTTTGACCGAATTGAGTCCAAATATTATGTAGGAGATGAGAAAACCACAGTAACCATAGGCCTAGAGTCGGCCACACGCTATCCGATTGCTGGCTGTTGGAGGGTTGATGAACATGGGAACGTGGCTTGGAAACGCCAATAAAATATATTGAGTTCAACGCCGACGCCACCTCGGCCAATCACAGCAGTGCATTTTCTGACCTGTTTGATCAGTCTGGTCCCAGACCAGTAACTAACTACTGACGCCAAACAAATTCAAGGTTGAGGTTTGTTTGATCAGCCTAGTCCAGATGTTTAAGTTATTGTTACTAACGACGCCAGGCATACACACCCAATTACAACAATTTGCCAGAGGATCGAGTCTAGTATTGTGCTTGTTCCAGGAGAGTGAGCATGTGTAGGTGTCTTGAGCATGCGCAGTTTAGGGTTTTGTTAGGTTGATGCTAAGACGCAGACAAAAGCGCACATGTGAACCCAGCTTTAGGGCCGTTTTATCAATTCACTTAACCAACTGATTATCCAAGGACGCACCGACTAACTATTTTCCAGATGAGTAAAAATCTCATTGGAAATGTTCCTTGGATATCGGATTGATAAATTTCGTCAATAAACCGGCCATAAGCTGAACTACCTAAAACCGAAACTGCTATACTCAAAAACGTAGCTGATACTGACACAGAGGCTCAATCTCAAACTGATACTAAAGATGACGTTTTTGACAAAGGTAGTTTCAGTTTTTGGGGTTTTTCGGTATGATGCGTTGATTTTAAGTGTATACGCGGAAAGGGTTTTTTGGTGCCCGTTAAATTTCCTACATTTTGATGGGTTTGTCTTGGATTTTTGGTTTATTTGGTGCCAAGATATCAAGGTTATTGAGAGGATTTTGAAAGTTATTCGTTGTTTTTCGCAAATATCCTGAGAACGGGTGAAAATTGAAAGTCGTGAGGCAACGGATTCAGAATCCAAACTGAAACTGATGCTCGAACTCGCTAAAGATGACGTTTTTGACAAAGGTAGTTTCAGTTTTTGAGGTTTTTCGGAATGATGCGTCGATTTTAAGTGTATACGCGGAAAGGGTTTTTTGATGGCCGTTAAATTTCCCACATTTTGATGGGTTTGTCTTGAGGTTTTGGTCTATTAGGTGCCAAAATATTAACATTTTTTAGCAGATTTTGACAGTTTTTCGCTTATATCTTGAGAAAGGTTGAAAATCGAAAGTCATGAGGCTACTGATTCAGAATCCAAACTGAAACTGATGCTCAAACTCGCTAAAGATGACGTTTTTGACAAAGGTAGTTTCAGTTTTTGAGGTTTTTTGGTATGATGCGTTGATTTTAAGTGTATGCGCGGAAAGGGTTTTTTGGGGGCCGTTAAATTTCCTACATTTTGATGGGTTTGTCTTGAGGTTTTGGTCTATTAGGTGCCAAAATATTAACATTTTTTAGCAGATTTTGACAGTTTTTCGTTCTTTTTCGCTTATATCTTGAGAACGGTTGAACATCAGAAGTAGTGATGTAAAGGATTCAGAATCCAAACTGAAACTGATACTCAAACTCAAAATTCGAAAGAAAGGTAAACTGAAATTCGAACTTGAACTCAAACTGATACTGATACACCAACTCAGTACTTATCTGATACCTACCGTGAAGGTGAGTTCTGGGAAACTGGAAGCGATGCTAATACAGTTATAATTGTGGAAAGTTATTTTCCAAACATATTCAAGAATTTTCCCAATTGATTTGGAAAATTTTCAATTCGGTTTGGACAGATCGCTGATGGCAATGCTTTCGTGATTCCCATGAAATTGAAGGCAGACTCTAAGTAGATCTCTAGAACATTGGGAAAATTTGGCGTTCAAATTGATACTATACAAGCACAGAAATGTGACGAGTAATCATTTCAAGTGACATTCTATAATTTATAGGTGGCAGTAAGACTCCAGCAAAGGGTTCCGACAGAGAGAACTTGCTTCCAACCGCAGTACCTACTGCCTGAGCGGAAAACTTCTCCCAATTAACTGCTCACCGACTACTCCGCCAATTTATCAGTTTTCAGGTTCGTCTTTGGAGTCCACGTAGTGGAAACTCCTCCATTAGAGCAATTAAAAGCCAACGTTAGGTTTTCATATGAAGGCAGCGGAGAGCTGATCTGGGTGAGGTGGATGATATTTATTCGGTGAAGTGGCCGCGAATTGTGGGGCCGAAGACGAAGCGGGGGGGCAACAGGCTGGCGAACGGCCAACCTACAACTTTTACTCAACGGACCGCTTTTTTACTCAGAAACGTGGCCAACTATACAGAACTGATTCCGTGGAATTTCCAAGCCGACCGTGGAAAACACGGCGGCCATGATTCTTGGAAAATCAGTCGTGAAGAGCGGCTATCTAATCAGCAAATTGGATCGGTTGAATGCCTCAGAGCATCGCATCAGTTGATTGTGCCGCCTAGTTTTAAAACCGGCCTGCTCAATTTCGAGAAAATAGCGTTTCAACGGTTCGACGGCCTTTTGCGACGGTGTCATTGACTGGCTTTGAATATCCTTTGATAAAACCGGCCGCCATTTATACGATGGAAATGGAAAATCGAATTGAACTGCTCCCAAAGTATTTTTGACGGGAGAAAATGTGAACAATCAGAAACCTCCTAGTGATTTCATTGCGTTTTTCCATGAGCGCTTTTGACATTCAAATTTTTCGACAGCCCAATGATGATGTATTTCAAGTCACCTATTTTTGTGGAGCCCGAAAATTGAATAAATATATTTTTTCGATTTCTCATCTTTCGTAGATTGCTATAATCACGTGCCCATGAACTGTACACTTAAAATAATGAGAGCTCTGCATTATGTAAGAAACCCTAACCAACTTCAAAGCTCGACGGCAAGCTGATGACAGATGCATGAAGATCTCGCTCGCTTTCGACTTCGGACTTCAATCGGACTTTTCGAGGTTATTTGCCCGTCGCACTATAACGAATTCTGTGAATACCTCGAAATAACCTGAACGACCCCATTACTCCCTTACTACGACCGTCAATGAATACATACGATATTGAAGGCCTCTTAGAATTCAAGATTCTTCTCAAAAAAATCTTCGGTCATCACAATCGACTCCGGAATCGACAATGAGCTATTGCGTGGTGTGGTCGAATCGATCGCCAAGTCCTGAAAAACTCACCATGGTGGGAGATTGAAATCGGATATTTACCAGGGTGGTTTATGGTATTGATAGCAATTTTCCAAAACTAATAACTAAAATATTCATCGGCCAATACTATACATTTTCACTGTTCTTCAACGTATGATCAAATCGAGTAAGAATCACTCTTTCCCGAATGTGGTGGCAAGGTCGAGTCGACACGAGAGAGTCTGAGCATTGGTTGGCGTGACACGCCGACGGGCAAAGGATATTCCACTGAATAATTCACCTCCATTTGGATACGAAGTCTTCGCCAACTTCGTGGCCATAAATCCAATTTCCCAATAATGGATAGCGCTGCCTCCACTGGACTTGTCTCTTCAACACTCTAGTCGAGAGAAAAACATGCATCGTGTTTTCTTGAAGGGTTCCAAAGTTTGAGGGCGCATAATATTTCAATGCATACATGATATTATTTCAGTGTATAAAGATTCTTTCCCTTGATATAATTTTTAAAAATTTTTCTTAGGCAGGTAATTTAAGGGAACTGGGCATAAACGGCCTTAGTCATTAGTAAGATGAACAGGTATTCTGCAGTTTTTGTTTAGCAACTAATAAGATTCAGCGATCTGATTTGATGGGTTCTGACCCGGTTTGTATTTTTTAACACTCGCCAGAGTTTTATGAACCTTTAAAACGCCGATGTAGGTACATTAAATTTTTTGAAGCATGAGAAAAAAAGTTTACGGATTCGTTTCACACCATGCAAGGCATGCCGGTCATGATGGTAGTGTATAGCCATCCAACTACCTGGTCCGTTACATTTGTGCAAGTAGTGATTCTTCATGTATTTTTTATTCTGTTTTATTTTCTTCCAATTCATTCTTATTTATTCCTATTTGATATTGAAAAGATAGGCCCTTATAACGGAATCCGTTAGTGCATTGTAAAAAGCGCCGTCGGCACAAATAAAATTCATAAGAAAACGATATTGGCACGCAACATGAAAGGGAAGCGAATTTACAAATGTGATTGCCGGACTGGGGTGAATAGGGAGTGCAGAGTTGTAGTTCAAGTGGACGGGATACGGGGTCGTAGAGCGACCGTCGGAAAAGGTTGAAGAGAGGTTGAAGTACGCTCGCCAGGTGGGCGGGGCTGCTGGCCTCAGCATGGCTGAGTCGGGTGGAGCTGCTGGCCTCAGGGATGAAGGTCACAGCGCGAGCAGCACTCACCTTCAACTCTTAGAACTTTCCATTCCAAAAGAGGCGTAGTGACGCCGGTTCTTGCCAACATGTGGGCTCGGGTTTTCCCATTGCTGGGTACAAGGTACGAAGACGTGAAAATGAAAGTTTTATGAATCAATTGTAGTAAAGCCTTTCGGGAAGGATATTACTCATTTATGTATTGTAAATTCTTTGGATAAAACTATTGGGTTTGCCCTGAAGGCATTGTAGGTGAGTGCCATAATTTGATTAATATGTTTTTAATATTTTAATTTTTTACTGTGATGTACACTTGTCTGCCTGCACTGATGGTGTGTGTTTGGCCGGGGTTCAGGAGCTGCCACATTCAAATACTGGGGTTGGCAATCCTGTGCTTGATATAAAATTATTATAAAATATTATAAAATTATTACTGAGATGCTTTTCAATATTTGCATCTCGGTTCGGTGTGTTTTTGTGTGTGACACATTTATGAAGATCAAGGATTTTTTTGGTTCGGTTGACTAATTAATTAGATTACGGCATAAATTACACACTCATTCCGAATAATGTAGGCTTGTAGACCACCCCCTGATCTAGAATAAGGCTAGATTGATTTTCGATTCTTCGACGTATTGTACGAAGCAATGTAGATAATGCCATAACAATTCCAGTGCCACAGAGAAAAATCGTTGTTACGGGAATAAGATAGTTCGGAACGTTTCTGGATTAATTACTGCATCGAATATCATCCCGACGGTACGTCGAGTAACTTGAGCTGACATGGCATTGTTATGTCAGGGTAGTAATATTGGATGTCTCCTTTGGCGCCCTGGCAGCATCGGATTTTTGTCACGGGAAATGTTTCAGACGTGTAGGTCGCATAGGAACATAAAAATCTCGTGGGTCTCACACAATTGTGTTATTTTTCAGTCTTTTTGTATATATCCTATAACTTATAGGGCAAGGTCATTGTTTAACTAAATAATTATATGAATCGTAATGAATGTACGTTTATGTTCAGAAAAAAAGGTAGGCAACTATAATGCCAAATTTACCCATCTCAAAATACCGGTAATACACCGGCTACCTTCATATTTGATCCAACCGATATATTATTCCACATTTATTTATTATTATGCATTCATGATTGAAGTTGCCTTCTTTAATCTAATGCCAGAGGATTTAAGTTTTTAAAAATTCCGCTCCGCTCAAATAAAATGCCCCGAATCTACATATTTTACCCATTTTATTTATTTTAAGCCCATTTTTCGGAAGCGCTAAAACCAACGTGGAAAATCCTTCGACACCTATTCTGCATAACGCGTCAATTGATTAACCTTCGCTAACCTGAAATTGATTATTCTACATAATTATTTCGTTGTTCTACCAAGTATAGCGTGATCGACCACTCGGGGTTTAATAATGCTTCAGCCCTCCGGATTTGCCGCCCCGCTCCCCCGCCTTATAACGGAGTCTGCTAGAGTTAACTTAGCGTAGGCACAACTACAACTCCGCCACCTCATGCTCAACTCTGAGGGGCTGTTTTGACTCAGCGCCGCACATATTCCGGCCAAGTTTGAGCCCACAGACACCTGACATGAATTTACATAACTCCCACCTTAACCCCATCACTTTCGGCCTCCGCAACTGGCACCATTATAGCAGCCACCTTATACGTATACCTAGTACCTTCATACATATTCAACCTCACTTATAATATTTTATGCATCGTCTCCCTTCCGTGTAAGAGGTCACGCCACTCAGCGAACTTTGGCGTTTTAATTTTCTCGAGTTTTTACCTTTTAAATATGAAGAATGCACAAAAGAAACTCGAGGGTTGGTAATTAGCCGGTTTTTTATCCCCGAGGCCATCGGTGCATCCTTCTTGCTGAGCGTTGAAAAAATTCCTGCTGTTCCCGCTTTCGGGGAATGGAATCCCTGTAACCTGATATACTTAATTTTCAATATAACGCGTACCTACCAACGTAAAAGCTAATTGAATACCGACGAACCTGTAAGCCTTCTGCGTGCAAAAATGAACCTTGAATTTTCTCCATTTTAAAAATAATTTAAAGAGAAAAATTGAAGTGTTATCAGCTTATAATAAAAAATGTATGTTTTCGAGCCAATACCGAAAAGGAGAAGCAAAACAAAACCCCGAAATAAGGCCCAGAATGTTTTAAAAAATGAAGGGTGAGGGGAAGGAACGAGGAATGTCACAAAAAGTACTTTTAGAGAAAAAGCAGGTTTTGTATTTCAAACTCCTGGTTTTTTCCCCTTACACCGAATCTTTCGATGCTTCTCAGTGCGACATTTATAATTTTTCCCCTAGGAGTTTCACTATACGGTTAGTACCTTTGAATTCCTACAAAATGCGCTATCAAGCTTGTTTTCGGGATAAATGGGCATTTCCTGTTCTTTCCCTTACTCTTCAAATGCTTTCTTTTTCCAAATAATTGCATTTTTTATGGGGATTCGGTTTTTGGAATTTTTTCTACACTAGGGGGAACAAAAAAAAATCACCAACCTTTTCAACTACCTACCTTTTTTACCAACTACCTAGTCGAAGGCTATTCAGAAATATTTTTTAAAGTTTTGAAATTTATGAACTGGGGGTATAAAAACGTCTGCATCAATGCGTATGCTACGTAGGGCATAAAAATGGGTATGAACGTTTGGGGTATAAAAAATGTGATGTTAAAACAAGAAAAACAATCAAATTAGTTCAATAGAGCTCTATTAAATTGACATAAATACCAAACTCTAGAGCATAAAAAATGTTTTTCCTAAAATTCCGAGGAACCCTCTGTAAATCAAGCGAGATTTCCGGGAAAAATCTATGCCAATCCCAAACCGGTGGCATCAACTCTAAAAATCGACGTTTTTATGTGTTTTTGTATACAAAGAGGCCTTTCATAACGATTGAGTTTTTTAGAACCCCAGTTTACACACGTTAACTTCTTTTTACGTGAGTGGAATGGAAGATGGGTTTTTTTGAAGAGTGGAAATGGAAAATATCTATCAACGGAATCCACGACCCACCAGTTGTAGCCAAATGCAAGGTATTCTTAGAAGTTCATTTCATTTCGACGAAAGATCGTACAGTTTAATTCGACTGCATTTTGGCGACTTTAGAAATCTCTATTCCGACGATCAAGCGTTTGTCGATTGTTCCAACTTCCAAGGGGGAATTTCTGTTCGATGCAATAGTAGGTAGTCGCATTATTCCATATCTCGATTCGATTGAATGGAATTCTTTGTACCGGAAAAAAGGGAAACGCTCAAGGAAATGGACTTTTCCTTCCTCTTGAAAAAAAGGAGGCAAAAGAAAAAAGAACTTCGATCAGTCGTGAAGAGCGAATAAGATGAAACGTAGAATTGCTGATAATATATATAAAATGGTTCGGGCTTACGAGGTGTAGGGGGCGAAGGATCAAAGGGCCGCAGGGACAGTGGGATCTTGGGGATGGACCTTGCTCAACACTAAACCAATTCTGCTCTTCGCCTCGTCGTACGCCGAGTTTGATTTCGCCGTCTTGAGACGGAAAAAGGCGACTTCTTTGTCAGTTCGGCCTGAGAGGGAAAACATTTCATTTAATTTTTCTTTCCCATCCTGAAAGAAGTGAGAATCCTATCTCGATCAGTTCATCAATCATCATTACCAGAAAATAGCGACATCAATCCATCATCGAGCGTCAATCTAAGATGAGCCGAAAATAGTGCAGGGAAGTATAAAATGGACGGTAGGTACATGGTATTATTTAACTCTGACTGGAAACTCATTGAAACCAGTGGATAGCAGACACAATAGGAAGGTCATTTTGATTCTTCAAAATTTGAACTAAATTGATTTTCTTTACAGTTGGTAACTTTAAAGTACGAAGTCTAGTCTTTCGACGACCGCTACTTCACGGAGTCCATGTGCGTATGGATGCAACCCAAGGAACCGGTCCAAAATCCGGATAAGTGGTAGGTATGGGGAGGCTCCTATTTCCTGATCCCACCGTTAATAACGAAGGCTAACGACCTCTATCCTCAAAACTAGGAATAAATTGATTTTATTTGGACTTGTTTGGGGGCAGCTACAATCAAAAATGTCAAAAAAACAGTTTGCAGATAGCACTGAAAAACTTGTGTTGTTAGTAATCCAAATTCCGGTAAAACAGGATGATGGATTTTTGTCAAAAGGAACATTCAAGTTTAAAAAAGTTTGAAAAGATTTGTGGGAGATGTGGCTAAATGAGTTGGCCCAGTGATTATAAGTGGAAGCGTGTAACCTTTACATAAGGGCCATAACGTAAATTTTGTAGGCAACAAGACACATGAATCCATTTCTTAACATGATTGTAGGCATGTGTATTTGCCTAGCGCAAGAGCAGTGCATCCTTTCGTGATGCTTGTAAACGCTGTTGTTGTTGTTATTGTTGTTGTTGTTGTTGTTGTTGTTGTTGTTGTTGTTGTTGTTGTTGTTGTTGTTGTTGTTGTTGTTGTTGTTGGGGTCATAGAGATCTATCTGCCTGTATGTTCAACTCAGAACTCGACATTTTGGTTTTGCCACACTGCTATTGTCAATGTGCGATATTTAATATATGGAAATGAAAAATATCATTATATCGTATCGATCTACGTTTGAAATCTAGCGAGGTTTCTACTTCTCGTTCCGTTATTGTCAATAATAAATTATCAATCTCACCTTCCATGCCGCAGTTCGCCCGTTCCACGGAGTCGGATCTCAGTTACCATCGAGAAACTTCTCCAGACGCGTCTTCTCTCTTCACCCTGGTGATTTGTAGCTTCGCTCTGTCGCCATTGAAGTAGGCTGGCGCCATTTACTTAATTAAAGGGACCGTCGCCAAGGACGAGCGAAGTCCCGACGGAAGGAAGAAGTTCGGCTGCTCTCGGAGACTGTACAATGGGGGATGGGGAGGCACCTGGGGCAAAAACGACCTCAAATTACTAGAGCAAGCTGGACCCCTTTAATAAGGGAATACACGCGGCCGGGAAACGAAGCCGAGCGAACTGCGTGTACCGAAGGAGCCGGAACGAAGATAGGGGTGAGATAGACCGAGAAATAACGTAGAGGCCAGCTAGCATAATTTACTAAGTATGATGAGGTAAATATTTGGACGCTTCTCCGCACTTTGCGCTGCTATGAAGGGCTAACGTGAGCGGGATGCCGAGGGGATGAAGCCTCCTTTGCGAGCCCTTCCAATTAACGGCGTTTGTACCCAGTCGGCTGAAGGGCAACCCGCCTTCCAGCCCTTCGTTGTGGCCCTTCGCCTTGTCTGGGCAGCCCAGCTTGCTCTCTCTGTCATGACCCGTCAATCCGACGCATGCGCACTGTCACAGTCCGCAACAGGCCGATCGTCGTGTCAAAGAGATGAAGACAAATTATACTGCATCCCCTCGCAGAATTCAGTGCTGAAGAACGTGTTTTTTATTTCCATATTCACTCGGTGAATGGAAGGGCAGGTACCGTTTGTAAAAATAATTACTCGAAATTAATTCATCTTCTGTTGATCTACGCTCTTAATCGGGTTTGATTCGAAGAGGATAAAATTTAATCATTTTTTTACTTCCATATTAACAATGTAAATTGCCATCGTCCTAAAATCTAAAATGGGATCGGAGCTTTAGAGAAAACTTTGACTTTTACAACTTACACTTTTATTCAGAATCGCTTCCTGAACCATCGGTTTAAGGAAAAATTGGTACTATCGTGATATTGTTGATACTGAAGAGTAAACTACATAGGTACCTGCTTTCTGTTCAACAGAATAACCAGTTCTTTCCAGAAAGAGGACGTCCGGCTCAGTGAAATTCGAGTCCGTCAACAGTCCCCAATACAGATTTCCACGAATTCTCCCATTGGCTAACACTTAAACAAGGACAATCGAATAAGTCGTTGAATGGTTGTCAAAAGCGAGCTCGGAAAGAAAATTACCTACTCCTTATTCATCCTTTGGAGAATTCAGGTGAGGCAAGGGTTGGAAATTAACGTCGAGGCATAGTACTACAGCCACTTTTAGTCTGATTAACTTGGAAGTTTAAATTAACTTAGAAACTGCCGCCGAAGTTATTGCCACTCAATTAGAACCGAAGGGAAAGAGAGGAAAGTCGCAAATCTTGCTGGGATGCCCTCATTCTGGGACGAGGCCTTCAATCTAATACGTTGACATTCCTCCACAGAAAGAGAACTCAATTATAATAATGTTTAATGGTAGGCTGGAGGAAGGTTGAGATAAATTCACAAAGAATTAGGTTTTTCCAAAAATTTGGAAAAAACGTTCGATTATGAACGCATTTTTTAAGTCTACCCTCATAACGAGATCGTTTTTATGTGGATGAGCCTTTAGTAACCAAAATTCGTTCAGCAATTTTAACAGTTCACTAATTCAACAATCCGTTTTCGTTGTTCTGAAAGAACTACTGATATTGAACCGATATTTATAATCTAGTATGGCATTTTGTCTATCCCGAATTATTCGGTTTCAAATATAATTGATCACTCAGCTTTCTCTTTTTCCTCACTTTCCAGCCATTCGGCCTCAACTCTCCGGCATCATTTGACAAAAAACAGAAACAAAAGTTTAATAAGGCGAGGCTTGTCGGTTTTTTTCTCACGACGAGCTCTTTATTCTTTTTCCTCACGTTCGGCGTTTCTCGCCATCCCTCGACAGATGCTCTGGCACTCGTTCAAAGGGAAAATAACTCTCCTGGGAGATCAGCAGGCGGGAAAGGCTGTATGCGACTTGGGAAGATTCAGAATCCTCCGACGGCTTCCAGCTCTCAGATGACCGGGAATGATAAAGGCGCAGCAGAAGCAGTAGGCCGCTAATATTTCATTTTTGAAATACTGAGGCGCCACTTGTATCCTGCACGCTACGTTGGTGCCAATGCTACTGATAATTTTGAGAGGTGGAAGGTTTTTTTTGGGATGAAAGCACATCTCAGGATACCAGGTCTTCAAAAGTGAGCTGAAAAGAAAATTATATTCTTGGGGTTCAATTACAATAATTGTTAGGATAGCTCGATGGTCACCGAAGAATTAGCTTTCCTGGACTGCTGTTTAGCTAAGGCAATAAACATCAGCAAAGTTCCTAAATAGCAAGTCATAGCAAGGATCGCCATCAAAGTACATTACCATTACAAGGGTAAACAAGCAAAACGATCACTTGAACAAAAGTTTGCTAAAACTAGGCCTTCATTTGTACAATGACGCATGTTGGTTAATATGAAGCAAGACACGGCCTCTCACTAAATGATGTTACGAGGGGGTAGGAACATGAACGGAAGGTCGGAGGTAGGGTACAGCATGGTACGGCTTGTCTTCATTATGATTCAAGTCCAGCGCTATGCCTTCAGGTCTAACGCGCTGTGCTTCAAAGCTTTCCCGTTAGCCGCACATAAAATAATAATTTCAGCACGCTCGTATCTCTCGGAATTTCAAAACCGGCTCGTCGTAGGGATGTTTTTACGACACGGAATTACGTATATCTACACAGAGTAAACAACATGTGCCACATTTTTTTCTTGGTACCATATTTTTTCAGGAATGCTCAGCTATACCAGTGGCGGGTAGATAACACAGAGTACAGTACTACACAGTGTTGTTTTGAAACATTGCGCATAAGTTATGGATTTAAAAATGTTTAAATATATAGGTACTTTGGTCCAATAAAAATTTAGAAATAAGTGAAATCAATCGAATAAGATAAAAATGACAGAAGTTGAACAGAAGAAATTCTCTATAGAACTACTGATGAATGGTTCACTATACCATTTACTCGATCATCCTCATTAACTACCATGGTAACTAACTTTCTTATATTGCACCGACCGTCGGTAGTTCGCACAAAACCGTCTTCAAAATAATCTGATTCGACCGATCTAAATAATTGCACCTGGAGAGCTCACGATCAAGCGCGGAGAGCAGAGATGGCCTGAGAAAACGAGAATTTGATACCCTCGAGAGACATTCCTTTTGAGAGCAGTGGGTCTTTAGGGGGGCCTTATTCGCAGCCTTTCTCACACATATTTTTTTACGCGAACGCACACGAGCGAGCATGCGTCGCACACCAGAGAGCGCCAACGCTGCACGCGGGCAGCACTGACCTTACGAGATAGCCGTAAAAGACAGGGCGGCGCGACTATCCTCCCAAGCGAGTGATAGAACGTTCCTTAGGGGGAGGATACCGCCCCTCTACTATCTCATGACCTGCTCACCTAAAAGCCCCTTTTCGGCTAAGGTGGCAGGAATAGAGTTTACCGTAGATCAGCACGCCAGCATTCGTCCTGGCAACTGCATGAAAAATGTTCGAAAATTCGCCGAATGCTGGAAGTTCATAGATTCCTTCTATGCCATTCCCTTTAAATGTAAATTTGTAAGTGTAGGCGCGCTTGACACTTCGGAGTTTCTAGAGTCCTCTTGCTCGATTTATTTAAGTTTCCATGCTTTGGATTTTTTCAATTGAAAATTACCAAAGAATCTCCTCCTTCTCCCAGAAAAGTACATATTTTCCAGCATTTCAATCAACTGGAATTTTTATAACTGTAGGTACGCACTGTTCTTCTGAATAGCTCAATGCCAAGATCAACTTCCAACTTCGAATTTTCCAATTTTAGGGTACGTATACAAGTATAGTTCAGAGCATGAAGGATTTTTGAAAAAATCTTTCCCGGTTTATTAATATTACCCAAAAAAGCGAGGAAAAAAGTTTTCATGAAAAAGTTCCATCGCGGACTGTTTGGATTTTTGAAGCCCTTCTCAGGCTTCAGTTCAACGTCTCTCAAAACGTGCCGCATGCACCGATTTCAACCAAACTACGGCACACAGGAAAGAAACATTTTGCGTGTCTTTCGGATGAATAAACTTTCGTGAATAGGAGTTTCGTTCTTGATTTGTATTAAACGGTTCTCCGAGCAATCGCAAAACCGAACGAACCCTCGAGTCGTCGAGGCTTCAATTTTTTGCTCTATCGATCACCCCATACTCTCACCAACACCAATTTACCACAATCGCTTCACTCTTTTCCCATTTCTCGCTTTTCATCTGATTGAAACTCTGTCGGCGCTTTGCCCATCGAATAAAAAATTAAAAAATACAGGCACGCGGGTGCCTCGTTTCCCAGAATGAAACGCTCATTCGGGGCGACGAGGCGAAATTCGCCCAACCGCTCCGTCGTAATTGAGTTAGAAAAATCGCATTATGAATTTTTCTCGAAAACGTATTTACCAGCGGCGAACAACCGGTGGATGACGGAATGTGTCATTGTATACGAGAAAAATGGCGGAAACAACTGCATTCAACACAATGAATAAACACCCGGCTGCGTAGGTGAAGTTTTCCAGGAGGCGTATTCTATTGGCAACTCACCGGGTGATAGACTATTGCGACCAAATTTCACGTAAGAAGGACCTGTTGACCGGGAGCACTCATGTTCTTTCAAGCACTGTTCGTTCTTTGGAACGAAGGCTTCTAATGGCCATCAAGATCAAGAAAAAGATAGGGTTTATTGTAGGTGAAATTGGCCTTAATAAGGGTAGGCCGTGCGGGCGAAGGCGCTCGGGGCACTGACAACATCAACATTGACGATACCTATCATACGACCTTTGACTACTCGTGCTTCACTAGCGAAATCTTTTGACATTCGAACCGCAATTGCGGTACATAGGAGTTTGTTTCTGAATACGATTGTACATCAAACGTATTGGAAATTTAAAGCTGAACCCGAAAATACCATCAAAAATTGGAAAAAGATATTTCGAACCGGAGATTCGCGGGTTTTTATGATGTCAAGTGCGGTTTTTCTGAAAAATCCCCTAAAAAGTCGAATCCTGGAAACGGGTTAAGTTAGAAAATTGTGATCGGCGTTGATTGTTTCTTTTTCAGTCTAGTTTCACACCATGTTCGGGATACCCTGTACAAATTTTGAAATATTTGATAGATCCCTACTTGATTACCTGGATAGCGGCACTGAGGACCGAAAAGTGAGGTGATTGGAGGGCGTGGAGTCCTAAGGGTTATTGATTACTTTTATGTATGCGTGTAAAATTCGCATTATTTCCCAGAAGGTCGGTAGTTGAACTGAAGTATAAATGGTTTTTGTTAGTTGTACCGTGTGCAATTAATACAGCCATTCAGATCTGTCTGCAGTCTGCAGTATACAGACAGAAGAGAGGAAATTGGAGCATTGAGAGTATAACCCAGTTTTATTGTTTCTATCTGTACGGAACAGCAGCCAACTACTAATATTTGCACGATGTTTTCTCCCCCTACATTCTAATGTAATATGTTTCATTAATGCAGCACACCTGTTACACCTTCGCTCCTATCGTATTCAACCATATCATCTTACTTTTATATTAAACTCATACACAAATAAATAACGTAGGAATAGGAATGAGGCAAACGCGATGTGAATAAATTACTGTATCATTGAGTTTCCATTGAAATCAAGCTGTGCCGTGGGCGTAGGTTCGTTTCACCCCTAGTCGAAGGTATAGGAATGAAGCCGTATTTTATTAAACCTTTCCCTGCTCAGTTTGCGTGAAATGGAAGGGTAGGCACATAGAGCGAGGGAGAAGGACGCGAAATTACGTTGTTGCAAAGGCAGTGGTGAGGAAAGCCTTTCATAGGTACGGCGGACATTACTATGCACCCGGCCCTTTTAAAACACACCGTCCGCAGCCCAGCAGTGCCTATATACCTGCCCATTCCAAGCCCTTTCATCTAGTCCCTTCAATACCTTCTAAATGCCGTTCACTATGTCTATACTGAGGCTCCCCCGGGGTTAGGGGCTCGTATAACAGTTTTCCGCCAAGTTATCTTTGATTTTTGGAATCTCTCATTGATCGGAGAAAATACTTTTTTCAATGCCCTTCATGATTTATGATGCCTAAATAATAATATACGATCATAATTCACGATATCGAGGGTGAAGTGGCAACACGACCTAACTCATTTTCCTAAATTTTCAGGACTTACCAAAAACGTTTTCTGACGGTGTTAAATATATTGAGGAGGACTTTTTATGAACTCGAACCTGGAACCTCAAGCTCTCAAACTCAGACTGATACCTACACAAACTTAAAATGACGATACCAAACTCAAACTGGTAAGTACTGATGAACAAACTCATACTGATACTGGCAATCAAACTCAAAGGTCGAAAGAAAGGTAAACTAAAATTCAAAATAAAACTCAAACTCATGAAGGGTTCATCAACCAATCAAGGGTTAGTTCATAGGTGGACTCGAACTAAAATTCAAATTGAAACCGGAAACTGAAATGAAACCGACTCATGCGTCGAAAGAAAGTTGAACTCAAACGAAAACCTTAACTCACATTCAAGCTGATACTTAAACTCGAACTAAAACCTAACTTGAACACAAACTTGAACGTATAAGTATCACGCTCAAGAACGCTTATACGTTCGTATACGAGTAAACTTCAAACTGTTCAGTTCAGTCAAATTCAAAGTCAAACTCAAACTCAAACTGAAATTCAAACTCAAACCCAAACTCGGTACCTACTCAACTGAAACTCAAACTGATACTCAAGCTCACACTTGAACTAGGACTCATGCTCAAACGGAAACTCGAACTGAAACTGATGCTCAAAATCGATAAAGATGAGGTTTTTGACGAATGTAGTTTTGGTTTTTGGGGTTTTTTGGTATGTTGCGTCGATTTTAAGTGTGTACGCGGAGAGGGTTTTTTGCTGGCCGTTAAATTCCCCACATTTTGGTGGGTTTGTCTTGGGCTTTTGGTTTATTAGGTGCCGAGATATTAACATTTTTTAGCTCGCTTATGTCTTGAGAAAGGTTGAAAATCGAAAGTCATGAGGCTACTGATTCAGAATCCAAACTGAAACTGATACTCAAACTCGCTAAAGATGAGGTTTTTGACGAAGGTAGTTTCGGTTTTTGTGGGTTTTCGGTGTGTTGCGTCGATTTTTAGTGTGTAGGCGGAGAGGGTTTTTTGATGGTCGTTAAATTTCCCACATTTTGATGGGTTTGTCCGGGGTTTTTGTTGTATTTGGTGCCGAGATATTAAGGTTTTGGAGCAGATTTTGAAAGTTTTTCGTGCATATTTTCAGAAGGAACGGTTGGAAATCGAAGGTCGTGAGGCATCGGATTCAGAATCCAAACTGAAACTGATACTCGCTAAAGATGACATTTTTGACGGTGGTAGTTTCGGTTTTTTGGGTTTTTCGGTGTGAAGCGTTGATTTTAAGTGCGTGCGCGGAGAGGGTTTTTTGCTGAACGTTAAATTTCTGACATTTTTGTGGGTTTGTCTGTTGTTTTTGGTTTATTAGGTCCCGGGATTTTTAGGTTTCGGAGCAAGTTTTGAAAGTTTTTCGCTTATATTTTGAGAAGGAACGGTTATAAATCGAAGGTCGTGTGGCAACGGATTCAGAATCCAAACTGAAACTGATACTCACCGCATGGGTCAAAACATAGGCGAACTGAATTTCAAACTGAAACTTGAACTGAAATAGGTTTTAGTTTTTGTTTGAGTTTAACTTTCTTTTGACGCATGAGTCGGTTTCATTTCAGTTTTAGTTTCAATTTGAGTTTACCTTTCTTTCGACTTCGAGTTTAGCATCAGTTTTAGTTAGAGTTTTCGTTTGTGTTTCTTTCGACCTTTGAGCTAGATTACCAGCATCAGTTTGAGTTTCAGTTTGAAATTTGTTTTTAGTTAAGTTTTACCTTTGTTTCAAACTTTGAGTGTCAGTATCAGTTTCACTTTGGGCTAAGATTTTTTTGACCTTTCAGTGTGAGTATGAGTTTGAATATGAATTTGAGTTCGAGTTTGAATATGAGTTGACCTTTTTTCGAACAAAGAGTTTGAGCATCAGTTTGAACATGCGTTTGAGTTTTAGTTTGAATTTGAGTTTATCTTTCTTCCGACCATAAAGTATCAGTTTGAGTTGTGATTACATTACAGTTGTGTTTTAAGTTGTGATTACATTTCATCAGACCTTTGAATTCGTATCAGTTTCTGATTGAATCGGAGCGTATCAGTTTGAGTTTGAGTTTGCCTTCGTTTCGACCTATGTGTTTCGTACCGTTATGAGTTTTTGTTTAAGTTTGAGTATACCTTTTCTCAAACTTTGAGCTTGAGTATCAATTTTAGTTTGAGTTAACTATGTATGGGAATTTCCGATTTGGCAAGGTCAGAAGAATTCCACACGGGTTTGAAAAATATCGTGAGAAAATACGCAGTACATTTTCATTTGGTAAATGTGACGATGATCACGTTCTACCCCGGTGGCGGTTCCGAATAACTCGCCTGTCACGTCATTAGTGGAGCTACCCCTCGCTCCGTAATAAAGGTAGCCCAGTAGGTACGCAGTAGGTACCAGCTCGTCCGTTATCGACCGATACCTCAGCACGTCGTACACTTTTGTGTCAGACAACAGGTTCCAGCTTTTCCGCCATTTGTTAACACTTCACCCCTCGACCCGTTTTAGTGTCGCATCCCCTACGACTCGCCCTCGATCCCTTCCGATGCGTTCGAGTAAATTTGACCTCACTTAAGGGGCGTTCACAAGCGCGCGTCTGCATGCGGCACGGCAGAGTTTGAAAATATTTGAACACCATTTGATGATGATTTGATTTGATGATGAACACCATGATTACGACTGAATATTAGCAACCATCGTAGACAAATCAATACGAAAAAGCCCTGTATTCTTGATTATTCTAGATTGGTTTAAATTTGTGGAAAGAGTATCGTCGTTGCTTTGGCACTTCCGCATCCGTAACGGCGAGAAATATCAAATCGAATAAATATTTCCCGCAATTCCAGATCCGGAAGTACCCAAGCAATAATGCTACTCTTTCTATTGAGATCAGAATACCATTCTAGGAAATTCGAGGGTATTGAACTATTTTTGCAATCATGAGAAGGCATATGATTTTGCGTTCGGGGGAGATAGTTGCTAATAATCAAACATATTCATGGTAAAAATGATGTTCAAATGGTGTTTTCCGGACAATTCTGTGCCGCACGAAGACGCGCACTTGTGAATCCGCCGTTACCCGTTCGGCTCTTTCTCCCCGCAACTGAACCGGCGTTTCGCCGACGAACCGGGATCGGCGCAGGTTAAATAACCGGTCGCTCGTCCGTTTCATTGTGGAGCGGCAGGGTAAACGGTATCGCTTAAGGCCGTATCACACGTCAGACCGTTCTCCTCCCCTGCCCACGAACGGACAAGCCGCTGGAGCGGCACCGGCACCGGCACCGGCACCGTGGGGCGAAGGGGAGAAGGCATCAGCCAATCAGCGACGCTTTCCGAACCCCCACTACCTACGACGGCAACGGCACGGCAAAGATCTCTCGATCGAATGTTTGCAGTGCCGTTGCCGTCGTAGGTAGTGGGGGTTCGGAAAGCGTCGCTGATTGGCTGATGCCTTCTCCCCTTCGACCCACGGTGCCGGTGCCGGTGCCGGTGCCGCTCCAGCGGCTTGTCCGTTCGTGGGCAGGGGAGGAGAACGGTCTGACGTGTGATACGGCCTTTAACGGGTGTCGCCTTTCAATAGCCAATGTATCTCACTCAGGTCCGACAATCACGCAATGTTGTGGCAAGTGCTGGCTATCATTGGTTACCGGTTGTGGCTAGTCAGCAGTTTACCGAAGGAAAATAGCCCGAGAGGAAAATTCACTATTCGGAAAATAGCCCTCATTAGTAGCCTAAAATTGGATACTTGAAATGAGGATATGTTTTTGAAATTATAGGTGCCCAAAAATAAGGGCGTTTTCAAAATTGAAAATTCCCTTAAAAATAATTGAAAATTGAAATTGGAATGTTGAAAAAATCAAAATTTAAAATTGGGGAAAATTTATACTTAATTTTTTATCCAAGATCCTATGTGCAGATAGTGCAGGGCTGTCATTTGGCAAAGCTGATTATACACATTTCGTATTGACCGAGTAATGAGACGAAGAGGTGCCGTAATCAGAGAAAGCCCAACTAACTGGACGGTTAACAGATTGTGCCGATTACAGAGCCGGGCCCTCAACGACGAACCGTCATCAGCGACCGGACTTGGTCCCGCGGACTCTCAAAGTGAGATTATCGTCCGGGCCTGTGAAACGGCCTTAGCAACATATCCCCTTCTAATGGGCTTAGTTAGAACAACGAGGTTGAGTCAGTGTCGATTGGGCTGAGCCGGAGCTTAGCTCAGCAGTCTTCGCCGCCTGATAAGGCCGAAGTGTCGAAACGCGCCTTATCTTTGCGCACTGATAAAATACGAAATCTGCCCTTCGCTTAGATGTCTCGTTTGCGGAGACAGTCGGAAGTCCGAGAAAAGGACCGACTGGCTCACGAACAAATCCGAAGAAAAACCGATAGGTAAAGTGGAAAATGATTGAGAAGAGTGATTCAAAAGCTAGCATTTTGAAAAGCAGGTAGGCGCAAGCTATACTACCATTTACTCTGTAAATATGGAAGTAAAAAATTGATTCTAAAAAATATAACAAATAATCAAAAATTGTCGCAGATGAGCGAATGAATCGACTCTTTCAAGGGAGAGAATTTTGAGTGTCACACCTGTATGCCTGCCTCCAGGAAAAAAAGAAGTCCAAATTTTTGATCCAGTAAAATCTGAAATGAATGCAGGTTACATGGAGGGTTAGCAAGGCTCAATGTTATTTTGTTTTGTAATCACCTCAATAACCCACTATAGGGGGCAGTATGAATTTTCAATTATGAAGTCAATTAGCTAACCAATAATATTTTCTGGGGTAGATCCGTATTTTTTGCTTCTAAAAAATCAAATTTATTATAACGTTCAATATTTCGAGGGAAAAATTGTGAAAGCAATATACCACCAAACTCGTAACAAAAGATTTGCGTTTTCGAGGCCGAATTTCGGGTATCACGATTGGCGAGACTTATTTCTGAGTCAACAGCGTCCCCAACCTAACTCCTTCAGCCCGATATGATTTCAAATTGAAAATAAACAGCAGACAGCGTCAAGTCGCCACTTTGAAACGCGGTGGCATTTGCAGCGACAATATATCACATAAAGCCTCCAATCACGTTTAGCGTGTTGCTTATACATCAAAGGTCGGCTCGGAAGCCGGCAATGCTTCACACATGGTAAAGCGCTGAAAGCTCATATGCGAGGATTTGAGAGCACTTTCTGAAGATATGAGCCACGTTTCTGGAAATTGTCCGGTAATGAACAATAACACGCATGAGGGGTGAAGTCGCTTCTGAAATCATCTTGTTTGTGTTCCAAGGCCTCAGTGGCTTATCATTGTCAATTTGCATGTTCCTATAGACACGTGATGGGACACAGTGCAATTCGAGGTTTGAGGGGTTTTGGAGTATGCATACCAGGCCCCTACCCAGGGGGGGCAAGATGGTCATCCCCCTCCCCAAAGTTTTCTGGAGTTTGTTCACATAATTACTACGAACAATGTTCGTCGAACATGATATATTTTTCATTCTTAATATGGTAGATAGTAGGTACCTACATTCTCCTAAAAATGTTTTTTTTTCTGGATGAGTAGAGAGAGGAAGCTCCGCCTTCCTGGTATCACCAAAAATCTGGGGTCAAATCTTCAAAAAGGAAAAATCGATGTGATAAGAAATTTACGCTCAAATATGGTAATTAAACTTCAAGAGCGTTGAATGCTTTTCATAAGGCGCAAAGGAATAACCCCGTAACAATATCGTACTATGGTACAATTATTTTAGTGTTTTTGCAATCACATGTAGAATTGGAAGTTTTTACGGAATTGTTGAAAACATCATATTTTAGGGGATATATCATTTTAGGAGTTTTGAGAGGGTTCAACTTTGACAACCATGGGGTCATTGTATTCTCTGAAGGTGTTTGCACATTTTTAACTTTTTTAATTTTTTGGTGGTTTTACTGAACAGTGAGAAATAAAAAAAATTCTGCAAAAATGATAGCGACTCCAAAAATGAAAGGAGAAAAAGAAAAATTGTCTCAATTTTCGAAATTATTTAAGGAAACTAACTTTTGCAGACCTTTTTCTACTGTTGCTCTTCATGTTAACGTCACACTCTAAAGTAGGTGCATTCATTTCATCTGTAGTTTATGCCATTAAAATTATTGGAGGCACCGACTTCAAATTGGGATGTCTAAGTTAGGATCAATCTTTGGTACAGAGTTAAGTAGAAAGTAGAAAGAGGGCTTAGATGAAATAGTTTCCTCATCATTTTAAAAATTGACGTCATTTTTATTTTTTCATGCGTCTTTTTGAAGACGGTTCCATTTTTCATAGAACTTTGTCTCATGAAATCTTTCCGCCGTATCTACAATTTCTGCGAGCTTCTCAAGAACCTCTACGGAAATGGCGCATTATATATTAATAAGCAGTTGGGTCGGTTATAGTATTGACGAAAGGACGAGTATCGGATGGGGTAATCACGAATTCGTATTGCCCACGACTGATCTGGTAACGGAAACCAGGCAGGTGTCTATATTTTATTGAGAATCGGAGGCCGCCCTGAATATCTCCGAGGTCGGTATTATTCAGGATTCCGGAAGTGAGCGAGGGGTGTCGGTAAAGGGGTGTACGAAAGGGGTGCGAATGAGGTACGCCGGGTGGAGAAGGTAACGGTATAGTTGGTATACGGCGTTGGAAGACCAGACGTGGGCCGAATATCGGACGAACCTGGCAGACATTGCTGACTCCGTTGGAATGTGTTCGTAATTGCGTTCCGTTTGACAACTACCGCACCCTTTCGGGCCGTGTAGTCGTTTGCGCGTGAATTATAGATAAACGCTTTGGGGCTCATCGGATGAGACAAATTTGGACGGCCAGTTTGCCCGTCGATTTCGCATATTACTGTTTTACGAGCTGGATTTCGAATTTCGGTGAGTGCAGTGGCACACAATGAGCGAGAAGACGAATGAACTGTTTCCTCGTACACTTTTCTGCGTAATGTTCTGCAATGCCAATTCCAGTATGATTTGGTTCATTGATTAATCAACTATACGCTGCATACCTAATATTTGACAAAACCATGAAAGATAAATTTTGAGAATTTTCACAACAGAGTGTTCACACTAACGTCTAATTTCACCAAAGTTTCAAAATCGCTTTTAGCTTAACATGGAGAATAATAATTATTGATAATTTCAACTTTGTTCATTGACAGGTTCAAGAAGAATTCGGTTTTTAAGATCTTTGTTCATTGACAGGTTCAAGAAGAATTCGGTTTTTAAGATCATCTTAACCACATGAATTTTCTTATGAGCCCGAGGGGAAGATCATTTTTTTTTCAAATCATTAATTTTTCTCGTGTCTTCGACTTTTAAAATAGTCATAAGTCTCTTGAAAATTTGAGTAATTTCAAAAATAAGAATAACTTTTGAATGGCCGTTAAATTTCCTATAATCTTACGGCATTTGAAGCGTCAAACTTTTAGTTAAAATAGCAAAATATTGCACCAAAGTCGACAACAATGCTCAATTTTACAATTTATCGGTTTTTAATCGTGCGTTTGGGATTGGACAAATTTGACGACGAACATCATTCGTTCACGATGAATGTTCGCGAGTCGCACTCAAAACGATTTGAACACCTCTGCGTTACGAGGCGAACCGCGTGTAATAACCGCAGCTTAACGCGATTATCATAGGTCTTACATTTGATTCCATCGCGATGCTAACGGCATTCTCGTGTTCTCACTATCTCCTTATGAAACTGAGCCCGCATTGACACCGTAATGTATGTTTTTGGCCCCGTTTCCACCTTCAACCCCTGCAGGCAACCTTATAGTAACATTATGCCGAACCTGAGACTCCGTATAAATCTCACAAACCGCCCCTTCCCAGTTCCAGGTTAGGGATAGGTGAACCTGAACATCAGCGCCAGCGGAGCGCAGTACGAAGGTTTATTGAAGTGAGTGCTGCGTGTAGAGCAATGGTATATAACAACCGGTGGAAGGATAGCTGGAAATGACGTACAGCGGTGGAAAAGTAGGGTTCGAGTTGAGCTCGCTACATCTGAGGGAACGTGAGAGTATCAAACACCGCCGCTCAAATGTCTGCTCCCATTGGCATACCTTCTCAGCACTAACGGCTCAGCTGCTCCTGCGTGCTTCGCCAGGGTTCACCGGCCCCGTTCCAGCGCTGCATCAGCCTCCTCTCAGCTTTTTCTGAATTCAAAGGAACACCTCGCACTCTAACCTTCAAGATGCCATGGCTGCTCTTTCCGGTTTTCTCAGTTGTATCTTATTTTTCTCCTTCGTCCTATCGTCTCTTTCTATCTTTCCGACAGGAATGTCTAGTGTGTCATCATGTTAAAGTGACACGCTATGTAATTGGATTCCGTCGACGTTCCTATACAGCTAGAATTTTTCTCTACTGCTTCGCTATTTCTTTTCGTTTACATTTCATAACTCTCTCGAACGCGGTGATTTTTTTTTTTCAAGAATTGCTGCCCATAGGGATTCAGATCAAAGGCCCTTATGATGGAAGTGATGCGATTGAGCTAAGCGCTGATCGCTTTTGAGAACTGATTACCGCAGCCTTCTTCCTTCATCACACCCTCGGCCTTGTGAAGCCCTCAATGATTTCACAGGAAAATATCTGACGCGAATGCTTTCACAGTTTTACACGTACATAGAATCTCCTACAGGCCACAGCATTACAAAAATCATTAATTCGCCCGAAATTCAATTTTAATTAAGTGGTGAAGAACATTGACGTTTCGTGGAAGGCGCTGAAAAATGTTTGAACAGGATGGCCTGTATTTGGCGGGATTATCAGCCCCCGCAGCCCTTCTGGTCTTACCGTTACACAAAAATTCTGTGTTTTCGGATATTTTCTTTCCAATGTTGTAAACAGAGATTGTTTTAAAATGTTCAAAACAAAATCAAAAAGTTGTTGGGCAAAAAAGTGCATACACGACAAACTCATTTTGAGACGATTCCCGAAACCTTTTTGTAAAAAACTTTTCATGTAATATACATAATCACTTCACACATAACAACATTACATAACAACTTACTTCTTGTATTTTATTTTCCATGTGGTGGGTCACATTCGAATATGAGGAAAACTGCGTTTTGTACGGGGTTTTCAAGCTTTCGGCAATAATCGCTACCGTTTTCATTTGTTTTTAAATCGTACCTAATTGTTAGATGGGGCAAAAATATACGAACCGAGCGAGAAAATCCTACGAATGAATTTGTTTTTTTATTCAAGCGGATTGATGATTTTTGTATACCTTCTTGCTTAGATCCTAACCAGATTCAGCGCCTAATTAAATCTGCAAAAAATTGCTTAAGTCTTCAAAAATATAGAAAACAGGGGCACTCCTTCCGTATGAATTTGCAGATGTCCGAATCGCGACCGAGACCACGAACGCCTGCCGCCCGAATCGCCTCCTCCCCAGTTCCTGTACCCTTCTCAAACCTGCGATAATAAATGGCATAATAACTTCTTCACCGAGTATCCTACACCACTGCCGAGCCGAGGACTTCCCTTATACCAACCCTTCGGCCACCCCTCATATTTCAAACACCGTTGGGCTTTCAAGAATTACAGAATATTACCCGCCAACCATCGCGAGTTCGGTATAACAGCGAAATTAACTTTGCCGACTCAACACCCCGCGCCACGTCGAGGCTTTGAGTTACATTTTCAATTTCATCCTCGTGGCACCGTTCAGCCACACTCTTTCATTCGGAGTTATATATTACGCAGAACATTTTATCGAAGTGTATTCAAGTAGAGCATCATGTCCTTGAACGTGCTTCACGGTTGAATTATTTATTCGTCCGCGTGTTCACAAAGCGAGTTTCTTCACATCGTCGAAAAACTGTCTGCCCTTCGATTGAATGGAAATAAATTCAATTTTCCCTGTACGGAAAAAGAAACATATACGGCTCGTGCAACAATCCAGAGGAAACTCAACAGCAGCGAAATTAATCATAATTTTTCATCAGTGTGGGTTCACATTATACATGCACTCCGAATGCAGTTTTCGATGGAAACATTGACACGGAAATTTATAATCTAAATTTTCAAGAAATACCATTTTTATTTAAACAATATAATTTCTACCTCCGATCTGCTCATAAACGATTTTCCTACTTCCAAAAATTGATAGTGCACCAAATACTTGAAATGAGAGTTCATTATATTTTTTCGCTCCAACGATTTACTGAGGAACTTGAGAAGTTGGTCCCATGATTAAGGTCCGTTCGCAGATGATGAAAAAGAAGGAAGGCCTCGCAAGGAGAAATATGAGAGAGTAGTTTCGCCGACGAATGAGCTCGTGAAAGGACGAAATAGTGACAGTTCCATGGGGATTTCTCTCGCTCTCTTATGAGAAAACCCGGCTAAGACCGGACGAACGCTGTCTGCTGCCATCAGCACTGTAAGACTCCGAGTGAGGACGGTCAGCTGACTTGAAAAAGTGGAGTCTGCGTTTTCGACTTTCGTAATTCGGTCTTGCCGGACCGTTTCGAGAGTAAATTACAGCATCCTGTAAGCGTTTAGCTTGGAATGGAATTGAGATCCTGGTAACCGTCTTCCATAAAAAAATCCCACGCTTTCAAAGGTCGGATACCTCCTCCTCGAAAACGACTGTTCCCTTGGATACCGCACAGTGGTTCGACGCAACCAGTTTTGCGTAGGTAACGCACAATACTTCCATAATTTGGTACGTAAATTAAAAAAAAAACTAAACCGCCGTTCAAGACGTTGGCTTTTCGCCCGATAACCAAAGTTGTCCCGGGCGTGCCCTGCCTCCCTCAAGGAGAGGGTCAGAACTGTTCAGGACATGTCGCTCTAGTCTCACAGCACTTATGTACTGTGACACACGGCTACTCATTGCCTCACCCCCTTAGAATAGGTTCAGAGTTCGTTGAACAAGCCCATCGGGCTTAGCCTAGGATTGTCAGCTCATGCCGAAGATTGTTTGCCTCGACAGTGGAAAATGTACCTGAAATTCACAATTCATTCGCTTTATGGCTCAGTCAAAGCTGCAAAATCTTCTGATCTTTGATCATGGTGATCTAAGTTTTCTGATTTTTTGAGATCGAAGGGCATATCTGCCGTCCAAAGGAGAAAAGCCGTAGAAGAGGTTAGGATCTTTACCTCTTTACCTTATATGCCTCATCACCAAAATCGACGAATCTTCAATTCTCAACCATCATTCATCTGACAGCCAAAAAATCTAGAATTTGCCCCGAAAAGAGAGTATGGAACTTGCGCATTTTGAAGAGTTTTGGCTTTTGAAATACTTACCCGCTGTCCAACAGGAACTCCACTTCGGCCTGCTTGTAGTCCAAAGAACGGAATACGTTGTTGAAGAAAGTCTGGCGGAGGAGGACGTACCGCTCCAGACATTCTTGAGCCATGGGTACGCTGAATTTCTTGAAACGGAGGAACCTCAAGAGATAGCGGTCATCTGGGAAATATTTTGAAATCAGATATCAATTTCGACGCTTTTTTACTCAAGATTTGACTGAATCTCTCCTACCCTCAACATCGGAAGTGCGTCGAATACATAAGGTTGATTCCCAAATAACTGTCAATTTCCAATTTGGAAGAAAATTGAAATTTCACCTCTTTGAAAAATCTTGAAAAAATTCATGCATGCTCCCAGGACCTTTCTAAGATCGAAAAAATCAAGAAAACGATCGGAATCGCAATCTTCGAGTTTTAAATTGAACTTGAAAATTTAGAATCCATGGAGGGTTACACCCGCGTGTACAGAATTATTGGCATTGCTACCAAGAAATAAGCAGTAAATGTAATTATCCTAAAGTAAATCCTAAACTTTAAAAGAGTCTAGCCTCAAAATTTCAGGTTAATGGAATCAAAATCACTCAAAATGAATCTCTTTGTAACCCTCCATGGAAAGCTGGTAACGTTCCATGGTCGGTTTATGGTCAACTGTAACCCTCCGTGGCCAATTGTAACCCTCCATGGGTATAAACTAAAATGTTTTATAAAACCGAATCAACGTTGTTTCTTCAAAATCGTAGCAATTTGATTTCGACAAGTTTGGTGGCTACGTTGATGAAAAAAGTCAAAAAACGCACTGCCAATTTCAAAAACAGACTAAAATCGATTATGAAAAACGATTTGGCCTTTAAAATTAATTAAAACTTAACTGTCGGCAATAATCGGCGATCGCTCTTAGCCGCAACTCCTAACAATTGTAGCGGAACACCTTGAAATGATCATTATGCTGAACGCTCTTTATGTTTCGAACTTGTGTTTGATGGAACCTTTGACTTATGAAATTCTCTCGGCGAATCCTCATAACTGGCTACGATAACCAGCAAGGAGCTCCTCTGCCCCAAGCATGTTCACCGTTTAGCTTATTGGCAGAGCGAGCATTGTAGGTTACCATTCTCTTCGAGCAAGAACGATCACTTTATCCGAGCGCGAATTTCCACGGCATTCAAGGGTTTCGTAGAAGATCATTAGTCTAATTCAGATTCCTCTGATCTGATCAGGGCCAGCCGAGAGGCGGAGCTTTGATCTCGAAAGTCCTTCGAGTTTTAATTAACCCTCCCACAGATCTTCGCGAGGCCCGTCAACGTCTTGGCTGCCCTTAATTAAAACTTGGCAATTCAGTAATAGTTGAGAGATCCTTTTCTTCGACCATGGCAATTCCTTCAGAGGTTTACAAGGAGATGAGAACCCTCAATAAAAGAGAGTTGCAATGGGGACTTATGAAGGGGTCGAGTTGCTGAGCAATTGAAGGGATTTCCCTCCTGTACCTTGAACTGGATGTAATATAACCATAGTTTGCTGCAGCTCATTCAGGTTAATTAGGCTGAGCTCGCAAGAGATCGCTATACAAGCGCACAACCAACGAGCCAAAAATAGGTGGATATCGACCGACTTCATTTCAAACCAGTGGTGCGTAGATAACACACAATACTTCCATATTTTGAAACGTGAAATTGTGACACAATTTGATCATATTTTGACTGCTTTTGAAAGTGTTTAGGTCAAAAATATCAAAAAATTCAGTATTAAAATTTTAAAATTCGCCCAAAATGAAAAAACGCCACATTTTCGGAATGTAAAAAATATCCACATATTCTGCAAGGTAAAACGAAGATTTTGAGACCAAGAACGCTCAAATCGGTTCATTTTTGCGGCCGGAAAAAAATAAAATAGAAAACACTAAAAATGCAAATATCTCGGAAGTACTGTGCGTTATCTAAATTCCGATTAAACAGGGTGTTAGGTCTTGCCAAGACAAACATTTCAGTTCAAGAAATTTGAAAAAAGGTTGAGAAATGAGGGAGTTATGGCCATTTTTGTAAATGACCACAGACGGACACACGGACACACGGACAGACGGACACACGGACACACGGACACACGGACACACAGACACTTGTTCAGGAAGTGATTCTGAGTAAATGTGTATAAGAAAAAGTTTTTTCTGAAGCTCCGTTCCGATTCTCGATTTTAGGACGATCACAATACTTCCATTTACTCTGTAAATATGGAAGTAAAAATCATCCGGGGACATGATATTATCTCCACCAAATTAGTTTTGGCTAGTTATACCGGCTAGTTAAAGACCGTTCCTCCACCCCTTTTCTTCACATTGCAGGATGTCGGAAGTCAGATTATTAGAAACTCTGCTTCCCTTTCGCTGCTGAAGCCCACCTTGCGTGAAAAACTCTATTTTCTCCAACAAACCAAGTGAATCCTAGGCAACAGAAATGCAAAATGACTACAAGCGTGACGAAAGTGTTTAGTATTCAAGTTGTACAGGAGCCAAGTGAACAAAAGTAAAGGAGTACGAATTAATTGTACAGTCGGGCGACTACAGTTGGATTGGAGGTTGAAATGCGCCCGACAGGGGTAGTTGGCTGAGTTTCAACCAAGCGTTGTTGCAGGTAAAACAGAGAGTCGTGATTTAGAAAACAGAAAGAACCCCTTAATCCCACTCCGCAGAGCCAGATGGCTCTATTTATTTTTGTTGGAAAATCCGTGGAAAAAAATGCCCAGGTACATCCGCGACGGGCTATTGTGCTAGCTCTTGTAGGGCCGTTTCTGGAACTGGAGGGATATTAATTTTCCATCACGGTAGAGCGTTTTCCATTGTTTTCAATTAAAAATAATAATGGCGATTCCGAAGCGCGTATGGCCATGAATACCGAAGCATTGATCTCTTGGCTCGTGGATCGGAAAATAAAAAAATTGCGGAGCTTTTCTTCCTCGAGTAATGTGCGATGCTATTCCATGTCTCTGTTGTGAGAATTATTCGGCAGAAAGACTTTACAGGATGCGATAATGAGCTGAAACTTGACTTCACAGCACGCGAAAATTTCGTGATTTTGATGGAGGGTAGTTTCAACCATTTTTTCATTTTTAAAGCTCAAACAAACGGTCTGTTGACTTCCATTTTACACGCGGTAGTTACACTAACGCAACCCCATCCCTGGATGTCAACCCTTGGAAAAAAGTCGCGTTTACTTTTTGCCCGGTTTGTACAATGGTTCAGGGGCGTTTGTCGTCACTGATAACTCGGCACAGCCTTGTTTACACGTGTCCAGGACTCGATACGTGCCGAGGGTTGTTTATGTCAGTGAGGCGATGTTCGCTTCCAGCTCTTCCCTTGTGTTCTGTATACATGTAAACGTCTTCTGTGACAAACAGCCGGAGGCGAACTGCTCTCGAAGCTCTGCCATCGCAGTTATTGTCCTATCCCGTGCACCCCCGATACTCATACTCCGCCGGATAGTGTGCGGAGGCTCCATATTATTAAGGGAAGAAACCCGCCGCCGTTGCTTGGATATTGTTTTATTTGATATAGTAGTTCCGCCTTATAACGTACAGTACACTTTCAGTTCCCCTAGCAAAAAGAGTCTTCCTATACGCCAAAGCCGTTGTGTTCTCGGCTCGGTCCTTACAGAAAGCGGGCCTTATAGTGTCTGCTATCCTCCCCCGACACATTCGTTATAGCTCCTACCCTCACTCTCCCTCTGCTAACATCTCAAGGCTTCGAGCTACTCACATTCATCCCCACCCGTCACCTCACCTTCAGAATGCGGCACTTCAATTCAAGTGCCCTCCCCCGCTCTCTTTTCAACCCTTGGTCCCCCTTTCATACTCCGCATTAAAGACCATCCCCTCCGCCGTAGGAAGGGCTGCAGTTTCCCTGCTGACTAAATTATGAACCTCACTTTATCACTTCCGCGATAAACCTTCCGCAGGAGAAAGGTTATCTCCTGCATCTGATCTTGGGTAATAAATCCACCCAAGTGAATGAATATGAATAAAACTACCATTGTCGTCGAGGGTCCAAGTGATTTTATAATAGACTCTCCATTTTTCCATCAGTTTACACCATCCCATCATCTGGAGCTTTTTTGACTTGATACATTCCGCCCGCACAAACTTGGGCCGTCTAATAACGTCATTAAGATACTGTAATAGTAATGAGGGATGATTAGTGCACATAATTATCACATCGTCACTCAAGTTCTAACACCGCCTAACTCAATTTTTGTCGAAAAAGAGTTGGACCACATCAACTCAGCTGTTTTCGAGGTTAGTGCTTATTTTTGAAATTTAAGGCTAGAATCCAATTTAGAGACCCTTCGAGATTGTGAGAACGTATTGGAAACGTATTGGAGAATGCAGTTCCAAGTTGAAATAATTTGTTTTTTGTACCTCCTGAAAATTTGGGAAAATTGAGTGAGGTGGTGTTAGAACTTAAGTGACGACATGTTTATTCCTAAGTTCTTTTCCTAAGATCAGACTATCGTCACCAGGGTGTTCCCAATTACTATTGACTTACTTGAATAAGTCGATTTTGTTGCTCTTTTTTGTGGTTCTATCATCTTGTTTAGGAGGCCCAAAAAACGTACTTACACTGTTTTCGCTTTGAAGTTTTTTGTGTGTTTTCGACTTGGCTTCAGTAAAATAGTCATAAGTCGCTTTAATATCGGAGTAATCGCATTCATGAGGTTTGAACAACTTCGGTTATCCGGCGAGCAGCATACGCCTAAACGGTTTAATTTTTTCTTCAATCAAATAAGCTTGATGTACTTTAATTTTGCCTTAAACTGAAAATAAATTAGACAAATTTTGTACACTCGTGCGACAATTTATTTGCCATTAAATCCATCGGATTGCCAAATTCGAATTTTTGGAAGTTTTATTCCGATTTACCTGTCACCGTAAACAGTTCCATTCAGAAAGGATCGTTATTTTTCCAATCGAAATAAACTTGTTCCCGAAAAACCGAATTAGGCGAAAAAAATAATAATGCCAACTTTAAATTGGAGGTTCGCGAAAGTTTACAACACGGTGATTCCATCATTCGGGGGATTCGGAATCGCTAAATATAAGACGGCTCTGGGCGGATTCAATCGAAAACTCTCGAACGAATAAAATATTGCCCGAGACCTTAGAGTTTGGTTGAAGTTGGAAGGAAAACGGAGGGAAACGAACAGCGGGAAACCTGTAATCCGTATTCAGTAACTTATAACAAGTTGGGAAAACCAGTGAAGACAAGGATCGAAGCGTTGGACACAGTGGAAGGGAGGGAAACGTGTAACGAACGTACTGGTTCACACACGAATTAAACATTCAATATCGAGGAAAACTTGGCTCGCATAAAGTTATGCGGAGGAGATAAAGTGCAAGGTTTCGCTTCGGATTGAATTCAAAATGTTTATTCTCCTGCAAAACAGGATGGAAGAAATAATTTATTTTGAAAAATTATTATTTTATTATCGATTTTCAGCCATCAAGACGTGTCGGACCAAAAAAACTTTCGAGACAAAAGTTGCTTAAAATTGAATTTTCTAGAAGGTTAAATAAGCAGAAATATCCCAAAAAGTCCTGGTTTGAGTAGTTTATTCCTTCTAACCGCTCCCCAAGCTACCCTGAACTTCTAAAGGATTTTTCTGTGTTTCGTTTGATCAGGACGAAGGATTTGATGTACTGGTTCATGAGGTTTTGATGAGCCTTTAAAAAATAAGAATCCAATAGGGCCCGATTTCCGTGAGATTTTTTCAAAAATTCGGGTTTGGTCAACTTTTGCCTTGATTTGACCAAGATAGTGGGCCGGGATGATAATAATTATCTTCATATCTTATTTTCATATATTATTTTCATATCTACAAGTCCTCTCCTGAGTTATTTCCTATTTTCCACTCATGATATGAATTCTTAGTTTTTTTGGTAGTTCATATTTATGGGTACCTACTTTTTTTGACAATTAGAAACCAGATTTTTCTCATAGCACAAAGCCACGACTTCCGTCTTAACGGAATGGCCAAAGTGCTCACTCAGGCTTGCCACTCAAAGAAAATACGTCGCGTGCAGACGGCCTGTAGATATTTGTAGAAAAGCCAACATGTGAGCGTTTCGGAGGGGAAACTTTGAAGGGTCTACGGCGTTTAGACTTTGTTATGACGGCAGCACTGCAGTCGAGAGAGTTCCGAGTTTCGTCGAACAGTCGAGTCTGTGGAGGTGCAGGAGTTTTCAGACCGGAATCCCAACTATGTCCAATAACTCCACACGTTTCGTTCACCGGTCACTGGATCCCCTCGGTTTTCTTCTATTCGGCCGACGCTTGGGTTTCCTCTAGTTTATTTATGACCCACCAGGTATACTCATTGTGGGTTGTTACAATTGAACTAAAATTACAGAAATAGACGATCTAGGAGTGGGACGAAGGGTGGAACGGTGCAAATTGATCATGGGAGGAGTCGCGTCGGCGTAAACCCAACTAATTCATTGGCGTTCCCCCTTTTTACTTCCATATTTGCAGAGTAAATGGAAGTGTTGTACTTAATCGTCCAAAATCGGGAATCGGAACGGAGCTTCAGAAAAAAAAACACATTCAAATAAACTCTTGAGTTTTGGTCAAATGATATAATTTTTTTTTTACACCGACGTTTCGGGTAGATTCGGGTGACCTCAGGGCTGAAACAACAACCTGGCGAAACATAAGCTTATAGGTCAACAAACGATGCCTACAACAGATAGGATTCGAAAAATTTGCTTGCCTTACCATAATCAGTCTTAAATGGTAAAATATCGAAGTTACATTTTTTGAAGATGTTGTCCAATTTTGAAAACTTGCAGAACCTGTGAAATGAATAATGTTACGCTGATAACAAAAACACTGTTGAACTATTACATACGAATAAATTTTTTCTTCTTTTCTTACATACCTAGCCTCACCAATTATTGTGATAGGGACCGTTAGATTGCTGATCTATAACTTACGAATTAGAAACAATTTTGTGCGTACGAAAATGAAAGATTTTTGAATCTAAAGTGAACAATTGGAAAACCCTGGGACGGCGGGATACATGATAACTTTATCAATCGTAAAAGTTGTTGCGAACTGCATTGATAAAGTTATCATGTATTCCGCCGTCCCAGGTTTTTCCAATGCGTCGATTGTTCACTTTAGATTCAAAAATCTTTCGTAAGTTATAGGTCAGCAATTTAACGGTCCCTATCACAATAAAGGCTTTATAAGAAAAGAAGAAAAAATTTATTCGTACACAATAGTTCAACAGTGTTTTTGTTATCAGTGTAATATAATTCATTTCACAGGTTCTGCAAGTTTTCAAAATTCTCCATCTTCAAAAAATGTAACTTTGATATTTCACGTTTTAAGACTGATTATGGTAAGGCAAGCAAAGAAAAATTGTTGTATGTAGGCCTAGTTTGTAGACCTATAAGCTTATGTTGCGCCTGGTTGTTGTTTCAGCCCTGAGGATGGGTAGAAATCTATCCGAAACGTCGGTGTAATCAAAAAATTATATCATTTGACCAAAACTCAAGAGTTTATTCGATCATCCAGTGGTCAAGAATTCCTTCAAAAAATCTTTATACACATTCACTCGGAATCACTTCCCGAACAAGTGTCCGTGTGTTTCTATTTGGTCATGAAAATTCTCAATTTGATTTGGAAAATTCTCAATTCGACAAGATGCCTTAATTTATATCGCTTTATGCAGAAATGGCATCTGTTAAATGGAATGGACCACATTCACCCAGTTGGATGTTGAGCCCACCTCATCATTGAGGGAACTCGTCAAATCCCACATTACCGTGGCGGAATAAACGGGTATACAGTTGCGTCACTCTGGATTATGCTCTTTTGAAAATTTCTTTTCAAAGAGGCCCCGGCTTTGAATGCAACTTGGTTTAATAAAAATAAGGGGAAACAAGATACTTTCTTCTTCACGTTATTCACTCCCACTCGGAACGAATATCTTTAAACCTCCCTCTTCCTCCGCTATTGTCTAGCACAATGCGGAGTAAAATATTTTCCATTTGAAAAAAGCACAACCAAGAGAGGAAAAAGTATTGCAGACCTGAGGACGAGTGGAATTAATTTCTTTTTCTATATCATAATTACGGTTGCTCCTTCTTTCGCTAAAGGAAAAAATCATTCATTAACCTGGGCGGCTTAGCTGTTTCTCCTGTAAGTGAAGGTTCCCAAAGTATATTTTCCTTCCTTTCTGCTCTTTGAATAACGCTCGTCAAACATTTACGCAAGATAAACCGCGAGCAAAGATGAAGGGATACACATTGCAGTCAAAGGTCAAAAGCGAACCAAAAGCCGTGAATCAACCGCCTCTTCTGAAGTTTTCTTCGCCGGGAAACTTCAGCTGAGGGCTGAAAAGTCTTGATGAGAAACTGGATGGAATTTTGCCCGCTCTGATATCGCCAAGAACCGATATTAAATCGGAAGCACAGGGCTGCGAATGAACCTGAGTAAAAACTGTCAATTTATGGGCATAATAAGTTATTCCATACGAAAACTCTTTTCACATTGGATTTTTGTTATTTTCTATAAACAACGATTCATTTTTGTCGTCCGTCAAAAGATTCTATCATCAACCAACTTGAAGTTGAATTTTGGTTCATTTTTTTTGTAATTTTTTTGTAATCGGTCAGAAAAAAAAAAATTTTAACACCCCCAGAAAATTTGTAGGTTTACGTTTCAAAGAGTGTAGAATCGGAATCTGCAATAAATTTTTTTTGTCAGTCCGCCGTACGCCGTCCGGGGTTGTTCAGGGGGAAAATATTATCGAAAATGTTTGAAATTTTTACCAAAATTTGAAAAAATCTTTCATTTAGATTTCCGGGACATCTCCTATCTGTTACTACTATTTCTTCAAATTCGAAGGATTTGTATCGGTGGCGTTAAGGTACAACCAACAATTCAGTTAAAATGTTTAATTCCTTTGGAATGTCGAAATTATGTTATTTTTAACTCGCGTTGTTCAGGTCATAAAATTAAAATAATAAAATTCTCTTCTATCCGCTTTTTCCGTAATTTTCCAGGCGCTTTTGCTGTTTTGCGGGTCCCTCAAATGTACCTAAAATTGTCAACCTATTATTAACCCTATAATTGTTAATTTAAAGAGATATCCGGCATACCTTGTCCAAGCTTCTTTGTCACTGTTCTTCTACAAACGTAACACCAACACACGATACTCGAGAAGAAATCGAGAAAGAATATAAGAGTTAGAGATCTATCTATTTCTCTGAACGCAAGTAGGCAAGTGCCAAAATATGGCAAAATCATAACAGGGAACAGCCGGGTTTCCAGGGCTTCCGCTTTCCCATATGACGGTCATATGACGATCGAGCGAGTCTGCTACCACCAGCCTCTTCCAAAGGTGTAGCCTCTTGCTAACGCTGTGAGTAGGTAATCTTCCTCAAATCTACCTACAGAGAACCATCATTAGTAAAGGAGCTTTGTAGAGAAACCAACCCTTTTTCTCAACACTCCCTCCTTTCTCTTCATAAAGCTCTGAGCACACTTTTCTTTAGCCCATCGCATTTTGGTAGACACTGTCTTAGCTACCTTCAATCAGAAACCTCTACATCTTATGGTTTATGATTCATCATCACTTTCATCTATCATTCAATCAAACCACTACATCGTTTGGTTATGACATGGAACGAACTTACAGATTTTGTCCATCCAGTTCACCAATCATTAGAACTCTTCACTTCAACTGAGAACTTTATTTCCATTTAAGTCATCAACGTCTCAACTTGAAAATCCATCAAAAATCAACGGTCATTCCCACGGCTCTGTGGAAAGTAGTAAAAACAAGATTAGTTAACTTCAAACCAGCAATCAATAACTCATCATCAACCATTATCATTTCATGTCACCAATTGATCACGAAAGCCAACGAATTTTTCTTGAGGCAATGGTTTCGTGAGTAAGTCTGCAATTTGCTCGTCTGTGCTAACCCATTCGATGTTTACATTCTTCTTACATGATATGCAGCCCAAGACATTTCTTAGGCGTGCCCATATCGTTAATTTCCACCTCAGCACCAATCTTACCAATCATTTTCTTTCGTTTTGTCTGAACAATTAGATGCTAATAAGCAATCATCAACATAAATCAAAAAGATGATAAACTTTTCCCCTTCTTGCCAATAAAATATGCATTTTTGAAAGTCATATTTTACAAAGTTCAATTTTTCCAACACTGAACTAAATTTTTTTGTACCAGAGATTTGGAGAAACCTTTAAACCATACAGAGATCGAACAAGGCGACAAACGTGCGTGTCTTTCAAATCCTGTGGAACCTGAGTCAATTCAACCACTCCCTCAGGAACCTCCATAAACACAGGTTTCTCTAGTTCACCATGAAGAAAGGCTGTCTTTACATCAAGTTGGTTCAACTCCAGGTCATACTTGTTCGCTATAGAGAGAACCAATCTGACATCGCTCAGCCGTGCAACAGGCGCGTATATTTCGTTTAGCTCGTAATGATTAGCATCGGCAAATCCTCGAGCCACAAGCCTACTCTTGTACCTATGGGTTCCGTTTGCCTCCAGCTTCCTCTTGTAAACCCATCTAGCCTTGATCACTTTGGTACCTGATGGCAACTCCGATTTGGGTAGGAACTCCCACGTGCCATTAGATTCCAAAGAGCTCAGCTCATCTCGAATGGAATCTTCCCACAAATCTCGTTCGGGACAGTTCATGGCTTCCTTGAATGAATTTGGCTCAATGTACAGAAGACGATCAGTACTCGCATCTTTAGACTTCTCATCAGGGAAGCCACATTCAGAGCTATCTTCTTCTGTACATATTTCCAACATCTCAGCCAGTGGTTTTGGGAAGTCTTTGATCTTGTCCCCATAGACCACATTATCTAGGCACGTCACATCACACGATCTTATCAACGTTTTATGCTGTTCGTCAAGAAGGACGTAACCAGTATCTCCACATTCTAACAAATAGGCTCTCTTTGCATTAGGTGCAAACTTCGGTTTAGGATTGTAATTCACTACCATAGACAAACATCCAAAACGCTTCACATGTTTCATTGAAGGTTCGTTCCCATGAATTACTTCATATGGACTCATAAAATCGTTTGAAGCATTTGGAAGCCTGATATGGACGTGCACCACGTAGTTAAGAGCATGTCCCCAGAACGAATATGGCATTTTGGCTGAAAGGAGATTCACCCTAACTTTTTCAATCAATTCCCGGTTCAATCGTTCGGCAGCTCCGTTCAATTGAGGTGTGTGCGGCTCACTAGTGACAACATTGATTTGCTCTTTCATCAACAATTCTTTCATTTGAGCAGTTTTATACTCACCCCCAGAGTCAGTTCTTATTGAGCAAACAGAATGTTTTTCATTTAGGATTTGAGCTATTCCATCTAGACAACTTCTCAATGCCACATGAACCTGTTTCTTATCAGTTATTGCGTAGGCAAAGACATATCGACTGAAATCACACATGAACGTCACAATGTATTTTGCTTGCGTCCTGAAATTAGCGGGCTTTATTGGACCCATCAAATCACTGTGCAAGACAACAAATGGCTTTTCCACTCTTTTTCTGACTTCGTTATGTGATTTCCTGACTGTTTTTGCCTCAGCACACTCTTCACAATCCAGAATTCTATTAGAAATTTTGACATTTTTCATTTCTGGAATAAATTTTGCCGCTACTTCCAAGTATTTCTTTGAAGCATGATTGAGTCTTACGTGCCATAAAAGGTCTTGATTGTCTCTCAAACTTTCTTTGAATTTTTCTCCCAATTTTTTTTAGATCAAAGTTCTTTAGCTGTATGTTCAAATCCTTAGGTTCCAAGGAGCTCCCTCCCATCTTTGCATCTTTATCGTTTGAGGAAATCTCCTGGGAACTAGGAAGAGAATGATTCATACTGCTCCCTCCCACCAGAATATCGTTGGAAGGAGAATTTCTGGTGCCACTTACTGAATCATTAGCACTATCAATTTTACCAAGACATATTTTCTTTTCCAGGTGCAGGCATGACTCGTCAGTTTCATTTTCCCTCTTTGCACTCTTTTGGGATGCTAATTCAAACTCTATCCACCAATAGCTTTCAAAAAACTCACAAATTTTGATTACATCACCTGTAGATGAATCGACAAATTTGGCCTTATCTTTTGAGAAAATAACTTCCATGCCTGCTCCTGTCACTTTTCGAAGAGAAAATAAATTTACAGCAAGCTCCGGAGAGTACAGAGCAAACTAGATCGGCCTCCAGATCCTTGTTGGCACAGGTGAATCTTTTGGGAGTTTCAAACGCCCTCAATGTTTCAAAATACTCTCTTCGGTTTGCTAAATGCTCTGTAGCCCCCGTATCAATAACAGCTCGAAATGAGGTAAGATGTTTACCTGCTGACACATTCATGGCTGCTTGGCCAAGTCTTTCCCTCGAGAAGTTGAGGAGTGAGATTTCTTCGTTCTCACCCATCAACACCCAAGTATTTTCATTTTCTTTCAAGTCCGCCTCTCCAGCAATGAAAAAAGTAGTTGCGGGCTTGCCAGTTTTCATTAGATGCTTTTGAAATAACTTTGCATCTCCGACCTTCATTTTCACCACTTTGGGAACTTTCTTGTTTGCCGTCATCTTTGCCTTTGACGATGGTGTGTATGACAGACCAGGATTTCGCTTCGGCTCAGGGCACTGAGCTGCCAAATGAGTCGTAAGCTGGTTGCAATTGTAACATACTCGCAGCTTAGACCGACACATCTTAAACGGGTGACCTTTTCTACCACAATTGTAACACACAATTTTGCGGTTGACCCCACCACGAAATGTTTTTGCATGAAAATGCTCGTTAGCTGCAGAAGAGCGTTCGCCGAAGTTCTTTTGAACTCCTCTTCTGAGCACACCAACACCACGACCTCTACCTCTGAGAGTGGAACCTTTCATTTGATGTTGGTTTAAGCCAGTAGCCAATAGAGTGCTTGTTCGTAGACTCTTATCCAACACCGACATTTGCTCAATTTCATTGAACTCTTCAATGAGCATGTTCTTTAACTGGCTTAAACCAAAACCAGCTTCGTTATCCAACTCTCTTTGGTACGTGTGGGTATCCCGGATCGCCCCCATGAAAGTTTGTTTGATGTACGGCTCATTCATTACATCAGAATTAATTTGACGAATTTTTCTGACCAAATCGTCAAATCGATTTATGAATTCGAGCGGTGTTTCCACCTGGGACTCGAAATCCAGTCTAGCAAACTTTTGCATCAGATTGTTTACAAAAGCTTTGCTAGTTGGTTCACAAAATTTCCTTAGAACCGACAAAATTTCTTTAGGGTCAGATAAATTACCCACCATTCCTTGGTAATGGAGATCCAAGTGGGACATCAAAAAGAGCTTCAATTTCTTAGCAGCCAATCGTTTGTCCCGTTCGTTATCATTGTAGGAAGAAATGCACATTCCTGGGACTCAATGGCATCGATTATGGTGCGATACCATGAATTGAACGCTACCTCTCCATTCTGCTCAAGCTTGATGTCCAACTTGGGAAATTTAATCGAATGAACATGTTTGGCTCCCCACTGAATCGTTTTGGATGAACCACTCGCTCTTCCACTGGTCAAGAGCGATTCCTCATCCACTTGGTTTTTTTTTTCTTTTTCTTTTTCTTTCAACTCCTACAAAAACAATTTTCTTTCATTTTTTTTTTTCTAAATTGTAGGATAAGCGACAATTCCTTATCCATGTGTCCCTTTTCTTTCAACTCTATCTTACAGAACAACTTTCAAAGTCGTATATTTTTTTTTTTTTTTACTATTACTTTCTATTTCATCACTAATGAATCACTACCTGTTCTCTCTACGACCCGACCGAAAAACAAGCCATCTGAAAGAATGAGAACGTGAGGCCCTCGGTGGGTGGCTGGGTGGTTTAGTTCCATACGCGGCCGCTGCAGACGCTCGTTAGCAGCATGTTAGCGCTCGTTAGCACCACACTAACTTTCAATCTATTTTCATTAAGTGCACTTATTATTTTTATTTTCCTTCTCAAAATTTAGCAAATTTTGTCTCATTAGGAAAATCAGATCACTTGCCTACTTGCTCATTTTTCATTATCAGTTTTAATTTTTCATTATCAGTTATCAAATCAGTCTAATACCATTTTTCGTTTAGTTGGACCATATCATCGTTAGAGGAATTTTTCATGCATCGTTTCCTCACCATCTTTCCATTATTATTCGTAATAGGTATACACACAATCAAGAATCAACACTTCATAATTAGCAACGTAACTTCGGGACTTGCAACAATTCAACTATTTGAACTTGAAGAATTTCGTTTGTGAACCCAATTATATTTTCTTTCTTTCTCTCTTTTTATTTTATTTTATTTTTTTTTTATTTATTTATTTTATTATTATTATTATTTTTTTTTTTTATTCATTTGGTTCACCAAATTCTTCAATCATTGTACTTTTGCTCCGGGCGACAATAGACAACATCTACGGACTAACCTATTGACGAGGACCTTCTTCACCTACTCGACCAACGGAACCATCCTGTCGCTAATGCCGCCGGTGGAACTCAACAATGATTTCAAACTTATCATTTTCAATTCCAATTTTCGCTGAATTGATCAAGTTCAAAAGTTGGCCCGAACTTCGTTAAATTGACCATTCGTTTGACATAGGAGCTCGGTTCTCAATCTTTGTCTAGTACATTAACGTTCAATCTTTATTATCCTCAACTACAGCATTCATGGCCCAAATACATGCTGGTCGTCCACTTATAAAATGATGCGGCCCTTTAAATTGGTTGATCGTCCACAAACCAGGGTATTTCGATTCAGGTTTTTCGTTTGTGTGTGTCTACTATGTGCGTGCACGCATAATTTCTGTCTAAAATCATCGTCTCCTACCTGAATGAAACAAACGGACCCTTTTTCATTCCGCTTTCGCGCATCGGTTGTCTAGTGTGAATTCGGGCAATCACCTAGACGGCACTTAATCAAAACTTTTCGTACAGTGCCAGAGGATACTTGCACTAGACCAATAGGAGCGACTAACTAGTATTCATTTCGACTCCCGCCGCCCTTTTCGTTCGGCAATACGTCAGTCAGTATATCTATCTAATTAAGCTGACGACAACTGGAAAACACCATGGAAATACGACGCTCTCAAAAATTCTCGAACGATCCGCGGAATACATCTGGATCATAGCATTAAAATCGAACTATTCAACACCAAGGAATTTTAAATTTGAAGCCTCTGGAAGTTCTGCTGAAACTACTAGGTAGAATTCGACCGAACCCTAATGTCTATCTCAGTTCTAAGTACGTCCGTCAATCTGCGTAAAATATTTTTCGAAATTGAATTACGATACTCCGAATATTTTAACTGTCTACACCGAGCTCCAGCAGTCACTGTCAATTACTTAATCGTTAGTTGCATTAATTGAACATGCACAAAATCTTAGCATTGTCCAGCCTTTATCCCTTAGATTACGAATTCGTGTTAATTTAAAGAGATATCCGGCATACCTTGTCCAAGCTTCTTTGTCACTGTTCTTCTACAAACGTAACACCAACACACGATACTCGAGAAGAAATCGAGAAAGAATATAAGAGTTAGAGATCTATCTATTTCTCTGAACGCAAGTAGGCAAGTGCCAAAATATGGCAAAATCATAACAGGGAACAGCCGGGTTTCCAGGGCTTCCGCTTTCCCATATGACGGTCATATGACGATCGAGCGAGTCTGCTACCACCAGCCTCTTCCAAAGGTGTAGCCTCTTGCTAACGCTGTGAGTAGGTAATCTTCCTCAAATCTACCTACAGAGAACCATCATTAGTAAAGGAGCTTTGTAGAGAAACCAACCCTTTTTCTCAACAATAATTTTATTATTTAATTAACTATTTCTAATTCAAGTTTATTCGTTTTCTCAAAACACTCGCGAGGCTTGTGAAAAAGGTTGGGAACATCCAACTGCTGAGGGTGCCTTTTTTATTTTCTCCCACACTTTGGACTTGAAATTTGACACGGTTTCCAGTCGTCGAACTCCAATTCAGATGAGGAAGACCAATGAATAAACAGCGATACCTAATCTTATGTATACAACAATCATATATTTCTATAATAGTTAGGATGAACTAAGATCCAACAATCATGATGCGGTAAGAAATCAAAAGTGTGATCATAATTCTTCCCAAGGATATTACTTACATGTAGGTACACAATTGAATTCTCTTTTTAGTCTTATGCCTATTTCACCATACCAACAGTATGCCTTATTTATCCTAGGGTAGTTTATTTTTTAGATACCATTATTTTTTGACAAAAATGAGCAGAGGGTTAGGGTCTCTTTTTAAATACTTACACATAAGGGTAGAACCCTGTCAGGTAGAACTGCTAGGATGGATGTGAAAGAAGAGTTTCATTCCTTGTGAACCACATGGCGGAAATTTTCACAAATTTTACAAATCCACTTATTCTGTTCACCGGTTTTTTTTTTTTTTGAACGAAATTGTTCGTGGTACATTTCGCACACCACACTCGCGGCCACGTAGCCTAAGTTAAGAATCAATCTTGAAATCAGTTCCTATTTTGATATTTACAATGTGTGAACGCGGACTCCTCAACGAAGAGATGCAAGCCCTCAGATACCTGGAACAACAAAAAAGTGTAAGATATATGATATGAATATTTCATTTCATGAAATTCAATGATTCGCATGAGGCAAGTGCAGTAAAATACATTTTTTTATTCTAACGATATTCACTCCCTCATTTTTGAAAATTTTCAGAAAATTAGGGAGTGAAGCGGAAGGAAGTAAAATTGTTGAGGTTTTTTGTTATTGTTTTTATTGTGTGTGCGCAGATAAAACACGAATGGACGCACGATTTACATCCTGATTCATACAAACATCGAAATACGAAGTCCCAACTATGAGAATGGCGAATAACCAAAATTTCACTTCTGAATCTGTATTCCACAGATATACATGCCCTTAATCTAACTCTAAAAATTAATTCAAATGTTATTAAAACGGATTTCAGCCAAATAAAGTCGATTTTTGAGAGGTTTCAGTCAGTGTCAATCACATCGCCCCTCTCAATTCAGCCCTTCAAAATTCGCCGATCATGTGAAAACTTTCGACCTGAATAATTACCCTTTAACACGCAACCCCTGCCACAAAAGGCACAAGTGTCTACCCAGGTACAAACAGTTACTGAAGTGAGTTTGTGAAACGTTTCCGAAACCTCGCCAAGTCAAACTACAAGTAGGCTATTAAGTTTAACCTCAAGTTGGAGAACGTTTTCGTGACCATGCTCGTCTTTATCGAGCCCACGGTTTGGGCATACGACCAAGAACTAAACTACAGGGCGGCACACATGCTTCCACGATTTTGGCCGAAGAAACTGAGAGAAGCTGCGAATTTAACCATACTTCCATATTTTGAAACGTAAAAGTTGGACAATGTAATCATATTTTGACTGCTTTTGAGGGGGTTTAGGTCAAAAATATAAAAAAACTCACTACCTATGCAAATTTTAAAAGTCGCCCAAAATGACAATTAAAATTGTCAAATTGTGTCAGAAATTGTCAAAATTTGCCAAAATTGTCAAATTTTGCCAAAATTGTCAAATATTGCCAAAATTGTCATATTTTGCCAAAATTGTCAAATTTGCCAAAATTGTCAAATTTGCCAAAATTGTCAAATTTGCCAAAATTGTCAAATTTCGCCAAAATTGTCAAGTTTTGTCAAAATTGTCAAATTTTGTCAAAATTGTCAAATTTTGCCAAAATTGTCAAATTTTTTCAGCAATTGTCAAATTTTGTCAAAAATTGGCAAATTTTGTCAAACATTTTCAAATTTTGTCAAAAATTGTCAAATTTGACAACTTTTTAGGAAAAAGGAAAAATCAATTTTTTCCAATGCATTAACATAAGTATCCGAGCGTATCTAAGGGATATTTCAGTGGGTTCCACGACGAGTTTAGCCAATCTGAAACCGAGCAGTGATGTGGCAAAGAGAGTAAACATGATTTTAGGTTTTACCTAAAAACTGCCAAATGGTTAGATGTGCTATGATCATCATAGTATGATGCATCTTAAACGACGATATTCTGCAAGGTAAACAAAGATTTTGAGACCAAGAAGGATGAAATCGATTCATTTTTGTGGTCGGAAAAAAATAGAATGTACCTACAAAAAGTTCAAATATATCGGAATTACTGTAAGTTATACAAATTTCAATTAAACAGGGTGTTAGGTCTTGCCAAGATAAACATTTCTGTTTAAGAAATTCGAAAAATGGTTGAGAATTGAGGGAGCTATGGGAATTTTTGTAAATGAACAAAGACGGACACACAGACTCTTGTTCAGGAAGTGATTCTGTGTAAAATTAGAAGGTTTTTCTGAAGCTCCAATCCGATTCCCGATTTAGGACGATTACAATTCTTAATAAATCAATAATAAGGAAGAAGCCCAAAAATTGATATCAGTGCCTGTAGGGGAGGTGCCATACGAGTAAAATTCAAATGCTAGGCAGGGATGGGAATCAGCTAGGTTCCATTTCGGAAAATGGACGGGCGGAATATCAAGCTTGCCGCCAGCTGCTTCACTATTCTAGACTAGTCACGTTTTTCCTACGATGACGTTCAACGTCTAGCTCATATCGCAATTCGGATGAATCCAGCTGCTGGATGGCTGAGTTCAGGATTTCGACTCGTTCCCATCGGGACAATAGACGTTGACGCGCCGTTTCATCAAGGCGGCTCCATTTGGACTGGCGTCGACGCATCGCAGCTGTTCCTGCCGGTTTCCTGAAGGGTCGATTACGCCCTGGCGCGCCTATAGCGCCATAATTAACCGATGGCTTTGGGCAGATCCGCCCCGCTCCCGACTTCTCCAGTTACATGTGGAGCGAGCGACGCTTGACATAAATATCACCCATGTGTCGCCCGCAAGTCTTGACTCTTGACTTGGGCCGGATCCATTCGCAATTGTCAAGGCGACGCCGGGGAAGGAACAATGGCGACTGGAACAATAGCTTTTGCATAACTGACGTCCATTCACGTCGGTGGAGTTTCATTTAGGTAAAGGGTTACTTAAATTCGATTGCTCCATCCAGATGAGATATCAAATGTGTAAATTCTACGAATGAATTATTCATTCATTGTTCCACAATTTGAATAATAATCCGAAAGCTGACAGGAAATAGTTTTTACGTCCTCATGAAAAAATATGGATTTTAGAAGGCTTGGCGGAAGAAAATTCGTCTGAAATCCCAAATGAAACATTTGAAAGTTTTTCCCTCTTTCCGGTATCATTGGTAGATCGAGCGAGAGTAAATTCTTATACCGGATGCAGAGGGGCATTTTTGTAAATAAATAACTGCAGCCATCATTAAACAATAACGCGAGGCACGTTTTCAGACAGTTAAGCGGGGTTAAATCCCGCGTGGCCTCATAAAGCTTAAACTTCCTTTTCTGCAATAATTAAAACATCGCTAGCTCCGCGAGTGGGCGTGGAACAGCGGCGTTTAGCGCGGATTCATACAGCTCTCCGGATTTTAACCCCGTGATTTAGGGCGTATTTTGCGCCGGCGGAACGGCGACTTTTAGGGAAACAGGTGTACGGCGAACATTCGTGTATTCACACCAATTAGGCACGAATACGGGCGAGTGGAGCTGTTTGTTAGCCGAATTTCAGCTGTTTGTTTGCTGGATCGAGAGAGTTGCCTGTCCGTGTGGATCGCCGATTCGGTTGTTTGCAACCGTTCGACTGATCAAGTTACCTGAATTTTGAGTTTGCCGCTGGGATGATCTTTTGAGTTGAAGTTTTCAGGGTATAATACTACGTGGGGGACAATATTATAGTAATTACTTGAAATGTTTCGAGCGACATGGCGAGCGGTTAACTACTAAGGCTACAGAGCTCTGCCGAAGCTCAAATTGTAGCAAATTTTATGTATTTTCGAAATGGTGGTATTAAGATTCAGGAAATTCCTGTTTTTCAATGACTTGTGCTCAAAAAACCGCGAGAAGAGCTAAAATTTTGCGGGTTTTAGGGTGAGAAGCAGGTGGATTACATTTTTCAGGGTTGCAAATCCAGATTTTATAAAATATTTGTTTGGTGCCCAAGAAACGAACATTTCTGTACGAAAGTTGACGTATAAGTTTAGCCTTGATGGCGAGATCCGTCAATAATTTACGTATCTTACAGTCAAGGCTAAACTAATACATTATTTCAATTATTGAAATGAAATGAAATGGAATGTAATTGAGTATAATGTAATGTAATGGAATGTAACGGAATGTAATGGAATATAATGAAATGTAATGGAATTTAATAGAATGTAATGGAATTTGATGGAATGTAATGGAATTTGATGGAATGTAATGGAACGTAATGGAATTCAATGGATTGTAATGGAATTTAATGGAATGTAATAATTATAAACTCAACATCCTAGCAACGGCTCCAGTTTCTATTCGCGTTCATTCCATTGTCTATCGCGTGTAATATAATTTCATAATTTCTCTCGGCGTTTCCGAACAAAATCGATAAAGCCATTGAAATATTTTACTCTCAGCCATCAATTCCACCCTCATGGCCTATAGTCATTGCAAATTACGGAAGGTCAACCGCACAGTCGGAGGCCAACGGTGGATATTCGGAGCCACCCCTATTGTGCGACTATGGGGCAGAATTAATAGACCCGAAGACCTCCGGTCGAGGACCCAGAGGCCAACGTGCGAACTCGGGGGTTGCAAAGGCGGAAAACGGCATCCGGATTCCGGCGGTAAAATTGTAGACGTGGAGGAGGAGCCCGGGGCCATTCGGCCGATCTTCTGTATTCATCAGGGATGGGAAATCCTCCAGCAAAGGAGACTATGGGAGAACCAGAGCTGTAAACCTAACCACAATCGACTAGTAAGGCCTGATATCGTTCGATCGCCTATGGCGCAGGCGCGCAATCTAGAATTGTGATTTGGAACTACTTTTGAGATCAAGGATACAGGATTACATACAGGATTTTTGAACAGCGTAATTTATACACGAACATACTTTTCTACTCGCTTTTAAATGCCACTTTTTTTACTTTTAAAATTTTTTTCTCGAAATTTTGATCTTAATGCACTACGACGGCCATATGACACCCTTATTTTCACGTGAAAACTTAACTATTCATTAATCATTACTTAAATTAATTTTGTCTATACCTACCGTTGGAAAGAGCGTTAAATTGTGTAAGGTACTTTGCTCAATAGGTCGAAAATCAATCGTAAAAGTGAATTTTGTCAAATCTTGAGATTCTCCGCTCTTTAATTCGACAAAGTTCACTTTTCCGAATGATTTTCGACCTAGGTATTTTTGAACAAGGTACCTCACAAAATTTATTGAACGGCGATTGGAAATTAACGCTCTTTCCAACGGTATTGTCAAACATTTTTTAAGAAATTAAAGAGGGTATGGCTATTTTAGTGAATAACGAAAAAAATCTTGAGATTGAAAAAATCGGCATTTAGATTTAGAAGCAAGTAAAACATAGGTATGCTATAGCGTGACTTTTGTTGAAAATTAGTTTCAAAGTCTATTCGAATTTTTTTTTTGTAAATTGATGAAATGCTTGAAAATTAAAATGCATCGCAAATACCTAATACGAAAACGAAACTTGAAATATTATATTCACCATACTTACACGTTACAGAAGGATTGAGGACGAATCGATCGGTTTCGTCGGACGTCCGTTTCGTCGTAGATATCACAAAATGCCCTTTATACAGCGATCGCGTCAGAAGCGAAAATTTTCATTTTCACCATTATAAAAAGGTTAGGAAAACGGTTAAGAGACGAGGAAACGGGAACAAGACGTAAGGAACGGGCTATAATTATAGACCTTAATAAATACATGCAAGTAACTTAATTCACGAGTCGAATGGAACTTTTTACTGTTATCTCCGATTTTCGCCGCGGCATTCCGGCGTTCGCGTGTTGCAACGTTAAACGCCAAAAGAACCAGGCGTACTAACGATTTTTTAGGCCTAAACCCCCATAACAACACATGCGGCACAACATTCGCACTCGAAAACGACTTATTGGTTACACATCTTTCTTCGAATAAATAAATGGAAAAATAAACTTGAATCAACAATCCTCACTATTCTCTTTCTCTTAGCTCCGTCATTTTTTAAAATATACATTTTAAAATACGCAGTTCTATTCGATCGTTCAGTATTATTTACAGTTTTTACCCTTATATATAATTTATACTTTTCATTCATGTAAGAGTTGAACAGCTAACATTCATAACGGTATATTTTACAATTTTTATTCCTTAAAATTTAAATTCCGACAATATATATGTTTTTTTTTCCATCAATTAAATAGCGATAACGGACAGCCATGGAAAAATCTAATTGAGAGTTGTGGCATTTCAATATATTTTTTGGTTTCAAATTTTTTTTGTTATTTTTTGTTCGGGAGGTCCGCTATGGCAGATGGAGGATGGGACAGGAGCGGAGAAGGAGCGAGAAAGGAGTTTCAAGGGAAACGCGAGGGATGTTGTTACGTGCTGAACAGCAAGAGGCAAACGCAGAATATTAGGCAGTAAAGATGCGAACTTCTGTGGTGGGCCTGCCCTCCATGTTGCATCGCTGCCGGGAATTCTGGAACAAACAAGAAACGAACTCAAATTAATTGAGGGGGATGGTTATTGGGAGGGGGTAGAAGCTTCAGCCTCCCCCAGGTCCACCATTCTCCATCGGGTAAGAAGGCTGTTTTTGCAAATGGAAGATCGATGTCAATTCCTCAAATTGGCTTTTCTGATTAAAATAGGCACCTACCTAGTTAGGAGTCATTTGGGATTTGGGCTAGTCCCAGTAACAGTGGCGCATTTATGCTTCTCAGCAGCCAAATTTATCCAGTAACACATGAATCCATCCAGCAGTCAATTCAACTAAAGAATGATCGGAGTATGGGACAGTAAAAAAAAAATTAACCTCAAAAATTGTAAGAGAGCTGGCAATTCATGCAACCTTTTTGGCGCCCAGGTATTTTAGATAGCGTCAGTTCCGACCTCCGAGGTTCCTGATTTGATTACCTTAAATGCCCCAATAAAGTGCAAAAATCGCGTGGTTTTTCGGTGATTGCGTAGGAAGCAAGCCAGATTCGCAAATTCGTAATATTTACCTTCAATTTTACCCTAACAACATATCAAAAATCCAGGACCACCGCAATTCTTATAGGGTAGATACAGTAATTTGATTAGGATTTGGACTAATTGACTGGATTAACGAGGGCACCATTTGAAGAAGGCAACCGCTCTGAATCAAGAGACAAACTAGCATTTTCGTCCTCATATCACCATAATAGTATCCTAAAAAAAAATTATTTTCGGATATTATCCTAAAACGATTAGGTAGAGATTTTTCAGGTTCGGCTCCCGTACTATGAGATTTATCCACTGATAATAGGGACACTCCATTTCAAAACGTGTAAATGAAAAGATTCGATATTATTGACACTTCAACTACAGTTTAATCATATTGCAAGCAATCATGTATGATATTGATGATTTTTCTAGGTTAGTTTGGATGGAGAAATCTCCCAAAGCGATGTCGATCCTGCCCGACGTCTATCGGGATAGTCCGTGTCATACCCGAAGAAATCGTCAATCACCTCAGAGTAACGCCGCCACGATGCTCCTGTAGAACTTGCAATCTTCATGCTCGCTGATACGGCAAATCAAAGAAAAATCGTTCGCACAAACATCGTCACACAAAAATTCTCCGTCGTAATGGACTCGAATCAAGAGCTCTCAAATGCGTTAGATCTTCAAGTTTCATCCACATTAGTATTCTGGTTGGCTAATCGATAAGGCAGATCAAGGAAAAATTGGTGAAGTTGGTTGCATCGAGCCATCATCGTCACACAAAAATTCGTTGACTCAAATTATTGTCAACTGCTCCCAAACGCGTTAGATCTTCAAGTTTCATACACGTTAGTATTCAGGTTAGTTCAAGGCGTAAGAGCATCCAGGTTTCAGAACAAGTACTCACGAGCCATCAGGCTGGCTAGGGTCATCAGGGTCACAGAAAATTTCACGCCATTTCCTGAATTGTGTGGCAACTCTGCGTCACTCTCCTCGTCAATCCCATCGCCGGATCCGGAATGAGATTCTTCCTCGTTCTCTGCTCCTTCCGATGTTCTTTCAATATAATCGATAGCCATTTCTATGTGTTCATCAGGAGTACTTTCAGTCATGTCGGTGGACGACGTTTCACTACTTGAATCTGTCGTGACATCAGGGTAGTCGGTTGAGCCCACGTCTTGTGGGCCTTCCGTTGACCATTCGGTCGTTTCTATGTCGCAGTCATTGCAATCTGAGTCGTTTCCATGCTCTGGAAATTGAAAAATGATAAACCAAATGAAGAGGAACAGAGATGAGGCTTAAAAATTTCGTGATCTGAAAACTCGAAACTTGTGGTGTGTCTTCGCTTAGAAATTATAAATAAATACTTTTTACTCAATTTTGATTTTTAGCTAATAAGCGATCCCTCAAATTCCAAAAAACTTGACCTCCGAACAAATATTATAGTAGGTAAATACCGTGTACCTAACTCAAGAGTTTGAACTTTGAGTTTAAATAAATATTTTGTGAGATGCGAGGGCAAGACAGAGGCGGCGACTTCCTCTTTGATAAAATTTGTTTTAGCTAGATATAATCCTATCGATTTTAATCCTTGAATCATAAATATCAACCCCAAGGGGGGGTCCAAGGAAGCTTGCACTAAATCAATATCGAACAATTTTCTGCATGAGAATGTACCCTAGGTAAAATTTAGTGCACGCCCCCTTGGATAAATCTAGATTTAAATTGATTGATAAACCGGGCCTAACTGCGAGCAAGTTTGGTGAGGCCGGGTATCAGTAAAGCTGCGTTGACGTTAGCAATCACAACTAACCCAGAATCGGGCCGAAGTCAACAATGAAGGAAAGGGAAGTCGGACAACCACATGAGAGTTCAACTTCGGGGTCGTGGCACCGTTTCCTATGGCGAGGGCAGTCCATCAGCCAAGCCGGCCGACGGACGAGGAATTGATGCAGTGGAAACGTCTAGTTTGTGATGCTGATGGCCGACTTGATGGTTGGTGTTGGTGGTGATGTCCCATTGTAGAATTTGTCTTTGTGCGGCTAGCAATACATCCCTACTCCTCAGTGGCGTTTATTGTTCTACCCCTAGCCAGCAGTCGAGATGTTCAGGGTCGCCACTCGAACTCCTTTTCAGCTAATGTGAATGGGATGGACGCTTAATCGGAAAGGACCGCAGCGACTGCGCAGTGTCAATCAAGATAACTGTATATATAGCACTCGAGACTATGGTTTCATTATGAAGACTATCGGAGCGTCCGACGTCGTCATCAACGAGAGGGTTCATTGCGATTCCTATGAGCTATTCCGTATGGGAAAACGCGAGGAAATCTCAACCTAAGCTACCGGGAATGAGATCAGATAAGAAAGATGAGAAAACACAGACAGGCGACAGATGGATGGGCATTATCTTGAAAGGACTAAAAATGCTTGACTAGTAATTGAGCAAGACGCAATTTAGCAAAATCATTTTTGATTTATGCGGGGCGTAAGTCGAGGCTTTCAAGTGAATGCTTTCCTCGAGAAGGTCCTGCCCGGAGGAAAATAATTATTCCGAAAGGATACGACCAATTAAGATGTAGTTGATTAGCGCTGGGTGGGAGATTGACGAGACTTTATGCTTTGTACTCGACCAAGTAATAACTTGGATTGGCCGGCACTAATTGCACTCCAAAGTTTACGCGGAAGCTACAGTTTAGACGGAATAGCTCATGATTCCCCAGGAGAGCCACGGGACTGGCCCTGTGGCGTATTTTATCACCTTGGCAACGAAGGGACTCAGCACAGTCAAGGGGTGATGGCGTTAACTGAGAAAGAGGCAGGGCTAAATTGATAATGCAACCTACCCTCTGCGGGATACAACGTTGACACGAATATTTATAACAGTTAAAACGCCAATAAAATATCAACAGTTTGGCAAAATAGCCCATCAATACGAAAGTTAATATTTCTGAAAAAAGGTCAATGGGCACGCATACGAACGATTCTAGGTGAAAATAAATCTACACTTGTACACTGGTCTACACTGGTCTACTTCATTTAAATACTTCCATACTAAAGCATAAATTTTACTTAAACTCGAAGTTTAACTCACGATGAAAAAGAAACTCAAACTCACTATCGAAATCGAAGTCGAACTCACAATGAAATCGAAACTCAAACTCATAATCGAAAACGAAGTCTAACTCACAATGAAACAGAAACTCAAACTGAATATCGAACTCGGAGTCAAACTCGCAATGAAACCGAAACTCAAACTCATAATCGAAATCAAAGACAAACTCACAATGAACCGAAAACTCAAACTCATAATCAAAAACGAAGTCAAACTCAGAATGAAACCGAAACACAAACTCATAATCAAACTCAAAGTCAAACTCACAATGAAACCGAAACTCAAACTCAGAATCGAAATCGAAGTCGAACTCACAATGGAACAGAAACTCAAACTTGTATTGAAACTCGAAGTCAAACTCACAATGAAACCGAAATTCAAACTCATTATCGGAATCGAAGTCAAACTCAGAATGAAACCGAAACACAAACTCATAATCAAACTCGAAGTCAAACTCACAATGAAACCGAAACTCAAACTCAGAATCGAAATCGAAGTCGAACTCACAATGAAATCGAAACTCAAACTCAATCGAAATCGAAGTCAAACTCACAATGAAACAGAAACTCAAACTCATAATCGAAATCAAAGACAAACTCACAATGAACCGAAACACAAACTCATAATCAAACTCGAAGTCAAACTCACAATGAAACCGAAACTCAAACCCAGAATCGAAATCGAAGTCGAACTCACAATGGAACAGAAACTCAAACTTGTATTGAAACACGAAGTCGAACTCACAATGAACCGAAATTCAAACTCATTATCGAAATTGAAGTCGAACTCACAATGAAATCGAAACACAAACTCATAATCAAACTCGAAGTCAAACTCACAATGAAACCGAAACTCAAACTCAGAATCGAAATCGAAGTCGAACTCACAATGGAACAGAAACCCAAACTTGTATTGAAACTCGAAGTCAAACTCACAATGAAACCGAAATTCAAACTCATTATCGAAATCGAAGTCGAACTCACAATGAAATCGAAACTCAAACTCATAATCGAAATCAAAGTCAAACTCACAATGAAACAGAAACTCAAACTAATAATCAAACTCGAAGTCAAACTCAGAATGAAACCGAAACACAAACTCATAATCAAACTCGAAGTCAAACTCACAATGAAACCGAAACTCAAACTCAGAATCGAAATCGAAGTCGAACTCACAATGAAATCGAAACTCAAACTCAATCGAAATCGAAGTCAAACTCACAATGAAACAGAAACTCAAACTCATAATCGAAATCAAAGACAAACTCACAATGAACCGAAAACTCAAACTCATAATCAAAAACGAAGTCAAACTCACAATGAAACAGAAACTCAGACTCAGAATCTAAATCGAAGTCGAACTCACAATGAAATCGAAACTCAAACTCAATCGAAATCGAAGTCAAACTATGAGACAGAAACTCGAACTCATAGTCGAACACGAAGTCGAACTCACAATGAAACTCAAACTCAAACTCATTATCGAAATTGAAGTCGAAATCACAATGAAATCGAAACTCAAACTCATGATCGAAATCGAAGTCAAACTCACAATGAAACAGAAACTTGAACTCATAGTCAAACACGAAGTCGAACTCACAATGAACCGAAATTCAAACTCATTATCGAAATTGAAGTCGAACTCACAATGAAATCGAAACTCAAACTCAATCAAAATCGAAGTCAAACTCACAATGAAACAGAAACTTGAACTCATAGTCAAACACGAAGTCGAACTCACAATGAACCGAAATTCAAACTCATTATCGAAATTGAAGTCGAACTCACAATGGAACAGAAACTCAAACTTGTATTGAAACTCGAAGTCAAACGCACAATGAAACAGAAACTCGGAACTCATAACCGAAATCGAAGTCATTGTGAGTTATTTCGATTTCAATCATCAGTTTGAGTTTTTGATTCATTGTGAGTTTGACTTCAAGATTGATTGAGAGTTCAAGATTCTTTTTCATTGTCAGTTAGAATTCAAGGTTGAGTTACTGATTGTGCTTGACCTCGAGTTTGATTATGAGTTTGAATTTCTGATTCATTGAGAGTCTGACTTCGAGTTTGAGTTTCGGTTTCATTGTGAGTTCAACTTCGTGTTCATGAGTTTAAGTTTCTGTTGCATTGTGCGTTTGACTTCGATTTCGATTCTGAGTTTGAGTTTCGGTTTCATTGTGAGTTTGACTTCGATTTCGATTCTGAGTTTGAGTTTCTGTTTCATTGTGAGTTTGACTTCGATTTCGATTCTGAGTTTGAGTTTCGCTTTCATTGTGAGTTCGACTTCGATTTCGATTATGAGTTTGAATTTCGGTTTCATTGTGAGTTTGACTTCGATTTCGACAAAGAGTTCGTGTTTCTGTTTCATTGTGCGTTTGACTTCGATTTCGATTCTGAGTTTGAGTTTCTGTTTCATTGTGAGTTTGACTTCGATTTCGATTCTGAGTTTGAATTTCGGTTTCATTGTGAGTTTGACTTCGATTTCGACAAAGAGTTCGTGTTTCTGTTTCATTGTGCGTTTGACTTCGATTTCGATTCTGAGTTTGAGTTTCTGTTTCATTGTGAGTTTGACTTCGATTTCGATTCTGAGTTTGAGTTTCGCTTTCATTGTGAGTTCGACTTCGATTTCGATAGTGAGTTTGAATTTCGGTTTCATTGTGAATTTGACTTCGATTTCGATTATGAGTTTGAATTTCGGTTTCATTGTGAGTTTGACTTCGATTTCGACAAAGAGTTCGAGTTTCTGTTTCATTGTGAGTTTGACTTCGATTTCGATTCTGAGTTTGAGTTTCTGTTTCATTGTGAGTTTGACTTCGATTTCGATTCTGAGTTTGAGTTTCGCTTTCATTGTGAGTTCGACTTCGATTTCGATTATGAGTTTGAATTTCGGTTTCATTGTGAGTTTGACTTCGATTTCGACAAAGAGTTCGTGTTTCTGTTTCATTGTGCGTTTGACTTCGATTTCGATTCTGAGTTTGAGTTTCTGTTTCATTGTGAGTTTGACTTCGATTTCGATTCTGAGTTTGAATTTCGGGTTCATTGTGAGTTTGACTTCGATTTCGACAAAGAGTTCGTGTTTCTGTTTCATTGTGCGTTTGACTTCGATTTCGATTCTGAGTTTGAGTTTCTGTTTCATTGTGAGTTTGACTTCGATTTCGATTCTGAGTTTGAGTTTCGCTTTCATTGTGAGTTCGACTTCGATTTCGATAGTGAGTTTGAATTTCGGTTTCATTGTGAATTTGACTTCGATTTCGATTATGAGTTTGAATTTCGGTTTCATTGTGAGTTTGACTTCGATTTCGACAAAGAGTTCGAGTTTCTGTTTCATTGTGAGTTTGACTTCGATTTCGATTATGAGTTTGAGTTTCTGTTTCATTGTGAGTTTGACTTCGATTTCGATTATGAGTTTGATTTTCTGTTTCATTGTGAGTTTGACTTCGATTTCGATTCTGAGTTTGAGTTTCGCTTTCATTGTGAGTTCGACTTCGATTTCGATAGTGAGTTTGAATTTCGGCTTCATTGTGAATTTGACTTCGATATTGATTATGAGTTTGAGTTTCTGTTTCATTATGAGATTGACTTCGAGTTTGATTATGAGTTTGACTTCGAGTTTGATTTTGAGTTTCGGTTTCATCGTCAGTTTGGCTTTGATTTCGATGATGAGTTCAAGTTTCTGTTTCATTGTGAGTTTGACTTCGAGTTTGATTATTAGTTTGAGTTTCTGTTTTATTGTGAGTTCGACTTCGTGTTTGACTATGAGTTCGAGTTTCGGTTGCATCATGAGTTTGACTTCGACTTTGAGTATGAGTTCGAGTTTTTGTGTCGCTGTGAGTTTGAGTTTCAGTTTCATTGTGAATTTGACTTCGATTTCGATTATGAGTTTGAGTTCCTGTTTCATTGGGAGTTTGTCACTTGACATTTGATTATGAAAAATATATCATGTTCGTAGTATAATACTACTAGTATTTATGTGAAGGAATCCCAGAAAATGTTGGCAGTGGGGGCATGACCAGTAATGAAGTCAACCCGTTGTCTGTAGAGCGATGGTTTTTTTCCAACGTGGATCTTGGACTGTCCCAACGATGAATGACTACAATTCGCTTGGTGAATGTGCGTATCGAATCTTATCCGCTGGTTTCTGACTCGGTACTGACCTTCTCATGGGAAATGCTTTTTCGATACTTCGAAGACATGCTGTTGATCCCTCGTCCGCAAAGCAGCTGTCCAAGTTCTCAGAATCACGTCATCATTCCTCTTCCGCTTTCAAATTTCTGGCTCGCTTCTTCCTCGATTGAAAAGCTCTTTCATTTATTAAGGGCGCGGATCCTGAAGAACCAGGCAGGGCCCTACGGCCTGAAAACCTCCCCTTACGACGGAAAGATTCTCAAAGACGATTTATTCACGACGATCGAACGTTATATCAATGGTATTTCCTCCCTGCTCGCAGTCCGCTGCCTAACTTGCTTAGACCTCGATTTCTCTCAGGCAAGGAACTCTTCGCCCGACCCGCATCACCGCACAGCCGTCAAAAACCTTTTCCTCGCCTCATCCTTATCTCCTTCCCATTCTTCATTTTCCCTCACTTTCATTTCCATACTTCGAAGGCCGCGGATCATGTGGAACGGTTCCGACGGTCCGCTTTATTGAAAATCACGGTCCGTTCTCGACAGCGGCAATCCTGTTTCGGGTGTTACCCAACTGTAAGGTATAGACCCGTACATAAATTGGGTTCTCCTCAACCGATAACTCGAATGCCGTTGAGATTTAGCGCTTTTTATCGGACTGTTCTCCTCGCTCGATTTCAGATACATGAAGCAACTAAACTACCACATTTTGGCACATAGCATTGTTGTTTTCTGAAGTACTTTTACTTTGAGCAAGCCTACAGCAGTGTAACTGTATAAAACACTGTATTACTGTATAGAACTTCCTTTCACCTTCTAAACATGGAAGTAGAAAGGTAAATCTTGTCTTCCAATAACACGAATTTTCCATCTCTTGGTGACCTGAGACAGTCATCAGCAACTTCCATGAAGCGTTCCACTTGATCAGTGTTACAACACTGTTTCTGGCCTCAACAAAACACCCTGATTATAGAGTTCTGGTCGGGACGTTTTTATAATGTTTTACGTTTAGTAGGTCAATATTACGCTCAAACGGGGAAATCAGCATTCTTAGCTCCAAACACACTCGTTAGTTCAACGTGCTGCTTAGCCGCTGTAGCACATCAATCAATGCAGTTAGCATTATCAACATATCATCATGTTATGCTGACCACGATGTTGAAAGTTTGGTTAAATTGGACCTTCGCGAGGGGTTGTTAATATTTACAAAGTTGGATTAATTTTGGGAAAAATCAGGGACAACTATTATTTGTCGCAGGGTAGATTCCCGTCTTACCGGCTATTTCGTTCGCAAAAATGGTTTCGAGTTTTGCTAGCCGCAATGAAAATTCGCTAATTTCCTCTTCCATGCGAGTGATTCGTTCGAAATGAGCTTCCCAATGGTCGATCCTTTTATGCAAGTCTTTTATTTCATTCAGTAACTGGAGATTCTTTTCATCGTGAAGATCGTTCTCTTCATTTTCGGACGAATCGCCCTCGTCTTGTGGGTACAACAGTTGTTGATACCTATTTCCTGAAGAACCAAACGGAATCTTTAAAATCTTTCTAGACAACGTCATACTGTGTGCAAATATTTCCCGAGAATAACCGAGGAGAATTAAAGGTGAATTACAATAAGAAGACTGGATACCAATTTCGAGGTGGTGGGAATACAACGATTGATTGATGGCTATGTAAATCAATTTTTATGGTATGTACTTATAATATTTAATGTTTAATATAATGTTTAAAAATAACTAAATTAATAATTAATAACAGTCAATTACCAATTTTCAATTTTTTATCCTTTTAAAATTAGCCCATTGTATCAAAATGAACTTATTCGATCATTTCCTTTGATCTGCGCCAATTCGTGACTTGCTATTCAATAACTCACGTTCTCTAGAGCAGTTGAATATCGTACAATTTTTAAACCATTCGATTCGGGACTTTATCATCGTTGGTGAAATAGGCGCTGCGTATCATCGATTGGTTGTTTTATTCATGCTGCGTCAACCGTTTTAAACATTCACCAACAGTTGGAAGTTAAACCAGGGCTAGAATAGCAAAGTGTTGCGTAGATGGTTAAAGGTCAAATAAGCTGTGCGAATGATAATGAACGATAATTTTGCAAATGAGATTCACCATGCGTTACGATTTCTCGCATCTGTATTCTAGAGGGAAAAGGCGTATTTTCTGTACAATGTTTTTCATGATGAGAAAATTCGGCTAGGACTCCTAAACCTACGAACATTTTAAAAGGACTCAAACTCTTACATCGGATCACACACTTGTAGCCGGAATAGAATAAAATAGAAACCACCAAAAATTGGTCACATCTAGAAGGTACTTTGTACTACGAAATGTGGTGCATTTTTCTTCCTCAATTGCGGCCGGACATTTATTTTGGTACGTTACTTCCAGAAATAATGTACCTATGTAATTTTCACTTTTGTAAATACATGGGAGCAGATAATGAATATCAGCATTTTTAGGAGAGTAATAGTTACCTAATGTAATGAGGTTAGCTTCCAATACGTATTACCACATGCCTAATTATGATTTGTGGTTCCGTAGGTACACTGGGGACGGGTAAAACTAGAATTTTTAAACGGCTGCCTATCACGATGGACGGGGAACGGACTAAGTTGAAAATAACGTGAGTGCTGCAATACAGGGAGGCCCCCCAGGGGCGGAAAGGGTGTAATTCGACCTCACGAAGGCTATACCCGGTGCCTAGTGACACGAATAAATCCTATAAATTCTAACGACGGGCTGCGGTCGAATAGAAGGAGATGAATACGAGCGATAGGAGCACCAGAAAGGCGTTGCCATCTCGATAGACCTACAGGGTGGAACTTGACGTCTGTAAGTACCCAACGAGCATGGCAGGATTTGTAGCGTGTAAAAAAATGTAACTTCTATTCTACTGTTGGTGCATGCATTTTCAATTGGCATTGATGCTTGATACGGCACTTCATGCTCATAAAGAAGGTGATACTACAGCTTTTAACACGAAGCATAGAACAGTAAGTAGATACTTCCATGCTAATATTTTTATTGGTTGATTTTATTGGTACGACGATATCTCGACCGATTTATTGGGTTTCAAACTCCTTGCTTTGATCGGATGTAGTGATGAACTTATTTATGCGAACGACTTCGATAAGATTGAGGCCCGGTTTATTGACGAAATGTATCAACCCGATATCCGTGGAAGCTTCAGATAAAATTCAGCACGATGGTATTTATATCAAATTTGAATGCAAAAATCTCACTGGAAATGTTTATCTAAAGCTTCCTTGGATATCGGATAGATAAATTTTGTCAATAAACCGGCGCTGATTCAAGAGAATTGAAAAATACCGATTGATATTTTGTTGAGACCGCAGGGACAATAATACTACTGACTATATCATAGCAAGCATAATCGTGTCAACGTCAATCCCCTCATAGCTCGGAATTTGTCTGCCTCCCGCGGTTGTCATTAGCCGATTATTAGATTGAGTACCTTATCCAATAGATGGGCAAAGCGATTTCGAGCGATCCTTGCTAGTAACAAGATTTCAATACTTAATTCGATTTGGCCTGAGGTTCGCTAAGTGGTCGGGAAAATGGCAGCGCTCGCTCCTTTTTTCAAAAGCAGCTCAGGATAAAGTTATCTCAAGCATTACAGGAAACTTTTAATGGAAGTGACGTGTTTTATAGGATGGCGAAACATTGAGGAATTCTATTTATTCAGAGGGTATCGATAGAAAAACTGAATTTCCGCAATATGTTTTATAACTATTATAAAGAAAAGTCAAATAACTACTATAATATGAATTTCTAGTAAGAAAATAATATCCACGCATTTTGCAAGAAATAAAAATCCAAATTCCTACAAAGTAATCAAAATTCAAACTATGAAACGTTACGGAGTAAAAATGTTGCTCTCGGCTCGCGCTTTTTGGATTTAGACCCATCCCGGTCGGTGCACCGTTAAGCCCATCACTTCTAGTCCATCTATTCTTTAGTCCATGGTTGCAGCACGTGTATGCTCAGTTTTAAGCCGGTATCCCGACCCGTTTTTGAAGGCAGTCCATGTCTGACTGGATGAAGTCAGCCGAGAACCAATCGCTCTCTGCTAACCGATCGCTCGCAGCCGATTCCATCCCCAACTCTAACGAAGAACCGGTCTACGATAGCCCGAAATCCGCTATCTTCCATCAATTGACCAATCGAAATATTTTCAATTCACTAACAAAGAACTTGATAATCAATTGCTTTTTCGGTTTTCAAGAATGCATTGCACAATAGGAAAAGTACCAAAATCGTGGGTCAGAAGCTTCGATTATTCGATCCTCATATTCTTTCATTTCATCTGTACAGATATAGATAAATTTTGTGTTTCACACTTACCGTTGAGGACGTGAACGTTAATGGACTTGGATTGTGCATTCGAAGGGTTGCACTGATATCGGCCGGAGTCTGTCGGCTTCGCCCGTTGAATGAGCAAGAAACTTGTCGTCGTTTCACCTTTTTCGGTGATCACGCTGACGCCACCGCGAGGTGAATCGTAGCTGATAATCTGCAACATGACAGCGTTTTTTGTTGGTTAAAGTAATCTGAAAGCCCGCCGGAAAACAATACAAAAACAAGCTGGTCCAAGATGATCTTCTAGGGCCGGAAAACATAGCACAGTCCCTCAAAACCCATTATAAAAAAACTATTTTTTGTGATAATAATACCTATTTTTCTAGCCTAATTTTTATTTTAGTTGATAATTATTATACTTCGGCTCATTTTCAATTATGAATAATCGGCCGTAGTGTGGAATGATTTTCATTTTTCATACTTCAGCTAATACATAAAAAATTAAGCATCAGCAAGCATGGTTTTTAATAATTTTGCTAGAGAGACTGAGCGCCTTTAAACATTCGTGACTGAAGCGCACAACTTGAACCGGTAGAAAAGAAGGTAAATAAGCTAGTTTGAGTGTTCCGTCGTGAGTGTAGAGGTGATGTCGATAATATTGAATCGTCAATATTGTTGATATAGGATAAAAATAAACCGCTCGTTATAGGAATGACACGATTCAAAGAAAATTTACCAAGAGGGCTGTATGGGTATCAGAGCGAGAAAATCGCTTCCGTCAAATACAAAACCCCCTATTTAGAGCTCAATATTAACCGAAGTTAACCGGGTTAACCCGAGGGTTATAGAATTTAGATTTAGGCCGATGAACCCTTAAGCCCGATAATACCGATTAGGTATAGGTAGGCATCTGCACGTGGAAAAATTGTAGGTAGGCCGACTTTTTCAATGATATCAGTTAATGAGACCGTTCTCAGATAATCAATTGTTTTTGTGTGAGGATCCAGCAGCCTAAAATATCAGATCAACGTTGGATCAACTGTCAACGTGGAATTCAATATTAGATCAACGTTCAGGTTTCTTCATCCTGACGTTTATAGTACCTACGTAGCAAATTAAACAAAAAGTTTCCGCTATTTACTTGAGCAAAGTAATGGTGATCGACAGGAAAAACTCATTTCCCTACATCAAATCGAGCTGATGCACCTTTGCGATTCACCCTCGACTATTTTTATACTCCTGTTGCTTTCGATTGATATTTTTGATGAAGAAAGATGAAAATTTCTCATCGTACAATGACTTGTCCAATTTACCAGATGGCTCTTTTTTTGGGGAACTTGCTGATCGATCAATTCCGGTGGAACGACAGCTTCATTTTCATAACCGTTCAAGGTTGAAGGGCCTAAAAGGGTATCCCAGTCCGAATCGATTAACGCCGGGGCGACAAGCCGTAACCCGCTCGTTCCTGCCTCTTTCCGTCGCCCATCGGACTCAATTTTCCTCGTCATTTGTGCCGGGTCGATTTTGATAGTTATTTAATCTACGAAATTGACGGCCGTACGAATGTAATATTTCACGATTGGCTTCTGTCCGCCAGCACCGAAAGGCAGTACCTACTTAATCAGAAGGAATCTGCCACTTCGTGTAGAATTTTTCACAAGGTTTTACTGAGGGATACTTTTGGTATGAAGACACAGCTGTCTACCCAATGAGGACAAAATGCATGAAGCAATGAGGAGTGAGGTGCCAACCGGTACGCCAGTACGTGCCTGCACATCCGCAGATGACTTAGTAATAGTGTTCATGTTCTTCGATGTTTTTTGGGCATTTGCCCGCTGGTTCCAAAAGAGGAGAGATGTGTTTTTGGGTGGGATGGGCTGCAAACCAGCTGATGGCTCTGCAGAGACAGCTGGGGTGCCGCTCAGGAGAGACAGAATGATAAATTGAGCACTATTACCCATATTTATAAACCTCCATGGGAATAAACTCCTTATTTTTGATTAGTATTACCCCCCAATGCTGTTATGCAAACATCGGATCAAGTGGGAAATGGTAAAAATCTTCCTCTTCGGAATGATTCGATCCAGGTACCTCCTTCTCTCAAGGCAGAAGCCTTAACTCTTCGGCCACGGAGAGCCTGGAATCAGACTGGCAGCGGGGACAGTCTGGGTCCAAAATGGATTGTACCTAGAGGTACTAGTATACTAGCATCATTAGAAAGGACAGAAAGTGGCATCACAAGGCTGTTGCTCAAAGGCAACGTGTCACTTGAGTGCATCTCCCAGACTGTCTGATCCCAGGCCCGAAGTGTTAAGGCGTCTGCCTAGAGAGCAGAAGGTGCCAGGCTCGATTCCAGCTAGAGAGGAAATTTTCTCCATGAGAATGATCACCAATACATTCATACTGATTTTCTTGGGTTTAAACTTCAATTCTAGGATGCTTCCTCTTGGGAGAGGAACAATGGTGGATTCGGTTTCGGACCCAAAACTGAGAGGGAAATCGGGTTTTAGAGAAAGACAGTAGGAAGACACGGTCGTGGAAAGTGTGGATCAGTATTTAGCTCTGCGGGACGCTTTGAACGGCCTTGTTTGGGCAGATGAAGGTGCTTAGGTTAGTCGTTGGTCTGTGGTGGGTAAGGTAAAGCTTCCAACCAGAGAGAGAAGCTCTTGGAAGCTCTAAACCTGAGTATTTATAGTGAACATTAAGGGAAGGCCCCGACGCGACGGTCGACCCAGCGTTGAGGTAACAGGTGCGCCCGAAAGAGAAGACCTCCCTTTGCAAGAGGCAAGGAAAATATTCAATAATTTCACGCGGGCATTAGCTCAAACAGGTGTAAGCCTCAGCAAACTTCCCTCGTTTCGTCGGTGTTTCCGTCTGAATTTCAAGTTTCGATAAATAGGTACCTGCCATCGCAGCAGCAATGCGGTTATAATTATAACTTACAACAAATTTTAGCTTCAGGCTTTTCAATTATTAATTTGACTCTAAATATTTTTTTATCAAGCGAGATCACCGTCAATTTACAAATCCAAAATAATTGCTTGCTCGATCATTTTTGATTTGCTCAAAAGACTGGTTTATTAAAGAGCTGAGTAGTCTTAAGTTCGAAAAATTAAGTTTGAATTTTGTTAGGTGTAAGTGGCCATAAATAATGAAAAGCCTTCTATCAATCTGAATCTTGTTTCTCTTATCTTAACAACCTTCATTCTCTTAAAACATTCACAAAAACAAAAACCTGTTATGTGGAAAGAAAGATTTTAGTAGTAGGGGAGTATGTTATGCGTAAACTGTTCCCGTTACGCGTGAATATTCCAGGTTTAGTTCCAAAAGTGGCCACCATGGCATCCCAAAATCAGCGAAATTCATTTCAACGGTATCTCCACAACGGCTGAACCGATTTTGGTCATGTAAAGCTCACCATTCTTTTTACGGGCATAGAATTTTGATACTAATCAAACCTATAAAAATGTTGAAGCGACAGAGATCTGGAAAAGTTATCCCTAGCTGGCACTAAGTACTCGTTTAAAAAAATATCTATCTTCTCGTAGGAAAGAATTATAATGTATAGGGAGGAATCATCTGCAAAAGGAAATTCCCATCGAATGCAATTTTGATTTGCAAGGAGCAATCCCATCATTGATGTTGGACCGTGCATGTGCTCTAATAACTGAGTAATACTGCCAGTGTGTCTGTGAGGCATTAGAACGGGGCAGAATGGGACTGTAAGGTGCTATTACGATTGCTAGGTTGCACTCCGCACCCCTGGCAATCCTGAGGTAATGTAAATTACCATATTTGTACCTCCCTGCGCTCCTTTGATGCTATTAATGGATTTGCATAATTGCCTCAGATTGCCAAGATGTGACCGAGGTCGGCGAACGATGGTGCTGGGGCGGTAAGAATTGAGAGCCGTGTACACTATCTGACTATGGAGATCTTCGAGAACTCATTTCTCGGGTACGTCCAACAAAATTAATCAAGGCATGCTTTGAAAACTGATCCAAATTTTGAATGACATTTTTAGCTCTAGTAGGTACTAATTGATAAACACTGGATAAAACTGCAAATGTTAAGCCAACAGATATTTCAAGTTCAGTCTTGCAAATGTCCGGAACCAGGGCATAATTGAGTTTTAGTTACATACCTACCTGGTTTGCTTCTACTCGAAGGGAAAAATTTTCTTGCGAAGTAATTGATTCATCTTGCGTTTTGACTTACCTAGTTTCTGCTCACGGTTTTCTCAAAAGAGCGGAAGATGCCTTTTGAAAGTTATTCGTCCATTATGGATGGAATAAAAATTGATAAAAGATGGAATGAAGCCGTGGTTCAATTCTCATCTCGGCGGAAATTCAATTTCGGTTTTATTAAAATCGATTATGCAGCAGTCTAAGGAATATTGAGTGACAGCTATTATTATAAACCTCAAGGCGCCGCGGTTATTGGAAGCGGAAATATATATCTTCCTAATTAGGACTCTAATGAAGATCTGGGCGACCTGTTTTCATTTTGCAGGAAATTTCTCTTCGGCCCACCGCTAACAAGTGCGATTCAGAGGAAAAGCGAGAGAAAAACGTAAGTAGCAGGAAAGCAACCACGGAAAAAGAGACGGGGGACACCGATCCTGAATTTTCATTTTTATTTTTCCCATCAGTGGCATCATTAGGCAATTCGCTCTTTGCGTGGACTTCAACCGTTAACAAGTAAACTACCTACCTTCTGATGAAAGAGGAAAAAAGTACCACGATGTTTACTTCATCCCACCATTTATTGATTGCGTGGTCAAAGCTCATTAACATTTTGTAACGTAATTGATAATGAGTTGGAAATTGAGTGGGAAATCTGGTACGAATACTCCGCCCTAGCCGGGAATCGAACCTGGCATCTCTAGATATATCAACTTATTTACTACACCTCGGTAATTATATACCCGAAGAACCAACATCATCATGATTTACATTCAAGAAGATTTACGATGGAAAATTAATAGTAGGTACCTACCCATCCAACAATATCGATGAATTAAAATTTAAGATTTTCATGCCCCATAAGTTCATCCAGAGAGCAAACAAAATCAGTTAATAGGCTGGAGATTTCAAACCTAGTAGTTGATTTGACAAGTGAGGAGTCCCAATCGAATTGAAAATTTGTAACCGAAGATTCCCGGTTTTTGTTTGAAAGTACCAATATCGACCACGTGTATGTTCTGAAACTACTTTCACATCAGGTTGATGGACTGTCTGGTTGTGAAAGACGACCTTACTGTTAAAAACGCGAGTCTATAACCGATGGGTGGGTTTTCGTGGACAATGGCGGTTTTTCTCTGATTTTTTCCTGAAGGGTCTATGCTTCGCACGTAATATTTGACGGCAATAATGGCTCAGCGTGGCCTTAAAAGTTTGACAGTGAAAGATTGAGTAGCGATCTTTCGTAGAGGTTCTTCGCGGGGTACGTTCGCAGCACCCATAATGACCGCTCTTTGTTCTTGTTTTCCCCCGCGGTGCGACGAGGGTGGGGGGGTGGTGGTGAAAGAAATCTTTTCACAAAAGGTCGCACGGTAGCCCGGCGAAAAAATGGACTCGCAAGAGCGATATTCTCAACTTAGTCATATTTTCTTCAAAGCACCATCTTGAATAAATAATACAGAACCCCGTGGAAGGGCGTAGACCTTTATGTTTGGCTTCGCAACGGTATTCGATGTCGTGCAGATAAGAATGTCTGCAATTCAGTCGCTTTCCGAGAGTCTGCAGAGCTTTTTTCGAATACCATCCAACGGGCAAATTAGCATAATTCCTTCACAAAGCTGTTCGTACGGAAATAACGGGAAATATCCCATCCACAAAGTCATGCATGGAGAGAGGTCGAGAAAAAATGAAATATTTATGGAGACACCAAGAGCCATCAGGTGTTTTGAAGTTTGGGCATCATCCCACTTTTGAAATTGTGCGTTAAAATATAGAAATATTGGGTGAAAGATAAGGTAATTAACCACTAAAATTAGGTCCCTCAAACATCAAGGTTGAACTCGAATTCCATTGTTGGTTGAACTCGAATTCACCCTAAATTATGTGACCTCCAAGGGCAACGAAAAGGGGGAAATTCCTACCTCCTACCTTTCTAAGACTATTTCTCATTGGAACAGAAAATAGAATATTGACATACTTACCTATTTATCATTTAAATGATCAGTTTTTTTTCTTAAATTTACTTTCATTGGTTTTAAATAGATGGCATCAATTATTCTTAGCTTGAAGACATTTTTTTATGCCACCAGGTATCTTGAAGGTCCCAAGCCGCCAAGCTAGATCGAAGACAACTTTCTTACTGCTGAGTGTAACGGTAACGGTAACTGAATCCGGGAAGATAATGATTTGCACGATTCGCTAAAAAGCTGCGACTGACTGAGTTACTGTTCAGGACCTAATGACAAAGGAACTCATTTGTGAGAAAGCATTTTCACGAGATTTTCCTGCTCGGAGCGTGGGTGAGTGTCGAGGAAACAGCGGGAGTTATTAGACAACCTAAAGCCCAGGCGAAGAGTTTCCCTCCTCCCAAGAACTTTCCGTTGAGTTTGTTTTCATTTCCTTCTCATTCAAAACCAAGTCAATGAGTCACACAACTTTTTGTACGGAGTGACGCGGACTCCAATTTAAGTTGGATAATTGAGTTTTTACAGGGTATCGCACATTGAGCTCGTTCGGGCGAGCAAATCCTATAGCCAGGTTTAATGCTTTAGAAGTTGAAAAGAGCTGCACACATAAGCGGGTCTTGTTGTTCTTGGAAACAGGGAATCGGGAAAATTTCGAATCCCGTCTTCGTAAGTTGGAAGAATGGTTCGAAACACCAGAATAGGCCATTCCCATGAGGCTGTTGATAGGCCAGCTGATCGGTCTTTATTACTCAGCCTCAGTTATGGGACCGACCTGTTTGTTTTTTGAAATTGGCCAATGAAATAAGTAATTATTTATTTTCTCCTATCCTGTGCAATAGATTGAAACCATTAATAACCTGATGAAAATGATAAATGGTTTAGCTTCGGTGCTGAGAAAAAATTTAAAACTACTGTAGGTTGAAACTGAAAAATTTAGGTGATTAGTAAGATGAACCACCCGTTTGAAATTTCAAAACTATTTTGAAATTTAGTACTAGGTCAATCATCCGAATGTATATGTTATTCCTACTGCAAAGTTGACCAAAGAGAAAAGCAATAAGTCGCATATATAGTGTGGACGATGAAAGAACTTGCAGACCGTCTACTCGTAGGTTTCATCGTGATGGAGTGGAGCTGAAATTGGGCCGAGCCCCAGTTTACCTTGGGGACACGGTGGTTTTCTTGTATGACCCCCCCAACCTCAGCTGAGCGACCTCAATTATACGCGAGGGGAAGATATGAGATGACACGGACACAAATACAAAGACGACCACCGTTCTCGGCACTGAAACTACATGAAAATAGGAGCCTTTAGGAATTGAGGCAGCCCTTAGGCCGGGGCATTGTAGTTTGGGGAAGGGGAGGTTGCCCCACCCCATTTGGCCTTGGTATTATACCTACAATCAGCCCTCGTCCCAATCTATTTTTGATTTAAACGCGGTTTTCCTCGTTTTTTGGTTTACGATATAACGGGCCTCACGAAATTCTGGGAGAGTAGTACGTTTTCCAAACCAGATTTTAATGGGCACATGGTAGTCCATAATCGGCGTTCTTAGGCACAAAAATAGGCACATAAAAATTGGAAAAAGCTAAAAAAAAATCTCCTATTTTTAGTTTTCGGGCTCTTTTGTTGGGAAGAAACAAGAAAATCAGTTCTTTAACAATTATTCATTTTTGGCTAAATTGCGATTACCTAATTGTTAGAAAATGAATTGTTAACCAAAAACGAAGCAAAAAAATTTAAAAAATAGTAGGAAAATAGTTTTGCTAATAAAGTTATTAATTTTCATAATTGATAAAAAACAAATTTCGAATAGGTACTTTACCTATTGTTGCACAACTAAACTATGGAATCGTTATCATATTAAAATACAATAATGAAAACCAATTTCAAGCTTAATGATCGATTTCGATGCCATGATTTCGTTGGTGTCAAGATTCAGAAAGACTTGTTGTTGGTAAAAATGTGTAGAAAATAGTAGGCAATGAGAGAAAATGTCCAGGCTATTTTCTGGTCAATGGCAAAACTTCAGTTTCACTCGTGAATATGGAAGCAAAAATGTGGCCAGAGGATTTCATCGTTATTCAAATTCGTTATCTGCCGTTAGCAACCTAATTACCATTGGCCACTCCCTAAGATCACAAGCAGTATAGATACATTTAATTAGGCCGTCGTTTCGTCGGTGAAATGAGGAAAATTCAGTTCATTACTCCTATCTGCTGGTTCGGTTCGTTAAGTGTTATTCACTCGAACACACCTAAGCCTTCCTGCATAATGCCCGATCATAAAGGAAACAAGTTGGCTAAAAAGGGCGAATATGCCACTAATTGAATCGAATGCTGCTTGTAATTATTTTAGGGGATCGGAAAATACTAATTTGTTCAGCGCCACTGAGTTCGAAGCTTTTTCGCTGGATGAATATTCCACGAATTCCTGATAGGAAACCGTTTGTTGACTTTGAGGTGAGCCATGCGCCATAGTAAAAATCGGAGATACGGGGTTTTCCACGTGCACGTATTCCAATTTAGCGAGTGTGATGTCGCCGCTATTTCCAAATTAATCATCATCATGAATTTAAAAAAAACTCATTTATACCTTACGTTTGAATAGGTAAGTTCTCTATTAAAATTTCAAAGAGTTCAATAATCAGGGATTCTTTCACGGCCAGAATAGGCAGCAAGGATCGCAAAGACCGACTCATTTCTCATCTCTAGTCATAGCTTGTTAATTCTGATAATGACGATCGATAGAGAGCGAAGGCCAAACCATTGGCCAAACAAATAAATCAAGATTATGCTCCCTTGTTAGAAAATGGAGCGAGATAGGGAGCAGCGGAAAGACCAGCCAAAGTTAGCTGTCTTCCGAAGCTTCCCCTATAAATAAAAACGTTCTTCAGCTCCTAAAACGAGATGAGAGAGATAGGCGAACCGTTCGGCTTGCGGGGTGGGGGAGGAATGGAGAACGATGGGAAACAGGGGGAGAAAAAGAATAAGGGAAAGTATAAGGAAAAAGGGACAGAGTGGAGGGCTCATGAAAAAATCGCCTCAAGATCAGACGGCAGAAAAAGTTATTGGAACGTGAAAAAGTTGGTCAAGTAATTTTTGACACGAGAAGGCTTCAGGAAAAGCGGCGAAGATTGGCGTAAAAAGTGAAATGGCGTACAAAGGCGTAAGCGTCTTCTAGGACGAAAAGAGAAGCATAATTACGCAATGTTATAAGGATTTCAGGGGGTTCGGAGTTGAAAAAGGAAAACGGCACTGGGAATTAAAAGAAAAGGCGGAAGACACAAAGAACAGGCGGTGCGGCAGAGGAACCGTTCCGGAAAATGGGATGAGGTTTGAGTTTTTCCCACCGTCCCAGGCTATCTAAGTCTTCCATCCCATCTTCGCCTTCAGTAAAGAAACATCTCTTCTGGAAGCTCTTTGCTCTCCTTCAGGAATATCGAAAGCTATAAATTGGTTGCCTTAGAGCCTTCGGAAAAACAGAGTTGGGCCGAGCCTGGGAGCAGGGAAGGATCGGAATGAAGACGGACGGAACGAGAGGTAACCTGGGAACGCGAACCAGGCCTGCTGGTTGGCAAGATTAATTGTTTTAGACTTTTTTCAAGAAAGAAAAAGTGCGTAGGGGTGAAGTAGGGTAGGTACAGCAAGAAAATAAAAGGTTCGCTCTGCCCAGTCTACCTTCCTGTCACGCTGGTCTGCCTCGGCAGAGCTAATGACTAGGTCTACGCTCGGAAAAGAAAGGAAAATTGAAAATAATTTAGCCCTAGTTTTGTGAATGGTGTATCCGGTGAAACAACGAATGAAGATAAATTTTTGCAAGAGGAGAAAAAGAGTTTTCGCATCTCAAGGCTTCCACAGATTCATATCCTTGACAAATTTATGCGTTGAAAAAAATTGTCGTGAATAAATTTTATCAAAATTTAAATATGAAATTGATCTTGAATAATTTTGAATTTCTTGAATCTGCTAATGGTAGTTTATTGGTTTTGAATACAAAAACTCGCACTACACAACTCATTTGCCAGTTATTTGTTGGAAAAACTCGAAAAATTGTCGGAACCGACAAATTTCGTTCTTATCGGCATCCAAGTGGATTATACCATATACTTGACGTGGTATGTTAAATACATTTAGTAGAAAAACATTCGTGGCCAGCTTTTTCATTTCTCCATTCTTTGAACAAGTTTCTTGAAAGTGATTGTTACTTACTGCTTCGTTATGATTCCAGAAAATGTACGCCGGAGGTTCTGGGCTGTATAGAACAACGCAAGTCAAGTTTATCGTGCTTCCTCGATCGATGTAGAGGTCTGGCCCGCCGATTATGTCAGTCGTCGGTTCTGAAACAGGCGAAATAGCGATCAGGCATACCAAAAAATATCAAGTTTGAAACTATCCAACTAGGAATCCAAGAATCGGTTAGATAACGACGATGAATTGGTCAATAATAGACGCCAAATTTAAATTTCCAGACATTTTCAAGAAAAATTTGATAAAGGTGAATCAGGTTGGTGGGATCTGTCATGAGCTGAGAGGATAAGAGAGGATTTTCTCTTCACATGATTCATTGCTCGGATACCAAGCTTAGGCCATCTTAGGTAGCCTCGATTTCCTCAGGTGCAAGCATGTACCCTGCCTTGCATTCGTCAATGAGGCACGCTGAACCTCATTACATCGTAGAAGTGGATTTGAGCCTTAAATGCCTTGAATTTTTTGGATATATTCTTGATTGCACTAAACCAATCGACGCTCCTGAAGATGTTGCTTGGCCGTAGGTACCCGAGCAATAAATAGTTTATGAAGGGAAAGCTGTGCCCTTTTTTTATATTCGATCACGCCGTAGGATGGCGTATTTGAAGAGCTCATTTGGAACTGTAGGATAGATACATTTTTATCCTCAAAAATATCTATTTATGACAAAAGTCTAGTGTCCTTTCGGGAACAGGTGAAATACTCTGATAGCCAACTTGGCTTATACCACCGATTCTGGTTTGTGTTACATATAAGTTTTACATGATGGCGATCTTATTTTTCATTCTTTCACCCACCATCACGCGGCAACTTTCATTCGAATGAGTACGGCCGAAATCATGAAACACTCGACTCGGATGTTTGCGATTGAAGCGTACCAACCGTCTGCTGTCACACGATATTGCTTAGGACACACTGAGTCAGCCAGCGAGTGAAGTGTGTAAGGTTTGGGCGCACTGGATGTTAAACGAGCACAAGGAAAAGCAAACGGTTGGCTCTGCGGTCGCTCTTCTGGTTTCTCGGTAATGGGTTTGCAAGGTTCTACCCTACAGCAGCCGGTAACATGGCGGTTAGCGTTCACTTGACAACCTAGGGACACCCGCTTCCGCACCTCCGATTTTCCCCGAGAGTTATAAACGTTTCTCCGCCGGCTGAAAGTTTGTGAGTAAAACAGAATACTAAGTTGCGACTGTTGGTAAAATAGAAATTCTGTTTGGCAGTAGTTAGAACGTTACATGTCTCCTCATCACGCGTACTTGGGAAGAATTGCTTTCGGGGACATAAATTTACCGCTCGGTTGAGCGCCTAATGTCTGCGTGTCTTGAGCTGCCTACTTTTTCACAATGACCATGCGGGCTTTTCAGAACTTTTCAAGCCTTTTCCAGTTGGAAATTCTGCCCCAGGCTTTAAAGCTGGGTTAGACACAAATTTCCCCTCATCCCGAGAGCGATTGCTCCGTAATTCATAATAGAAATAATTATTGGTCGTATGTATCAGTGGAAAACCAGTGGCCCATGTTCAATTCGAAATAACACTTTCGAGAAATCAATTAATTATCAATCAATTTCGAGAATATGTCAATTTTTCAAATCAATATGCCTAATTACGGCCATTACAACGAATCATTATTTTGATATTGTGTGCCATGCCACTGAAACGCATAATAAATCCCCATCATCCATAAATCCCAATTCACCCCGACTAATCACTTCAAAGAACAGGACTGAGTTTCTTAGCACTGACATAATGAAAATTTTTGCTACAAAGTATGCAGTCTATTTCTTCACATTCCTGTTGCACTAGGCACTAGAGACGAAAGACTTTTAATTTGTTCATAAGTAAGGAGTCCATCAATAAAATGGATCAATAAATTACTATATTTACTGCAGTCGTTCAGTGAGAGTTTTAGCCCCATGGGAAGGGGCAAAAACTCTCAAATTGGACTTTGTATAAATTCTAAATTGTGTCTAGTGTCTAGTGATCCGACATCGCCCTCTTCTCTGGCAACCTCAACTAGTATCACAATATACGTTTCGCCAGCTTCACTGTGTCAATATCTCTTCACTGAGGCCCTATATTCAGCCAAAACCCCAAAATGCGAGTCTTTACCTCCACGTACCCTTATGCGCTTACCGTACGCGATGATTTACGACCAAGTCACGTCATTGCAGCTATTAGACATTAGAGCACTTGGAAATTCAGGCGCTTGAAGAGGCGGGCGAGTTCAAGGCGAGTTCGAAGTTCAACATCTCCCAGCCTTCTTCTTGAGCTCGTTAATATTTATGCACCGCGAGGGAAGTGGCTTCCATGTGTTACCTCACTCGTAGGTAACGTGCTGGCAGAGATAGAGCGAAAAGACGAGCCTGAGCCCTTGGCATTTTTAAGGGAAATCCTTGATGAATGGTCCGCTTGGCTCAGGCTGACTGCACTTCGCCCTCTCCATTTCCACGGTTAACTCATCCATCTGACGTCCCTCCACTTCGTCTTTCCTCGGCCGTTTAATAGCGGTTGCTTTCGGGAATCGTCGTTTAGGCCGTTGCGGTGAAAATTGCGAATCACTTTCCGAGAATGATACAAATCGGTATGGCCGTGGATCTCTAATTCTGAATCGAGAACTTCTATAAATTTAAGAAATTGTAACAGTTCCATTCTTATAGAGTATTTCCTCAGTCGAATTGATTATGATTAGGTTCAAGCAGAATTTCACCGCCGAGCTTTGGGTGAATTTATTACCATCATCAGGGCCCAGACGCAATCCTCAGGTGTCACCATCGGCAGGCACACGCCGTCAGGAGAATTGTAAACCAACAATATTGCGACTTGAGTACCATAGTTACAATAGGTTTACCTAGTTTCAATTCTTTCGACGGTGTGTGCGAGCCGACGGAGACACCTTCTTGATGATGGTAATATACCTATTTACCGAAAGCTCTTCAATAGACTATGAAATTTTGCTTGACCCTAATCCTAATCAAGTCGCTGAGGAAATACTCACGGGTCGATCCTTCATCAATTCTAATCTTTTAGAGCATGTACCTGAGTACATACCCACGCATAAAGGTAAAATTTCAAACCCTCTATTTAAAAACATTATAATTGGTTGATTGCACGCCATTTTCATCGTAATCTAAAAACCATAAAATCGCCATTATTGCGTAGAAAAATCATTCTCTTCCTTCTTCCTTATTCTTGAGGTACCTACGTCTTGGGATTCCTCCTTTATGCAAAATACGTCACTCGTCGCGAACTTTCCCATAAAATATTATCTAGGACGAAGGATAAAAGTTCCAGCAGTTCAGCTATATCTATACCGCACTGTCGCCGACGGTAAATGTGAGAGTTGAAGAGCCCTTCCATCCGCTGCGAGACTTCCATTTAATTAAACTTCCCGCAGAAATGATAATTTACATAATGGCGACCCGACTGCGGGTCCTCGAGTGCTCAGTATTCTACATTAACAATGAAAGGCTTCAAAAACAGCAACACACCTATACAGTTAAGATTCTAATGTCGACAATCGCTGCGTCTCTCCAGCGCAGAGATCTTCACACAAACTAAATAAATGAAACCCTAGGTTGGGAATTCGAGGGAATTCTGCTTCCAACCAACTATTGGAAGTAATTACAGAATTCGCTGACCCAGTGATGGCAACGGTGTCCATGTATTGGAACAAAAGTCAAGCAATATTGGCGGTTTTTTATTCTCCGGGAACAGTAATTCCTTGTATAGCAACAAAATAGCTCAACAGCCGCTGTCGCATAAAAAAATTGAAATGAAAAACGTACTCTATGGATCAATTTTGAGAAGTTTTGGAGCCGACAAGCATTTTTATGCGGTTTAAAACAGGTTGCTCGAGGCTAATAACGATGTCCACCGGTTTCGAAACATTTTCACTGCCGATACGCTTTGGGCTTCGTCCATTCGAACTAATTCCGAACATGCTTTCACAATAAAAACCCATCCATAAGTCCCAAGTTACAAGTTCATAATTACTTTCACCTTAGTGATCGCGCAGTAGATTCAAAAGTTACTCGTGCATGTTAGCATTATTTATTTATCGCGTTCATTTGGCATCACCGTTATTTTCAAAGGCTCAAAAGAGCGAAATTCTTGAAGTAAATGCAAAGGGATTCGCTTTACTTCAACCTAAGGTCTTTTTTCCCTAGGATGGCCTTTATCATCAGAATACACGAGGCCTTGACGATGTAAAATATTCTATTGTGTTTAGCGCCCTCCAAGTTAGAAGCACAACTGTGCACTAAGCCCTTAATCCTTCACCTTCCGAGGCCAGGCAGCAGGCAGAAGCTGTCTCCTCCAGGGAGAGTAGGATATTCCAAAGCCATTATGCGGTCTGTGGGTTTTATTCATTCCCCACTCTCTACCGACTGTTGTCGCTCCCTTGCCAGAGAATTGTAATTACGTTGCTTCGACTACGCAGATACATTCGTACACGTATGCCAATAGGTGACCTGGTGGTTACAATTGAGAATACTCGTGCTCTGAATCAGTCTCTAAAAAAAGTAAATTAGCAAATAAGAGAAGATTTAAGGCATTATCTGTTAACAGAAGTTGTTCGATGAAACGTCATTCAAAATTACATGAGAATTTTACTCCTGTTACGATCAATAATACCAATCAATTAAAATATAATGCCTTACCTGAAGGCAGTTTTCTTGAATAAAGCGACGCTTAATCCTAGAGGGCGCTTTCGTTCGGCGAAGAATATTGGAATGGGAAATATGCGAATGGCACGCAGAATATTCATCGAAGGTTTGAGAAAGCGTGACGAAGAGTCGGTTAGGAGTCGGCGGAGCGAGGGTGGAAAAGTGCTGAAACGGTGAGGAATGCTCCTTGTATTGTGCGGATGGGGTGGCACGCGTATCTTGACAATACCCGGCGAGGGGAGACTTTCACTGTACAGTTCACGCTGGAAATTCTGGGCACAGTGCACTTTACCAACAAAACCGTACTCTTCCTGGGTGTTCTGCTTACCTTCGCGGAAGCCTACGCAAGGGCGCCTTGCCCTGTAAGCAGTTGTCCTACCTTCGACCCTTGGATTTCACCTTTATTCACTTTCTGCCAGGGGTCAGTTTGCCCACCTCTTCTATTCAACTGCCTAACAATACCTTGGGAGTTGGGAGCCTTTATGTCGCGATCGCATTCATAGTCCGTTTCCACCAAGCCAGACTCTTTCAATACGTAGAGTAACGTACTATAGTATAACGGTCCAGACCATGATCTGTTTAGCGCATGTGGATCGAGTAAAATCCACAATGAGCTTTTTTCAGGATCCTGAGGTCCGGTTTATCAATTTTTTAAAGCTAGATGTATCCTGATGGAGCTAGATGGATCTGGAGGACGCTTGCATTAACCAATTTCCTAGACATTTTCGGTCTGACGTTCAATCAGAATGTGTCCTAGGTGAAATGTGGTTCAGGCGTCATCGGATGAATCTAACTTCATATGAATTGATAAACCCCTGAGTGTCGGCATAGGGTAAGCAGGATTGATAGCCGACGCCCCAGCAACATTTACGTAAGTGTTATCTCTGGGGCGCTGCCTACCAATACTGCATACCCTATGCCTACACTCACGCTCTTGGAATCAACTCGAAGAGTCCCGAAAGTAAATTTATTTACCCACGAACGATTGATACCCAAATCTTAAGCCGTTAAAATTGTTTGTAAAACGTAATAAATTATAGGCAGTTTATCAGTTCGTTTAAATCTAAATTTATCCGAGAACCCTTGCATTAAAAATGATCGAATTATAATACCGGTCCTGAGTACTCATTTTCTGAAAGACGCAAAGTACCCATTTGCTGTGAGACATTGGTTCCCAACGCAATACAGCCAAAAGGGTGTCTAAACGCCGTTCTGAAATTTCCTGCATCATTTGACGGTTATCGGAATTTGGAAACAGACGAATGACCATTTCTATGGCTTTGGTTCATAAAACCTGTTGATGAGCCGACCGAAATCATTCAGCACAATATTCAAATGGCCTTTTTGAATTTCGTCGAATCAATCATATCGAAACGAACTCGGCAGCTGGTGAATGACGGCGGATAAATTTGTTCTTTTACAGAGTAGCGACTGCATTTAATTAGTTTTATATCAATGCTCCTCCAATGGAGGCCCAATGACGGCCGGATATGCGCGCAGCCAATTCCACAAATGGCCGATTTAACCGGGCTTAGCTCCCTATCTATAAGGCAGACGTGGGTGTTGTATTAGGGATTTGGAATATAGATGTAGAGCGGCTTAATGGCTAATCGCAAAACGAAATTACGAGCCCGTCCCATGTACATGTAAATTAGTGGCCAGGAAAACGTTCAGAAAACAAGACTCAAGCTCAATATCGTCGAGAGTTGGTTTTCCGAACGTTTTGGAAGCGAAATATTCGGTGCCTATTTTACGCAAGTATCTAGCTTGAAACCATGCGTCAAGAATTTGGTATCGTTCATTTCGGAAGAGTTGAATACGGAAATCACCCTGAATTCCATTCCATTCCATTCTTTTCCATTCTATTCCACTCTATTCCACTCTATTCCATTCTATTCCATTCTATTCCATTCTATTCCATTCTACTCCATTCTATTCCATTCTATTCCATTCCATTCCATTCCATTCCATTCCATTCCATTCCATTCCATTCCATTCCATTCCATTCCATTCCATTCCATTCCATTCCATTCCATTCTATTCCAATCTATTCCATGATATTCCCTTCTATCATATCCTATTCCGGTACGTTCCGTTCTATTCCGTTCTATTATGATGCATCCTATGATCCCGTTGGCATTAAAGACATTTTATACCATCCTTTACTTACATTGATGTTACTGACATTTTTGTAAATAGAAAAATGGTGGCTCAAACCGTCGAAATGACCATTACCATGGGCCAAAACCATCTAGCGTCGGGCGACCTTTGCATCATTGGTATTATCATTACCTATTATTGTTATTATTATGTGGGATCATTGGTATTTTATTATTTGGCCTGATGTCGCGAGGTCCAAAACACGAAATTCCACTAAATGGAAAAATTCTATTTGCAATAACTAAATGATGACACGATATGATGCATACCTATCGACACGCCAATGGGAACATACGTCCATTAGCAGTATACAGTGATATTGCTGGCGTACACGTGTGATCACCAATAACGATAGCGTCTAATCAATGATGCCGCACGACACGCGATCTGGTAATCCCAAATTACTTATAATCAGAGCTAATAATCAGGTTTGTTGAATCCAATCGTGATCGTCACTGATGGTGATTGATGTTACTAAGTTGAAGAGCTGTGATTAATTAGTTGATGATGGATTTACAATCGATACATGTATGACTTATGTTGTATGATTCACCACACAGATCCGTATAGTTACCTACCAATCGTTATTGTCTTTGCGAAGAGAGGTAGTCAATAATGAATGATATGATAAAGCACTCAGGGCATAAGTATGTCCAAAAATGGCATAGGTAATGAGAAAAATGCAAAATAAGTTTTTGATCAATTTACAAAAATAAAGATTTCTCCCATAGTTTTCAATTCCATAAAAAAAATCGCTAAATAAAAAATGTTTGTCTGGTCAAGATCTACAACCTCGTTTAACCAGAACTTTGATAGCGTCAAACGCTTCTAAGATAAACGCTCTTTAAATATTTGTCGTTTTTCTATTATATCGTTTTTTGGCCCCAAAAATAGATAAAAGGATCATGATTCTTGGAGCAATCGATAGGTCCTGATGAGTAGATTCTTTCGGTACCGAAATCTCAAAATTGATATTTTGGGACATATGCCCTTTGTGCTTTAAGGTATCGATATTATGCCACTGGACAGTTTCCTAAACTTAGCTTTACCATGGCAAAATAAAAAATAAATGAATCGAGGCAATGTCTCTAAGATATAATACCTAATATATCGACGATGAAACTGCAATACTGCCCAATTCAAAGCATCGTGTCTTTTGGGGGCGTCTGGGTTGCCTACTTCTCAAAACTTGGATTGGTGGCAACTTGGCAAATCACGCGTCCATAGATTGCATGGCAAACGAATATAAATAAAATCATATATATCATATAATATATAAAATCATTTGTGGGAACAGAAAGGCGAGCTACAAGCCATCTTCGTATCGAAGACGAAGCATATTCATAGATGATGGCCACCTGAGGCAAGCTCTACAACCGGAAGGCGAAATGCCGTTGGTCCTTTATCAATCTCCTGACGAGAGATAGAGCCAGAAATAGATCATGGAGATGGCAGGAATACCGAAATTTCGAGAGCTGGAGAAATTTTAGAATGTCAAGAGGAAGTTGTCAATCAACTTTACCTAGCGCTCATCTATAAAAATCGAATATTTATTAAATTAAAAATTACGAGTCTGACACTTTCCTGTACAGAAATATATCGGATCTTCAGTTGTCTATTTTCTCATCCTCCTACCATTAATTATATAATAGAACATCACCCACCTCGGTTAGCAATCCTAACTACCGAGCAGGAAATCCCCGTTTTTCATTTCGGGACAAATGAAACCCGCCGGAGCCTGAAATCTCAAATGTGGAAGAGACTGGAGAAATTATCGATTAGTCCGGCGGACGTTGGCTGTCAGACAGAAGGGATCGTTGTCGATCGCACCCACACATTTCAGGTGGCCCGTAGGCGAGGCGATTCCGCGGACGTTTATTGGAAGTCCCAATTCCTATCGGCCTTTCTTCGCGGTCTCTAACCGTAAAACAAAGACGAATCCACGAACTGGCAGCTCCGAACTGCTTCCAGTTCCGTCGGACAGCGGGACAAAACGTTCGGAAGAGTTTCCGCACCATCGGATCCGACCTTACGTCAGTCCAAACACGAGAATTCCTTCACGAATGTGTTATTTACCTAATAAACTTGAAAGGACCGCGGGTCATCCGATGACTATTCGCCGGATATTTGGAATCGCTATTTCTTGAATGGAATCATTCGTCCGTTGCATCGATGAGGTTTCTCAAACTCTCAAGCTATTGAAAAAACCCAGCTTTTAAAAAAATATTATACGGACGTTAATCTGAATAGCATTCGCATTTCAATAGAATATATTTTTTTGGCATTTCGATCCAAATATCTTTTGTTCAGCAAGCTCATATAGTATACTCTTTCAGACCGGATCGATCGAGCTACAATGTAAAGCGGAACTTTTGCATTTTCAAGGCCAAAATAACAGACCTTTTGTTTATGTTCAAGTTCTGGGGATTACAGTCGGCCCGATCGGGACGGCCAACAGCGAATAGGAAATTCTTCCAGAAGAGACCACAGCTCTGAATCCTTTAATGTATTTCATCCGTGGAAAATCTTAGTTAATCGGATTTCAAAAAGACTCAGAGAAACCTCTCGATGAATAATTCAACCGAGGGCTCAATTCGTGACCCTCGTAAAACCAGGATTAATAGCTTATTTGGCTTCGTCTTGCTCAAAGAATCTTTCAGGCATTGATCGCGTCGTGATTGCCCGGTTCATGAAGCTCCCAATTTCCAATGTTTCACGACATTCTTGTAAATTGTGTTGACAATACAATTGCGCATGATATGCATTGTCAAATATTATTTGACGCAATGTTCTTCACTTTAGTTCGATCAGGTACTGATGAGGTCTGTTGAGGGAACAAGGTAAACCATGATCCAGATTGGTACCAAATTGTACTTGATTGAACAAAATGGGGAACTGTGTGGATATGACACATTGTGCCAGCTATGCAATATCTGGGGGCCTATTCTGTAAATTTGGACTCCAAATTTTGGAGCAAGACGACACCACGGTCGGTTTGGTGACGATGAGATTTGTGCTAGTCGCTATCGACTCCTTACACAAATTGTCATAGGTTGTCATGGGATTTGGCATGGCAATTCGATATCGATTTCTAAAGACATATTGCTTTGAGTTTACAGAATTGGCCCCCAGGTGGCAACTTGAAGCCAATTTCACCAACAATGTAAACCTAGATTTTGGGTGGATCCATCAATTCAGTTCATTCGTCAAATAGACATGATTCTTCAAATAAAATTTTCCATGGATACGTTGACGCAGATATTCATAGTCTACACTTCCAGAAACTACTTATTCGAAAAATAATGGATATTCGATTAATAAACTGAACTTCAAAATAAACTATTTCGATATCATGGATTTGTTTGTATATGACATTGATTAAGGAAAACCCATGGTTTTATTGTTGGTGAAATTGGCCCCAACTATATGCCGGTGAAACGGCGATAACTGACTGATAAGCCCTCAAGGAAAATATTTCGCAGAATAGATTTGCTATAGCCCCGTAGAGCGCATGGAGACGACACCCCTCGCCATTTACCTGCGCGCGCTTTAGTTAAAATCGATAATTCACTATTTGGACTGCCCCGCTCTTGACTTTAATTGTTTCCCGAGACACGAGGGCCGGAATGTATAATTCTCCTTTGCTCGAACGTTTCCCTCTCTCTGTTAAACTAATAGATTCGAAATTACAAAAGTGGCAATCGTGCTCTTCGACGGCGAGACTTTGAAGTCAAATTGAACACCAGTGATGCTGAGGAGACGAAAGACCGTGAAAAGGAGCGACTCATGCAACTTCGGAGTTTTCATTTTGTAGTTCGGTGAATAATTGATAGCGCTGAATTCAGCCAATTTCCCTGTTTAGCGTATAATTTCAATTTTTTCAAAAGAATTCTGAATGCTGCATTGGAAAATGGGAATTATAAACTGAATGAATAAGTTGTCGAACTAAGACGATCGATCGGATTTGATTTTTCAATTTCCTATTTATTAGATTTTCCTTTCGCTTGACGATTTATCCAGTTACTTTTTCAATAATTGAAATAAATTGTAAATAAATAAAAATAAAAATGAAATAAATAAAAATGAAAATTGGAATAAGATTGTTTCGTTATAGAAGCTGCCGTTGAAGGTAGTTCGTTGCTTGTTATCAATTTTTGTTTACATTTTTACTAGGCCAAAATAAATTTGTTAGATTTTGTTTTCATTTTATGTATCCAAAGCTAATTTGCACTGAGGAAACATTGGTGATGGATAGAATACCTCCTACTGCAAAGGCAGTATAAAGATACTGATGTCAGCAGATCAGGGGTTGGGTCACCGTAAGAAAACTGCCTCTATAGGTAGGCCTGTTTTCTAACGGTGACCCTACCCCTGATCTGCTGACATCAGTTAACGTTACACGGGTCGATCCACAATAGCCATTATAGGTAGGTATACTGCTACAAACGTTTAACTAAAAATATAAAAATACCGATTTATATTTCTAAAAATAACTTACTCTGCTTTGATCTACATGCTGATGCTATATTTTCCTATAAAACTTTACAAAAGGGTGACAATCTTACAATATTTACCCTTACAATCATGGGGGTCTTGTTATGAAAGAATTCTGTACCGAACGAGAGGCGCTCTATCCACGCACCTCCACGATTTATCAGGCCAAGAATATGCCAATTTAGATATGGCGCAGAATATTGCGGTATTATTCATAATAAGGTGGCCATGCAGGGTGCTGAAAGTGGCGTGAAAAAGTCCCGAACCCGTCGTCTAACTTAGTTTGAATATAAATATGTTGCAAACTTCAGGGCAAGGTCTCTTTCCCATGCCTTTCCGCTTGTCCTTCTTTTTGCGAGAGGTTCTTCGCCTTCTCAAGGGAACGACCGAGGCGGGCTTATAGTTCTTTAAAATATTGCAACGCCCCAAGAGAGTTTTTACGATTCCTTCAGCTTTTTCTTTAGCATGGCTTCGCGGAAAGTTGCGAGCACGTTCATTTGAACGCAGAGCGGTAGAAAAGGTGAAAAATGAATCAGAAAGGACGTGGATATCCGGGCGATAGGTATTGATGATGGTCGTATCGAATTTCTCGAATGAATTTCTCGATATAGAACTGGAAAATAATTTTGTTGATAAATTCATTCGAAAGCTTTGAAAAAGGTGCTCAAGGGCCGGTTGTAAGCAGATGCTTTGTTGAGTTCTGTTTTTGAGAGCGTCAAGAGAAAGAAATCAACCCCCCTGAAATTTTAATGGTACACCTACGTTTCGAAGTATAAATAATGAATATATTTGTAATTTAAATAGAAATTGGTAACTGAATTTTGTGAAATTGCACGAGGACATAACTGTTCTAAATTATTATACGAAATAATAAACAAATCTCAGAAAAATATCGCATTCCCCTGAAGAAGCCCTGTTGGGCAAAAGCGCTCGGTTTTGGTGAGACATTCCTAACTTTTGACAAATTCTGTTTAAGGGAGTTTTCGCCAAACATTTTCCCAGTCGTTTTTACATACTCGTTGGTTGCTGTTGGGAGCTCTTTTGAGTTAAACCGAAAATTACGAAGCAAGTAGAGGAAAGTGCCCAAAAGTGGACCCCTCCCCAAAAGTGGACCCCTGACATTTTAGGCTCTCTACGGTGCTGAACTTTACCGAAACCAATCGCAACTAGTAGTTCCCACTTCTGTGACAACATGTAGGAGCCCTCACGTCGTCTACTTCATCTGCCGGCTTTCAGTTCGGCATTATGTGATTTCTTGTATTTTAGAATTATTACAGTGTCATACGTTATTCGACATTTCTCCTACACTTTTGAAGGTAAGGCTTCCAGCATGTATTATTCTGAAATAGTAAGGAATAAGGGTAATATTTAGCATCAAGTTATCTCAATTGAACGGTCTGTGGAACATTGAAAGAGTAATGAATAATTAGGCTATAGTCGCCTAAAGTGGACCCCCCTTTATTTTTCATGTTCAAACACCTGCTGAATCTGAAAAACGTCTCAACTTCGAAGAGAAATCAAGCAGTGAAGAAGACAGCGTTTCGTCTGGGTCGTCCGTGATGGAGACTTTGCCTGGAGTAACGCCTTCAAAAAATGATGATGACTAATCGGAAATCGATATATTCATTAGCATTAAAGGATAATTTATTGTTATTATATACTTACTATTGACTTAGCATTGTTTTATGTGATTTAATCTCATTCCTCCATTTAATTTTCCATCCATTTTTGTAATATTTAGTAGGGGTCCACTTTAGGCAACTTTTTTTGGGATTGCCAAATTGCAGGGTTTTGAAAAATATATTTTTTTATTACTATTTCTTAGTATAATTTTATAAATTGAGATTGAAATGATACAAAACATTACCGTGCTATCGTTACATGCATTTAAAAATGTGTTTTTCGTTGTTCTATATTTTTTATTGATAAAAAACAAAATGGGGGTCCACTTTTGGGCACTTTCCTCTACTATATGAATAAATAAAGGAACGGGCCGCAAATTGAGTGTGGAATTCCAAAAAACATCGCTATGATGAACAATGGAAACTGAAATACCATTTTCGGGTAACTCGGTCTTCCCGTTAAAGCTGTACTCGCACCAACAGTTGAAGAGTTCTTTTATTGCGGCAGCAGAGCTGTAAAAAGCCAGTTTGAGGTTATTATACCGGAGTGTAGTCTGCGGTAAAGTTGACGTTCCCATTCGATTCCCCTTATCGGGCGGGCAAGTAGCTTTCAAAGGTCGGATCTCCAGTGCAAAGAGCCATTTCACTTTCTCCTTGTTGCCGTTTTCGGAACGCCGCACAAAGACCGTATTTCACATTCTTTCGCAGAACAAGATGTTTCTATGCCGTGAAAAGGAAATAGTGATGGAACTAGAAAATAATTTTATCCCGCTCAATAAATAGAAATGGCAATATTCTCACAACAAACCGGTGGTGCATAGATAACACACAATACTTCCATATTTCGAAACGTAAAACTTTGTCAAAATTTGATCATATTTTGACAGCTTTTAAGGGGTTTTCGGTCAAAATTATTAAAACCCTCACTTGCAACTTTTAAAGTTCGCCCAAAATGAAAATACGCCAAGTTATCGGAACATGAAAAAATGTCCACATATTCTGCAAGGTGATACAAAGATTTTAAGACCAATAACGCTCAAATCGGTTCATTTTTGTGGCAAGAAAATAAAATAGAAAAAAATAAAAATTCAAATATATTCACTCTGTTAATATGGAAGTAAAAATGAAAAATATTATTTCTAAACCCTCCAATTGCATCAACTGTAATATATAAGGTAGACAAACAAATGAGTCGGACGAACCTAGTGGCTTTCAAAAGCAAACAAAGTTTTTCATCCAGAATACATCAACAGAAGAGCCCCCTCCAAGCCGGTTCTATCAAATAATGTTTACCCGATTTCATTCTTGTTGACCCGGAACGGAAGCCTCTCTCGTCGAGTCGAGTGACTGAGGTAAATCAAGATTACCTTATCGGTCGCCTTTCCTCCCTCCGCTTAGCGCCTATTCAAATACTCCCTTCCCCTTCAGATTAGGTAGCGGCTTTGCAACGCTCTATCGGGGGGTTGTATTTTACCCTCCCCCCTGCCCAGGAAAATAGTGAAAAGAGTTTATTCATCTTGATGCACCCGTCATAGGTACCTAGTTTTGATCAAACCTTCGAGTTTACGTTGAATTCCAATCGAGTTCTGGGAGCATCAGGGCAAGCTATTTTGTGGATCGAATGGGAAAATTTGAGAACCAGGGGCATAGAACTGAACAGGAGCTCATTTTAGCACAAGCAGCAAGACAAAGTAGGGCTGGATGGGATTCAGAGAGCTCCTATCAGACTCTGGAACCCTTATGTCAAGAAATATAATAGCTTTAGGATTGGAAAAGTTTGGGGTATACCGGCAATGCCCATCCGGCATAGAAACAAATAGGAGCTTTCTCAACAGTTAGAGATACCATGCCTTTCCTAAGATTTCATGTTGATCTCCTATCCAGATCTGGGAGGCTAATCATCAGGGCTACCGATTTTGTGGATCGAATGGGAGAATTTGAAAACCAGGGTCATAGAACTGAACAGGAGCTCATTCTCTCAAAAACCAGCAGGCACCAAGACAAAGTAGTGCGAGATGGGATCCAGTGAGCTCCTATCAGATTCTGGAACCCCGATAACAAGAACTGTAATAACTGTACCATTGGATGGGAAAAATTTGGGTTAAAGGGGCTTAAAAACAGATAGGAGCTTTTCACCAGTCAACAATACCAAGCCTTCCTAAAAGTCCATGTTGAACTCCTGTCCAGTTCTGGAACTCTAATCATCAGGGCGACCTATTTTGTGGAGCGAATGGGAAAATTTGAGACTAGGGGAATAGAACTGATCAGGAGCTCATTCTTTCAATGACAAAAGCAAGCACCAAGACATGTAGCGTTCAGTGGGGTTTAGTGAGCTCCTACCTGATTCTGGAACCCTGATGACAAGAATTATAGCTTCTTTAATGGATCAGAGACGTTAGGGGCATAGAAACAATAGAGGCTTTCTCACCAGTCAGCGATACCAAGCCTTCCTACAGTTTCATACTGAGCTCCTGTCAATTTGTGGGAGCCTGATGATCAGGGCAAGCTTTCTTGTGAGTGGAATGCAAAAATTTGGGAACAGGAGACACAGAACTGAACAGGAGCTCATTCTCTCAAAGACAGCCAGGAAGCTATTTACATTAATAATTTTCTCGTCGTTTTTTACTCGAACCACTCTCACGCTCGCTAGAATAAACATCGTATTTCTATTCCTAATTTTTTGTCTAGCTGCATGTCTAATAGAGCAACAATAGCGGCGAGCACGGCGGCCGCATTTAAAAAGTCGGATAACATTTTGACGCCTCGGATAAAAACGGCCGAATAAACGAGCGGCACATTTGCGGAAAAGCTCGCAACGTGCGGGGACACATCGGATCCCGGGAGCGCGTCATATCCGCGCATTTTCTTGCCCCCGCCGCCATTGTGCCGTATTCGCCGCGCCATCGTCCGCGTATTTTCTTGCCGCTCCCCGCCATCGGCTTCATTTGCATTCCAGGAAGGAAAAAGGGAATTATTCGAGAGCCTTTCGGCCCGTTTGCGTCCCCGCGGCCGCGTACCGGCGAATGAAGCCCGGGGGATCCAGCGGGACGGAGATAACGGCCGAGCCGGGCGGCCCGACGGAGACAGAGGAGAGCGCCGCCGCTTTCCGACTCAATGACATTTTGCAGATATCTCATCCGCCCCAGTGCGCACATGCTTTCCGCCGACGCTGCATTTCAAGTCGTATCCGCCGACGAGTCTTTTCCTTTTTTACCGTCAAGCTGATCTCCAAGGGGGGTTAATATTTTAACGGATAAGTTCCAAATATTAGGACAAATTTTGCCGATTTTGCTATAGCACTTGTACACTTTTGCCATGACGATAACTGTCGGATGGTCGACAAATCTCTCACTCGCTCCAGTCGCCCATTAGCCCCAGTCTCTCACCCGCTCCAATCGCTCTTATTCTCAAATCTCTCACTCGCTTCCATCCCCCATTTGCTCCAATCGCTCACTCGCTCCAGTCGCTCATTTGCTTCAATCTCTCGCTAGCTCCAACCGCTGTTATTCACAAATCTCTGTCTCGCTTCCATCCCTCATTTGCACCAAACGCCCATTTGCTCCAATCTCTCACTTGCTCTAATTGCTCATTTGCTCCAATCACTCATTTGCTCCAATCTCTCATTCGCTCCAATCGCTCTTGATCTCCAATCCCTCACTCGCTCCAATCGCTCACTCGCTCCAATCGCTCTTGATCTCCAATCGCTTACTTTCTCCAATCGCTCACTCGCTCCAAACGCTCATTAGCCCCAATCTCTCACTCGCTCCAACCGCTCTTATTCTCAAATCTCTCACTCGCTTCCATCTCCCATTTGCTCTAACCGCTCATTTGCTCTAACCGCTCATTTGCTCCAATCTCTCACTCGCTCCAACCGCTCATTTGCTCCAATCTCTCACTCGCTCTAATCGCTCATTTGCTTCAATCTCTCGCTCGCTCCAACCGCTGTTATTCACAAACCTCTCACTCGCTTCAATCTCTCATTTGCTCCAATCGCTCGTTTGCTCCAATATTTTGCTCGCTAGCTCCACCTGCTCATTCGCTCTAATCTCTCAATCGCTCATTTGCTCCAATCACTCGTTTGCATCCAATGATCCCTTATCCCGAAGGAATTCTCGAGCGATAAATATAATTTTGCATCTTTCAGTTCAAAACACAACTCCTGCGCCCTTATGGTGAACGACAAATAAGCGGCAACTGCAAACTGACCTCTTAGCGGCCGCTTGCGAACATCTGCTCGGAACATTTGCTCCAGTAACGTTACGGCCGGGGAAGCAATGACAATCCTGGACCTAGCGCCTCGTAATTGGCCGACTGATAGTGCGCATTTAAAGCCCGAGGGCCGAGCTGAAGATTAGAAACTCGGCCCTTACCATTTCGGCCCTTCCTGCCGACTAAGGAAGCTTCGCTATCTGACTCGAGCCGAGCTCGCTTCCCGTATAAATTCCCGGCTAAGCTGATTTATCTGCTAGTTCCTTTAAGCCGGCCGAATTGTTTCCCAGCGAGGGCTTATAAGTGCGGGAATTATACGGAAACTTCTGCAGGTAGGTATAGGTGTGGAAAAATTATTAACGGATTTTTAAAATTTTGTAATAGGATAATATCATATTATAAGCACCAGTCATTGGCCAGTGACCATTTTTTAAATTTTTTTAAACTCCGTTTTCTGAAAGCAGCAGCCTCTGACGCCGTGATCCCAGCTTTCCTGCATTTATCCATAATCGAGGAGATCGTGGTAAAAATCTGAACATTATTACTTGCCTAAATCGTTCTGAAACAAGTGAAACACTGGAGTCAGTCCACTTTCCTTATAAAATCCTCGGATGGCCAATAACTGGATCTGTGGCCGATAACAGAAGCATGTGGCGTGGTACAAACGACTTATTCCAAAAAACCTCAAAAACCAATAATTTGGGCCAACAGTTCAGGAGAAATTGGTATCGGATCACATTTTACCCCTCCAAAAATCAAAAAAAGAATTTATTTTGAGCACTCCCTTAAAAAACACCCTTAAGTGGTTTGAAAACACCCTTAAATGGCCACTCATGCCTTCAACCTGGTGTTTTTGAGGTGTTTTTCTTTTTTTTTTAATTTTTGGCCAGGAAGATAGAAGTTAAAATTATAGAAAACTCTGTTTATTTTTTCGTCGATTGAAACGATCGTAAAACACGAATTTCATCGATATTCAAACAGGAAGGATTTTTCACGAATTACCTACTTACCCTCCTGCTGCAAAAACAAACACCATGTACCTAACGTGGTGGGCTTAAGCGCAATTTCCCTCGCTCACTCGGCCGCGCTCTAAAACCGACACGTTCCTCCCCTTGCTATCAAGGGCGCCAAGGCTTAAGGAAGGTTGAGCGAGTGTTATCATTAGGCAAACATCGCTTACGGGCTCGCATAATGCCCTTGACGCTCAACCTCTTCCTTCTGGCGGATCTCCTTTCCTGATAACAGGTTAGTCGTTAAACGCGCCCGGCCCTCAAACTTGGCTGTCCCGAGGCAAGGCGCTCTCTAAGGCTGTCTCTAAGGCAGAGATACTAGGTTATGAACCCATCTAAGGAAGGAAACTGAAGGGCCGGACAGCCGGTAAAGCGGCGTCATTAGTTTTGTCCGGCATTATAGCGGGCCAACTTTACACGGCGGGCGATGAGAGGCTAAGCTACACTTCTACAGTCTATCTCTCTTGACCAGAGGAGGAAGGGCACAATGGCCCATTCTGTCCTTTGCTATCTCGCCGGCCGCACTTGCTGTCTACTACGTGCGGTCGTCGCAGGGCCGTGCTATCTATCCGACGGCACCGCAGACGGGCCGAGATCATCCATTACGCGACCCCAAGGGCGTCTCACGTGAGGCTCGCCGAGTAATATTTCCGCAGAGAAAGGATCGTCTTGTTGTATCCTCTTGTTGTACGCTTTGAAGAGACGTCAAGCCATCAAAAACAAGATGATGGAAGACGTTTTCGTCGGATTCGCCTCCGAAAAGCCGCAAGCCGCTCTCGAGCTCGGACACGTAGACGCAGTAACGCGCAGTGAAGATTTTCCGACGCTCCAACTCATCGGGCAGCAGGCGCCTATGGCACCAGGCGCTCCAGGGCGATAGACGCTCCTGCCTCTCGACACTCCGGGCGCTAAAAACTTCCTTAAGGAGGGCGCTCAAGGAGGGTCATACTTGAATTGAAACAGATACTGAGGCTCGAACTGATACTCAAACTCGATAAAGATGACGTTTTGGACGAAGGTAGTTTCGGTTTTTGGGTTTTTTCGGTATGTTGCGTCGATTTTAAGTGTGTACGCGGAGAGGGTTTTTTGCTGGCCGTTAAATTTCCCACATTTTGATGGGTTTGTCTTGAGGTTTTGGTCTATTAGGTGCCAAAATATTAACATTTTTTAGCAGATTTTGACAGTTTTTCGATTATATCTTGAGAACGGTTGAAAATCGAAAGTCATGAGGCGACGGATTCAGAATCCAAACTTATACTAATGCTCAAACTCGCTAAAGATGAGGTTTTTGACGAAGGTAGTTTCGGTTTTTTGGGTTTTTCGGTGTGATGCGTTGATTTTAAGGGTATGCGCGGAGAGGGTTTTTTGCTGGCCGTTAAATTTCCCACATTTTGATGGGTTTGTCTTGGGGTTTTGGTTTATTAGGTGCCAAGCTATTAAGGTTTTTGAGCGGATTTTGAAAGTTTTTCGCTTATATCTTGAGAACGGTTGAAAATCGAAAGTCATGAGGCAACGGATTCAGAATCCAAACTGAAACTGATACTCAAGCTCGCTAAAGATGAGGTTTTTGACGAAGGTAGTTTCGGTTTTTTGGGTTTTTCGGTATGATGCGTTGATTTTAAGGGTATGCGCGGAAAGGGTTTTTTGGTGCCCGTTAAATTTCCCACATTTTGATGGGTTTGTCTGGGGCTTTTGGTTCATTAGGTGCCGAGAAATTAAGGTTTTTTAGCGGATTTTGAAAGTTTTTCGTCGTGTTTCGCTTGTATCTTGTGAACGGTTGAAAATCGAATGTCGTGAGACGACGGATTCAGAATCCAAACTGGAACTGATACTTAAACTCAGAAGTCGAGAGGTAAGTAAACTGAAATTCGAGCTTGAACTCAAACTCAAAATAAATTCAAACCCAACCAGACACTTGAAATCAAACTAAAACTGATGTTCACTTGAGCTGAAAATGAAACAGAATCAGATTCTGTTTGGTAAAGATACAGACGATCAAACTGAAACCGATACTCAAACTCCATAAAGATGACGTTTTTCGTGAAGGTAGTTTCGGTTTTTGGGGTTTTTCGGTATGTTGCGTTGATTTTAAGTGTGTGCGCGGAGAGGGTTTTTTGCTCTCCGTTAAATTTCCCACATTTTGATGGGTTTGTTTGGGATTTTCGGTTTATTAGGTGCCGAAAAATTAAGGTTTTTCAGCGGATTTTGAAGGTTTTTCGTCGTGTTTCGCTTGCGTGAACGGTTGAAAATCGAAAGTCGTGAGGCGACAGATTCAGAATCCAAACTGAAACTGATACTCAAATCATAGGTCATAGGTCAACTCAATCTGAAACTAAAACTCAAACTCGAACTGATGCTCAAACTATACCTAACTGAAACTTGAACATAAAAAAACTGAACACAACCTCAAACTTGAACTCAATTTCAAACTCGAACTGGTAATCAAGCTCAAACTGAAACTCGAACTGAAAACCTTACTGAAACTCAAACTAGTATCAATATCATGTTGAGTGTCAATTTGAGTTTGATGTTCAAATTCAGGTCCGTTTCGAGTTTTAGCCTCAGTTTCACTTTGGGTTTGAACATCAGTTTGAGTTTCTGTTTCTGTTTTAGTTAAATTTCAGTTTGAGCTTCATTTCAAGTTTGAGTTTCACTTCGAGTTCGAGTTTGAGTCTCAGTATCAGTTTGAGATTGAACATCAATTTCAGTTTCTGTTTCTGATTTAGCTAAAGTTTCAGTTTGAACTTCATTTCAAGTTTGAGTTTCACTTCGAGTTTGAGTTCCAGTTTGAGTTCGAGCTTCAGTTCTACTTTCAGTTTGAGTTTCAATTTCATGTTGAGTATTAGTTTGTTGTTGGTTTGTAGCATGAGTTTCAGTTTGAGTCTCAGTTCGACTTTGATTGTAAGTTTCAGTTTGAATATCAGTTTCTGATTAATTTTTAGTTAAAGTTTAGGTTTGATTGTAATTTTTAGTTTGAGTTTTATTTCCGATTTGAGCTTGAGTATCGGTTTCAGTTTGAGAATCAGTATCAGTTTGCGTTTTAGTTTAAGTTTCAGTCTGAGTTTGAGTTTTAGTTTCAGTTCTGTTTGAGTTTCGTTTTGAGTTCGAGCATCAGAAACTGTTTCAGTTAGAGTTTGAAACTGAAACTCTCGATTTTGACTTTCAGTTTGAGTTTGTAAATCAGTATCAGAGCATTAAATAGTTTTAGGTACTATTTAAAATTGTAGTTTTGTAATATGGATTAGGTATGTTTTATGTGAAATAGTATATTCGTCCTTAACTTTTGGGTTCTTCGGGGATTTGTGGTGTTTTTTGACGTTGACTCAGGGATTTTTGACGGCCCCACCTTCGCGACACTGCCCCTGCCTCCAATTTTCGAGTACAAACTGAATTTTGTCGCATTTTCAGTCGCATTTTTCGTCGTTTTTTCCACCTGCCTCGTCGACTAGCGATTGTAACAGCCTCCAAATAAACTGCCATTCGAACTCGTAGGGTCAAACGAGTTCACTTTTGTTTCTCTTCCACCTTCCGGGCATCAAATTGGGAGATATGCATTTTTGCGCCTCTCCCTTTCGTCCGTTCGACTGTCGGCTATTATCGGAGTTCAAATATTGTCGTTCGGCGACGCCCATTTGTTTTTGAAAGTCGTTTCCCACTTTATCGTTCCAACAGTGCAAATGTCATTCCAGTCGAAAACGAAAATGGACCGTCGTTCGTAGATTAGATGAATTCTGCGAGGGGCATAGGAATAAAATTGGGAAAAAAGGGGAATTAATCCATTTTCGAAAATTGATCGGAAATACTCCTTTTTCGGACCGGAGTTGGTACATTTCTTTTTTAAATTGAGATAATTCAATGTCTTGTTTGGGAAGCGTGGAGTAAAGTGCATCTTTTTTGTTAAAATAAGAAAGTTTATCGATGGTAATGTTTATAATATTGACTATAATAGTGACTTAATCAAGCAAATAAGATTTAACTGACGTAGCTGCATAATATGCATTATATTGTAATTTTATACAATTATATTATAATTTTTTTGAATCCACGTATGAGTAGATCGTGAATTTTCATAATCACTACCTACAGATTTGTGGCAATCTCCTAATTGCTAATTTCTATTTTCTATTTCTAACTAATTTCTGTGACACTTATGGTGATAGTCATGCTGATACTCTCGTGGTGGAACATCGATTTAATTTTCGTAGCTGTCACCAGTTACTGACTAGTGGGGGCTTCATTTACATGAAGTATTGAGAATGGCAGTGGAGGACATTTTTTTCTGAAAAAATCCTATTTGGAGTGGTAATTTTTTGACATTACCACACAATCCATAGTAGGTGCTCAATTCCAAAGGCATGAAATCAAATTTGAGCCGAATGCAAAGAGATTGTTTTGTAAAACGTAGATTCTGACCCGCAAGGCGCTTATGTATAGAAGGGGAGGTGTACCAAAACGTCTTGTTAGAGTTGTTAGCATTGTGTACGAGAATAAGCGATGATTTTGCAGAGTAATTGTGAATCCCGATCTAAACATAGAGATTCGAACAAAGGTCACATAAGGTGGCAGCAGAATAATTATGATTTTTTTAATTATTAAAAAAATCAGCATTTTCAGACAATGATTGAAGTTCAGACATTTCAGAAAATTTAATGATATTAGAATTTTTAGAAAATGTTCAGACACTTCGGACAGCTCAGACTGTCTTTAAAAATAATCTGAATTTTCAGAAAATTTGAAAATAATCTGAATTTTCGGATAGGTAATTTAAAAATAGAGCGCCGAAGCAAATCCAAACAGAGACGTTCTGTTCGGGGAAAAAATATAAAAAATCCCGGTAATAGCTTACGAATGTGAATTTTTCTAGACCTTCTACTAGGTACGCGATTTTCAATTTTCGGATGCTCACAATATGCCCATATGACATATGGACATATTGTGAGCATCCGAAAATTACATACACAATTGAATATACATACATTTGGAATACATTTTATTTACCTTCTCTGAGGGGAATGAGTAAAAATAATTTTCAATTAGCAATAGTAATTATTATTTCTATTTTTCCGAGGCTGTTTGCGACATGACCTCCCCCCGTTTCCTGCGTACTGTTTCGATGGGCGGCGGGCCACAGCCGCGCGGCACTCCCCGCTCTCATGTGTTACGTTGCCCGCTCCGGCCTACACAGACCATTGGCCTTGACTTGTCTCGCCCAATTAGCTATTCATCCATTTGTGTCGAAAGCCGCCCCGGCGAGCAATGGGAGAATAGGGCGGCTATTTGCATTCTAATAAGAGAAGAGAGTTCGGCCGTGCCGGGCGGGGAAGCGCGGATGGTGATTCCCCTCCCGCATCAACAGCCCATCCGTTCAAACTGTCGCTCGAAGTGACGTTCCCCCGTTGCGTCGAGTTTGTCTCCGGCGGAGCTCTCCAATCGAATACCGTCACTTTCCGGCCACTCAATCTATTCGCGATCAAAATACCCCGCAGCACTTCCAGCTCCGGACTGTTTTCATCGCTTTCCACTCGAGAAATAAATGACCCAAGTGAGATAGGATAGCCGGAGTGCAGCGGTTAGCAACGCCATAACGGTCGTTCACCCCGGCTAACCGACGAGCGCCCGTTTTGCATGGATAGGTTGAAAATTGGATTGCCGGCTTTGAATTTATCGACAATGATGCGTTTATGAATGCCCGATGTGCCAAATTTAGAGCTTCACTTAAGCAGGTAAGTACCTGTTTTTCATGCAGGACTGAAAACAAGTGTATGCTGCCAACCGCAGACGGAATTTCGAATGGTGATATGGCGCTAATATGCTTCTGCCACTCTATACCAGAAGAGAAAAAAGCGAATTGCCCCGCTGGATTGATTTGCGCATGCACGCATCGAAAGGTAAAACCAGTGGTGCGTAGATAACACACAATACTTCCATATTTTGAAACGTAAAAATGTGACACAATTCGATCATATTTTGACTGCTTTTAAGGGTGTTTAGGTCAACAATATCAAAAAACTCACCATGCAAATGTTAAAATTCGCCCAAAATAAAAAAAAACGCCACATTATCGGAAAATAAAAAATAACCACATACCTACCTATTCTTCAAAGTAGCGCGGTAAAACAAAGATTTTAAGACCAAAAACGTTCAAATTGGTCCATTTTTGTGGGGCCCGAAAAAAATAAAATAGAAAATACCAAAAATTCAAATATATCGGAAGTACTGTGAGTTATCCAAATTCCGATTAAACAGGGTGTTACTGAGACAAACATTTCAGTTCAAGAAATTTGGAAAAGGGTAGAGAAATGAGGGAGCTATGGCCATTTTTGTTAATGACCACAGAAACGGACACAAAGACACTGGTTCGGGAAGCGATTCTGAGTAAATCTGTTCAAGAAAAAGTTTTTTTCTGAAGCTCCGTGGTAGTTGGTACAGTCTATGATAGACTGAAGGGACTGCGATTTCTACCGATCCTGTAACCATAGTTAAAAGGGTAGTAGTCAAGGCAGGAGCTGTCTCTCAAAAAGCGATGAGCTAAATTCATGATTCATACTAAATTCTGAACACTTTTGACTATCTCAAAAAGCGCATGAAGGAAGCTAACGTCAATATCGAGAATCATTAATGGAACTGATCTCGCGGAAGTTCCTAATGAGATTAAATGGACTGTTGTAGCTGGTAGGATCAATAGTTCGCAAAGCCGAGTTTATATGACCGAGTTACACCTCGTTAGCGACTGAGCCAACTCGTAATTATTGCACTAGCCTGAGGAGAATCTGTGGATGACTGCTCGCAAAGGCTTGTTACAACAAATCGGCGCTGGTCGCACTGCGCAGCACTGGTAAGCCGCACGCAGGTATATTCCTATCCAAGGAATCTCTCCATATTCTCTCCTCATTATAAACATGATCGTAACACCCGAAGTACTGTTACCAGTTTAATCATTTCTCCTCCTCACCCGGACAATCATTCTTCGTTCATTTTGAGTAGATTCTTTCGGTACCGAAATCTCAAAATTGATATTTTGGGACATATCGACGGCGAAGTGGTGAATCCTCGTATCTCCATTTTGTTAAGACCACCACTGTTCCTATGACACCCTATGTAACCACAGTGAATTTCCATGACATCTCTATTTGTCGTTTTTCTATATCGTTCTATATCGTTTTTTGGCCCCAAAAATAAATAAAAGGATCGTGATTCTTGGAGTAGATTCTTTCGGTACCGAAATCTCAAAATTCATATTTTGGGGCATACCCCTTTGCGCTTTAAGGTATCGATATCATCATATAATGAGTATAAATGGCTGCAACATTATATAAATAATAAATGCATATTATTGTATAATATGGGCATTAATAATATACCTATACTAATTATATTTCGTCAAAAATCGAGCAAGATGTCTCATCTGATTTGTATTACCTATCCAAATCGAAGTAATTTTCAAATTGATGGAAATCACGAGTCCCAAGCTTCTGGAGCATTGTTGCCAGCTAATCGACGACAATTTCAGATAATATCATGATATTATCATGTCAAATTTTTTCAAAACTTTCAACGAAATCAGTCAATTTTAAAGCAGACGGTTCACCTACGAGTGACCCCAGGAGACTAGCACGCGCAAGCCATTAGCGCCTGACAGCGGAAAATCATTTTCCGACTTACGGATCGCACGATGTAATTTATTATTGATACATCCTGTTATAATGCGGTCCTACACCTAACGGATAGGGAATCGCGTACCTAAATTAGACGGTGGCTCAGATTAGTCGGCCATGTACGTCCATCATCCCAGGTGGACAGCTGTCGTCGGTAGATGCGCGTATCTATCACGTCACTGGCTGATCAACCGCAACGATCCCCTCCGACCGGACGGGACGTAAATTAGCGAACAAGCCCTTGTTATAAATGATGAATCTGCCGGATGAATTGAAAGGGGAGTAGCATTGTCTTGTAGTGCATCAGTCATCCATCCACATTAGCTGGATGGGATCATGATGCATCCCCGGGCGAAAAGGTACATCGATTTTGTTGTGCGCGTCACATATAGTGATTATATTGGTAGTGTTTAAATACCGTTGATGTATATGAAATCTTCCGCCTTTGACTAAATTATGACTGTCGATTCACTCACCGACGACGTTGAGATGTATGAAATGGCTCATATGCGGCGTCGTGCTGATCTGGCACTCGTAGATCCCCGTGTCTCGATGCTGGGGATACTTGATTTGCAGACTCCAGTCTTCCGAACTTTGGTGGTGGATCGCTCGAAACCTCTGGTCCGACGTGTAGGTGTAACGCCCCACGGTCAGCAAGTGGATGTCTCGATGCCGCACCCACGAAACCTGCAAGCAGAAGGAGGATCGAACATCATGACAAGGCGTAGGTTCTCCTAGCAGAAGCGAGAGTGAGTCGAGATAGGAAATAGCTAATCGCGAATCGAGATAGACTAGAATATCATTGTTCAAGCGGCAAAATGCTATAACTCAATTTTGCCAACTTTACAGGAGATCCACAAAACTGTTTCTATTGCTGGCTGAGAGAACATTGAACATGGGAACGTGGCTTGGAAACGCCAATAAAATTTAGAGGGTTCCCCGACGCCACCTCGACCAATCACAGCAATGCATTTCCTTAACCCCATGTCTGTAGCATTTGGACAGAACCGGCCACAGCAGTGTTGGCTTCTGTTTTTTTTTCGCAATTCTGACCACGGATATCCACAGCATCGTTTTACCACATAATATGTATACATATACTACATAATAGGTATATTATACCTATTGAAAGTCTAACTCAATTTGGCCGAAAATTGGGTCAAGAGAAAGAAAAAACACTGTTCAAAGAACAATAGTCGAAATGTAGACATTGCTAGATAGACTATTGCTATGGATGTTATAACATGATGTAAATATCAAGGAGCAATAAATCATCTATCTAATAGATAGTATCTATCAATCGAAGTGGCACGACTGCTATCATTGGTATTTTTTAAGTCAATTATCAGGGTTAGGGTCTTCAGAGAAACTGCCTCTTTCGCCGAGCTTTCGAAAACTTATATTTTCTTCATCAGGGCCTATAACAACCAAAAGTCACAGTCAACAATATGACAACATTAACAAAACTCCGTCAAATTTAAGAAACAAGAACAAGACTATCATTACTTCACAAACCGTTATTTTCAAACCTACTTGGAGACAGGTCTATTAGGTTTGGAAATAACGGTTTGTTAAATAATGATAGTCTTGTTCTTGTTTTTTTAATTAGGCAAAGTTTTATTAGTGTTGCCATATTGTTGACTGTGACTTTTGGTTGTTATAGGCCCTGATGAAGAAAATATAAGTTTTCGAAAGCTCGGCAAAAGAGGCAGTTTCTCTGAAGACCCTAACCCTTATAATTGACTTCAAAAATTGAATAACGGGTCGATTCTCAACAAGTTGCTATCATTGGTAGGTTTAGGCAATGCTTATCAATTCATTTAAAGCTAGATTTATCCAAGGACGCTTGGACTACATTTGAGAAGTATTTTCATCGACCGTCATACCGAAAATCCGTTAACCGAGTTTCTAAGATAAACCAGTGGTGCGTAGATAACACACAATACTTCCATATTTTGAAACGTAAAATTGTGACACAATTTGATCATATTTTGACTGCTTTTAAGGGTGTTTAGGCCAAAAATATCGAAAAATTCACTATTAAAATTTTAAAATTCGCCCAAAATAAAAATACAATACATTATTGGATTATAAAAAATATCCACATATTCTGCAAGGTAAAACAAAGATTTTAAGACCAAGAACGCTCAAATCGGTTCATTTTTGTGGCCGGAAAAAAATAAAATAGAAAACACTAAAAATGCAAATATATCGGAAGTACTGTGCGTTATCCAAATTCCGATTAAACAGGGTGTTAGGTCTTGCCGAGACAAACATTTCAGTTCAAGAAATTTGAAAAAAGGTTGAGAAATGAGGGAGTTATGGCCATTTTTGTAAATGACCACAGACGGACAGACGGACAGACAGACAGACGGACACACGGACAGACGGACAGACGGACACACAGACACTTGTTCAGGAAGTGATTCTGAGTAAATGTGTATAAGAAAAAGTTTTTTCTGAAGCTCCGTTCCGATTCTCGATTTTAGGACGATCACAATACTTCCATTTACTCTGTAAATATGGAAGTAAAAATGGCAATAAAAAACTGAAAATCATTTTAGTTTTCCAGGCTTAAATTGCCACGTTATTTCGGCAAGTTGAAATGACGTACCTATCAGATGCATTCACTATAATGTTAAAAGCTTAATTTTACTCCACATAACCAAGTCGCAAAATTGATAGTCAACATTACCCTGCCGAGAGTGCTGGAGTGAACGTTTTCCCTGAGGGCATAAAGGATTAAAAACTATCCGTCGTGGATGGGTTGGCAATTATTTTAGAACCATTTGCGAGCAGTATTAACGCGTTTTATGAACCGGAGAAAAGAATCCTCGACACCGTTAAATGAAAAGCTTTCGCTCTTTTTCTCCCTACTGAAAAATAACCTCATCCTCTTTTTGAAAACACATAAATTGCAGAACCGCTTTTCTGAACTGCTATCTAATGAAACCTATTTACATTCATAGCGGGATTTCACGAAGCAAGAAAACTCAAACTGACTGGCTTTCCAGTAACCTTGTAATGGACTCTCCTCGTTTTCTACACCTCACCCCCCTCCACCGTCGGGCAGGATTCGTGCCCTGCTCATTGCACTGTTCTTCTCGCTTACTCCCTGCTTCGTTAAATACTCCTATAAAGTAAATTAGATTGCAGAGCTGCGCTCAGGGGCCTTTAGAGGGAATTTCATCGCGGCGCTAATCATAACAGAAGTTTGCCCTGCCGAGACTTCCCTCTCCCGGTGCCCGGAGCAGTCGGTTCACATTCTCTAATTAAACGACCCGATGACGTTAATTAAAATAATATGCGTAAAGCATTGCTTGAACTACCAGCTAGTCGTGAAGAATCGGATGGCAGGAATTGTCGAGAAATCGAGACAGTGGTGGAAGTGATATTAATTCAAATCGGACACTGCTGGACACAAATCTAGCAAAACCGGCAACTTCTAGGTCAAAAGGCAACTCGAGGTAACTTTTCTCTTTACAGCCGAGCATTGCACACAGCGAATCTGTGGTGCAGGGAACTCATTCATCGAAGAGCACCAAAGTAGCTCGCCAAACACCAAATGTTTGGAGCCGCTGAAGTGAAAGAGGCCTAATCAATGAGCTATATCCTCCAGAAGACGATTTAGATGAGTTTTTTCTCACGTGAGATGTCATGCGTTTCTATACTTGAGCTACTAAGTGGGGCCTAAGTGTTGACACTACCCCCGACACACACACACACACTATAGTTCTCTGTAAAGTTGGGAGCTTATATTTTTTTTGTTGTGTAGCCACATTCACAAATATTTTTCACCAGTTAACGTTACCAACTAGTTAGTCCTTACTCTAAAACTCAACAAATTAAATCTAAAATGAAAATCTGAATCTGAACACGCACACACATAATTTGCTAAATTGACCCACAATTCGAATTTTAACTTATTACTCTGCATGATCACGTTGTTTTCGTTACACATTTCAGCTTTTTATTCTAGATTTGTTGAGTTTTAGAGTGTTTGCCACAGTATAATTATTATTATAATTAGTATAATTTTCAGGGTCTATTCTCCATTACCAACGTCAGGGTTTCATCTCGACGTATTAGGTATTTGGTTCTTATAATTTTTGAATCCTGATGATTAGAGCTCAACCTCTCGTAGTAAAGTGCCTTCAATAAACCGATGAATTAAGTCGATGGTGAATGATCGACTCTTGAATTTTCTGACGCCATCAAATTAGGGACACAGTCTGCGTGACCCTATCCCTGATTTGCTGTCGACGATGAATGAAGCGTTGGTGAAATTGTCGCCGAACCACGACTATACCATCGACAGAACAATCTTCACGGCCGACTATGCAAAAACAAACACAGGGGTTCATTTTTAGATTGCGAAGACAAACCTTAGGTATGATATATACTCCTGAAACGCGGAATTTTATTGTTATTATTCTAGGATTTCAGTATAAATTTGCATTTTAGTTGGGGATTTAGAAGAGGTTTTTTTAACACGGCAAAAAAGCTACATCGAATTTCTTTTCCTGATCGATTACAAAGGTTCATTTCTTAAGAAAATTGAACCAAAAATTACCCAGCTACCTAAAAAAGCTGCCAAAACTGTTTTGGTGGAAATGGCCCTAATAAGTGGTTTTCTCCCCATGAGAACGTCTTCTGTGCGAAAGGGGGCGCTAATGCGAGAGAAAGGTAAACAAAGTAGGAATCCAATTGTAGGAAATATATAAAACAGGTCGAAGCCAGACGTTACCCAAGCAAGAAAAGGGCGGAGTGAGAAAAAAGAGTTTTAATCAACGTGGGCGAAAGGCGGGCGAGTTGTGTACAACCATTCTTTTATTTCATGCTTGGAGCTGCATTTCCAGATTCCCAAGGCTCATCCCGGCCTCGAGAACGTGTAATAGCTGAAGCTACCCCAGACTGAGTCGGGAAAAGGGCATGGGACCAGTCCTCCCTTTTCCCTAGGGGGTGTTCCGCGGTGCCGTGCGAGGGCTGAAGCTGACGCTGAAGTCACCTTCTTTTCTTGAGCTACGACCCCTGGAGGGAATAGAAATGGCTCATTATTCGCCGAATGGGTGGTTTGGCAGGGCAGGCGGCCCAGGTAGCGCCTCCACGGCCTTAATAACTGTTTTCTCGTGCATAACTACATTATAAGAGTTTATTTACACGGCTGGGCCGAGGTGAAAGTCTGGTTACGATAGAGGGAAGGTTAAAGTTCAAATTGAATACCTACCTAAGGTAATAAACTTTTAAAACCTTGTCTTCCTCTCTGTGCGAGTTGTGAAATGAAAACACACCGTAAAGCATGCTTACGTTTCACTTTAGCCCGTATCACACGTCAGACCGTTCTCCTCCCCATCCCACGGACAGACACACAGACCCTTTTTTCTGAGCCTATGGATGCACCAGCATCAATGTTTGCTATTATTATCTATGGAACCTTGTTTCTTGGAAAAATCATCAGTTAATTTGCATGTCGAAATGACCAAAGAATCGGTCTGTCCAGACGGTCTGTAGGTTGGGGAGGAGGTCTGACGTGTGAAGGCCGTATCACACGTCAGACCGATCTCCTCCCCATCCCACAGACCGTCTGGACAGACCGATTCTTTGGTGATTTTTACGTGCAAATTAATTGAAAATTTTTCTTAGAAATAAGGTTCCATAGATGAATAATAACAAACATTGATGCAGGTGCGCCAAAGTGAACATATCCATAGGATCAGCCAATCAGAGAATAGGGTCTGTGTGTCTGTCCGTGGGATGGGGAGGAGATCGGTCTGACGTGTGATACGGGCTTTATAAGGGCTTTAGATGTAGATAAAAGTCACTTTTACATTTTTATTGAATCACATTAGGAGTCTCTATGGAGTATCCTAGAGCATACAAATATAAACGGCTCGAGCGTTATTAATTTTCTCTTGTTTCATAATGCGCAGTCATGAGTATCTATTACGCTCCTCCAACTTTCGACCTACCTGTCTTTATATTTTTTACAAGACTGAGGGAATCCCTACGCTCTGAAAAGAACCCATTCTCAGAATAAAAATGTCCGTCAGCCTACAGTACGCTATCGTCTACTGCGTCTTCCATTTTTCCTGGAAAACTTAATACTATATTTTGCTGAGCAAACATGTATAAACAAAGAGCTGTAAACGGATTTTTGGCTTAGGAAACTTATTTACATCAACAAACTTGCGTGCTAAAGGCTTGGTGCCAAAAGGCCAAGCATGGAGAGCTTGCTGCAAGCATACAGTTTTATCGTTCAATTTAAAAGTTTATAATATTCCACTGCCACAAAAAAATCGTGAAAAATGCTCCTGACGTTCGTCCGATTGTGTTCTAAACGAGCAGAATTTCAAAAGAAGAACACAGCAAGATTATCAAGTAGAATGAGCAGAAAACCGAGTTAATTGGCCAATCGTTCGCGAGAAACAGCATCAAAAGAGGAAAAAGAAATAGATTTTTGGGAATCAGGCGGAACACAACAAGTAATCCAGAATTCTATGAATCCCTTTTCAAAAAACTGCCTTAATACCCTTGCTTCGAGCTGCGCTTGAGGCTGAGAGGTGCAATCAGAAGGTCATCCAAAGGTACCCAACTCAAACCCTCAACTAAGTGTAAATGGCATGTACTAAATTGAATTTTCAGTCTCCACATAAGAAAGGGAATTTTGGACGGAATCATGCCTTTGCCAGCAGGGGGACTAAATATCATCACGACAGTAAAATCAATAAAATAAGATTTATTTTTCGTCGAAAACAAATAAAATAAAATAAAACACCAAAGTTGTAATTATTCGTCTATCCATACTGGTAATGCGCTTCGTAATCGTCTCCCTCCCGCGGGGATCGCATAGCCATTCTATTTCCGTAAATGCCTAAGAGTCGACCTGGAGAAATTACTTGATGGAAATCCGCCGAAAAGCCAAACCGATGGAGAAAATATAATTTTGTATAATAACTATAAAGGAAGGCAGATTCGTCTCGAATGACCTGCTGGCACGGAATGTCGATCCGATATTTTCTCAAAACACGCGAACTTTTCGGCCTAACGTTTCCTCGACTTGAGGATTTTTCCCCCCGATCCGAAGTTCTTTCATTTAGCAAGATATGATGATCGGGGAAAGAGCTTAACATTAGCCTATATCTTGTAGAAGTTGGAATTGAATCAACAAAATGGTCTAGTGGAAAGAATGAACGGTAAATTCCCGAAGTTCCATTATGCTCGGATAGGGACAGGGAGTGATACCGAACACAACTAGACAATGTACTCCTTTAGCCGAAATCGACTAATCTGACGCACACTCTCACACAATCCTCCGGAGGTGATCCTTGAACGAATCTTTGACCTTGCACTCATTAACGGAATAATGGAAAGTTCGCAAAGAACTTTCAATGTGATGAGATTCGGGTTCCTCGGCTATAATTCCATAAACTTGGGTAACTTGCGAAACCTCGGTTTCTTCTCTCGTGCTCCCATATCAGCACTTAGGAGTGCAAACTCCAGCCAGACGATCCCTTGGAGTTGGACTTTCTTAGAGCAAGGACTATGGGGTAAAGAGCATCTTGGATGGAACGGCATTTGCATGGAAATGGGTTTACATAGAGCAGGAGGGAAGGGACTATGGGAAGCTACCTGCAAGTATACGAGAAAGCGTGTGATCAAGGCCTTCGCAAACCTTAAATGGAGAGGGGGGAGGGAGGATGATGTATATCATGTAGAGAACATACCTGATAGAGGAATGTTGTAAATTCGACTTCAGCATACACACAAAATCAGTATTTTGAGGTTTTACCAAAGATATTTTATGAATGAACAATAAACGAAGGGTAAGGGGAAAGAACAGGAAATGTCCATTTTTCCCAAAAACAAGCTTAATAGCGCATTTTGTAGGAATTCAAAGGTACTAACCGTATAGTGAAACTCCAAGGGGAAAAAAGTATAAATGTCGCACTGAGAAGCAACGAAAGATTTGGTGTAAGGGGAAAAAACATATAGTTTAAAATACAAAACCTGCTTTTTCTCTAAAAGTACTTTTTGTGACATTCCTCGTTCCTTCCCCTTACCCTTCAAATGTCTTCGCAGTCAGGAATTGCTGCTATGGGATGCTCCAGGCACGGAACGTCGAAAGAATGCTAGATTCGAGTTTTGGAAATTTGAGGCATCCCCTCAATTCCTCCTTCAACGTTTAGGCTGCACGTTTCTCCAATTATTAAACTTTGACATCCGCCTGCAATAGATGTATTATAATTTTAAGGACGTAATATTTCATTAACGGAACAGGCCCCTTTTCAGCAGGAACCGCCCCGTCCAAACAGAGGCCTGTGAATGTTGTAAGATGGGGAAGGAGAAGGTGATACTGCTGAAAGGAGATGTACATAGGGTGAATAGAGCCTATACCGCGGGCAGCTTGCTTAGGGAGATGTAACTCATAGAGGGGCTGCTCGCAAACTTGCTAATTGGGGTGAGGGAAGGCAGCGGGAGGGTAGAGTCGAGAAGGGTGAGTCCTGTACCCCTGTGGTAGTCAATTACAAGGAGATAGTTAAGGTAGCCAACGGTAGACTAACGATGATGTAAACGCCCACTTACACAGACAATATTGCCGAGGTTGCAGACTTAGCTCTCAACACCCCTTCCCCCACCTCCTACCACCTTGAGCTTTGAAGCAATGAGCTTTCCGCACCTTGCGCAACGCACCTCACCACCTCCTTTGTAGCCTCAACGTGTCCATCAACGCACAGCAGCTAATGCTCGGATTGATCCGATTCGTCCAATACTCTGGGGTACGTAAACATTTTTAGGAAAATCTTGACGAATTCGGATGGACTCTGAAAATCGGGAGCATGATTATCTCCGATTTCGGATTGAATATTCTGGAAAATGAGGATCGAATGCAGCTATATTGAGGCGTATTTCCATTTTTTGCCATAATAACTTGAGACATCAAAATTGGGTTCCAAAAAAAGGAGAGTACCTTAATTTCTTGCCCAAAATACCTCGAGGGTCACGGATAGATTCAGGCTAGTGAAGCATACAGCTTGTTTTCACCGAAAAATTTTGACGAATCTTCTGCATCGGTATTTTCTGTTAACGAGTTGGCGCAACGAATCGAAGTTCCGCCATCTGCTGATGCTGGGATGCCGAATTCAGCCGATAGTACGGTTCAAATTTCATAGCTCAAGTTGAACGCAATGTGCTGATAAGGCGATACGTCTCATACTTCAGGCATCGTAACCCCCGTAAAGTTGCATCGTAACCGCGAAACGATTACGATCAACTTTCATAACAGCAAATGATACAGCACTTGGAGACTGAACATAATCTAGACCTCTTCAACTGATAATACGACGTCACCATGAGATGCCGAGTTTCCATCTACAGTTGGCACAGGATTCCTGCATGTCAGAACTCGACCAAACATCAAAGTTTACCGCTTCGCAGCTAACTCCGCTTGTTGTTTTCATGAGTTGGAGGCGAACAAGTTGAGGCTTCACATTATTTAACCCGTTGCTGGGAAGTTCAGACAGCTCTGCGCTAAACACAATAAGGAGCATCGAATGGCGAGGAACAGGCATAAGCGAGATTTAGGGCCGCTTTATCAATTGTCGGTTATCCATTAACTCATAGCTAATCACCAGGCCACTAATTTCATGGTGATTTTTCGGTGGATGCGCATAGGCTGTGTCTCCGAGAAATTTGTAGCCAAGAGATTTTCTATTAGTTATTGGATAACCGACAATTGATAAAGCCAGCCTTAGAGCCGAGGGCGAAGCTGGCGAAAGGGGTCGATCATACGAAACATTGGATACACATCCACTCCTCCCTATTTATTATTCAACAGGCGGAACCCCTTAATTACCGGCAGCCGCACCTTTCTTTAATTAAACCTCGGATGGCTTAGGATGCAAGCTTAGGCAAGGATAACAACAGTGTCGAAGAAAATAATATTGGCTCAGGTCCGCAATCAGAGGGAAGCCAAATTCGCTAAAGACCTGTTCGAGGAAATTTTCACGACAAGCTGTCCTCTCACTAAGATGACAGTTGATACAGCAGCTGTCCTCAACAATTTCCTCCGGACTTACAGATTCTAGCCAATGTGGTAGTCAGGGAACTTAATGCGCTGAAATGGTGACCCGCCTCAAATTTTTTCAAGTTCGTAGGGGGCGAACGGCTCAACCCGCAACGCAATACGGCCAGCCCGAAAAATTCGATATTGAATATTCTCGGCTTTAGCCGTCGGTGGGCGGGTCCAGCCGAGGCGATTGCGTCTCTGATTGGGTAAGTGGTTCCCCCTTTTTGCAACGGGCCCGCCGGGCGGGCTGAGTGCCGCTCAACAGAGCCGCCGGCCGGCGAAGAGGGGGCCCTCCGGCTGGGGCGGCTCCACGGGTGTGACGGTCGGCGTTATATCCATCGTCTGTGCCCATAACATGACATGTTAGGGGGAACATGTGTAACATGTTATGAGATCTATGTGTAACATGTTATGAGGAGCTGTGTAACAGATTGTGTTACCTACCTTTGACATTTCGGTCGACCAAAACCATGGGTCCAGAATTCCTGATCAGACTAACCTTCCAAAAAAGGTTGATTTTGATCGAAGATATTTGTTTTGGTTCACACTAAGAACAAATTTTGTTCTTAAAAAATTTGTACAAAAATTGTAGCATTTAATGCTAGTTTTTGCTTGAGAATTAGAAAGGACACTTCCGATAGAGTGATTCTTTTTGACTTGATAAAAATATCAAGGCCTCTATTTGTTTTCCACTTGGAATCAATTCCTTTGTGGGGAACGAGTCAGAAAATTACGTTCGCAACCTTCGATTGAAAAACTATTGTTTTTCTCATCACGGTCTTCTAGAAAAGGCTAATTGACTGTCATCCAGTTATACTTCATTGAGGTACGGAAGAATAACGGAGGAAGAATGTAAAAATGTGAAATCAGAGGTAGAAACATTTGAAAAGTTCTTGAATGACTTCATTCAATAAGTAAACAATTCAGTCGAGCTTGAGAGAGAGGAATGAAAGAATAAAAGGTTTGTTGCTCTATTAAATCCAAATGATCCCTTCATCTGAATTGACTAGGCAATAAAATTCAATAAATTCAAGTTTACGTTATTATTAGTTTATCCTCCTGCTCTTTCTCAGAGGGCCACCTTATTGGTAGCAATATGACGTATTTCAGAAATTTCATTTTCTACTGTGGTGAAAATAGTTATGTGAATTGTCGTTTCTTCTATTCTTTCCGTTGGTTGAGGACGAGAGTCGCTTTTTCGAGCGAAAAATACCAACATTATCAAGAGGAAGTCGTCCTTGTTGCCCTCAACCTACGAAAAGCAAAAAAGTAACTACTTTTGGTACAGCTATATTCGGTACAACTGTCGTACCAAATGGCAGACTTAGTCGACATTTCAGTGAAAGACATTGTCACGATTCGGATCGAAATTGACTGCGTGAGAGCGGAACATACCGAAAAAAGCGGGCGGAAAATGGCTTTTCTGCAACTCAACTTGAGTAACCTCCTCGTTTTCGAAGTCGGTTGAAAATGGTTCAAATCAGTTCCAACCTCAATCCCCATTCTACAGTACCTATAGTGGAAGATCTATAAAAATCAAGTCAAAGTCAACATGAAGCATGCCCCAGTTCTCGGTTCCATGCCATAGCGCCACTCCATTTCTGGAACAATGGTAAAACTCAGCTTGATACCGACAGGCGAAGATTCAGCTCCACTCTGTACACGGGTATTGTTTCAACGCTAAGTGTAATCCATCGCCCACGTCGGGCCGGCCTGCACATTTGGAGTGATGTAGTGCCAGGCCATACGATCGCTCACCCTCGCCAAAACGGCAGTTACAACCCGGAAGCGCATGGTTCTGGTTTTTTTGCAGGCCGACACCTCTCGAATTAAACCGTTCCACCCATCCGTCCATTTCGAGAGGATTCGAGGACCGACCCTGAGGCTGGGTCGTCGAAAATGAATATTTATACGAATATTCGAGTGTCTTTCCGCACGTATCCCCGGGCCTGAAGGGCCATTTTCAGTTCAAGCCCTCGGGGAGGGCGTTGGAAAAGTGTCGCCTCTATGTTTCAATCATTTTTTCAGGAAGCCTGTTCTAACCGGCTTTGTTTCAAGGTGGTTGACAAAAACCTTTTCTCGATTGAGCGGAAAAAATGTTTTTTAATCCGGTTTTGTATTAAACTCTTATACGGGTCAGTTTTTGGTTTATTATTCAATAATTAACCATTGAAATCGCCAAAAAACAATTTTTTCATCCTACCCTGAAATTTTCATGGTTCAAGTTTCAAAGGGTTTAGAATCCGAATTTGAAAAAATCCATCCGTCCACCGTCAGCCGTGAACACTTCTCCCAAACGGCAGGAGATTTTTATTTTTTGAAATTTCCAGAAAAAATCAATCATGGTCCAGGACAGCCACAATTATTGCCCATTGCTTGTTGAGAAATATCGCGTAGTGTCAGCTGAATGCGACCAGGACCAATTTCAGGTTGAAAAAGTACTCCAACAGTAAATGTCAGTTTTTTGCGGTCTCGTACTGCGGACGGCGAGTCTTTGATCGAAGAGCAGTGATGGGAAATTGGGTTGACGATACTATAACCCTTCGTATCCCTGTGTGCGATAATGGATTTACAAGGCAGGGAAGGGGGAAAGGGCAGTTAATTTTCTTTGTGTCCGTGTTATCAAGTTCCCGGCCGAGGTTTAATTGGAAAACGAAATTTTAGACCGCGCTATAATCGCGTTCAGAAATCTTACGGCTAATACGTGGCCTTACGTGTAATATAGCCCATTATTCGACTTGGAAGTTCAAACATGAATCGACTGAGATTTCCCGAGATAATAGGCAGTATTTTGAAAATCCGAAGTAGGTAGATCCACTTGAACAGGAAAAATGACGCAATTTTTGTAAATTCTTTACAAAATATTATTAACGGATTATATAGGGGGAAATATGATTTTCCCCTCATTCCATTGCCAATTGAGTTTTTATAATTAATCCTTCTAATATTTCTGTATCAAAATGCAACACGATTCGAGAAATTAATATAGAATTAAGTATGGATAGGTTACCATTTCCCTAACAAGTCTTTCCTCTCAAGACCTCCCTAGGAAAATTTTCAGAAACTAATAAAACGATGCGCCTTTTTCAAATTTCCGACTAAATCGCAATCAGCTGGCAATATGCTATCCCAATCGTATTTCGTACAATTGACGTTCGTAGGTGATTGCGAGCGGTTGCCTGAGGTTGAAACCTACTGCTTCAGGTTAACCGCTTTCGATTAGTTGAGCCGTAGACACAGACTGTTATACGAGCGCGATATGTTGGTAGTAGTGGGATAGCAGACAAGCCTCGCAGTTGAACCTTAGCTAATCAATGGCCGGCCAAGCAGTTCAACCGCAGTTTGAAACCTTCCAACTATCAATAGGACAAACTGCTGTCCAAGGAATTTTTTGACCGACTCCGAAAAAGAGGGGGTTGCTCAAGTTCATTTTTCGTAAGTTCCTCTGGATTTGTCAGTTTTACATTTTTTTTATTGCACAGAAACTAAAAATAAAATTTATTTTAATTTAATTATAAAACAGTGGGGCGTAGATAGCATTCAATACCAACTTCCATATTTTGATACGTACATTATTGACTCAGTTTGATTATATTTTGACTGTTTTGGTGTCCGTTCAGATAATAAATGTCAAGAAACTCACTAGGTACTTACGCAAATTTTAAAACTCGCCTGAAATCAAGGTAGGTACGCCAGGTTATTGGAAAATAAAATATATCCGCATATTCAGCAAGATAAGACAGAGGTTTTGAGATTCAAAAATGCTCAAATTGGTTCATTTTTGTGGCCAGGAAAAAATAACTTCTAGGAACTAGTTACACAGATAGCTTAATAACTAACTTGAAGGTGAAAAACGTTAGGCTCGGTTCATTAGGTCAGGAGATGGTTCGGGAGTCAGATTAACCTCTTACGCCTTGAAACTGCGTGGAAAGGAAAGTCGTGCTGCGTACACACCCTCGCGGGTATTTTCATCTCGAGACAGAGAAAATGAGATATAAAGGGATGGCGTCATTACGTGGGCAAAGGCGGCAAAAAGGACTCTAATGAAGGACTCGCGGGAGTGCGCGGTTATGGAATGCGCGATGCGAACCGCTAAACTAATTAACCGCCAGGCGCTACTCGGCGCCTGCGATGGAAGCGGGCGGCACCCGTCACTCTCATCAACTATCGCGCCTTTCTTCAATCAGCTCGAGCGAAGGAGCAACTCGAAGAAAGCGGGGCCCGCAAATGCGGCGCTTCCTTCGGAGTATGTGAGTGCTTGCGTGCTAGCGGCGAAAAGCGCGAGCCTCCCGCTGATAATTCATAAATCTCTCGCATCAGGTTTCAACGTTGATGAGAACGGGCGGCAGTTTTTTGCGGCACGCTCGCCCGCTTCCGGGCGGGGGCGTGGAAAAACGAGCGTAAAAGGCATGTGACGTTAAAAATGACGGCCTATCGATTGCAATTGACTAAGATCGATATGCTAGCAGGGGGTGTTGTAAAGTACCCACCTACATAACGAAGTCCCATTTTTTCTCGAGAAACATGACAGCAGTTTATCAAACACGTGAGGTTTATTGACAATCATCGCCGAAAGTATTTTCAATTTTTTTAATTTTATTCAAATTCAATTTCAAGCTGGAATAAAAAATTTAAATTTTAAAAAACCTTGTGGGGACCGCACGTACGGTCTTGGAGCTGAATGACAAGAAGATGTGTATGTGTTTTTGGTGTATCCACTCGCTGTCCGATTGCCGGCTTTTGGGATGGGAATGACCATTGAAACGTGGTTTTGAACCCCGATAAAATTTAATTGAGTTGTTTATCGAGTCATCTTGACCAATCTAAGCAATGATTTGTCCTGGCCCGATGACCAGCAATCGGATAGTGTATGGCACCAAGAAGGCCAGAGTGTGAGTCGAAGGACGAAATTGACGATGAGATGCGTTTTGGTCGTTGGTTGAAATTTTGGTTCAATGATTCAGTTTTTGTAGGATTGATAAAACATTTTACCGTTGATTTCAACTTATTAAAAATCCCCTACAAACCTCAATGGGACACCAAAGAGGATGCCTCGTTCCAAATGAACTGTTCGGCTATGGGCGGCTCGCCTTTATTTTACGGGGGTCCATAAATTGTTAGCAAAATAGAACATTTTTCCTGGTTAGGTGAGGGAGGAAAGTCGGCGGCAAAGAGCGCGCAGATAAACTTCGCCGTGATAGGAGCCGATAATTTAGGGCTAACGAAAATCCCATAAGTCATTGCGCGTTTGTTAATTAACGGCTCGCCGGAAAATGGCGGAAAGTCAGAGCGGGGGAGACGAGACGGAAAGTAGCGGGCGTACGTGAAATATTCCACATGTCATTGGGGGATGTGAAAAACGGCGGGGTGGGGGAAAAACGTGGGACGAAAAAGGGTAACCGAGAGTACGTAGGCTGCGAGCGTTTTCCGAGAGAGTAACCGTATAAATCAACTGTATAGTTCAAATCGGCGTAGTGGGTCAAACCCGTCGAAACTGGTTGGCTTTCCTCTCTTGAAAGAATCGATTGACAAATATCCTATGTAACAATATCCGCATGAAATTCGACGATTATAGATTTCGCGGAATGAAATCGTCGAGAGTGGATTGGCGATCCATAAGTCCGTTGATGAGCGGCAATTTTTACTTTCATATTTACAAACTCGAAAATTCGGACGACACCTAGACGACTGCGATCAGATCCGGATTCAGCACGCTAAAAAACATACATAGATTGATGTTTTTTCGAGGGGCGTTAAAGTGGCATTTTTCCGGTAAACCGATATGAAGACAACAGGGGAAAACCGGAAAAGTCGAGTTTTGCTGTTTCTGATAATTTTTTTAACTTTCCTCTTTCTTTCCCTGGAACTCGAAACCAGATTTGCCGTTATAAACGGTATTCTCCTCGTTTTTCCGTTGTTTCATGGTATCCAGAAGAAATTAGACCTCGTGTGGAAGTTGTTGCTAACCTAAACCCATTTTCACGAAAAATGGCTTTACCCGTTTTTCCCCAGTGCTCTTCATAGTATGAGGAAAAGTCCAGATAACCCCATCAGGTGCAGGAACCTCTCCCCCCGACAACGTTTTATGTTTTTGTTTTTATCATTTCCCATCCGCTGTAATATGTGATAGGTAATCGGGAAAATAAAATATTTATTCCTATTTTTCTTCCTGTATACAAGACGCTTACGAAAGTGCTCCCATTTACGTCTGAAGCCGAAAAGATATGGCAAAATCTATGGTAAATCATCGAAACGCATATGAGATCGGAGAAATAAAGATAGCGTTTAGATAACACGTGCATTGATAAAGGACATTGATTATAGATAACGCTGGCTCTGGTCGCATTCAGATGGAACTATTTCTCAAAAGAATTCCGTCGGTTTCTTATCCGGCGAGAAAATTCGTGGCGAGTCGTGTGGTGCTAGTGGAAAATACGACCACGTCATTCCAGACGTAATTTCATTTCCGTCGGAGCCGCCAACTTTTCAGTAATAAAAGAGCGAAACGGTAATAAATGGCGTCCGCTTCACGTTTTCTTCAAGGGAACGCGAGTCGACCGCGGCTCAAAAACAAAATATCGATTCCGCAAAGTCTGACTGTGAAAAATTATACGTCTGGCAAATGAACGGCCCTCGGGGCGTGCAGACGAAAACCGGAGAAGCGAAAGTCGTGTTGAACTAATTTTCCAGCAGGCAATCTTATCTGTAAAGGAGTTTACGTGTTTTCCTCTTCAGCCGGCGCATATCCATTATTCTAAATGAAGGGAATGAGTTTCGAGCCATAATTTTAGGGGTAAACGGATTTTTCTCGGCCAGAAGCCTAGTATTGTGAGAGCTATGCCAGAAATGGTAAAATGGTATGTGCTCGAAGATCCTGAAGAGAACTGACGATTTAATGTTCTTACAGCGTACAAAGTGCATACGAGTCTTCAAATTTGGTATCATACTCTCCCAATACGATTTCAAATTAAAATTCGGCACCCTATAAATACCAACGAATTTCCAGGCTGAAAATATGCTTTTTTGGATTTCCTGCAACTTGAATAATAATATTGCGTTGCTTCATGAAATTTTTTCTTTCAAATTTCACTTCCCATATTTTTTTGGGCACAATATTGCTCGTCGGAAATTTCGTTGATCAACGCTCAATACGGGGTTGATTTGAACTGATTCAGGCTTGAATAAAAATCAGCCCAATAATTCATACGTGAAAAAATAGATACAGTTATTGTGAAAGAAAATTTCCTGACATTTTATTTTAGTGAACAGGTTTTGGTCATTTAGGGAATATTCTCGTCAACTTGCCAAACCTAGGCAAATTCACCACAAAAAAAAAAAAAAAAAAAAAACTTTGGAAACATTTAGAAACATTTGGAAACATTAGAAAAAAAACGTTGGAAACTTTCAGAGCCCCACCTTTTGGCCATTTCTGGCCAAAATCTAAATTTTTTTTACTAAATTTTTTACTAAATTTCTGAATATCTCAAACAACAAAAAATATTTTTGATAATATTTTTTACCTCAAACTGGAAACATTTCATTCCTCCATCTGCATGCACCTAAATGGCCCCGTGGTCCATACTCCTTAGGGCCGGTTTATTAACAAAATTCATCCTTCCGATATCCGAAGAAGCACCCGATACCCATCACCAATGAGATTTTGACATTGGAATTTCATGTAAATGCCACCGTGTGAAGCTTCCTTGGATATCGGATGGATAAATTGTGTCAATAAACCGGCCCTTAGTACAACTGATGCACCTCGATGAATGGATTGTATCAATACCAAAAATTCAAGATCAATATTTTAAAAAATACTTGTGCTTTAATGTATCGATATACTCACCATCACCCACAATACATTTTATTCTTCTTTTGAAAACTCTATACAGAGGTCTATGCCTTGAAGATAGAGGGCATCTAAAGTTAGAGTTAGCCCCTAATAGTATCAGCGTTATTCAGAAACTGGCGAAGTTGAGGCAAAAACGCGAATGGAAGAAGCGAATGCCAACAAAAGAGAAAGTCTCCATGGAAAACCTATAAAGAGAAAAGGCGAAGGGGAGAAGCCTTAATCCGTAAAACAGATATGCTATTGAGAGCAGCAGGTAAAGTTTTTGATCACCGTTACTCGAAGAGAAGAAAAGCCGAAGGAAAAAAGTCAACCTTCTGCGTCTATGCTCTTTTGAGCCAAAATACATTTTAGCTCGGACGAGGCGAGAGACCGACAGAACAGAGAACTGTGGAAAAGGAAGTTCCGAAAAGCTAAACTTTCCTCTTTGTTCAAAAACGGTCGGAATGCCGGTCCGGGGAGAGAAGTTTCAGTACGTATTTCCTCTCAGGAACACTGAAACTGAAATAGTGAGGAATGAGGGAACTGTGGCGACTGTTCCTTTCAAGATCAACCCCTTCCTGTTCCAGCCGGTCCGCAAACCGTCGGGTCGCTCTTCGGGTTTTCGTCCATTTTTTTCAACTTGCTCCTTTTCCAAGTCGACCGACACCTTAAGGTTCTAGGTGGCTCTTTACGTTGACTCGGTAAAGATCCTTGGTATTTACCGCGGTATTGCGATCTTTGCCAGCATAAATCAATAGGATTGTACTATATCGTCACTTAAGTTCTAACACCGCCTAACTCAATTTTTGGCGAAAATGAGTTGGACACACTACCTACTCGATAGATTTTTCAATAGCCGATTTCATGGTAACACTGCCAAGGAAATTGAACCAACCAGTGAAGAAGGAGATGGAGAAGAGTCAGCACCGCTCAATGTATTTCCATGTTGAAATAATTAGTTTTTGGTACCTCCTGAAAACTTGGGAAAATTGAGTTAGGTGGTGTTAGAACTTAAGTGACGATATTATTTTTGGGATTCTTGAATTTTGGGATTGTTGCCAGTCACGATAGAATGACGTACTTGCGATAACTAAAAAATCCTCAATGTCAATGCTTGAAACATTTCACCACCTCGAAAAATCCGGCCAACGCTTCGAGTGACATATGAATAAATTAGTGTTTTTTAGGAGCGATGCTGACGTAAACATAGCATCTTAGCCATTCCACCTCCGAGGATTAAGGATGCGCAGCGTAAGACCCGGAATAACCCTTAGATGAGAAATTATTTAATGGGGAACACCAGCCAGAGTTGTCAATAAGTCAGTATCACACTGCCCTTTTCAAATGCCAGGCTACTCGACGGTCAACATAGCACTGATTTCCAACCATCAGCCGATGTACCGCTGAGCCGGACATAAAAATTGAATTCATCGGAACAGTGGCAAGGGTAAACCAGTGGTACGTAAATGACGCAAAATACTTCCATATTTTGATTCGTAAAAGTGTTACACAAAATGATCATATTTTAACTGTTTTTGAGGGTGTTTAGGTAAAAAATATCAAAAAACAAATTATACAAATTTTAAAACTCGCCTAAAATAAGAATTCGCCAAGTTATAAAACATAAAAAAATATCTACATATTCTGCAAGGTAAAATAAAGATTTTAAGACCAAGAACGCTCAAATCGGTTGATTTTTGTGGCCGGAAAAAAATAAATGCAAACATATTGAAAGTTCTGTGAGTGATTCAAATTCCGATGAAACAGGGTCTTGCCGAAACAAACATCACAGTTCAGCAAATTTGAAAAAAGGTTGAGAATTGAGGGGTCTATGGCCATTTTTGTAATTGACCATAGACGGACAAACAAACCCATGTTCGAGAAGTGAATCAGATTAAATGTGTGTACACTACATAAGTAAACGTTTTTTTGAAGCACCGTTCCGATTTTCGATTTTACAACTTCCATTTACTCTGTAAGTACTCTGGAAGTAAAAATCTAACATGGCACATCGAAAACGTCGTTCTATAAACCTGAGATCTGCGGGCTACACATCTGCGGGATATACATAAGCGTACATATCCATAAGTGTACATACATTCATAAGCTCGGCTTCAATACAAAAAGTCGGCCTTTCAATTAGTCCATAAAACGAGTTAACTAGAATATACCAGGATACTTACTCGAAGCGCGTTTCTCCATTTATTCATGTCATATTTTATTTACATGCATTCCAGACACAGGCGAGGTATTTTCGATAATCATGTTAAATTTTTGGAATTACTGCACATTAAGAGCGCCCCACGTTCTTCGGATGTCAAGTATTTAGACAAGAAAATATCTCGCGGAAAGAATTCCCTACGTGGAATGTTATAAAACACGTTGGAATAAGGACATTATTGTGCCCGGGGCAAGGAAAGCCTTATAGCTAGTACGGGCTCTACGCTTACACTAACATTCCGGCACGACAGACACTAAAACACGTTTAGGACAGAGCCCTCAATAACCGTCCAATCCTCAATATTTACGATCCTCTACTTTCACACGGGTGGCAGTTATAAAATGCTTTGATTGTGGAAAGACCTAGCACCCGCGTCGGAAAACTAATGGTCCTGGAGGGGGGTAGGCTGGTAATATACGCCACGGAGATAAACCAGGCTTAGGACCGAACGACTGTCAATATTCCCGCACCGGTCGACTCGGATTCCTTCCCGAAGTGTTATCATAAACTATGGTGCTCAACTGATGCTCTCATCACCCAAAGGCCAAAGTTCGCATTTTTTATTTAAGCAAACCGGAAAATAAAAAGAAGCACTTTATATTTTCTTGAACAAGATTTGAGGCGAGTTTCTAGGAATATAATAATAATGATTATTATTAACGTTCCCTCTCTTGAATAGCACTATAGTTTTCTAGGACTAATAAGAAACCCGGAGGAAGAGATCCCATAAATGGATCCGTTTCACCTGAAGCAGGAAAATTTAGCAGAACTCCATTATGGATTAAATATATTTCACCCAGTTCGGCATCGTCAGGCTTGAATGAAATTTGAATCAATTCACATTTTGAGTTCATTTTGAAAAAAAAAACTGAAATCAAACCGTGAAATCAAAATGTGACAGTGAGAATAATGACTTTACTCGCCACAACACTATTATCCTGGAGGCGGCGTAAATATAATTTAGATTCCTTGTCTGACATATGACTGACGGAAAACACGAAGTTCAAATAAACCCGATGGACAGGGCCAGATTCCAATTAAACTTGGCCAAGTTGACGTGTTCGTCCGAACCATTTCAACTCGGATAATTGAAAGGCTCCCACGTACGATGGGCCGAATGGCAATGGTCCCTACGCTGTATAGAACAGCCAATCTCTGATGTAATGGATATTTTTTATTACCTTCCATATTTCTACATCACGCAGCCTATGGACGTGTGACAAGCGAGAAAATTAATTTTTCGACTTCGGACGTAGAAATGAATGATTTTTGGCAAAAATACACAGAACCTCAAAGTTATGTTCTTAGCTTAGATACAAGTTGTAACGAGAGAAAACAATATTGAACAATAGTGTTACTTGTCATACCCTTTTTCCATCTGATTTTTCCCACACGCCTAATGCCGGATATACTACCTATCGAAATAATAATAATGATTTTTTTCAAAATGATAAATTAAATCATTTGTGAAGGAGCTGTGGAACCCCATAATTCAAACAGAAACCTAAACTCGTAAAGTTTCGTGGAACAGACTACTTCCATTTGCACAATTTGAGTTTCTATTTTAAAATTATCATTTTTCCGTAATAATAGAAGTTTTTCAAATTAGGAAATCACCGAGTCCCGAGTCAAGTTGAAAGGTTGGAGTGACCCAATGTTTAGGACTGTACCTAGTACTTACAATAATCGAATTCATGAAGCATTATATCGTTATCATCGCCCACTCATATACCATAATCCGAACTTCCGGAGCACAAAGTAGGATAAAATCAATGGAGAAGAGCAACGAACATTTCCAAAGTCGCGAGGTCGGAAATGTGTAATAGTTTTGGGAGAAATCCCTTTACAGATTGAGAGAGAACAGCATACGCCAGCTGCGGTCAGAAAGCGAATGTATTCCGTTTCGTGGGCCCGTATGAACGAGAACGAACACATTTAGCCCAGCCGTCCAACTTTATCTTGCCCGGCGGAAACAAGCCTCAACTACCCACTAGCGCCATAAACCCGGCGAACAAAGTTGGACCGTTGATTTTGGTCATTTGCGGTTTCGCGTTAGACCGCCCGCCGACCGACATAGTTCAACGACGAGGGTTAAACCTAAGTTGAGGGATTTCACGTTGCGTTGGCCATCAACTAAGTATAGGTGAATTGCTCGAATACGCTGAAACTAGATAGGTATTTACTTGGTATACGGCTCCAGATTCGAGGCTGATTTTATGTTGCAAGTTACAAGTCGGTATTGAGGACATATCAGACGCATTGTGTTGACATTGGGAAAGTGGGGAATAAGCTAACAATTCAACAAAATTAGAAATTAATATGATAATTATTTTATCACAGTACTTAACTGTAGAGTACGAATTCTGATCTTTCGACCACCGCTACTCTTCTCAAATGATCATTAACCCCTGTCCTTGTGGGTAAGGCACAAACCCCACGTGCATACGGATGCAGCCCAAGGAACCGGTCCAAAATTCGGATGAGCGGTATGGGGAGTCTCCTGGTTCCTGATCCCACCGTAAATAACGGAGGCTAACGGCCTCTATCCTCCAAATTAATAATTATTTCTTCAAAAGACGAGGTTTTTGGGAATCCTTCCCAAATGATTATAGGATTCTCTATAACCGTGTATCAACTATCTATACAGTATTTGTAGATAAATAGCGGTTGCGTCTTCCTAGATAGATAGAGTGCAACTACGATCACATCTACCTCCGAACGATACAGGCTAATAAACGTTACAGAAACTATCGCAATTACAGTCGGTTCAGTTTGAACAATACTGCGCATCTCAGCAAACGAATTCACTGACCCAGAAATCCAATCGACTGTATCGTTCGATTCTCCATTCATTTCCTCCACCGCCCATTCCGCTTTTCTCCGGAGAATACCCCGCTGGAATCCGAACCCCGCGACTATTGCGCGAAATGCGAGGTGAGTATTATATTTTTGATATATCTTCCCCACGCTCGCGGAGAGACGTTACTTTGAAATGTGGCAAGTCTCAGAAGGGATGGCGCGGTATTACTGTGGCGGAGCTTAATAGTAATACCTACGACCGTCGGCTATGTCAGCAGCGGTCCGGATTGATTTAGGGGCGCCCTGAGAGTGTCGAGAGTGCTGTATGCCGCGGGTATGCTGAGCTAAGAGACCGAGGTGGAGAGTTCGCAGGCGACCCCATTCGTCGTCACCTTCGCCAGCCGTGACCTTCCATTTAGTTTTTTCTGCTCGACCTGGGGTTCCTTTCCGCTTACGAACGGCACAAGGTACATGAGCCGAAGGTGAATGTTAGCAAGAAATAACGTTTCCTACCATCAATCACTGAACAGGCCAACTGAATGTAGGTTTAGGTCCTATGAATTGTTAATGTTTTCTGTAAATTTTGTATACAAGTCAAATTATTTCGAAGCTTTTAAATTATTCAAGTGCAAGAGGGCTGTGGCATCTTCCTCTTGACTATACTTAAGCTCGAGCGCTTTCGGCCTTACGGCCCTCTTTAGGAGCTTTTTCAGAGACGAAGTATCTTGAAACGACAGAGAAGGGAGGCAATCGGCACTCAACCTTCCGATGATTTAGCGTGCCGCAGGTGGCCTGCTGTCGATTTTCGGCTGGGGTGCAGACACGTGAGATGGGGTCTTGTTTGATACGAAGTTTGCTAGTAGATCGCTCGCCTTTAAGTCCTTGCAGATATTCTTCGAAACGCAGTTAGTCTCATCCTCCCTGCCTCCCTCATAGCAGGAGTTATTTGGGTTAGAGCTTCAAGAAATGACGCCAAGAGAAAGTCATTAAAGCTCTCTTACCCTCCAATTAATCAGAACATGGGTGAAATGACGAACAAACCAAAATTCGAAATCTGATTATCCGATGACTCAACAGTTTCCCAAAAATACCACAATATACCTATTTTGATATTGACGGAACTAAAACCACAATATTTGTTATTATTAATGAATATTGTGTTATTAATATTATGATATTATCTTTAATAGGCATTTAATATTCCAAATATTGTAATACACTATTAGGGTTCTGATGGCTGTGGAATTAGAGGCTTAAGAAAACGAGTACATCAGTCCTTGTTCATCCACAGTACATCCATGAGTAAGTACAGTCAAGTAAAAATGGAAGGAATGGAAGGAAAGCTTGCCTGAAAATTGCTTCAGTCCCAACTATAAACATTTTCTTCGGGAAACTGCGAAGCGCTTGAAGACGCTGGTAAGCAGCCGCGTTGAATTGGCAATTCGAGGGGTGTACCAGCACTCACCCGACTGGGTCCCTTAAGCTCCTCGGCATCCAAGGTTTACATTGTTGCGGCATGATACGCAAAACACCCAAGAAAATCGAGGGAAAGGCAAGTCGTCGACTACGAGGTAGAGAATGAGGAAAAAGAGATTGTGCGCATGGGTATAAGAGGCCTAATGGAGTGGCATCGGGGGTGGTGAGATCCTAAAGCCTAATGGGTTGGTGGAAATTTGACTGTATGATTTCAGAAGGTGAGACTCGCGCGCATGCGCATCGTCTTAATACATACAATACCATTCGCATGCCATTCCAGGAGTGAGGTGCATCTGTCGCGACAATTTAAATGTTCTCATGCATAAACGTGTGAAGTGAATCAAATCGCTACCTACTAAAGAAGGATTGAACCTCAATGGTAAAACTGGCCAAATATCAGATTTGTATTGAATCCGTTGGAGATACAATACAGAAGAGCGAAATCTCCATCGTGGAATATCCGTGTGGATCACTCAACCATCAACGCCGACCTGACCTGAAGTCAGTTTTCACTAAATTTCCGCCAAACCCTCTGATACGAGCTGAACTCAGTTTTTCGCTGATGATGACATACCAATGTGAACTTGGCCCTGTTCTCAGAGGCACTGACAGTGGCCGACTCTGCGGTGATGATTATGCAGATTGCTGCCATCAGCCTTCAATGCGAAGAAGCGCCTCATCTCCGCCCTCGACGGCAGACGACGTAGCGTACGCCATCGGGTTACTCCGACGTCTTGTTCGAACCTTGTCACGTTTGTTCATCTCTCTATTTCTCTCCTCGCGCAGTACAACTCTCTCTCTCTCTCGCGACTTGATTATTGAAATCGTGTTTACTGAACCATCACCAGAAAATTACAGCGCAATTTCAGGTAATGGGGCCATTGCCGAGAGAGAGCGGGCCTGATTTTTCCAAAACTTCTCGGCGAATTGAAAAGGCGAGATGTTCCATGATTATGTCTCCTGGAAGTTTCAATTTGTTGGAAACCGAAGCCCACGTTCCATACAGGATATTCCTTGCATTCGCAAATAAGCTATAACTTATCTAGGATTGGTCCTCGAATGCTTCGTCATTCTGCTTCTTTGACGCTGTGGAGGAGAAGGCGATGATGAGGAGACTTTGGCAAACCAAGACTGTAGTTGATCAGAAGCTAGCAAGAATTCACTTTGCGGTCAGCGTCTCCGCGGACTTGATGAATAGTTGAGCGCGTTTGGCAGGGAGCATGTTTGACCTCGTTTGACGTATGTTGCTCGAGTTAGACGTCTGAAATCTCTCTGTTGGTATTTTCCATTTGAGGACGGCACTTGAGGGAACTAAGATATGAAGTTACATGTAAAGCAAAACCGCACGAAAGCGAACGTCTTCTGGGGCTACTGAACTTGAGTATTCTCCCTATGATGACCAGTTTCTTGCATCAAGAGAAAAGTTTATGCTGCAATTTTGCATCTGTTCGTCTTGCATTTATGAGAAAAAAAAAATTTAGTGGACCTCTCAACTGTTCTTTGTCCCCTGATGATCATACGCTTTCATAACCAAACAGTAGACATCTAAAAACGTTTAAATCTCTGGAACTTCTGCTTTGGAATACATATGAATAAAATTTCTCAATTAAGTAATAGCATGCGACGAATCCGGGCTCTGATGGGGCGACTGTAAAAATAGTCTACGAAAAATCGATTAATTAAAACATTTCAATGGCATTTGCCGGCACTGAAAGGTCACAAGGCTCGCTCTCTGTTTGATGAATGACCGTTCTAATGAAATTGTCTTCTGCCCTCGTTCTTTGAACTTCTACTGTACCAGGAATCGGGACCGTGACCTAAAATATTTCCGATCGTTACACCTGTTGACACAAAATAAGCAGGACAAAAATAACATTTGTAACTATTGCTATCTTTTTCAGAATAGCCCCCAGTACTTCTTAGCAATCAATTGATCCTAGATCGTCCAAGATCCGAAACTATATCCATGCAGCGCACGTAATCAAAACAATATTGTCGAAGGCCCACGTTCTGTGCATGAACAGCGAATACAAGCATTATTCTGTTCCTTCATATCTACCTATTTCCGTTCTTTGAGCGACAACGTAATCTTTACAATGTAGTCGTACAACTTTAGAAATGAAGCAACTCGAAAATGATTGATGGCGTCAGAATCCATTCTGAAAGAAGCATTGGAACGCGTAGCCCAGCAAAATGGCTTCCAATCGGGAAAATTCACCATCAAGCTTACAGGCGAGCACGAATACATGCACACGGGAATGGTCAAACAGTATGAAATAACCGAACCGCCGAACCAGAACCTGAAACTGTCAGTCAGATTGCCCCCGACGGTAACGGACAAATTCCTCCTGATACCGATGGGCAATTGGTTCAAAAACAACGTGCACTTCTACAAAAACGTCTATACGCGCATTAAATCGTACGGCGGGTTATTCACCGTCCCGAAATTCTACAGCAGTTCAATGAAAGAGAACGAGGAGTATATCATTTTGGGTGAGTCCGATCCTTCTGATTGCTGATTGTTTTTGGACGTGTGCAGCATTCGAAAATGACACTGGTATTCGAGGTATGAGGAGGGAATGAGAGTAGTGGAAGTGGAAATTGCAGTTGCCTACACTGACAGCATGGCGACATAGCGGATTTGTGCTAACTTCGAACGGATGTGGGGTACTGTGCATGACGTTACTGCTCAAAAAACCGGCCCATATTTCGGTTATTGCTTATTACACTTTCATTTTGAAGGTTTTTGCAATTTATTTGACGCAAGTTTTTCAACTTGCCTTCACCTGCCACAACATATGCCAATTATCATGGATTTCATCCAAAACGTCACTTACCCTTCACTATGAACGTGCATAGTGTAATCTGTGCACCATCTATCTCGATAGAATGGAATTCATGATAGAAGGATTCAAAAATATAGGAATTTCGCTGTCCAGTGCAATGAGACGATTGGAATTTTATTTTACAGTAATCATGCAATATTTCAGAGGATTTGGAGGCTTCGGGATACCATAGGCCATCAATGTCATTGGGATTGGATAGGATCCAGTTGAAAGTAGTCCTCACCACGCTGTCCATGTTTCACCAGACGGTGGCCACTTGGAAAAATCGCGATCCCGCCGATTTCAAGAAAATCTGCTCCGAATTCAGACCGGTTCTCGGACCGAAATATCCCTACAAAGATCGACTGCCGGATTATGAAAAATGCCTGCGCACTATTCTCCAGTCAATCTGGTATTCATCAAGGACCAAACATTCAGCTGATCAGATGAGGAAGCATATCGTTAATTTGCTCGACGGATGCCCAGGACGGTTGATGCGTACATTGGAAGACGATTTCAACTTGAGCTGGAGCACTTTAGTGAATTGCACCATGTGGACTCCAAATTTACTTTTTCGCAATCATACGGTTAGTAGTACAAGTTGGTTATTCGAGTCGATTTTGAAAATATTCACGTTCCCAACACTGTAAATTCCCGGGGCTCATAAAATGCGAGATAAAACTGCAATTCCGTAGAAAGTTGGTCTGTGACAACGGTTGTTTATGAGTGGAGAAAATAAACCTTTCGCCACAAGGATAGTACCGCTATCTCAGAGTCAACGGTAATATTACACACTGACCTGTCTAGAGCAAGCTATCTCAAAAACCAACCCGCTTCACTAGCTTTCGCGACTACTGGCTTATAATAAAGAAGGTCGTCTTTTCCCAAATGCTTTGGCCGCTCAAAGGGCCGTTCGACCCAATTGTATGCCCTAGAAAGCAGCCCCGCTGTAGCGGTATCTAAACTTTCATCTGTTGTTATCAAAGATGGGGCCGAAACATTTCTGGAGGAAATTTTTGATAGTTGATGTGAACCAACAATTTGTCTATGAGGGGTACATAGCAGGGGGTATAAATTGACGCTGCGTCGCACTCCCATAGCAGTATAGCAGGGGGTGTGTAGCAATGTGCCGCACTCCCATAGCAGGTAATTTTTGGACTCAGTCGATTCCTAGTATCAGCATTGAGGCACAAACATATCGTGGGTCGATGCTATGATTTGTTCAAATTTAATCTAGCTCACCGCCATTCCACTCAGATGGCGGATAATGCAACAATTTCATCCGTTTTCGGCATAAACTGAAGCGAAGGTCTACGGAATGATTATGGAGAGCGAGTTTTAACTGTTTTGAATTATACTCTCGGATGCTGGTCGTTGCAGGTAAGCGGCACACCCGTGGACGTGGCTGTCGACGAATGGGGTGCGACGAGGATCGGTTCGCCAGCTCTCGATTTATCTCTGCTTATTTACGCATCCCCAGCGACGTCCCTGCTACCGGAAATCGACTCCATCATCTCCGAGCACTTCACCGGCCAACAGATCACGTCTGAATTTGAAAAGCATTTCCCGATATACGGCGTCTACGGAGTCTACGCAGCCATTTTCATCAATTTAGTGGCTGCTGTCGAACGATCGATTCAGTTCGATCAGATCACTTTCAACCATCTGGTCGATAAGGACTTCAAATCTGACGATATACCGGATATCAAGGAGCGTTTGGTGGCTATCATTAACGCTGCTTCGGCTAGAGGCATTATATAAACTACTGACATTACTGTTTATTATATTCCGTATACGATTTAGCAATAGATAAAATGGCAAGGGATTTTAGAATTTTTGAGCCGCACGTGTGCTTGGCCCCGCAATTATGACCCTCCTTCTCCCCTCCGCATTATTCAGACAATAGGTAGTGTATACTTTAAGATTACTCTGGAGTGGAAAGCAATGTGATTTGGCAAAATATAGTTTATAATTCAAAATTAGTGAGTTTTTCGATGAAAGATCAGTGCTAATGAATACCTGGACTGGTTCATCGACTCACAGGCTCAAAGACGCCGAGTAGACGTGCTGCTGACACCAGCCGCTTGACTCGAGCTCGCACGTTTTCACTTAAACAGGTGTCACGCTCCTCAATTAAAATTTTCTCAAGTTTTCCTCCCACATCAGTTCTTTCCTCTGTTGCAACATTCACAAGAACACATAGAGCCACCAGCAAACCAGGTTTGCCGTATCTATGAATATCAGAACGCAGTTTTTCTAGGTGGAAATGGCTTGTGCTCGAGTACATGGATAGAAAACGCTCCGGCGAATCCAAAATGTCGACGTGGGCCGATGATAGAAAACATTCCACAAGATCGAAGGCGGGGGATCCAACTTTAACCATTTGCCAGTCAACGAACGCAACATCAGTTGGTGAGCCCTGTCGAAATAAATTCCCTATTTTTAAAAACCATACCCATTTATCAGTTAAGGATGTAAATTTATTATCTTCTTTAAAAGGAGTCGCAATGATTCGATGTACATCGCTCTAGAAATATCATCGGAAATCGGAATAGCAATCATGATGTTTTCAATTAAGTACTCACGTTTTCGTATCTGAAGAGGAAATTGTTACAATACGCATCACCGTGGATAAGAGTGGTATATTCTGAATCATGAATGTTCATCCAGCTAGGGAGATTTTTCAGGTCAATGCAATACTGTTTTATTGAATTAACCAACCGTCCAGTGCAATCCTCTTGAGCTGCACAGTCCAAGGCACTTTGGAGAGCTTGTTCGAAAATCCGGGATGCCAATTTCCGACAATCCGAGTTTTCATGGTTGACAAAAAAAGTTTCCTTCAGTTTCGACGTAATTTTTTCAAACGATCCTGGATCATTTTCTTTCCAATTCAGCGCAATTCTATGTAAACGAGCGAGATATTCGGCAACGAGAACAATATGTTCTTCGTCCAAACCTTCGTTCACAGGTTTCAAAATGTAACCGGAGGGTTTCAAATTTTCCAAAACTATTATTTCGAATCCGCTTTCAATAGACGACCCGTAATATTTGGCAACACGTGGCATCCTACCGTGGGTTTCCAAGCGAGGAGCGATGTCCCGGTAAAATATAACTTCGTTCACAAATTTGTCATGTGTTCGCTGCGCTTCCCGAACAAGTGCGTTAGTTTGGCAAAGTTTGACGACCACGTGTATAGTAGTATTGTCATCTTCAATAACGGCTGTCTTGACGATACCGTGAAAATTGTTACCGTCGGCGTCGCCCGTAAAAGTTGTTCGGAAACTATCTTGAAAACCTTCACTCGTCGCTATTTTGCCCAGAAGTTCGACGACGTGAGGTTCCATATCGACTGGTCTTTTAAACTTTACCATGCCAACCTTTATACCTAAACGAGGTCGACAAGGCTTGGAAATTTCCCAATGGAGGACATCACAGATAGCTGCAATTTTCGCTTGGAAATTTCCCATAATGTTATCTGCCTACTGACAGCTGAAAAATTACATAGGTACATTATTTCTGGAAATAATGTACCAAAACAATGTACCAAAACTTAAAGAAATTGTATTCTTGATTAACTGAAAGCCGCAATCCGGTATTTCAGCCGATGTTGGCCGTTCTTCCGTTTAGGCCGAAATATTTTCTGAATCTTCAATCTTTCACACTAACAAAAACGCCCAGAGGTTAACTTCAGGGAGAAACTTTTCGAAATGAACTAACTCCACTCTTGGGACGGCCAAATTGAGAATTCCAGCCGAGTATTAACCCAGTCCTGGGCTGAAGTTGCAAAATTTTCATTCCTGCTGGTCTTTTTACAATGCTCTCTCTCTTTCGGCGAGATTGTCAACTTTCTCGGTGCTATAAATATTACAAACGGACTTTATTGGATAACTTCGGTGAAATATCCTACGAGCAATAAACAAGGGGAAGGTGAAACTCATAAAGTATGCTTGCGACGGGCTCGGCAAAAAAGTTGTGCAATTTACCCCCAATGGCTTGGAGCGTCTTGGACCGTATGTGAAACTTCGTGACCTAGAGATGGGCTCCGTTAAGAGAAAAATAAGGTTTTTAAATAATGGATAATAACTATGAAATAGAAGGAATTCCAAAACGTCTCGTTTTGCCATTTGAACGGCATGAGGACTACAACTCAAAGGACTACAGTTCAAAAATGGTCGAATGTTGACAAAAGGATCAGATAAACATGGCATTTTCCTATTTTTTCGGAACCTTTGTGAATTGATTACAACGAGTCAGTGTTCGGAGACCTAGTAGGCCGGTATTTTGATAGCGTAGTATAGATACGACGTACGTCATTGAAATAGTTTAATTACATACAGACGTAATAGGGACAGTAAGTTCCAAACATTTTATTTGGAGAATAATTAATATTCGTTGAATAAACTGAATTGATGAACCCACACTTAGTCAATTAACCCCTCAAAGAAGAGTTAGCTTTTCTCGTCTTTCCAATGGAAATTCTCAAGAGTGGGGTCATCGACTGAGTAGGATATCGAGAGTCATCTATACCAAGGGAAGGAGAATATCATGAGGGTAATCCGGAGCTCAGACCTGGCGAGGATGGGGGTTACCTCGCAATACTGGCATTAGAATTAAATCAGATTGCTGCCTCGAGGTTTGAGCAATGGTCAATACTGAATGCGATTAGAAGCCAAAGACATTATTCTGGATTCTGTTCAGCGGGCTCAGGGTAGTATTTCGATAATATTCCGAGCTTTTCGAAGAGGGAAACAGTTCCAGAATTTTGTGGTTGTGGGCGTTAAGGTCCGGTGGGATTCATGGTGCCTTTCACTATGCCATATTAGGCAATCATTTTTCTGCCGCTCGAAAATGGAACTTTTAGAGAAAAAAGTTTTCCTCCCATCGCACGAAACTTTGGGAGAATTCTGCAAAAATTCGGGCGCCTTACCATACATCTCAAGACAAAATATTGCGTCAATAACCCTCGGAGTCTGAACACAAACAGCCAGTTACTCAACAGTACTACAGTTTGAAGTCAATTCTTAAGTCCATTCCAAGGTGTACATCGTCCCAATTTAAATTGGACGGTAGAAAAGCAAGGAGTTGGAGGCCCAGGAACCTAATCTTCGTTAGGCAAGAAGACGAATTCCTCTTGTAAGGTGGTATGTAGGCCAAGCGAAGCTCCAAGTCTGCCGGCCCGAAGTAATCATCAAGTCAAGTTTCTGTAACATTGTAAAGTGTTCCCGGTCTTCGCCACCCCTGAAACGCCATCTCCATACTAGAGGAAGTTGCCTGTCATAAAGTTTCCTTCGGCGAGAACCGAACAGAACGCAGGGAAGTAAAGAGCCTTCTGTTCGACTTGGCCGTTCGGAAACTAACAATCGATTCAATTAAAGATTCTTCGATCGAGCAAAGTCTACAAGCTTATTCAAGAGTGTTGATTGCAGATATCGCGAACAGCTGGAGGCGATGCACGCTCGTTTCACCCTCGTTCTGCGCCAATTCTCCGAACTGCGAAACTTCGGATGGCTGAACTTGAGCCGCACATAGACGATATAGGCTATTCAGCGAAACATAACGCCATTATCGCAAGCATGATGAAATCGAACGGAATATTACCAAGGATATTACACATGAGAGCGATGAGGAATAATGGTATTCACGATCTGGAATTCGATTACGCGGAGTACACCCATGCACCGGCGTAATATCAAATTACTCTCCATAAACCTGAGGAGGTCTAAAGATTTTTTCTGAAATTTGGTTGGGAGAATTCTCGATGTGAATAGGGAATCCTATTAGGTATCTTTTTTCATTTATAAATCTAACGCAATTGGCAGAGTAGAAAATAGAAATTCAAGGTTAAGGCTACCTATAACTGGAATGACGAACACAGGTTTTCTACTGTTAAAACAGACATTATCAGGGAAACCGTCTGCCAAAGGTTGCTTTTTACTTTCACTTTTTTGCAAGTGACTCATTCAATCGATGCTCAGCTCTTTCGAATGGGTTCAGGAAGTACGGAGCTTCCCGTCCGAAGCTACATCAGCTGTAGCTAAATAAAACGTTCTTGAGCTTTCACTTTTTCCGAGTTCTTCGGCACAAGAGTTTTCTAACGAGATCGCTTCTACGAACCGCCGGCAATCGTGTTACCTTCTGCGGCGCCTGCCATTTTTATTGAAGTGGTAACTTTTTATCCGACTAGTTTTCAAAGGCTTCCGAGTGTTTTGATAATTAGAACATACTAGTTTTCTATCACTAAAGTGACGATGGGATCCCACAAATTTCTAAAATTCGAGAATATTTGAAGCCTTTTTGAAAATCACGTAAAATCTCAATAATTAGCCGCATCGGCCAGTCCTGGGGCCGTCAACATGACGATACGTCAAAAACGGCCAGAAATCAATGGATTGATAGGTGAAAATTTGTATCTTACCGTCTTGTTGCCGAGGTTTTTCACCTTGCAGTTGAGGTAAGCCGTTTTGCCGAGGAGGGCGGTCACATTTTTCGAAGCCGGCCGATCTATCATCGGACCCGCACGAGGCGAAGGCTGTAACGCATTTTGACCGGCACCGCTACTACTCGCTTTGCTATTAGTTTTTGAGTCACTGCTTCCTGATTGTGCGCTCCACACTGAAACACCGAGAGAAAAAATCGTCAGGAATGTCAAGCGTTCATTAAAATAAATAAGTATCAGGGATAAATTCCAATGAGGAGGGTCTTGACGTGCTTCTTGGCCTGGAATTCAGAAAAGTCAAAAAGAGACTACGCCCGGGCTTGGAGTTTATCGTAATGCTCTGAATACTTTCAAATCGAATCAACGCCATGAGGCTACATGAGTCAAAAAAACTTTTCCACCTCACTGTTTTTACAAATAATATTGTTGTTTTTTTAAACTAATAATTGTATTTTGTGGCTCGACCTCGGGTTCATTGCACCCACGGATCAACTTAATTACACGCCCAAAAAGTTGCCCCGGGGCAAACGTTCACGAACAATTAAACAGCTTCCAAGCTTCGGGCGGTTGAACTTTAAACGACCTGCCATACGCAACAATCCCAAGAGGTAAGATAATCTGATATTTGCAGGATCCCAAGGTCTATTTCCGAGATCTCTTTCAGTTTTTATGGTCTCACGATGAAAGTGGTTTTTATGGCTTTCGATAGGTGAACATTGACTTATTATATTCTTCAAGGGGAAACCTGTCAATAAAAGGGAAAGCTGATGGTCAAGGGAGACAAAGGTAGGTAGACGGAGAGGATGAGGAATTATCAATATTCAGAGTACAAAGCAGGAATGGAAAGGGCCAGGTCACGAATTGAATAACCAATTAGATATAGCCATCGGTATAATGCTTTGTAGTTCGCAGTTTGAAGGCATCGCTTTGAACACTCAGCGGGTGTAGCACTACAATAACAACAAAGCAGTTATATAACACAAAACAATATACTA